>CM042145.1:12017454-12018997 GCA_023376005.1 Doryteuthis pealeii | reverse complement strand
GTCCACTGACCACGTTGAGAATCACTGAATTTAGAAGGAATAGTAGGTGCCATCATTACAAACAATCCATGCACATTTGTGCATTGAATCCTGTTATATATTGTATACTGGATCAAAAAAATATTATATACTAGTACATCCAACTACGTTGCGCAACATAGAACTTGCAACAGAGTGCTAAAACATTGAGTAGATGGTTCGCGTAATGGTTCCTAAACTTCACAGTCTCAGTAATCACGCCGATTTTCTAAACAGCAGTTACACATTTCTTGGACCAAGCTTATTTAATCTCTACGAAAGGTAAACTAGGCTAGTCTACAAAGTAAATTTCTTCATTCCATCAATAGAAATTGTGTTGGTGATGATGAAGTCTTTTTCAGGATGATAAATGCTCTTGTCATAAAGCAAAGAGAATCAAATTTTTCATTTGGAAAGATATATTAAATCAATGATATGGCCAGCGAACAGTCCGGATCAAATTCAATTAAAAATTCATGGTGGATTTTAAAAAATGTTCTATGAGAAAGTTGCATTCCCAAAGACGATCTTTTAACACAATTCGGGAAAGTTGAAACCATTTTATATCTTATTATAATGGAGATTGTCTGTTTGTCTGTCTGAACCAAACTATATCACTACTGCAACACACCTTTTATTTACGAATACGTTATCCATGTTTTTATTCTTATTTAAACCTCAATTATAATTTAAAAAATTACGTTGGCCTTATTATATACTATTAAAATGCAAGTTTTTATATATACAACAAATAGCGGTTTGCAGTGTGAACAGGAAGGCTATTTGCATATTGATATCAAAAAATGCTTTTAATAAATATGTGCCTGGTATGATTGATTTTTTAATTGTTTCGTTTTATATTAATGAATAGAGCAAAAAATCTTAAAAGAATCATTAACAAGAAGAAATAACTGAATCTATTCTTTACTTCCTATTTCACTAAATAGTAAAAATTAAGACAATTTAGCAATGAAAGACGGGAGATGAAGAGTAGGTTTCATTGTTCTCCTCTGTTTCAATCATATTATATATAAAGCTTGGAAGTTGTGTAACTTATTTTCCTTAATCTCTGAAATATTCCGCCCCACAATCTCCCAAAAAGCTCTGCTGATGACCTACCACTACTCATTACCTACTTCTACTTAACTGACCTACCCCGACTGTCAAATTTCTTTCATACACATCAACACATTTGACCCTCACATCCAAATATCGAAATTCTCTTTAAGTCAACTGACTGACCCCATAGAAAAATAAAGTCCCTACCACCAACCCCACCCGATTTCCCTCACCCCTCACCCATTACCTTTCACTATAAAAGCAGAATATACAAGTACTTATGTCAATAAACTTCTGAAGAAGCTTCATCCAATAATGAGGCGAAATATTCAATTGAATTTATGCTGTCTGTGTTTTATATCCACAATTCCTCTATTCTCAACCATATATATATATATATAAGGAGCGAAAAAGCGTATACATTGTTAAAATATTGATATTTCTGAAAAAAGAAATGTTAGGGAAC
>CM042145.1:11989954-12012454 GCA_023376005.1 Doryteuthis pealeii | reverse complement strand
GATGCTTTTTACCGAATAATTAAGCTGTAACAATGATAACACTTTAGAAAATGTAAATCTATTTCCTTAAACGATACTGTATACCTTGAACTACGAGTATAATTCGTTCTGCTCGTAACTCAATTTCCTCGTATATTAAATATATTTTCCCAATATATTCTATTGCTTACTATACTTCTCTTTCTTTCTTCTTTCTTTACATTAGATATGTTCTTTCTTCCTTCTTTCCTTATCATTTATTTACCATTCTTTCTTTCTTTCTTCTTTTCTTTCTTTCTTCTCTTTCTTCTTAATGTTGCTATTTTTATTAATCTATCTTTCTGTTTACGTCTATCCTTTTTATGATACGTTATTATATTTAATTCTTCTCTCTTTCTTTCTTTCTTTTTTTCTTTCTTTCTTTCTTTTATTCTTTCTTTCTTTTATTCTTTCTGTAATATTTCTATATATCCGTACATATCTGCCTTTCTTATATTCTTATTTGCACTCATTCTTTAGTCTTCTTTCTCTCTTCCTTTTTGCCTTCTTTCTTCTTTGTTTCTTCTTTTAATATTTCCTTATATCCTGATATAAACTGAAATTCAATTAATCCATTCCAAGTTTTGAAGAAAAATATTTGTGTGGTAATTGTTTATGTTTATTTGCAACTTTCGCCATATGTGAGACGACATTCCAAAATCGACCTACCCCAATGTACATACACACATCGCCCTCTCGTGGGGTGGAATTGTTAGGTGCCCATTAATGGGTCAAATAGATCTATTTAAAATTATTCGCATTAGATTAGTCAGGGATCACCAAACCTTTTTCACGGTGGGCTAATAATTGAAAAAATAACGAGCGCGGGCCACATTATTGTTGTGTTTAATACTTGCTAGCCAGAACGAAAGCTCTGAGAAAAAGATGTAAAACAAAATTTATCTTTCCATTTTATTTCATGGATGAATGCGTAAGATGTAAAAAACAAATTTAACCAACATATTTATTTTCAAAACATATTCAAAGAACGCAACATTAGCAGAAAGGTTTAGTGGGATTTGTGAAACTGAAGTTTGTCTTTCAAGATATCGTCAATGTTGGTTTGGAATTGGTCTACATCCAACAGACGATTTTTAGATTTTTTTTAATATAAAAACTAACCCTAACCTTAATCCAACCCTAACCCTAATAAACAACCGGATATTGACGGTGTAAATGAAAAACATGTCTTTCTTAATCGAGATCAAAAAAAGGGTGCCTTAAGGTCAATGGACCTTTTTTCTAATAGAAAAGATTTGCACACAGTTGCTGTCTTCGAAAAATAAATGTTTTTGGTTGTTTCCGATGCGTCATTTGTCAGTTCGAAACTCGCAAAGCAGAAGTCCTCAAGTAGACTACATTGCAAAGTCCATCTATGCGGTTTTCAAATCATACATGGAGTGGAGCAATCCACAACGTATCAGCACACAACTACCATGCTACTACCAACTACAGCGGGCACCTTTCTCGTCTTCAAAATATTGCAAAAAAAATTGACTCACATGCAGACGCAACAGTTCTTCAAAAAATAGTTTACAGAACTTTTTTTTTAAATTGAAATAGATCACTAAGTAGGTCTGAGCCTATTCTAGTAGTGACGACCCGAAGCGGAGATTTAGGAGTTTGAATTCAGAGTTTTTCCTTCTCCTAGACTGGTTGCCTAACCAAGGTTAAAGAGTCCATCTGTCCTAGTATTTACCCATAGCTGGAGGAGAATAGTTGGATTCATACCTTTCCCAAGGGTATTAGCGCTAGTGGAATTGTAGCTTCGTCCAGTAGGTCTGAACCTATTCTAGTAGTGACGACCCTAAGCGGAGATTTAATAGGTTTGAATTCAGTTTTCTTTCTCCTAGCTGGTTGCCTAACCAAGCTTAAAGAGTCCAGTCTTTCCTAGTATTTACCATAGCTGGAAGCGAGAATAGTTGGATTCAACCTTTCCCAAGGGTATTAGTGCTATATGAACTGTAGCTTCGCCAGTAGGATTTGAACTCGGTCGACGAGTCCATTTCCTACGACTCTAACCAGTAAAACCACCGCGCTCTCCCTATTGAAACAAAGAATTGTCTTTGGAATAAAGCTACACCCACCCCTGACCTGACCCCCACTCTTTTCGAAGATCTAGACCTTCCCAGCCCTAAATAATCCCCACGGACACCGGACCCTACCTAGACGCACACTACGACACAACGAATTATATAATTTTTTTCAGTCACAAAAATTAAATATGCTTACTTAAAATTTATTTCTTGCCCTTAAGAAAAAAAATGACTCCTGATAAACGAAACGGGGATTCCCAGAGATGGGCGTTGCCTGTAACACCCCATAGGCCCATCCACCCTCCCACCTAAATTTCCCAAATTGACAAACCAGCGTTCCATATGAATCTACACCTCTTCTAAGATTTATACCACATGGTTAATCTCAGATTTTACGAGGTAAGTAAAAAGTAATGCCATTTTGTTAGGACAGGTAATAATTACCAACAAAACAGTATCATAGGAGAGAGATCATCAAAATGAAGCTGTTCCTCTGTGGATCACACCCCTACTTCTCCCCATAGTCATCGTTTGTATCAATAGCAATGTTCCACCTTCGAATGAGAGCATGTATCCCTGCCCGTAAAATTCTATTGACTGTTCTTTGAGCCTCTTATTCGCTACAGATTTCACTTCCTCGTCACTGGAATAATGTTTGCCTCTCAAACCCTCTTTCATGGGGCCGCTCAAAACAACAATGTAAAATTGTTGTATACTCATATATACCCATATATGGAAGCGCGTGGTCTAATGGTTAGAGTCGTAGGAGAATGAACTCTTCGACCCGAGTTCAATTCCTGGACGAAGCTGTTTACATTTCACATGGCGCTGATACCCTTGGGAAAGTTATGAATCCAATTCTCCCTCTAGCAAGTTGTATGATTTCAAGTAAGTCGTTGGTGTGGCCTACAGTCGGTATCAGCCAATCAGCGAGGGAGTCTATCCCCTTTTCACTAGCGCTAGACCAAGGAGATTGTTTTTGTGTTGGAGCGCCACACCTACTATCAGCTCCTCACTTTACCGCACAGATCCCTGTGCAACTCCTACGCTGAGTTGGTGAGGGCCGGTATCGAACTAGGAACCTTATGGTTTCTAGCCGAACGCTCTACCGACTGAGCTAACCCGGCCCTAAGTATTTCTATCTAATAATCAGTAAACTATTATAGATTGAAGTAACTACCCTTAATCTTATTAGAATGGAGATTGTGTGTTTGTCTGTCTGTAACCGAAACTATATTACTACTCAAGTCACAATTCCCTTAGTTATTTACGCCATATTCTCAATGATTTTATTTTTATTTAAACCTCAATTTTTTATAAAAATTGTTTTACATTATTAATACTATTGGCTATATCTACATACTAGTAATATGCAATTGTATCTATATATACAACAAAATAGCGGTTTACAGTGTGAACGGAAGGCTAATTTGCATATTGATATTTAAAATTTGATTTTAATGAATATGTGCTTGGTATCATTGATTTCTAATTGTTTGGTTTATTTTAATAAATATGAGAAAAAATCTCGGGGATAAATCTTAAAAGCAAGAAAAAGCAAGAAAAAATAAATGTCATTTTATTCTTTACATCCTCGTTTAACTAGGAAAATTTAGCAATGAAAGACGGGAGTGATGGAAGAGTAAGTTTCAGTTGTTCTATTTTTTCATTATACCCCTCTGTTTCAAATCTTTTTATCTGCATTCTTATTTAGTTTCATTAGACTTTCTAATTTAATACAATATTCTATTACATTAAAACTTAAATACTTGCGCCAGAAGGGTGCATGTATTGCTAGTACAATTAATTTACACACAGTTGTATGGTTTCAAGTATTCCTATCATATTATTTTCAAACATATTTATTTGTACCATAGATGGGACCGTAGCAGGTACTACCACTCCAGGTCAGAGTAGACCTGAGAGTAATGTTAATGAAGAGGTATTCGACACTCTCGAGAGATCTAGAAATGGAACATCACTACCAGATACGGTTTTATCATGCCCATATATTTTCAATGGAGAACAAAGTCGGAAATATAAATTGAGAAAAATATAAATAGATGAAAGGGTTACTTACGTGGATTGTCACCATCAGCGACCAGCAACATACGCAAAGAGGTAAAGTTGACATCTTTGTGGTCTTTTTGAGCCAATAAACCCCGAATGCATATCGCGGTATTTCACAATAGCTATGTGTCCTGGGTTATATGTTAGACCAGTGATTCTCAACGTGGTCTAGCTGGACCATCTGTGGTCCACAGAACATTTCTAGTGGTCCACAGAGAGTTCGAAGCCACAAAAATGTTTTAGCCATTTCACAAAAATTTAACTAATTTAGCGCTTCTTATAATGACCCTCCCCAGTTGAAAATCTCTATTTAAGCGCACGTCGATGATCGGCGGAAAATGAAAGAGTATTTTGTCTTTTCATTAATTATTTTAGTGTGAAAATGGAACAGCTTAAAAGTAAAAGTAGGATTGGTCCATGGGAATTTTTTGAATAAAAAATGGTCTATAAGCCGAAAAAGGTAGAGAAACACTACGTTAGACTGTTTCTAATGGTGAAGTTCCAAATCTGGAGCTATAACGAGTGTGGAGTGCCCCTTTATTGCCATTACTCCCAGCTCTACTCTGACCGGAGTCGCAGAACCTGTTAGTGTCCCATCTATGGGTTAAATAGAAGAAAAAAATGAGTTTAAAAAATGAGTTTTAAAAAATTAGCTCTCGATTACGATAAGAAGGTTCCCGAGTCCAAGAAGGTTCCCTAGTCCGACAAGTAATACCTGAAGAATGCCGGAAGGCACATCGACCGAAACGTTGTACAGATAACAATGAAGATAAGGACAATAGTCCGAATAATACAAAAGATACCAAAACGACTTCGGCATACAATAACTCAACAAGGGTTGACATGCCCTAAAATTCAACCACCAACCAACCAGCCATCCACAACAGCTGCAGTACATAGAAAAATAGAAAGAAAGATCAATTTATCACATTTTTTGTTTTCTGTTTTTTATTTGTTTGTTTTTAATTTGTTGCTGTTGATTTTTTTTTTTTTTTTTTTTTGGGGGGGTAATAAACTATGTCGTCGTTGATATCGACGTACAATCGTTAGTAATTAATCAATTTTGCAGGTTACGTCTCTTCAGACATTAATTGCGCTCAGTGAAAATGTTGACAGTGGGAAACTAGGGTGGGTGGAAGGGTTGTGGCAGAGAATCAATGGTACAATGACATTTTTTGGTATTCGGAGGGTCCTGTGTTCGGCTGAACTTGCACAAAGGTGTCAAAATTAGGGTGACCCAGAAAAAACAGAACCCACAAATTTTGTAATAAAACTGTTAATTTTAACTATGGGGGTCTAGGGTTAGTGTTTAGGGTTAGGGTTCGGGTTAGAGTTAGGATTAGGGTGTAGGGTTGTGGTTTATGCTTAGCTTAATGGGAAAAAGAATAAATAATTTGGGTTCTGTTTTTTCTGGGTCACCCTGTATACCGGTGACCAAGAAAAAACAGAACCCACACATTTTGTAATAAAACTATTAATTTTAACTAGGGTTTTTTAGGGTTAGGGTTAGGCTTAGGCTTAGACTTAGGGGCTAGGGTTAGGGTTGGGGTTGGGGTTTAAGGTTAGTTTAATGGGAAAATAAATAAATAATTTGGGTTCTGTTTTTTCTGGGTCACCCTAATTTTGACACCTTTGTGCAAGTTCAGTCCAGTGTTCTAGATAACGGAGGACATCAGCAGAATAGTCAGTTGACATTTTTTGGGGGACAGCTTCCTTATCCACGGAACCTGTCGAATTCCTGTGTACCACAGAACATCAGATTAGATAGCCCAAACAGACTGTGTATTAAATGCCCAACAACTTTTCACTATCCCACTAAATGTGTTGGAATTGGAGTGGGGAACGTATCTATGGGATGGTGACTCTTTTTACACTAGATATAATATATTTACCAACCCCTCCGCACGAGTAGAAAGTGACACAAGGCCAATTTCTTAAGTGGAGTTTAACAGGCTTGAATTTAGAGTTTTCCTTCTCAAAGAGTGGTTACCTAGCTAAGGTTAAAGAGCCCATTCTGCACTGCTATTAACCCATGGCTGGAGGGTGAGAAGTTGGATGCATACCTTTCCCAATGGTATTAGCGTTATATGAAATGCAAACAGCCTCGTCCAGGATTTGTACTCAATTTTCTACGACTCTAACCATTACACCACGCGCCTCCAGCTAGACGAGAAGAGATAGAAGCAAAAAACGGCACATCATAACGAGATTTTTATCAGAGCAATACACTTGAAAAGTTCTGTATAATAATAAAGCAATTTCCAGTCTAATTTTCGGACCAAGTAACCAATAAGCACCCCAGCTGGGAGCTGTTTTGAAAGGAACTACTTTTGCTTTTCACTATAAACTCATGGTTGTTTGTTTTCAAACAACAGACAATTTTTTTGCATTAGAATTTCACTGTAATTTTTTTTTTAAGTTTGTTCATGTATATTTACAACCCAAAGGCTTAAGTTTTTATACTAAAATAGTTTTCGATTTTAATTAAAAAATTATCTATTTCATGTTGTTGTTGTTAATTCAATAGGAATTTTTTAAGTTTTAAAAACTTTAAACGAAAGACAAGTTTTTATATTAAAATAGTTTTTGTTTAATCAGAAGAGAAATGCAGATATGTTTAATTAAATGAAAATAGTTTTTATTTACAAAATATTTTTTATGTTTATTTAAATAAAAGGATGTTGGGACCAAGTAACCAATAAATAACCTTTTTTTAAATTAAAATCGAAAACTATTTCCAGGAGTTTACGGTGAAAAGCAAAAGGTGTTCCTTTCAAAACAGCTCCCAGCTGGGGTGCTTATTGGTTACTTGGTTCCAATTTTCAACTGAATTTCCTGAGGTCTGAAATTATAATGAACTAGAAGCGGCTATCTGTCGTTGCCAGGGTAGAGGAGAGATAAAAAAAAAGTTAGTCTCGCAGATCTATTGTTACTTATCGCTGGATGCTCCATAAAAATCCCCGCGCAAAATAAAAAAAAGACCTGGTGAGATGTCAGGATTTTTTTTTTCGCTTAAGTAAAAGGAATGACATAACATATAAAAATATAGTAAGAAATTTTAATTGAATAATTTATAATTTTTTAAATAGAAGACATAAATGAGGCGATTAATTCAATCAATCAATATTATATTTGAAAGCGAAAAAAACTTTTTATCATATTTGTACTAGAAGGCGGTGGCTGAGGGTCTTAGTGTCCTGGGTATGACGTTACACTACATCTAATGGTGAGGTTCCAATTCTGAAGCTCTGTGAAATATGGAATACCCCTTCATCGACATTACTCCCAGCTCTACTCTGACCCAGAGTGGTAGTACATGTTAGGATCCCATCTATGGGTTAAATAGATCAAACATTGAACCCATTTTATTATATATGTGCTAGAAGGCGGTGGCTAAGGGTCTTAATGTCGAGGGCATGACGTTAAACTGCATCTAATAGTGAGGTTCCAATTCTGGAGCTCTGGGGAAATGGAGTACCCCTTCATTGCCATTACTCCTACGTCTATTCTGAACCGGAGTTGTAGTACATGTTAGGGTTTCATCTAGATCAAAAAGTGAGTTTTAAAAGATTGAGTTTTTTAAAAAAATGAATACCCAACAAGAATGAATAAAACAAAATGTCTTCGACATAAAATAACCCAACAAGTGTTGACATGCCGTAAAATCCGAACAACCCGCCTGCAGGATGTGTGGCCCTTTTGAGTCCTTGATTTTAAGACCCCTGTCTGTAGGTAAAAGATATCATGACTCTATTATTAAGCGGATACGGGCTCACTGGCGACATTGACATATATATCTATGTATGTATTTATCAGTTAAAACTCTCATTCGCGCTTGTAGGTGCTGATGATAGCCCAGGGGTTAAGAACTCTGAGGATAAATCGGTAAAGTCTAGCCACACTGCTAAGTCTAGCCACACTGAGGAGACGTGATACATCAAAACACGGCGATTGTGGAAGGGCCAGGTTAGTTCAGTCGGTAGAGTGTTCGGCTAGAAACCATAAGGTTCCTAGTTCGATACCGGTCCTCGCCAACTCAGCGTATGAGTAGCACAGGGATCTGTGCGGTAAAGTGAGGAGCTGATGGTAGGTGTGGCGCTCCACCTCAGACGCAAAACAATCTCCTTGGTCTAACGCTAGTGAAAAGGGGATAGACTCCCTCACTGTCTGGCTGATACTGACTTTAGGCCTCCCCGACGACTTTACTTTTACTTATATATTTAGACCGTTTAAGGAAATGACAGACAATGAAAAGGGGATAGACTCGCTCGCTGATTGGCTGACACCGATTTTAGGCCACCGACGACGACTTACTGATAAGTCAGTGGTGAGTGTAGGTCATTAATGTTTGTCGTTTGGTATACTTAGATGCTTAATCAAGATATTGATGTGTTTTTTATTATTATATATATATTGTTTCCGTATATATATATATATATAATATATATATATATATATATATATATATATAAGTATAGATAAAAGGATATGAAAATGACACAATATGCTGTTAAAGTGAAAACATTTTATATCATATTCATTGCTAATATTGAACAATATTTCGATTTATAAAAATCATCTTCAGAGCTTGTTTTACTCCGGACTTAACAAGAGCGGAGACGAAAATAATATGAATTCAAAACGAAAACATTGATGTTGCAAAAAAGTTATCCGGTAGTTAAATATAAGCACATCCTCCCACGCGTTTCTCGGTCAACGACAGTCATGTATATCTTATTGTAACAGTTTTTGAAAAAGAATACATATTTCAAAATCGACAATAGACAAATTCTCTTTTTCAAACAGGATGATTATTAACCCGTTATATATATATATGCAGAAGGGAGACAAACAAGGGATGTTGTAGAAAATGGATATTTATTGTGCTGATGTCGACGTTGTACGTTTCGGTCTATTAGACCTTCTTCAGGACTTTGGATTGAGTTCTTGCTTCAATGGTGAACATTTTCATACTGGTGAATTAGGAGGTCGTGAATAAGGGGAGGGGTGGTCAGTTTTTGGTGTTAGAAGAGGTTGGTAGTAGTAGATTTTCCTCTTTCTCTCAGAAAGGGTGTATAGCAATGTGGTTCTGATAATGATGCCACATGTGTTAGGTGTGTGGCTTGTATATTGGGTTTGAAGATGTGGTGATTCATGTATATATGGTGAATGGCATGAGGATTGGTTATGAGTGTGTGTGCGTGTGTGTGTGTGTAAGAATGTATAATAGACCGAAACGTTACAACGTCGACATGAACAGAATAAACATCCATTTTCTACAACATTCCGTGTTTGTCTACCTTCTCCACATACTATCGGATTGATTTCCTCTTATTTCTTCCATATATATATATAATAAATAAGTAATCCACAGACACGTGTTTCGAGGTTTCACTCCTCATCAGTGTGGTTATACCTTAACAGCTACCCCTGGCCGGGTTGTGTGTGTGTGTGTGTGTGTGTGTGTGTGTGTGTGTCCGTTAGTGTGCATCTCTCTGTCTCAGAGTTTTTAGTTAAATTTATTGTATGTTTATATTCCATCAACACTGCCGATCACTTTCCCTCATCACCCCCAACTCCCCAGTTGAAGACGAGTTAAGTCGCACACGTTTCTTTGATTTTTGCCGACTTGTATCTAGCAAGAGCCTTTTCCTTTCCTTTTAAAAGTCCGTCGCAGACGTCACTCCATGTCTTCAACAGTTTGTCCCTCTGGTGGCAGTTAGTACAATTATGGACTTGCAGATGAGTTCACACATATTGCGAGGGAAATTCACATCTGCATTTGGTGGTTAATGAAGACGAAGACGTCGCCGCTCTGCAGCCCTGTTAATCTCGATATTGAGCCGCTTAGCTCCTGTGCGGCACGCGTCTCGCCAACCCTGTCTGCTGGAGGCCAGATCTTCCCGGCTTGAAGGTGTGGTGGTGCATTTCTTCAGCGTCGTCTTAATATGATCTTTGAACCGCTTTTGGATTTGTATCTAGCAAAAGCACACACGTAAGTTTGCACAAAATCCAATGAACCTTTTTTTCTATTGATATATTCCGCTAAAAATCAGTCTCAACATGAAAATCGATAGACAGACACAGAAAACCAATGCACCTTTCTCCATCAGACAAGAGGAAATACATTAAAAAAAGATCTAGGAAAAGCTGTAACCGCATCAGCGTGGATATGGTAATCCTACATTGTGATATCAAACCAACAAAGTCTGGTGGTATCGTGAGATTCTGCTGGGGTTTGGTGTTAATGATGCTTCGGTCCCGAAATCTTGCCAGAACCCAGAGTCATCATCTGATGAAGGCTTTATTGGTTGCAATACTACTGTGTAAATAGTAATCATTGTATGAAGATTATTAGAGTTTTGTTACAATTTATGGGCAATCATAAATAGTGAACATATCTGTAGCTAAATCTCGATAAATCTGTTTGATTTAAAAATTAGTTTTAGTTAGAAGATGCAACCCAGATTTCGGAGGAGAGAGGCATGATTGTCGGCTCTTCCGGAATTCACTTCCCGCAGTGGAATCAATTTGGGCTAAGAAAATAAAACTTGATCAAGTAACACAAAGTCTTGTTGTTGTATTAATTAAACACTAAAGACAATGTTAAGCCCAGCCCAGCAAGAAGAATTTCAACCCCCAGCAGATAGAAGTCAGCCCAAAGAACATGGCCACCGAGGTAGAATCAAGCAGAGTAATCAGCAAGCAGAGTAATAAAGTAATAACAATCATCTCTCTAGTATCATCCGGATTATTCGGACCATTGTCCTCATCTTTATTGTTATCTGTACAACGTTTCAGTCGATGTGCCCTCCAACCCTCTTCAGGTATTTCTTGTCGGACTCGAGAACCTTCCTTTTGAACTCGGGAACAGTCCTGTCGTAATCGGGAACCTTCTTCTTGTCGTAATCGGTAGCCATCACGGATCTTTGGACCTAACCCTTTATTCAGTCCACGGGGGTATCCTGATCTCATTGTGCTGGCCATAACTGGGGTACAGGTGTTAAGCTGTGTTAATTTTTATTCTATGTTACTGCTGCCCTTGACTAGGATTGAACCTGCAGTCTAAAGATAACTGTTACTTATAACTGTCTTACCCTAACTCCTTTATCCACTACGCTATGTGTCCAATTATCTCTCTATCATCTATAATCTAACTGTTTCTCTCAATCATTTACGAGATGACTCTCCACCGAATATATACACCCGCGTAAAGGAGTATATAACACTTTTTGTTTTTTTGTTTCTTTGTTGTTGTTTTTTTCTTTTAATCGACAATTCAAGATGCGAAAGCCAACATCAAATGTTATTTCAATCCTCTTTTCGTTATCTTAAGCGACAAAACTTCTGAAATATTTTGTTCCCAGAACCCTATTAGGTTTCTGCCTCAGAAATCCACTCCCCTGTTGTTCTGTGAGTCGAAAGTGTTTCATCTCCCTGTGTATTTGTCAGCAGAAAATTGTCTCTGTGCACAAAGCGTGCTCGGTGTGTCTCAAAAGACACCGACTTTTTTTTTTAAACAACGTGACAATGAGATGTATAAGTGGACTCATGATTATAATAAAAAAACAACTTATAGAATAGTTGCCATGACACTCTGGCCTTTCGGGGCCCTGTGTCCAGTGGCTTCGGCCCTGGACCGGTTAAGTAATTAACGGTGTAGATCTCAGAGGGTTATACCCCCCAGGCAACACCTGTCGCTTTGATTTAAAGGGGCAGGGCTGGGTTTATTGCCCAGTGCCTGAGGCACCCCCTTGAGGGGGAATGCCGATAGGATCTATGCATTTTTGCACCTACTATCCCATGAATTTCGGCTTGTGGGTGGTCCCACATTAAAAAGACCTTGTGTCACACCTACATAGGTGAGATGCGTGGTAAATATTCTTTATATGAGGAGGGGGGAGCTTTCAAAGTAGTTTTGACTAGCGAGAAGTAAAAGTTGCCTAAACAAAGTTAAAGAAACTAGTATGCCTTACTATTTACCCATAGCTGGAGGGAGAATACATTTCATATGAGTATTAGCGTTATGTTAAATGCAAACAGCCGCATCCAGGATTTGAACAATAACCATTACACCATGCGCATTACACGTGTTAATTTGATATTTGAACATGTTTTTAGCCCGTTTTTTTTTAAGTGATGCCCTCTCAACTCAGAAGGTGTTGTGGGGTTTTAAGGGTAAAAAATAAGACAAACGACTGGTAAAATGGATACAAATGTATTGAACAAAAAGGATTAGAAATTACAGCAAAGAAAGTGGAGATTGCGTCCGACCATACAGTTACGAACTGACTCGCTTTGCTTCGTGTCAAGCCACAATTGTTCCTGCTACTTATAGTAGTCGTCGGCGCATTCCATTTATGTACATAGGTTATATCACCTATAACAGAAAGGAATTCTATACCTAAAGATAATTTTAAAAAACAAACAAAAAAACCCGCATAATTCGACCGTAGTTTACAATGACATCGATTGGCGAAATTCAGAGATTTGTCGGAAAAAATGATGTTTGAAAAGATCCCTAAATTTTGAGTAAATTTCGCATGTTGAGTTTATTGTCGTTTCTTGTAAAATTCGAGGCGTATATCGCAGTGGCAACGATCAAAGTAACGAAATTCGAAGATTTAGAATTTCGGTTTTTATCAATGTTACGTTACGGGTCTTTTGTCTTCTTATGTGTGAACTCGCGAAACATCCCTTCAACTCCTCCATGGCAACCCCCGTCTCGATTAACAACAAACCTGCACTTTCTTTCAATAAAAGTTTACTTTTGGTTGTGACAAATTCTAGCAGTCGTTGACGAAGAGAGAGATAGAAAGAAGGTTACAATAACAGAGTCGCTTAAATTAGATACGCTAAGCTTGTCAGCAGAAAATTGTCTGTGCACAAAGCTGTCGGCTTGGAGAGAAAGAAAGACAGAAAGAAAGGCCGTTCTATTTTTCGATAGGCTAATTCTATAGTGTCTGCTGTAAGAGACCCTTCGTAGTCTAAGGTTCGCTCTCCTCTAGTTCTCAGATATTTCTCTTTCGAATATTCACCCCTTCTTTTATAATTTACCGATAATCAGCTGATTACTGTCTTACATCATATTTTAATTCCATTGTATATTGCCAAATTGCCATACTGGAATTTTTAGCCCAAATAATCTGACATTCCTCTCCAGTGTTTATAATTCTCCCAAAATATTCAACCCAGCAATTCTCTGATGGAATTTCAACAAACATTTTAAACAAAACGCATTCCTAATAAATTCTTTCTTTCAAAATATTTTTTTCAAAACATTTCTTTCCTTCTTCTTCAATCACAACTTATTTTTACTAAAACTGATCCTTTTTCGAACCTTAATTATCCGAGGCCCCTAATAACATAATACCAAAATACAAATGAATTGAATTATTAGCCACTCTAAAGACATGTTTGTGACATTCTTCTTTCAAATATAATACTGATAGCAAATTGTTTGGTGACAGACATGAGACGATCAACCATGTATTAAGCGAACACAGCAAACTAGCACAACGAGATTGCAAAGCTCGGCACGACTGGGTTGGAGAGGTGATCCACTGGAAATTATGCAAAAAATTAAATTTTGACCATACAGGAAAATAGTATATGCATAAACCCTGTTCTTGAGAATGAAACGCAAATATTCTCTGCCACTTTCAGATTAAGCCTTATCCCAGCTTTAAAAAAAACATACTTAGTATTGATTAACAATAAAAAGAGAACATGTCAACTGGTATATTTTGCAGTTCCTGCAGTTGACAGGGTGAAGATGAAAGAAAACAAAAAGATAAATGACAAATTCCTGGACCTTGATGGAGAATTAAAAAGCTGTGGAATATGAGGGTCAATGTGATACCAATTGTAGTTGGTGCACTTGGAACGGTCCCAAAAGGCTTAGAAAAACTAACATGAGTGAAATAATAATAATAATAATAATAATAATAATAATAATTTGAAAATTTGACCCCTATCTTTCAGAAAAAAAGAACTTGAACTGGAATGCAGTGGCAGCAAACAGGATGAAAGGAAAATGAAAAAATGGACAAATATCTGGACCTTGCCAGAGAACTGAAAAAGTAATGGAATATGAAAGTGAAAGTGATACCAATTGTAGTTGGTGCACTTGGAACAGTCCCAAAAGGATTGGAAAAGGGTTTGGAAAGTTTGGATATCAGAGGAAGGATTGAAACCATTAAGAACACTGCACTGCTGCAATCTGCCAGAATACTCAGAAGAGTCCTGGAGACCTGAGGAGACTTGCTGTCACTCAGACTCCCGTTAAAGACCATCAGCTAACACTGATGTGAATACTCAAAAGGAGTAAATAATAATAATAATAACCTGCCATCTCGTGGATTTTGCTGTCCGGGCCGACCACCGAGTGAAAATGAAAGAAAGTCAAAAGATGGACAAATACTTGGACCTTGCCAGAGACCTGAGGAGACTATGGAACGGGAAGCTGAAGGTCGTACCAATTGGTGCCGTTGGAAAGGTCCCCAAAGCTCTGAAAAAGAAATTGGGTGAATTATAAATCAGAGGAAGAATCAAGGCCATCCAAAGTACAGCGCTGTTGGGATCGGCAAGAATACTCAGAATAGTTCGGGAGACCTGAGGAGACTTGCTGTCACTCAGACTCCAGTGAACCACCGGCTAAGGTGGGTGTGAAAAACTTGAATGGAATGAAATAATAACAATTGACAAGAAAATTAATGACGATGCACAAGGCAATGATATGCAAAAATTCAATTTACAGTAATGTCATTCCACAATAAAATAACATGACACTAATAGTGTTTAGATTTGCTGAGTTGGTAAAAAATGATATTATTTTCCCGCGGTAATTATTTTTGTTTCTGTTTCAGTTGAATTCATTTCTTATTATCACAATTCTCGAAAGATGACAGTGCAAGAATATTTGGTGATGTATATAAAAATCTATTCTAATTTAATTATGTTAGGAAGAAATGGAAATGAATCCGACAGTATGTGAAAAAGTAATAAATAAATGTGAAAAATAAGAGTCATGTTGAGTAAATTAAATCAAATTTTTAAATCAAATTAGTGAAACTAGTAAAATAAAAAAACGCCCTCTGGGCGACGTAAAATAAATATTGCCTGAGAAGATGGGTGTTGACAATTTAATATCAGAGAGTTTATATCATAAGTAAAGTAAAATCATAAAATATATTAAAGGAGTAAAAAATAAAATAAATTTATTAAGGGTGTAAAAAATAAAAAATTTGAAATGGAAACTTAGTTCTGATAACTTTAAATATATATTAAAATAAAAAAACAAACTATATATAGATAGATAATACCAGGTATGTATTCATTAAAACTTGTTTAAAAAAACAATGAGGACTGTCTAACATTGCATGCTCAAATTTTCGTGTATTCTATTTATGACGATTTTAGGCAGTGTGACGTAAGCAGTGACGTAGTTTTTGTTACAGACAAAAACCGGAAGCGAATCTCTATTATTAATATATAGATAGATTACTAATTTTGACTGAGCCTATTCTAGTGGTCAACACCCCAAGCGGAGTTTAATGGGTTTGAATTCAGAGTTTTCCTTCTCCTAGACTGGTTACCTAACTATGGTTAAAGAGCCCAGTCTGCCCTACTATTTACCCATAGCTGGATGGGGAGTAGTTCGATTCATACCTTTCCCAAGGGTATTAGCACTATGTGAACTGTAGCTTCATCCAGGATTTGAACTCGGGTCGACGAGTCTATCCATTACACCACAAACCTTCATTAATTTAAATAAATGTTAATCACGCTATCGTGTGCCATGGGACGCAGGGTTTTGAGTCCGAAAGCCTCTCTGTCCAATGGTGGACAGGGAGACGCATGGTTGGGTGACTTACTTGTCGAGGCAGAAGAAGAAGCTAAAAGAGGTTTAACTTTTATCGCGTATATTAGAATCTATTATAATTTAATTATGTTAGGAAGAAATGGAAAGGAATCTGACAGTACGTGAAAAATCTATCTATACATCTTATTATAATGGAGATTGTGTGTTTGTCTGTCTGTAACCGAAACTAAATCACTACTCAAGTCACAATTCCCTTAGTTATTGACGTCACATTCACCATGAATTTATTTTTATTTAAACCTCAATTGATTGATAAAATTGTTATACCTTATTAATACTGTGTGATTAATCTACATACTAACAACAAGCAAGTATATTTATATATTCAATAAAATAGCGGTTTACAGTGTGAACGAGAAGGCTAATTTGCATATTGATATTAAGAATTTGATTTTGATAAATATATGCTTAGTATTATTGATTTCTAATTGTTTGGTTTTCTTCTTAACGAATCTGAGCAAAATCTCGGGGATAAATCTTAAAAGAAATCCTTAAACAAGACAAAGAACTGTAATTTTATTAAATACTTCATAATCTAACTAAATAGATTAATTAGAAAAATGAAAGACGGGAGTGAAAGAAAATGATAGAAGAGTTAATCTAAAGCTGTTCTATTTTTTCGATTATACCCCTCAGTTTATCATTTTCTAAATAGTTTCTAATTTGATACAATATTTTATTACATCAAAACCTAAATACTTGCACCCGGAGGGTGCATATATTTGCTAGTATATATAAAGGGCAGTTGGTGTGTATGTTGTCCGGATGAAACTATTTAGATGGATAAACTGAGGGGGTTAATCGAAAAATAGAACAGTTTAAATTCTAACTCTTCTATCAATTTTCTTTCACTCCGTCTTTCATTTTTCTAATTAATCTATTTAGTTAGATTATGAAGTATTTAATAAAATACAGTTCTTTTGTCTTGTTTAAGGATTTCTTTTAAGATTTATACCCGAGATTTTGCTCAGATTCGTTAAAAGAAAACCAAAATTTAGAAATCAATATAATAAGCATATATTTATCAAAATCAATTCTTAATATCAATATGCAAATTAGCCTTCTCGTTCACACTGTAAACCGCTATTTTATTGAATATATAAATATACTTGCTTGTTGTTAGTATTAGATTAATCACACAGTATTATAGGTATAACAATTTATCAATCAATTGAGGTTTTAAATAAAATAAATTCATGGTGAATGTGACGTCAATAACTAAGGAATTGTGACTTGAGTAATGATTTAGTTTCGGTTACAGACAGACAAAACACACATCTCCATTATAATAAGATGTATAGATAGATTTTTCACTACTGTCAGATTCCTCCCATTTTCTTTTAACATAATTAAATTATAATAGATTCTAATTACGCGATAAAAGTTAAACCTCTTTTAGCTTCTTCTGCCTCGACAAGTAAGTCACCCAACCATGCTCTCCCTGTCTACCATAAGGATCTCTGGGCTTTGGGACTCAAACCCCGCGTCCCATGGCCACACGATAGCGTGATTAACATTTATTTAAATTAATGAAGGTTTGTGTTGTAAATGGATTAGACTCGTCGACCCGAGTTCAAATCCTGGATGAAGCTACAGTTCACATAGTGCTAATACCCTTGGGAAAGGTATGAATCGAACCTCTCCCCATCCAGCTATGGGTAAATAGTAGGGCAGCTGGGCTCTTTAACCCTTAGTTAGGTAAACCAGTCTTAGGAGAAGGAAACTCTAAAATTCAACCCATTAAACTCCGCTTGGGGTGGTGGACGATTAGAATAGGCTCAGTCAAAATTAGTAATCTATCTATTAATAAGGATTCGCTTCCGGTTTTTTTGTCTGTAACAAAAAACTACGTCACTGCTTACTCACACTGCCTAAAATCGTCATAAATAGAATACACGAAATTTGAGCATGCAATGTTAGACCAGTCCTCATTGGGTTTTTAAACAAGTTTTAATAAATACATAACTGGTATTATTATCTATATATAGTTTGTTTTTTATTTAATATATATTTAAAGTTATCAGAACTAAGTTTCCATTTCAAATTTTTTATTTTTAACCCTTAATAAATTTATTTTAATTTTTTACTCCTTTAATTAATATTTTGGATGATTTTACTTTACTTATGATATAAACTCTCTGATATTAAATTGTCAACCACCCATCTTCTCAGGCAATATTTATTTTACGTCGCCCAGGGGGCGTTCTTTTATTTTACTAGTTTCACTAATTTTAATTTAAAAATTTGATTTAATTTACTCAACATGACTCTTAATTTTTCCACATTTATTTATTAACTTTTTCACATACTGTCGGATTCATTTTCCATTTCTTCCTAATAAATAATTAAATTAAATAGATTTTTTATATACATCACCAAATATTCTTTGCACTGTCATCTTTCGAGAATTGTGATTAATAAGAAATGAATTCAACTGAAACAGAAACAAAATAATTACCGCGGGAAAATAATATAATTTTTATCCAACTCGCCAAATCTAAACACTATTAGTGTCATGTTTATTTTATTGTGGAATGACATTACTGTAAATTGAATTTTTGCATATCAGGGCTTGTGCATCGTCATTAATTTTCTGTCTTTTGGTCAATTGTTATTATTTCATTCCATTCAAGTTTTTACACCCACCTTAGCCGGTGGTTCACTGGAGGCTGAGTGACAGCAAGTCTCCTCAGGTCCTCCAGAACTATCTGAGTATTCTGCCGACCCAACAGCGCTGTACTTGGATGGCCTTGATGTCTTCCTCTGATTTATAATTCACCCAAATTCTTTTTCAGAGCTTTGGGGACCGTTCCCAACGGCACCATTGGTACGAACCTTCAGCTTCCGTTCCCAGTCTCTCAGGTCTCTTGGCAAGGTTCCAAGTATTTGTCCATCTTTTGGCTTTTCTTTCATTTTCACTCGGTGGTCGGCCCGGACGGCAAAATCCACGAAGATGGCAGGTTATTATTATTATTATTACTCCTTTGAGTTTTCACACAGTGTTAGCTGATGGTCTTTAACTGGAGTCTGAGTGACAGCAAGTCTCCTCAGGTCTCCAGGACCTTCTGAGTATTCTGGCAGATTGCCAGTGCAGTGTTCTTAATGGTTTCAAATCCTTCCTCTGATATCCAAACTTTCCACCCTTTTCCAATCCTTTTGGGACTGTTCAAGTGCACCAACTACAATTGTTTATCACTTTCACTTTCATATTCCATTACTTTTTCAGTTCTCTGCAAGGTCTCAGAATTTGTCCCATTTTTTCATTTCCTTTAGCTTCATCCCTGTGATCTTGCTGGCACTGCAAATCCAACCAGTTGACAAGTTCTTTTCTTTTTTGTTTATCAACACTAGGTCTGGTCTTCTTGCTGGGATAGGGTGATCCGTTTTTATTCAAAGTCCCATACTATTATTATTATTATTATAATATTATTATTCCTTTTGAGTTTTCCACATCAGTGTAGCTGATGTCTTTCACTGGAGTCTGAGTGACCGCAAGTCTCCTCAGGTCTCAGGACTTCTTCTGAGTATTCTGGCAGATTGCAGCAGTGCAGTGTTCTGAATGGTTTCAATCCTTCCATCTGATATCCCACTTTCCAAAACCTTTTTTCTAATCCTTTTGGGGACTGTTCCAAAGTGCACCAACTACAATTGGTATAACTTTCACTTTCATATTCCCATAACTTTTTCAGTTCTCTGGCAAGGTCCCAGATATTTGTCCATTTTTTCAATTTTCCCTTTAACTTCACCCTGTTGATCCGCTTGGCACGCAAATCCACCAGTTGTTGCAAGTTCTTTCTTTTTTTGTTTAATTCACACTAGTCTGGTTTCTTGCTGGGATAAGGTATCCGTTTTAATTTCAAAGTCCCAAGAGAAATTTTGTGCGTTTCGTTCTCAGAACAGATTTCTGGTTTAGCCATATACATTTTGTTTGTGTGGTCAATTTAATTTCTTGCATAATTCCCAGTCGAAATCCACCTTCCCAACCAGTCGTTGTCTAGTTTTGTATTCTCGTTGTGGCTAGTTTGCTACATCGCAGAGGTATATGGTTAACAGTCTCATCTCTAATTACCGCAAAGTCTACATTTACTATTTTGTTGGGTCTTATCAATTTTCGCTTTTGATGTAGTTGTCCTTAGGCATTATTTATTATTATTAATCATTATTATTATTTATTATTATTATTATTATTATTTCACTCAATGTTAGTTTTTTCTAAAAGCCTTTTGGACCCGTTCCCAAGTGCACTAACCACAATGGTATCACATTGACTCTCATATACAGCTTTTTAATTTCCATCAAGTCCAGGAATTTGTCATTTATCTTTTTTGTTTTCTTTCATGCTTCACCTGTCAACTGCAGGAACTGCAAAATATACCCAGTTTGACATGTTCTCTTTTATTGTTAAATCAATACTAAGTATGTTTTTTTTTTAAGCTGGATAAGGCTTAATCCTGAAAGTGGCAGAGAATATTTGCGTTTTCATTCTCAAGAACGGGTTTATGCATTACTATTTGCCTGTATGTCAAATTTTAATTTTTTGCATAATTTCCAGTGGATCACCTCTCCAACCAGTCGTGCCCGAGCTTACAATCTCGTGTGCTAGTTTGCTGTGTTCGCTTAATACATGTTGATCGTCTCATGTCCTGTCACCAACAATTTGCTATCAGTATTATATTTGAAGAAGAATGTCCACAACATGTCTTTAGAGTGCTAATAATTCAATTCATTTGTATTTTGGTATTAGTTTTAGGGGGCCTCGATAATTAAGGTTCGAAAAAGGATCAGTTTTTAAGTAAAAAATAAGTTGTGATTGAAGAAGAAGGAAAGAAAAGTTTTGAAAAAAAATATTTGAAAGAAAGAATTATCAGGAATGCGTTTGTTTAAATGTTTGTTGAAATTCCATCAGAGAATTGCTGGGGTTGAATATTTTCGGGAGAATTATAAACACTGGGAGAAGGAATGTCAGATATTTGGGCTAAAAATTCCAGTATGGCAATTTGGCAATATACATGGAATTAAAATATGATGTAAGACAGTAATCAGCTGATTATCGGTAAATTATAAAAGAAGGGGGTGAATATTCAAAAGAGAAATATCTGAGAACTAAAGAGGAAGAGCGAAACCTCAGACTACGAAAGGGTCTCTTACAGCAGAACACTATAGAATTAGCCTATCGAATAGAACGGCCTTTCTTTCTGTCTTTCTTCCTCTCCAGCCGACAGTTTTGTGGCCAGACAATTTTCTGCTGACAAGCTTAGCGTATCTAAGTTTAAGCGACTCTGTTATTGGTAACCTTCTTCTATCTCTCTCTCGTCCAACGACTGCTAGATTTGTCAACAACCAAAAAATAACATTTTTGAAAGATAAGCTGCAGGTTTGTTGTTAATCGAAAGACGGGGGTTTGGGCCATGGAGGAGTGAAGGGTGTTTCGCGAGTTCACACATAAGAAGACAAAGACCCCGTAACCGTTAACATGATAAAAACCGAAATTCTAATCTTCGATTTCCGTTAGCTTTGATCGGTTGCCACTGCGATCTACGCCTCGGATTTTACAAGAAACGACAATAAAACTCAACATGCGAAATTACTCAAAATTTAGGGATCTTTTCAATATCATTTTTCCGGACAAATCTCTGAATTTTCGCCAAATCGATGTCATTGTAAAACTACGGTCGAATTATGCGTTTTTTTGTTTGTTTTTAAATTATCTTTAGGCATAAGAATTCCTGTCGAGTTGAAAAGGGCACCGCTTAAAAAAAACGGTTAAAAACATGTTCAAGAATATCAAATTACACGGTAAATGCGCAATGGTGTATATGGTTATTGTTCAAATCCTAGATGCGGCTGTTTGCCCATTTAACATAACGTAATACTCAATGAATGTATTCTCCTCAGCTATGGGTAAAATAGTAAGGCATACTAGTTTCTTTAAAGCTTTGTTTAAGGCAACTTTTTACTTCTCGTAGTGAAACTACTTTTGTTATTGACCTGTTTTAAGGAGTCAATAAATAATCACTCATCACAGGGATAAAATGTAGGGAAACAGATTGTATTCAGAATATATATCAACGTACAATGGAAGGGTTTTCCTTGTTACAGCTTACACGAAGAACTTTTCTGGTACTTCTCGTTTGAGTAGCTTTACTCTAATTAATAAATACCCTTTGGTAAGTCCATGTTCGTGTCATAGGTGAGTCACCTACAACAACTTTGAAAGGGTATTTACCGCGTATCTTGTGAGACAGGTCTTTTTAATGTGGGGACCATCCCCGCAAGCCGAAATTCATGGGTTAGTGGGTGCAAGAAATGCAAGATCCTATCGGCATTCCCCCTCAAAAGGGGGTGCCTCAGGACTGGGCATAAACAGCCCTGCCCTTTAAATCAAAGCGACAGGTGTTGCCTGGGGGGTATAACCCTCTGAGATCTACACCGTTAATTTTTAACCGGTCCAGGGCCGAAGCCACTGGACACAGGCCCCGAAAGGCAGAGTGT
>CM042145.1:11975735-11989854 GCA_023376005.1 Doryteuthis pealeii | reverse complement strand
TCGAAAGACCTCTCCGTCCTCTCTCTCTCTCTCTCTCTCTCTCTCTCTCTCTCTCTCTCTGTATTCTAATCGACATCCCTTGTCTCTGTCTTACTTGTAATAACAATTTTTCATTCTCGTTTCATTAAAATGTTTCTCTTTCTTTCTTTCTTTCTTTCTTTCTTTCTTCTTTCTTCTTTCTCCCCCCCTCTCTCTCTTTCTTTCGTTCCGGTAGCATTTTAGTTTCATTCGAAACTTTTTCGTATTTGTTTCTGAATACAATTTTTTAAAACTTGATTTTTCTTTCGTTTTATTTATCTCCATTTTATCTTTCATACCCCTTTTCATTTAACTATTTTTCTATTCTTTTCTTTCTCTCTTTCGTTTGCTTTTTTTCTCAGTTTTTTCTTTATCTCTTTTCTTCTTCTTTTTCTTCCCCCCTCCCACACTTCTTATTTTACATTACCTTTTCCACCTTAATTTTTCTTCGACTTTTTAAATTTTTTTTTTATCTGACCCCTTTGCCTGTCGACTTTCTTTAACCTCTTTTTCCTCTTCTTTTTTTTTCTCCTTCAAATTTCAGTTTTTCTTTTCCTTTATCTCTTCACAGTTTTTCTTTATCTCCCCCCTCCTCAACTCTTCTTCATTTCAACTCAAATTTTTTTTATCTCACCCCCCCCTTGTCGGCTTTTCCCTTTTTTTCTCTCTAATTTCTCATTCCTTTCAATTGATTTCCTTACACCTTTTCTTTTCCTCTCTTTGATTTTTCTTTTCTTTTTTTTCTTTCTTTCTTTTTGTTTGTTGCTTTTCATTGTTTTAAACTACCCTCTTTCTCTTTCTTTCTTTCTTTCTTTTTTCTTTCTTTCTTTCTTTCTTTCTTTCTTTTAGTCCTTTTTTTGTTTTTCTCTTTCCGTCTTTCTTTCTTTCTGACTTTCTTTCTTTTAGTCCTTTTTTCTCTTTTCTTCTTTTTTCTTTCTTTCTTTCTTTCATTTTCTTTCTTTTTCTCAACGTTTTTCTTCTTTTCTTTTTTTCTTATCGTCATTTTTCTTTCTTTCTTTCTTTCTTCTTTCTTCTTTTTCTCAACGTTTTTCTTCTTTTCTTGTTTTTTCTTATCGTCATTTCTTTCTTTCTTTCTTTCTTTCATTCTTTCTTTTTTCTCAACGTTTTTCTTCTTTTTCTTGTTTTTCTTATCGTCATTTTTCTTTCTTTCTTTCTTTCTTTCTTTCTTTCTTTTTTCTCAACGTTTTCTTCTTTTCTTGTTTTTCTTATCGTCATTTTTCTTTCTTCTTTTTTTTTTTTTTTCTTTCTTTCTTTCATTCTTTCTTTTCTCAACGTTTTCTTCTTTTCTTGTTTTTTCTTATCGTCATTTTCTTTCTTCTTTCTTTCTTTCTTTCATTCTTTCTTTTTTCTCAACGTTTTTCTTCTTTTCTTTGTTTTTCTTATCGTCATTTTCTTTCTTTCTTTCTTTCTTCTTAACGTTTTTTTCTTCCCGTCATTTTTCTTTCTTTCTTTCTTTTACTGTTTTTTTTTGCCTGGTTTTCTTTCTTTCTTTCTTTCTTTCTTTCTTTCTTTCTTTCTTCTCAACGTTTTTCTTTCTTTCTTATTTTTTCTTCTCGTCATTTTTTCTTTCTCTTTCTTTCTTTCTTTCTTCTTAACGTTTTCTTTCTTCTCGTCATTTTTTCTTTCTTTTCTTTCTTTCTTTTCTTCTCAACGTTTTTTCTTTTTCTCAACGCTTTTCTTTCTTCTCGTCATTTTTTCTTTCTTCTTTTCTTCTTTTCTTTTGCTTGTTTCTTCACATCATCCCCCCTCTCTCCCTCTCTCTCTTTTCTCTCTCTCTCTCTTTCTGTCTGTCTTCATTTTACTCATCTTTCTTTTTTAGTCACACAAATCTTTTTTCTTTCTTTTTTTAAGCATCCATGCCAACAGACACTTAGCACTTTCGGGACGCACCCTACACACCACCTCCCCCTCCCCTCCCCATCCCCTCCCCCTCACCTACCCATCCTCTCCCCCTCCCCCTCCATACGTCTTATCACTTTGTAGGTGTCAAGTAGATACTCGATTTAAACACCCGTCAAAATCGCTCTTTATTTACACACTTTTATATATTTCTGACTTTAAAACTTGCCCATTACACATCCACCACCAGGGATCAAATCACTTGTTACTCTTTGCCTCATTCACTTACAAAATATTCTTCTCTACCTCTATCGCCAAAGATTATTTATATATATATATATTATATATTATATATATAATATATATATATATATATATATATATATATATATATATATATATTCATATTATCAATCAAAGCCTGAAGAAGATACCAGAAGATCTTGAAACACGTGTTGCACATGTAAAACAAAAAGAATTAAAAAAATTTTTTTCTGAGAACAAAATACATTTTGCGGACCTTCCTTTTTTAAAAAATTGAATTTTCTCCCGTTGGAACCAGAACAACACTTTATATATATATATATATAATATATATAATATAATATATATATACAAGTTTTGTTGAAATGTACAGACAATTCCTGTCGGACAAGTCTTTCGTTGATCCGTTCCAATTTTCGAGCCATCCTTCTGGTGTCGGGGTGTAACTGTATATAACAGTACATTAAAGGTTTTCAAAACGAGCGCTTTCGGCAATACAATTTGCCATCCTCAGGTAGGAAACGATGGATGATTTTCGTGTCTCGTTTTTAATGAGAACGAGTACTAGCAAGGAATTAGAAGTGGGAGGTAATAACCCCGACACCAGAAGGATGGCCCGAAAATTGGAAACGGATCAACGAAAGACTTGTCCGACAGGAATTGTCTGTACAGTTCAACAAAACTTGTATAAAAGAAAAAATGCTGCCAAAATACACTTATAATATATATTATATATATTATATATATTATATATATATATATATATATATATGAGTATAGATAAAAGGATATGAAAACAACACAACGCTGTTAAAGTGAAAATATTTTATATCATATTCATAGCTAATATTGAACAAATATTTCGATTTATAAAAATCATCTTCAGAGCTTGTTTTCCTCCGAACTTAACAACAGCGGGAGACGAAAATAATATATATATATATATATATATATATATATATATATATATATATATATATATATATATAAAAGGAAGTTTGGTACGTACGTGTCGACGTATAACTCCGAAACGGGAGGTCACTCAGATTCGAAATCTTGCATACACCTTAAAACCCTTCTAACTAAGAAACACACAAACATTTGGTTATTGATTTTCACCGATTAATCGATATAATTAATTAATTAAACCAAAACCAACCGATTTGTGGAATTGTCCGTATACCATATAATAAATGCTGATAATAAAATATTCTTCGCTGCCTGCTTTTCTATTATAGCTATACCAGCACTTTAGTTTAATTTTAATGAACAAAATCGCAGTCTAAGCCGTTCAGCTCGGAATCTCTCACCTATTTATGGTCCAATCTTTATATATAGTCCGGTCATGAACCGGGTACTTTTGCTAGTATATATATATATATATATATATATATATATATATATATATATATTGTGGGATTGTCACTGTTTCAGCTTTTACTGGAACGGGTGTGTCAAAAATGCAGTATTATTGGTAAAGTGCTCAATATAAAAAAAGATAGAGCTATTATATAATATGATAAAACAACGTCACCTGAAGATTGTTTGCGCTTACGCATGCATGAAACCAAATGGTTGTGACTGTTCCTTTGTCATTAAATAAATAGATATGTAAAACCTTTATATATTTATTTTATTACATATTATAATTATATATATATATATATATATATATATATATATATATATATATATATATATATAGAGAGAGAGAGAGAGAGAGAGAGAGAGAATAGCATATAAAGGTGCTCAATGCTAGAATATCAGGGCAGATTTACAATCAATTATTAGATATTATTGATTTAATACCTCGTTACTATTAGTTTCAAGCTTACTGCAATCATCAGACGAGACTTAAAAAATGTTAAGATTTTAAGATTTAAAAAATGCTGGTTTGTTTAGCGTTTATATAAACGTGAAGCGTTTTCACGCGATGGAATGTTAAAGTTGTATTAAAAAAAAATGAATAAATAAACATGCTTAGGTCTTAATGCATGCGGTGTCCAGATGATTTTTTTTAGATGAAAAGAGGGGGGGTAATTAATTAGGGCCAGGGTTAGGGTTAGGGTAAATTTACAGACAAAATAAGATGAAAATTAATTATTTGTCAATCGATTTTTAATATCAGAGGTGCAATATTTATATATACTAGTACAAAATAAAAAACACCCTCCGGGCGATGTAAAAATAGATTTTTGAAACATATTGCCTGAGGGGTGGGAGTTAAAAATTCAATGTCAGCGAGTTTGTACCTTAAGTAAGTAAAATCATCAAATTCATTAAAGGATTAAAAAAATAAAACAATTTGAAATGTAAACTTTAAATATGTATTAAAATAAAACAAACTATATATAGATATATAATACCAGTCATGTATTTATTAAAACTTGTTTTAAAAAACAATGAGGACTGTCTAATATTGCATGTTCAAATTTTGAGTGTATTTATTCTATGTTATGACGATTTTGGATAAGGTGACGTAAGCAGTGACATAGTTTTTGTTACAGACAAAAACCGGAAGCGAATCTTTTTCGGGTGTTTCTTATCGAACCTTCCCTTCGAACATGCGGACCTTCTTGTCGAACTCGGGAGCTATCATGTCCTAATAAGGAGCCTTCACGGAACTTCGAACCGAACCCTTCATTCAATCCACCGGGGTAGACAGTTCTCATCCTGTTAACCATGACCGGGCACAAATGTTAAGCTATGTTAAATATTCTATGTTATTATCGCCCATGGTCAGGATTGAACCTGCAACCTACAGATGATAGTCACTTGGAACTGTATTAGTATTATATCCGCTGTGTCATGTGTCCAAGAATGTTCCCGAGTTCCACATGAAACATTTGAAGGCTGGAGGGCTTATCGGCCGAAACGTTGTGTATATAACAATGAAGATGGGAAACAACGTCTGGAAAACCCAAATACAAGGGCGAGTCAAAAGGTAATGCCTTTTTGTTTAGGACAGGTATAATGACCAACACAGGAACATGTATGGAATGATGTTTGCCTCTCCAAACCTTCTTTCATGGGGCCAAAGAGAGGCAAACATTATTCTAGTGACGAGGAAGTAAAATTTGTAGTGAAGAAGTGGCTCAAAGAACAGTCAACAGAATTTTAAGGGACAGGGATACATGCTCTCATTCGAAGGTGGAACATTTCTATTGAGAGAAACGGTGACTATCTGGAGAAGTAGGGATGTGATCCACAGAGGACCATTATGATATATGATACATGTTTCTGTCCTAAACAAAATGCCATTACTTTTTGACTTACCCTCGTAATTTAGATTATGAAGCCTCATCTAGAAAATTCGGACACATTTTATCATTTTATCTTATGAAATTTTCATTACCATTTTTTATATTTTATATCATCTTTATATATTCTTATACATGTACAGTATGGTGGCGCGTGGTCTAATGGTTAGAGTCATAGGAAATGGACTCGTCGACCCGAGTTCATTTCCTGTACGAAGCTGTTTGCATATTCATATGGCGCTAATACCCTTGGGAAAGGTATGAATCCAATTCTCCCTCCAGCTATCAATAAATAGCAGGATAGACTGGGTCCTTTAACCTTGGCTAGGTATCCTGTCTAGGAGAAGGAAAACTCTGAATTCAAACCTGCTAAAATCTGCTTAAGAAATTGACCCTGTGTCGCATCCTGCTCGTGCGGACGGGTTGGTGAATATATATACATGTACTGTATATTTCATAATCTTTTCATCCTTTTGTATTACAGTATAATCCTATTTTGCTTATCAATTTTTATCAATTTCTCAAGTAATTTTTATAGTACTTTACAGTAATTCTGTGTACGGCACGAATATCTTTTTTTTTTATCTACTTTAAACTTTTGGCTTTCAATTGTTCCTTTTGGTCACAATCGTAAGTGGGAGGCATTAGTAAGTCGTATATATATTTACCAACCCCTCCGCACGAGCAGGATGCGACACAAGGTCAATTTCTTAAGCGGAGTTCAGCAGGTTTGAATTCCTTCTCATAGACCGGTTGCTTAACCAAGGTTAAAGAGCCCAGACTGCCCTACTATTTACCCATAGCTGGAGGGAGAGTAGGATTCATACCTATCCCAAGGATATTAGCGCTAAATGAAATGCAATTACCAATCCAGGATTTGAACTCGGGGCGACGAGTCCATTCCCAATGACTTTAACCATTACACCACGCGCCTCCTACTTCCTAGTAAGTCGTATAGGTCATAAGTCAATGACTCTCTCTCTGCATGTCTATATGTCTGTATTTTTCTGTCTGTCAATATATATATATATATATATATATATATATATATATATATGAATAAGATATAATGAAAAAACAAACGATGTTTACAACTGAAATAGGCTCATCAGAAGAGAAAGTGTGCAAACCGTTTCGGGGCCAATTCTCTTGACGGTTTTTAAAAAGCAACACTCGGCCCATCCCATTTTTAAAAACCGTCAAGAGAATTGGCCCCGAAACGGTTTGCACACTTTCTCTTCTGATGAGCCTATTTCAGTTGTAAACATCGTTTGTTTTTTCATTATAGCTTATTCATACTGTCGGATTAATTTCCATTTTATTTTCACATATATATATATATATATATATATATATATATATATAGGAACCTCGGTTCTCGAACCATATTCGTTCCAGAATCATGTTCGATAACCGAATTGTTCGAAAACTGAAACAATATTTCCCAACAGAAATAGTGTAATGCGTTCTTAGCCATCAGAATCAGCAACATATTTTTTACAGGTTTCACTGTACACACACACACACACACACACACACACACACACACACACACACACACACACACACACACACACACACGCACACACACACACACACGCACACACACACACATATATTCTATTTAGACTGATATTGTTAAAGACCAAGGAATATTTTATGATACATATTATATATATATATATATATATATATATATATATATATATATATATGCTCCCATCCCCTAGGGTTGAGCACTCTGGGGGGGGATCTTGCTGACGGCCGCCAACTCAAGCGTAAACGCAACGCTCTTCTAAGGAATGACGGCCTTTACACGCAAAGCGATGTGTGTATTAAAACAGTTAAAATCCCCTTCCCATTCTGTAAGTGAAGACAGCCTAATGGTTACGGTGCCGATCGGATTTCAATTCCGGCTGTAGGTAGCTTACAAAATGTCTAGCCACACTGAGGAGACTTGATAAGTCGAAACACGTGTCTGTGGATGACCAAATATATATATATACATGAGTCCGTGGGTTTAAGAACCATATCCAGGTTGAAATAAAACTTATGATATATGTATCTACTTATTGAGCGCTTAATTTTCTTCTCTTTTTCTGGGCAATTCCAATTAATATTGGTTGTGTGTGTGTGTGTGTGTGTGTGTGTGTGTGTGTGTATGTACGCACATGTGTGTGTAAATGTGCATGCGTCTGTGTGGTAAATTCAGAAGAAAAGTGTTACACACACACACATACGCACGTGCCCGCGCGTGCGTATGTGTGTGTGTGTGTATGTATGTGTGTGTGTGTGTGTGTGTGTATATATAATAAAACACTTTTGACTACCTTTTTCCACTCAAACTTTATTAAGTCTCATTCAAGTTCTTGCTTTTATATATATATATATATATATATATATATATATATATATATATATATATACAAACATATATATATAAGTGTGTGTGTGTGTGTGTCTGTCTGTGTGTGTGTGTGTGAGCGTTTGTCTTTAAACTAGACCTTAAATGAGTCTTTATGAATTTGTAGTGGAAAAATACTAGATACCGTCTGTATTTAAAGATATATATATATATATATATATATATATATATTATATATGTGTGTGTGTGTGTGTGTGTACGTGTGTGTGTGCGTGTGCGTGTGTATGTGTGCGTGTGCTTATAATTACACAAAGACACTGTTACATAAACGAGAAACATTGAGAGAAAGAGAGAATGACACAAAATGAGTAAAACTTTGTGAGAAAAATGAAAGCTATTTTCGGCTCGCCCCCCATCTCACTAAAAACTCACCCGATTATTTCCCCACTCCAAAGCAACAACCTGCCACGAGATAATAAATCCCGGATGGAAACATCAGCCCAACCAACAAGACAACTAACTCCCCCTTTTTTTTTCAATTTTTTTCAATTTTTTTCCTTCATTTTTATTTAAAGTCATTCCTCCTACCCCCACCCTACAATACCACCACTAACATCTGTCCCACCACCATCTTCTGCTTCACTTTTTTTTACAAAAATTATTTCTTTTACCCCCTACTTCGTTATTATGCATTACCTTTTCCATCTCAGTTTTTCTTTGACTTCTTTTTATCTGAGTCCCTCCCCATGGCCTTATCTAGTTTTCCCTCTTTTCCTTACTCTCCTTACAGTTTTTCTTTATCTCCCCTCAACTGTTCTTCATTTAAACACAAATCGTTTTCATCTGCTCCCCTTGTCGGCTTCTTTCTCTTCTTTTTTTTCTTTCTAATTTTTCATTCTTCCCCTTTTTGCAGGTTTTTCTTTCCCTCCCCACTTTCATCTGCTCCCCTTGCCGGCTTCCTTCTCCTCTTTTTCCCTCTAATTCCCACCCTAATATCTCAGTTCTATCCTTTAACATCTTCCCAGCTATTCATTACCTGCCCTTCCCCCTCCTTGTAGGCTTCCCTCCCCATATCAGCTCCCCTTATCGGCTCCCCTTCCCTCCTTTCACTCTCTAATTTCTCTCTCCTTTTCTTAAAGCTCATATCAGCTTTTTAAAAAATCCCCTCTTCATTTGCTCCCCTTGACGGTCTTCTTCTCCTCTTTTTTTCTCTAATTTCTCTCTCCTTTCCTTTAACCTCATCTCTCCCCTCTGCTCCCCTTGTCGGCTTCCTTGCCCTTGTCTGTTTCTTACTCTTGTCGGCTACCTCTCCCCTTTTCTCTCTCTAATTTCTCTCCTCCCCTTTAATCCCCTCTTAGCGATTCTTTACCTTAATTTCATCTGCTCCCCTTGGCTTCCTTTCCTCTTTTCTTTCTCTAGCTTCTCTCACCCTTTCCCTATAACATCCTCTCAGCTTTTCTTTACCCTCCCCCTTTTTCCCCCTTGTTTCCTGTTTCCTTCCTTCCTCTCTCACTTTCTTTCCTCTTTCACTTTCTCCTTTCTCCCTCCTTCGCTTTAATCTTATTTTTCTTCTCCTCATCTCTCCCCCTTTTCGTCCTCTTTTTCTCTCTCTTTTCTTTCCCTTAACCTCCTCTTAGTTTTTCTTACCTCCCCACTTTCATCTGCTCCCCTTGTCGGCATCTTCTCCTCTTTTTTCTCTCTAAGTCTCATTCCTTCCCCTTAACCCCCTCTTGTTTTTTTCTTTACCTCCCCACTTTCATCTGCTCCCCTTGTCGGCTTCCATCCCCCCTTTTCTCTCTCTCTCTCTTTCCTTTAACCTCCTCTTAGTTTTTCTTTACCTCCATATATATTTTTTTATTAATTCCCTCCATCTTTTCTTTTTCTCTCCAGCTTTCCTCCCTACATCTTATCCCTTCATCCGTCATCTTCCGCTTTTCATCTTACTCAATCTCCGTTTCTTTACCAAACTCTTCCTCTGCATGTTCCGCCACCATTTGTTACCTACCTACTCCCCGGCACCCCCCGCTCGTTTTTCTTTTTCTTCTCTCCTCACATCCTTTTTTTCTCTTTATTCATTCCCTTCCCCTACCTCTTGTCATTGTTATATCTTTCTTCGCCCTTTCATCTGTTCTTCATTCTTTTAAGTTTTTAACCATTTTTTTGCTCTTTGTCTTTTTTTCGTTTTTCTTGGGCTTCGTGTTACTCTTTCCCGACAGAGTCAAAACCATTTTTATTCAAAGCGAACCCTCCCTTCCCCTCTGCCAGTCATTTTACCAGATAGACCCATATAAATTGTCTTGTGTGTTATGCGCGCTTTGTTGGGCAGCTATTTCTTACTGTCCTTTTTTTATTTTTCTTTCGCAGATCCAAGGGACTCCTTGGCGCAAAAAAATGCAAGCTTCTAACGAGTTTTAAAACGAATTTTATTTTAAATCTATTATTTAAGGTCAAACTTTTCCTAAATCGAGTAGAAAACATAATGACCATCATTACTCAAAAAAAAGAAATATATGATACATATGCAGTTTACTAGAAATAAATATCTCTATTCAATCGCCAAACCTTTATTTTTTGATACACTAAAGTAATAAGTTTTGAAAAAACGAAAAAAAAAATCGATTGAAAATGTACCCGCGTTAGGAAAAATATCCTTTTCTTACTTGATAATAGCCAATTAAATAATTTCGAAATGCGAAAAGAGAAATACTCTCAAAAAAATATGTATTAATGTTATTTTTTTACTTTTATTTTATTTTTTCGATTTTCAGATATTATTATCTTATAGAAAATATAGAAACCACCAGTTAAAATATAATTCTATTTTTGCTTTTTCTATTCAAACTTTCTCCTCACAATCTCTGTTATTTATACTGTAATTAGTAGACAATATAGACCAACTTGAACAAAAATGGTACCCCCAACATAAGGGGAGTCAAATAAACGACCTTTAAAATGAAAATTTGTGAAATAAAGATAAATATGATGCATTCATAAAGATCATTCATTGATAAATAAACACTGAAAATTTCATTAAATGAAAATAAATCCTGATTGATATTTTGTAAAATATATTTTCTATCAATTAAGGGTCTAAAGTCATTTTTGTCAAAAAACTGCATTTTAGCTCCCTCTTTTTTGCCAGTAGCTAGATAAGACGTATAATTTTATATTAATAAGGGCATTATCTTAAACAACTGTCCTCTTACTTAATTCAGTTTGTCGTTATAAATATATTCAAATATATATATCTCATATATATCTTGATATGTGTTAAAATATCAAATTAGAAGTTTTTTGGCATTAATTTTTAACCGCCACAGAGGTTGAAACATATGCTCTTATTAAAATACACAACCAAATGAAACCGCCAAACCAAACCAAACCTGCCTCACTTTAATTTAACTCATTATATGTATCTTTCCCCCTCGCCATGAAAAAGCCATTTTTAGCGCAGTTAACAGTTTGAATTGCAGAGTTTTCCTTCTCCTAGACCGGTTGCCATACCAATGTTAAAGAGCTCATCACTCTTTCCTTCTATCGACTCATAGCTGTATGCTTACCTTCCCAGAGTTATTAGCGCTATATGAAATGCAACTAGCCTTATCTAGAATTTGTCGTCTTGTCCATTTCCATGACGATAACCATTACACACGGGCGCCTTTAACTCGTAGAACGCTCGGCTAGAAACCACTAGGTTCCTAGTTCGATATTGGCCCTCGCCAACTCAGCGTATGAGTAGCACAGGGATATGTGCGGTAAAGTAAGGAGCTGGTTTGTAGGTGTGGTGCTCCACCTCAAAGGCAAAAACAATCTCCTTGATATAGCGCTAGTGAAAAGGGAACTCTTTCGCTGATTGGCTGATACCGACTTTAGGCCACCCCGACGACTTTTTATATAAGTAATAACATTTTATAGATATCAGTGAGTATCAAAAGTATTTTTGCTTATTAATTAACTCAGATTTTATGGGGAACAACCCCAGAATCCCTGTTTATTTATTTGTAATGCTCTACGCATTTTATCAATGCGTATCCTTGTGTAATGGTTATCGTCGTAGGAAATGGAATTGGCGACTCTAGTTCAAATCCTGGACGAAGCTGTTTGTTTCACTTCGCGCTAATGCGTTTGTGAAAGATATTATTCCAACTGTTCTCCATCCAGCTACGGGATAAATAGCAGGGCAGACTGGGTTCTTTAGCCAATTAGCCATTAGATATAATGGCAATGAGTACGTACTGCCCAGAACTCCTTACCATCAGAGGCAGTTGTGCCATACCCAGGATACCATTTTTGAGAGTGGGTCTTACTCCTATACAGGAGATGCAGTCAGCGTATTCTAAGCCCCGCCGACAGTATGATGTTTTTTTGTGTCTAATAATTTACTAAATTCACATACCTAGGTAGTAATATCTCTTCCACAGAGAGCAATGTTAATACACGAATAGGAAAGGCATGATCAGCTATAAACAGATTATCAGTCATATGGAAATCCGTTCTCACTGACAAGCTAAAATGACAATTCTTCCAAGCTGTGGTTGTAACAGTGCTGTTGTATGGCTGCACCACTTGGACCCTAACGAATAAGATAGGAGCTGCACAAGAATGCTGCGTGCGGTCTTGAACAAGTCATGGAAACAGTACCCCACAAGGAAGCAGCTGTACGGCCACCTGTCTCCTATCTCACAAACCATCCGAGTGAGACGGACAAGACATGCTGGATACTGGTGGAGAAGCAAGGACGAACTCATAAGCAACATTCTTCCGCGGAAGCCAGCACATGGACATGCTAACGTGGGCCGCCCAGCAAGAACCTACATTGACCATCTCTGCGCGGATACTGGATGCTGCGCAGAGGACCTCCCTGGGACAATGACTGATAGGGAAGGTTGCCGAGAGATTGTCATGGATATCCGTGCTAATTGCGCGACATGATGATGAAGTACTGATTATAGAAGGGCTGACGATCACTTTGAACTAAACAATCTGTCGGGTAATTAGACGAATTAACAACAACAACAACAACAACAACCACTTTTTTAAACACATGACCCTTGTTATTTATTTCCCTGGTGTTTCTTTTAGAGCTTGATGGAAACGCGGATTCCACGCCACTTGAGATAAAGATATAAATTATTACTCTGATTTTTTGGAGATGAGGCTTGATAATTAGTATTATTTAGATTATTCGGACTATTGTCCTCCTCTTTATTTTTTATCTGTACAACGTTTCGGGAACCTTCTTGTCGTAATCTGGAACTTTCTTGTAATCGGGAGCCATCACGAAACTTTGAACCCAACCCTTTATTCAATCCACGACGGTATTCTGTTCTCATTCCGCTAACCATAACTGGGGTACAGGAGTTAAGCTGTGTTAATTATTATGTTACTGTCGCCCTCGACCAGGATTGAACCTGCAGCCTAGACATAACTGTCACTTAGAACTGTCTTAAACCAACTCCTTTATCCACTACGCTATGTGTAAAATTAGACAAGGTTCCCAAGTTCGAAAAAAAAAAAGGTTCCCGAGTTCGAGAAGGCTCACGAGTCCGACGAGAAATACCTGAAGAACGACGGAGGGCACATCGGCCGAAACGTTGTACAGATAACAATCAAGATGAGGACAATAGTCCGAATAATCCAAATAATACTAAAGATATAAATGATTTTACGTTTAGGAATTCATCATCTCTGAGAACTTTCTTCGAACAGGTCGTCCTCTCACTCTTTTAGAGCTGTCCTTGGTCCATCCATGTTTTCGGATGCATGATTAGTCTTCTTCCAGACTGAAACTACTAAAAAAAAAAAAAATAAATAAAGGACCGAAGCATCACTCTGTCGGTGGGGCTTAGAATATGCTGACTGTATCCCAAGGGAAAAGGGTAAGAACCCACCCCCTTATCCAAAATGGGTATCTTGGGTATGACATCAATCAGAATCTTGTACTGAGGATTCACTTCTGGAGATCTTGAGAGTCTGGAGTACAATTTCATTGTCATTACTCCCAGGTCCACCCTGACTCGAGGTAGTAGGTTCCTATCTATATATCAAATATATCTGCTTGAAAATTATTTGCATTCGATAGGTATCCTTGATGCTATACAGCTAAATTATTTGTATTAGTAAGTAAATTTGATGGAAAGTCCTATTATCGGTATATACCAGACAGCAAAGGAGTCTATCCCCTTTTCAATAGCGCTATTACTTAATTGCTTAAGGACGGAATCATTATGGCTAAGCAATCCATGACATGTAACATTCCTCTTTGGCACTAACCTAAGTAAGGGTCTAAGTGGAATGTTGCATGTCATCGACTGCTCAGCCACGTGGGTTCCATTCTTAAGACTCACGGGTC
>CM042145.1:11965735-11970735 GCA_023376005.1 Doryteuthis pealeii | reverse complement strand
TCATTTGATGTATGTACATGTTCTTGTGTTGGTGATTATAACTGTCCTAAACAAAATGGCACACTTTTGACACACCCACGTAGATAAAGTGAGTTATATTATTTATTCATATCAGAGAAAAGAGAAACAGTAGATTTTAAAAAGCATTTTCATCGCCATTACCTCAAGGTTCACTCTGACCCGGAGTGGTAGTATCTGTTAGGTTCCAGTCTATGGGATAAATAGATCCAAAAAGGATTTTAAAAAAATGTGTGTAAAAAAATTGAGATTGAAAAAAAATTGAATCAATACAATGAGTTCGACAAAAATGTTCCCGAATTCGACTAGAAACACCAAAAGAAGGTCGGAGGTCACATCAGCTGAAACGTTGTGTATATAACAATAATGATGAGGACAACAATCCGAAAAATCTAAATAATAGAAATTATCTAGCCTCATCTCAAAAATTCAGACTAATGAATTGTTTTCACCTTTCTTGTTTGTTTGTTTGTTTCTCATTTTTATACTTCATCTCATTTCTTCGTTCCTTTTTTTGTACTTTTTTTTCTTTTTGCAAACTGATTTTCATCTTTTTTTTTCATTTATTCTTTTTCTAGAAACTTTCTTCTATCGGCGTCTTTAAATTTTGCCCTTCTTTCTTTTTTCTTTCTTTCTTTCTTGCTTTCATTCTTTCTTTCTTTTAATTATCTATCTCATTTTTTTTTCATTTCATTTCCATTTTCAATTTCTTTAACTTCATCTTTCTTCTTCTTTCTTTCTTTCTTTCTTTTAATTATCATATCTCATTCTTTTTTTTTAAATTTCATTTCCATTTTTTTCATTTTCTTTAACTTCATCTTCTTTCTTTCTTTCTTCTTTACTTCTTTTTCTTCTTTTTCTTTCTTCTTCTCTTTCTATTCTTTCTTTCTTTCATGTGTGATTCGGCCAATGTTCTCTCTTTTAATATTACCTTCACTATTATTTTAGATATAGTTTTCTTTTCTTTCTTTCTTTCTTTCTTCTTTTTCTTTCTTCTTCTTTCTTTCTTTTTAATTATCTATCTCATTCTTTTTTTTTCATTTCATTTCCATTTTTCATTTCTTTAACTTCATTTTCTTTCTTTCTTTAACTTCATCTTTCTTTCTTTCTTCTTTCTTTAACTTCATCTTTCTTTCTCTTTCTTTCTTTCTTTCTTTCTATTAACTTTATCTTTCTTTCTTTCTATTCTTTCTTTTTTCCTTTCTTTGCTTTAACAGCTTTTTAAAGATTTACCTCATTCTTTTTTTTCTATTTTTCAATAATTCTTGTATGTATCAAACTGCTTTTATTTCTATCTATGCTATCTAGTCTATCTACTATCTATGTGGTTATTTTCTTCTTGTACTTTAAAAAAATCTTTCTCCATTGTTTCCTACAACGTTGTTCTTTTTTATATATTACCCCCAAAGCCCCTACCTCTCCTCCCCAGCCCACTTTATTCAACCACACACGCCCGCAGATTATATCAAGCCAAATAATAAGCTCAGAACGACACCTATCCTATTTTTCTTCGCTTATTTAGTTTTTTTGGTCCTCCGCGCCAAAACAAAAAAGAAAAGTTTAAAAAGAGTAAAAAACAAAAGATTTAAAAAAGTTAGAAAAAAAAACAAACCCAAAAAACACTGTAGTCAAATACGCGTTGCGTCCCTCTTGCAAAAAACCTGTTTGACGTTGCAAGATAACTTTGAATAGGAAAGATGCTGGAGTTTGAGTGTGAGGGTAGGGGAATAAGTTTGGTCGTGGTAGAAGCAGTAATGATGTCTCTTCCTCTAAGTCGTAGTCGTGAGGGTAGTGCGTGTGGTTTGTGGTGATTGGTAGGTGAGCAGGACCAGTCTTTTATCCTTCTGAGGGTTCTTTTTACAACCCGACCAGGGAGCTGGGCTGGCTAGGTTCCAAAAGGCATCGCTAGGAAACAGTGGGGGCCAATTTTACAGGGAGCAAGGAACAAGACCAACCAAAAACAAACGAGAAAAAAATAAAAAATAAAAAAATAACTAAGAGCAAGAAAAAGTATAAAATATGAAAAAGAAAAAAAAAGCATTAACAAGAAGAGCTACAAATGTTCATGCACTCTCTCCTCATCGGCGCTCGTGGGCACACATTTCAGGCAGACGAACATACTGGAGCCATTAAAAAAAATGCCTAATTAAGATAGTTGAAAAGACTCGTTTTATATCTAGTATCGAAAAATCTCTGTTCAATAGAGTAGCGTCGAGTTTATTCATTTTAAGAAAATATTCAAATTGCGCCATCTATGCGAAAGTTGTGGTGTTAAGGTATATGCAATACTAAGAGATACCAAAAAATTAGAATGCTTTTTACTTGGCACCAATTGTTGTGAGGAAAATAGGCATCAAAGATCGGTCTGTGTGGAGTATACCTGGAATGACTGATACCAAACAAATATAGGATCTATATTACTATGACGACCATGTATTTGAGGGAAATAGCCACAAGATCGATCTGGTGGGTGTTAGTATTTACTGGAAATACTATGATACACAAAAATTAGCATCTATTAAACTGTACAAAACCACTTGATATCGAGGAAATAGCATCAAAGATCGTCTGTGTGTTATAGTATACTGAATACTGAACAAAAATTAGAGCTCATTTACTATTGCACCATTGTTTAGAGAAGAACAAGATCAAAAAAGAATCGATCTGTGATCGTTAAGAAGAATACTTTGAATACTATGATACCGAAAAATAGAATACTTTTTACATGCACACATTGTTTGAGGAAATACATCAAGATCGTCTGTGGTTGAGATATACTGAAACTGATATACCAAAAGAATTATAGGATCTATATTGTACATGCAACGATATGTTTAAGAAAGTACATCAAAGAGATCGTCTGTGATGTTAGAGTAATAACTGAATAACGATTACCAAAAATTAGATATTTTAAAGCTGCATGTAAGAAACACATTGTAGTAGAGGGAAAGAAAAGTAGACATACAAAAAGAATCGTCTGTGTGTTAGTGTACTTGAATAACTGATTGCCTAAAATTAAGCATTCACTTTTCACATAAATATACAAATTAGTTTGAAGGAAAAATATAAAGCAATCAAAGAGATTATCACTGTAGTAAGTAGAATCATATAATAGAATACTGATACAAAATGAGATCTTTAACTATATTGCACCATTGTTTGAAGGAAATAGCAATCAAAGATCGTCTGTGTGTTAAGTATATAGAATACTAGGATAACCAAGAATTAGATATCGCCTTTTACTTGCACATTGTTTGAGGAAATAGCATCAAAGATCGTCTGTGTGTTAGTATACTAATACTGATACCAAAAATTAGATCTTTTCTACTTGCACCATTGTTTTAGGAAACCATCAAATAGATCGTCTGTGTGTTAGTTTTATACTGAATATACGTGTCTGAATATGATCGTCTGTTGTATACTGAATACTGATAACCAAAAATTAGATCTTTTACTGTGCACCATTGTTTGAGGAGAATAGCCAGTACAAGATCGTTCTGTGTTTAGAATACTTGGAAGACTGTATACCAAAAAGAGATCTTTTACTTTGCACCATTGTTGAGGTGAATAGGCATCAAAATCGTCTGTGTTAGTATACTGACATACTTGTATGACCATAACAATAGATCTTACTTGCACCATTGTTTGAGGAAATGAAGCTATCAAAGGATCGTCTGTGTGTTAGTATAGCGTGAAATATATTCGTTACTGTAATATTCGGTTCTGTGTTATACATGAAACTGATACCAGAGAATTAAAGATCTTTTACTTGCACCATTGTTTGAGGATAATAGCAGTCAAAGAATCGTCTGTGATGTGTGTTAAGTATTAACTGGAACATACGATGATACCAAAATTAGGAGTCATTAGCTTGCACAATTGTTGAGGAAATAGCATCAAAGACGTCTGTGTGGATAGGATTATACTGAGATGATATGTCTGAATTATATGCGTCTGTGCGTATACTGGAAATAGCTAGATTACCAAAAATGTATGAAGATCTTTCTACTTGCACCATTGTGATGAGGAAATAGCATCAGAAAGATCGTCTGTTGTTTAGGGAAATTACTGGAAACTGATACCAATAAAAGATGAGATTACATATTTTAGCGTTAGGCAAGACCAAAATTTAGTATATGAGGAAAATAAGCATCAAAAAGAATCGATCTACGTATATGTTAGAATACTGGAACTTAACTGACAACCGAAAAATTAGTCTGTTACTTGCACCATTGTTTGAGGAAATAGCACTTCAAAAGATCGTCTGGTGTAGGAGATAACTGAAAATATCGTCTGAAGATATATCGTCTAAATGTGTATACGTGAATACTTGATACCAAAGAAATTAGAATCTTTTACTTTGCCAACACATGTGATATTGAAGGAGAAAATAGCAATCGACAAAAGATTCCGTCTGGTGTGTTAAGAATAAACTGAATAAATGATAAACGCAAAAAATTAAAATCTAGGATTAACACTAGATGTACACCGGAATTAGGATATAGAGAAGGAGAAACATAAGCATCAACAAGATCGTCTGTGTGTCAGTATAATCTGAATAAAATTCATAAGATACAGGAAATAAAAAAGAAGTAGAGTACTAGTAAGGATATTATTACTGGATACGGATACCAGAAAAGTAATTAAGAATCTGTTTAACTTTGCACGCATTGTTTGAGGAAATAGCATCAAATGCGTCTGTGTGTTGAGGAGAGAAATTTACTGAATTTAACGTGAGATACCAAATTAGAATCTTTTACTTGGACACCATTGTAATGAACGGAAATAGCAATCAACGGAATCGTTTGATGTCGTTAGATAGTACTGAATAAAAATTATCCGTACTGAAATAATCGTCTGTTGAGTATACAGAATACTAGAATACACAAAAAATTAGATCTTTTACTGCACGACCATTGATTTTGAGAGAATAGCATACAAAGGAATATCGTCTAGTGTAGTAATAGGAAATACTGAATTAT
>CM042145.1:11952542-11965725 GCA_023376005.1 Doryteuthis pealeii | reverse complement strand
TAGGTCGATTTGGAACTGTAATGTCTCCACATGTGGCGAAAGTTGCACAATTAAAACATAAACAATTACCACACAGTAATATATTTTTTTCTCAAAACTGGAGATGAATTAATTGAATTTCAGTTATATCAGAGATATAAGGAAATAATATAAGAAAGAAAGAACAAAGAAAGAAAGAAAGAAGGCAAAAGGAAGAGAGAAAGAAGACTAAAGAATGAGGCAAAAATAAGAGAAATAAGAAAGTGCAGATAGTTACGGAATATATATGAAATATACAGAAAGAATAAAAGAAAGGAAAGTAATAAAAGAAAGAAAAAAGAAAGAAAAAAAGAAAGAAAGAAGGCAAAAAGGAAGAGAGAGAAAAAAGACTAAAGAATGAGTGCAAAATAAGAATATAAGAAAAGGCAGATAGTACGGATTAATAAAATATACACGAGAAGAATAAAAGAAAGAAAGAATAAAAGAAAGAAAGAAAGAACGAAGAAAAAAAAAGAAAAGAAGAAAGAGAGAAAGATTAATTAACATAACGTATATCAATAAAAGGGATAGACGTAAAATAGAAATAGATTAAAGTAAAAAAATAGCAGAATTAAGAAGAAAGAAAGAAAGAACAAGGAAAGAAAAGAAAGAAATGGTAAATAATATGATTAAGGAAAGAAGGAAAGAAAAGAACATATCTAATGTAAAAGAAAAAAGAAAGAAAAAGAGAGTATAGTAAAGCATAGAAAATATTGGGAAATATATTTAATATATACGAAGGAAATTAGTATCGAGCAGAAAGAATATTACTCGTAGGTCAAGTATCACAGTTCGTTTAAGGAAATAGATTTACATTTTTAAAGTTGTTATCGACTGTTTCAGTTAATTAATTCGGCTACAAAAGCATCAAAAGTGAGGGAGTATGGGGACATTATGTGCAATTTGATTCTAGTTTCGTTTTGTTTTAAGAATGACAAACCTTTTTGTTATTTACAATATTGAAATGTGATATTCTATCTAACCATTTCTAGACTAAAGTTTTGCATCACCGGAGGTCACCCCCCACGACAAAAGGTGCCACATTGGGGGAATCATACCCCTCGCAGAGGTGCGATGTCGGTCATTCTAACGCGCAGCCGACAGAGAGAAAAAACCACTTTGTAGGAAGGCTGGAGGCAGCATCGACCGCAAATGTTGTGTTATATAGACAATAAAAGATGAGGGAACAGTCAAGAAAACTTACAAATATCACAAATCATTACGCTCATCTAAAAATTCAGACAAATGAATGATTTACAGACAAAATTATCACGTTATTCTTTATACAGTATTATAGTTTCAAAACAGATTCTATTTGACGCCCACTTCGGCTGGGGCAGAAGAATACGCCGACTATATCTCTCAGAGGATAACATCTCCAACTAATTGAGCTCCTGTTAGCCGTGATTAGACGACTCGCTGCATAGCTTAAGGACGGGATCATTATGGTAAGCACAAACTCAGTGACATGTAACATTCCTCTTGGTGGCACTAGCCAAGGTATAGGGTCTAGTGAGAAGTGCATGTCATCGAACTGCTCAGTCACGTGGATTCCATTTTAAAGATCACGGGTCACCACTACAGAAACCAGGATAGCCCCATTGGGGAGTTCTTACTCCTCTGCAGAGGTGCACGTCAGTGTGATTAACAAAGTTCCCACGCCGACAGCGCTGGTGGTATATGCTGTAGGTCCAAATAATGTTGTATTCGACGAAAATCACTAATGTACGAGAATACTCGTTCCCGCAAAATTTAGCCTTTAGAAAACGAGGCATTTTAGTTACCATTTTAGTAGGACGATTTTGATGCTATTTCTCTCAAAAACAATGTGCAAGTAAAACGAGATTTAATTTTTTGATTCAGTATTCAGTATACTAACACACACTTTCACATAGAATGGACTAATTTGTATCTTGTTAAAGCAAGTGATAAAAATCACCCTCCTTGTATCCATGGGTATGATGACGCATCAGACACAATGTAAGCGATATCCTCATGTGCCTTGAAGTATTCGGTGTATCTGTAATAATGGTTTGGTTTGGTTTTGTTTTACGGCATATAAATCTCAGTGGGTCATTTATGCCGACAAAAGTTTCGAAATAAATTCATTCTTAATGGAACTCAATATTTTTATAAACTGTTTTTCTATTACCATAGAGTGGGACCCTAACAGATACACGTCCGGGTCAGAGTGGACCAGGGAGCAATTGGTGGTGAAGGGGTGCGTCCACCATTCCCTCAGAACTTCCAGAACTGGGAGCCTCACCCAGTCAGATCAGCAGTAACGTCATCTGCCCAGGATGTGAAAGACCACCGCCTTCTAGCACCCATATGATAAAGGGCCATTGGAGCCCTGTATATTAGGGCAGTCGATACTCAATACTGATACAAAAATGGAGATCGATTTACTCTGCACATTGCTTTGAGGAAATAGCATCAAAGATCGTCTGGACATAAATGACGACTAAAAATCCTCCGTTTTCGCAAAAATTGTAGCTTTTTAGAAAAAGGATTTTTTTTGCCATGTTTAGTAGACGATCTTTGATGCTTTTCTCAAAACAATATGCAAGTAAACATCTATTTTTGGTATCAGTATTCAGTATCAGATGCACCCTCACACAATTTTGTGCATTGTATTTACCCTCTGTACATCCATTGTTCGGTCAGGCACAAAGTCCTTATTAACGTGGGCACCCACCAACAACCGGAGGCCCATGGGTGGCGGGTGGAAAAATGTGCGTCCGATCCCGCGTCGGCATTTTCCTATCAAAGGGGGGCGCCTCAGGCGCTGGGCAAATAAACGCAGCCCTGTCCCTTTAAATCGAGGGGGCAAGTGACTGCCTGGGGGGATGGCCCCCTGGGATGACGCGGTTAATTATGCAATCCCCACAAGCCGGGTGCGGTCTCCATTTTGGCATAGATGGACAATTTGATATTTTAAAAGTGAAAATCGACTACTCTAACGTGTATATGTAAGCGTGTATCTATGCGCGTGCCTATTCTTTCTTGCATAGAAGCATCTCCCCGCCGAGTACTCTCAACACAATAACCGTGAACGCCTGAGATGTTTGTCAGCTAGCCGTACTCATACCCATGTGAATTTATACCTATCGTACAACTCACCTGTTATCTCTATCCGCCTAATGATATATATGCTAATAAATGATATATATATACATATACTCATCCTTCATATATCTTGCAGACTGCACCAGTACTCATACAGCCATACACTAGTCCACCTCTGCTCAGCCCGCAGCTGTGCAATGCACGACTTGTCATCACAGCTGCAACTTGACACTATCTATGCAGGCTATCATTGTCGGCATACACGAGACTTTAATAATCGTGCGAACGTCCGAATAGTATTCAATTATCTGCTGCCAGCTGCGTCTTTCATTCTCACTTCTCTCTCGCGCACCCTCATGACCCACCGAGGTCTTGGCTGTGCTAACCCCGCATTCTCCTCATACCTGTACCACAAGCAGTTTCTACATCTCTCGCCGCCTCTATGCAAATTCCCCGTCAACTCCTTCCTCCCGTGACTCACTCTAGCGCATGTGCGGCACTGTGGGACCATGTTCATCACCACCGGACAGATTGCCTTGGAACATTCGCAAATGAGATGCGGCTCGAGCGGGTTACGCATGGTACGGCTGCGGGATATGACGAGCACCGACGTTCATGTCCTGTCGTACAGTTATTACTGGTTCACACTCGACTTGGACTTCGCTACCCCAAACGTCTGGTGGGACATGGAAAACGGCACTATCATAACTCCACATCTTACTCCGCACCGGACTCACTGATAATACACAAAGAATGCATCACGTCGAAATCTGTTCTTCCGAAAACACCAGATCAGCACCGACAAACACATCCAGTGACATAACGGCGCGGCCAAGAGAGAAAAAGTAAGATCTTGCCGTAGTGATATTATATCCATACTCTTACGCACCTACGCTTATAATATCTACACCTCTATACCGTACTCACGACTAATTTATACGCCGTCTGCACTCCTATGATATATTCATTACAAGCAGTAGCATCTACATCATGTCAATCGATCTATCCTCCATCTATGAGTCTACAACGTGCTCGTAGGGCCAATAATATTGACGCCGCATGTACATCAGTGTTATGTGGGGATGCTCTCAAGAGCGGTCATGCCTGACGCCATGACTATTATATTAATAAATAAATAAATATAAATAATATATATATATATACTATAATATAATATATATATGAGTGTGTGTTGTGTGGTGTGTGTGTGTGTATCTTCGGCAGCATTCTTTCATTTATACATGTTAGAATTAAACTAAAAGAACACTTTGTTCAATTTATTTTTGATCTTTTCTGAGTTTCTGGCCAATCTTTAATATTTGGTGGAATTCAATGATAAGTCACCAAAGTTCAGGTCCCGAGTTACTTTCGCACTTCGAAGTGCCATCATCAGGAGTGATGGGTTCCAATTTTAAAAAATTTCTATATTGACTTGCGAAGCTGGAAGGAGAAGAATTGTAGAACCTGTAAGAAAGGTGTCTGTACTCCATTGCGAATATATTTCCATGTTTTAGGATGCGCTTGATAATTTGTTGATATGTATAACAGTATCTGCTTTATTATAAGCTTCTGTAGTTTGTCAGTTCTTCTCGTTAATTTTATGTTCTGGTGTGATAGATGTCCCATGTAGAATTCCACCAAAACATCAAAAAGTTGGCAGAAAACTCGAAACAGATCCAAAAATAAAATGTTAAACAGACATGTGAGTAACCACTCTGCTTTGTTAATCTCTTCTTACATGCGACTAAACTGCCAGAAATGCTTTGCCCAAATAGACACACACGCCACACACGCACCACACACACACACACACACACACAATTAGCTAATTTACTCACATATCTAATATCAATCATATACTATCTACTCAATATTTACTACTCATTAATCGTATTCTCCTCATCATAAATTCGACTACGCTCATACGATCTGGACTATATTGTATCCACCTATCTCACTTAGAGGCATCAGTGCCGTGCGCCAATAATTGCCTGTTAACCGTCGCTATCGATATTCTCAAATCCAATCGCTGTTATCCCCCCAACCTCAACGATCAGTTTGACCCCCATCATTCACAAAAGCAACCTAAATTTCCACAATATCCTTCAAAGGATGTCTGCGTCCATATGCACTCGCAAATACCCAGAAGAGTTCGGATGCGTAATGGACATAAACAAGCATATACCCTCCAACATTCGCTGTCGGCAATTTAGACTCTTCCCGCTCAGCTGGTAGCAACTCCACTTCCGCCATTGCGCGCTCATCTATTAGATAATCAAACTTGCGCCCGTGCTTACCGCACCGCAAATTTTCCATCCTAGTACTTCCAACAACGAACTTCAACTTAGTGTTTCTGAGGCCCTATATATTTCCAAATACCAGCCTACCTTGTGCATTCCCAAAAAAAATACCTTCCATCAACTTTTATTATTCCAAACACACACATCCTTTCAGCTTGAACGTCTTCGATGTGGCGGAAGAAATCTTAGACCCCTTCCCGTGGTTCATTAATGTGAGGAGGGGTGAAGACGTGAGATCTTTTTTTTTTTTCTTATCCTCCCTTGAATCGTTTGGTATTATCCAATTTGTACGTCTTTTTAACATTTGTCAAGTGAATTTCTCTGAAGAGCATTTGACCGAAAAAAACTAAAAAATAAATAAAATAAAAACATAAGGTTCCCTAACATTTCTTTTTTATAAATCCAATATTTTACATGTATACGCTTTTTCGCTCCTTAATACTATATATATATATATTATTTACTATACATATAATATTAAGTATCAAACCATGTTTGAAATGGCGAAGGCCGAACAATTTTGGGAATTATGTGCTTAATTAAAGTCATACCTAATTTTAATTAGTTAATTATAATAATGAATTAGGGTCGCATTTTTTACGCTTTATATTTAAACCGATATGCACGCCTAATCATTAATTATAATTAATTAATTAACAAATTAGGTATGACTTACTTAGCACATAATCTCCCTAAATATATATATTAATATATATAATATATATATATATATTCTCAACCATATATATATATATATATATATATATATATGGTTGAGAATAGAGGAAAAGTGTGGATATAACAACACAGACAGCATAAATTCAATTGATATTTCGCCTCAATATTGGATGAAGCTTCTTCAGAAGTTTATTACATAAGTACTTGTACATTCTGCTTTTATAGTGAAAGGTGAATGGGTGAGGGGTGAGGAAAATCAGGTGGAGTTGTGTGTAGGGACTTTTATTTTTCTATGGGGCAGTCAGTTGACTTAAAAGAGAATTTGATATTTGGAGTGTGGGTCAAAAGTGTGGTCATTGAGTAGCGGAGTGGTCATCAGCAGAGCTTTTTGGGAGATTGTGGGGCGAATATTTCAGAGATTAAGGAATAACTAACACAACTTTCCTCTAGGCCTTTATATATATGTGATTTGAAACAGAGGAGAACAACTGAAACCTACTCTTCCATCCCTCCCGTCTTTCATTGCTAAATTGTCTTAATTTAACTATTTAGTTGAAATAGGAAGTAAAGAATAGAATTACAGTTATTTATTCTTGTAATGGATTTCTTTTAAGATTTTTGCTCATATTCATTTATATAAAATGAAACAATTAAAAATCAATCATACCAAGCACATATTTATTTAAAAGCAATTTTTTGATATCAATATGCAAATAGCCTTCCTGTTCACACTGCAAACCGCATATTTGGTATATATAAATACACTTGCATTTTAATAGTATATATAAGGCCAACAGTAATTTTTAAATTAATAATTGAGGTTTAAATAAGAATAAAAACATGGATAACGTTACGTAAATAACAAAGGGAATTGTGACTTGAGTAGTGATATAGTTTCGGTTACAGACAGACAAAACAGACAATCTCCATTATAATAAGATATAAAATGGTTTCAACTTTCCCGAATTGCTGTTAAAAGATCTTCTTTGGGGAATGGGAACTTTCTCATAGAACATTTTTTTAAAATCCACCATGAATTTTTAATTGAATTTTGATCCGGACTGTTCGCTGGCCATATCATTGATTTTATATATCTTTCCAAATGAAAAACTTTAATTCTCTTTGCTTTATGACAAGATGCATTATCATCCTGAAAAAATGACTTCATCATCACCAACACCAATTTCTATTGATGGAATGAAGAAATTATCTTTTATAGACTAGCCTAGCTTACCTTTCGTAGAGATTAAATAAGTGGTCCAGAAAATTTGTACACTGCTATTTTAGAAAATCGGCCGTGATTACTGAGACTGTGAAGATTACGGAACCATTACGCGAACCATCTACCTCAATGTTTTAGCACTCTGTTGCAAGTTACTCTATGTCTGGCGCAACTGTAGTTGGATGTACTAGTATACTACTATTTTTTGATCCAGTATACAACATTATAACAGGATTTCAATGCACAAATGTGCATGGATTGTTTAGGTAATGACTGGCACCTACCTATGTCGTTTAAATCAGTTATTCTCAACGTGGTCCAGTGGACCATCTGTGCGTCCACAGAACATTTCTAGTGGTCCACAGAGAGTTCGAAGCCACAAAAATGTTTTAGCCATTTCACAAAATTTAACTAATTTAGCGCTTCTTATAATGACCCTCCCCAGTTGAAAATCTCTATTTAAGCGCACGTCGATGATCAGAAACACCAATCACAAGGTAGTCACTAGCTGAATGGACTGAAATAAATTTTAAAGGTTAAATAGACTATTTTATATTTTCATTAAGTATTCTAGTGTGAAAATGGAACAGCTTAAAAGTAAAAGTAGGATTTGTCCATGGGAATTTTTGAATAAAAATGGTCCATAGCCGAAAAAGGTTGAGAAGCACTGGTTTAAATGACATGGCAACTTCCATATCATAAATAAGTGGTAAATTTATATTTTCTTCTGACAATCATCTTTATATGTTCATTTCAAAAGGCATCAGACAAAAGTCACAGTATTTTCACTTTGACAATACAGATTCTTGATTCATCACTGATATCACTTTCATCCAACTGTCCACACGCCAATGTTGTTTCACTTTAGCCCAGTTTAACTTAATTTTTTTCTTGTTTGTGTGTTAGTGTTGGTTTTGTTTGGCTTTTTTGTGTGAAGGATAGAGAGATATATAGAAAGACAGAGAGTGACAGAGAGAGTCTGTAAGTATGAGAGAGAGAGAGAGTAGAGAGAGAGAGAGAGAGAGAGAGAGAGAGAGAGAGAGGGGGGAGGGAGAGAGGAGAGGAGAGGGAGAGGGGGATGAAAGATGCTTAATTTGAAAACTTATATTTTAGTTTACTTTTAAAAAATAATAGTAAAATCTTCAAAAAATTAACAACTTATTTACTTTTAATTACATCTCATTTAATGGATGAAAATGACGTTCATTTTAAATCAGATCTGACCAAATTTATCATTAAATTATTTACGCATCAATTAGTTTATTTGTAAAGGTGCAATGAGTAATAATGAATAAATAATGATAATGACTCATTTTTCATTAGGAAATCCACGAAAATCAACAGATAATGAGTTTTATTTAAATTTTCGGGTTTAGCTCAGTCGGAGAGCATCCGCCTAGAACCACCGGTTCGATAACATTCTGGTAGTTGAATGAATTTTACGGCCTTGGGTTATTTTATGCCGAAGATGTGTTTGTTTTATTCATTCGTTCTGACACGTTTTATTATTCAGTCAGTTTCCTACAATACTATCACAAACATTGACATCTGTTTCGACCCATTTGTTTTGTTGTACATTTTATTTTTTCAAGGCATTCATTGCTTTCAGTTTTCTATCCTGACACTTTTATGTACTTCATGATATACTAGTGAGTTTTCCTTTTAACCATCCCATTTCTTTTATATTTGCACCAAATTTTAGACACAGCTGACTGGGAACAACCACACTTTTTTTACCGTCCATTTATTTTTCTATCCGCACAAAATATTAGACACATCTGATTGTTACATTAGTACATTATTCTATGTACTATGCATGAGCCTTTAATAGTTGTGGTGTACCTGGTCACTGTTCGCAATAAATTTCATTATTATATACTAGCAAATTTATGCATCCTCCGGGTGCAAGTATTTAAGTTTTAATGTCACAAACATATTATATTGAATTAGAAAGGTTAATGAAACTAAATAAGAATGCAAATAAAAGATTTGAAACAGAGGAGAACAACTGAAACATACTCTTCCATCCCTCCGTCTTCCATTGCTAAATGTCTTAATTAACTATTTAGTTTAAATAGGAAGTAAAGAATAAAATTACAGTTATTTCTTCTTGTTAAAATTTATTGTGAACAAGCACACTTTTAGCACCCCCCACTGTGGATTATCTTCTGAAATGAGTTTTACAATCATTTTATTGTTTTCAATTGATAGATTTTGCCATTTTTTTCATTTCAACTGGATCTGCCCAACCGCTTATTGAAGTTTTAATTACTCTGTTAATTCCTTACTGATTCATATCTGTTGGTATTTGTTTTAGGAACAAGTTTCAATGCCCTTCAAAGGGTAAAAAAATCTATGAGCTTAGTGATATATAAATGCTTTAACTCTTTCGCTATCATGTCTTACAAACATATCAAGTGTTTCACGCGTAAATAATACTTACATATCAATCGAGCAAATATTTTCCTTGTTCTTTTTTTTTCTTCTTTTGCCGCAACCACTTCTTCTATATTTCTTCCTGTCTTTCTTCACGTGATCCTCGGTAAACACAATGTGTATAAGATCATTTCATTATTTTTTTTCTTAACATCAGTGTTGTTAAGGAGGATATTTTTTCCTACAAGAAGTTGGACTCGTCCAACGAAAGGCATAAATAGCAAGATACTGGTTTAGTTGCTAGTCTTGCTGACAACAGATTAGCTGTTACTGCTTTGTAAAAACTGTGCGGTTGCTTCTTAGTCTTAATGTATTTTTGCTGTACAAAGGTAATAAACTTTATTGTTAACCATTCCGGATTTTAATGTTGTTTTTATATCTCAGTTACAAGAATTGCCTTATCTATAATATTTGCTCCTACAGGGCTTGGAAAACATACAGTGGTGTACCTATTAGCGTCCCATGTATGGGTTAAATGGATAAAAAAATTAGTTGGAAAAAAAAAGGAATGGTACTCTTCGCGAAGAACCGTCCCGAACCCCTGCCTCAAAAATCGCTACCCGGTGACTGCTGAAAAAAGTTCGTAGCCGAAGCGTGTCACTTGCACCCCCCCAAAAAAACAAACCAGCTTAGGGCGTTCTTGCCGAAAACCCAACCCCAAGCCTAAGCTTAACCCTAACCCCAACACCCCTAGTTAAAATTAACAGTTTTATTACAAAATTTGTGGGTTTGTTTTTTTCTGGGTCACACTGTATAACGCATCTAATGTTGAGGTTCCAGTTTTAGAGGTCTGGGGAGTGTGTAGTACCCAAAATTATTTATTTATTTTCCCATTAAACTAACCCTAAAACCCAACCCCAACCCTAACCCTAAACCTAACCTTAACCCTAGTTTTTTTTCAAGTGACACCGATTCGGCTACGGACTTCAATCGTAGCTGGGTTTTTTTCAGCAGCCACCGCTAGCGATTTTTGGGCAGGAGGCCGGGACGGTTCTCCGCGAAGTGTACCAAAGAATACCCAACATGAATAAATAAAACAAAAGGTTTTCAATTTGACATCCGTAATACAACCAGAACCCCCCCCCCAAAAAAAAAAAAAAAACAAACAAACAAAAACAACCCCAACAAACAGACAAAAACCCCCCAATAATTTGCAAGTAATTATATGATCTAAAATAGCATATGATAATCCTGGTTTCAAGTCTTCCTTAACTTTGATTATTCTATTCAATAATAATCATTGGTTTGTACACAGTTATATGATTTCACATATTCTTATCCAATACTAATAATTTTTAAACAAATTCTAAATAGTTACAATTCGGCCCAATTTGGCACCTATATAATTGTCCGACCGTATTAGCTCTTACGACAACCCTAACCCTTTTCATCCTATATGTGCTAGAAGGCGTGCGGTTCTGAGGGTTTTAGTGTCCTCGGTATGACGTTAAACTGCATCTAATGTTGAGGTTCCAGTTTTAAAGGTCTGGGGAGTGTGTAGTACCCTATTACAACCATTACTCTCAGGTTTACTCTGACCTGGAGTGGTATTACCTGTTAGGGTCCCATCTATGGGTTCAATAGATTAAAATGAGTTTAAAAGAATTGAGTTAACAAAATTTAAATACCCAATAAAAATGAATTAACCTGTTCGGCATAAAATAACCCAAGAAGGGTTGATATGCCGTAAAATCCAACCAATCGACCAACATAGATGAGGTTTGTAAAATTTGGATAAACAAAATGTATTATTATTATTCGGACTATTGTCCTCATCTTCATTGTTATCTGTACAACGTTTCGGCCGATGTGCTCTCTTTAGGTATTTCTTGTCGGATTCAGGAACCTTCTCGGACTCGGGAACTTTCTTTTCGAACTCGGGAACTTTCTTGTCGTAATCAGGAGCCATCACGGAACTTTGAACCTAACCATTTATTCAGTCCACGGGGGTAACCTGTTCTCATTCCGCTAACCATAGCTGGGGTACAGGTTTTAAGCAGTGTTAATTATTATTCTATGTTACTGCTACCCCTGACCAGGATTGAACCTGCAGTCTAGAGATAACTGTCACTTAGAACTGTCTTAGCCTAACTCCTTTATCCACTAGGCTATGTGTCCAATTGTCCGAATAATACAAATAATACTAATTATCAAGCCTCATCTAAAAAATTCAGAGAAATAACAAAATGTATATTAAGATATAAACCAAGTATACAAATATGTCATAAAAGTGTCAAGACTGTTGTCACAAAAATAATTATTTCAAATCCAAACTACAAACTACAAGTTATCCTCTTCAAAGTAATCACCTTAAGTCTAATGCACTTTTCCATCCTTCTCTGTCACACTTGCATGCACTCCTGGAAGGATTCTTCCGGGATTTTCCGTAGCTCTGTCGTCACTGCCTTTTTGATGACGTGCACATCCTCAAAACGGGCTCCCTTGAAGACACCCGTAAGCTTTGGGTAGAGGGAAAAAATCACATGGAGCCAGGTCGGAAGAGTAGGGGAGTTGCTCCAGCATAGTGATGTTCTGGACCAGAAACTCTCTGATACTCAGGGGAGTGTGGGCAGTGTGTTGTCATGGTGAAGCACCCACAAGTTGTCCTGCCACCTCTCTCACCTCTTCTCGCACACTGAACGAAGCAAACGCCGCAGTATCTCTTTGTAGACATGTTGGTTGATCGCCTGGCCCTGTGGCAAGAACTCGCAGTGGACGATATCCCTCACATCGAAGTTTTATGATATACTGGAAGTTTTCTGTCATACCTCGTATACCTGTTACTACTTGTTAAGGTCCCATCTATAGTTTAAATAGATCTGATTGCACATGCACAAATAGCAACCTATTTTACGCTGAAGCCGCCATGATGAGTAAGCCGAGAGGTTTGAGAACTGCTCGAAAGCTGAAAGACCATCATCGTAAGCAAAGATGGCACGATAATGATTACAAAAAAAAAAAAAAAAAAATAATTTAGGTACTCAATACAAGGCCAATCCTTTTGGATCATGCTAAGGGAATTGTTTTTCGAAAAGGTTGGTGTTGAAACTAAGAGTATTTACGGGTTTCGAAGGAGCTCTTATTTCTCCGTAGTTGTAGGCAAATTGTCGGACAAAGAAGACAAACACACAATGGAAATTTAATACATGTATTGACAAATGATACAAGAACTTGTTGCAAATTTTATTGGTATTTGCTACAAGACTTATCTGAGTTAAGTAATGTCCTTTGAATAATGGTGATAACAGGGGTATTCTGTTCGTTGGTAGGAAATGTTGATAGGACGTTTCTTCGGACGTTTCTCGATCTTCCTCGTAACCGGTTCTGTGATAAGTAATGGGGGATGCTATTTTAGAAGCTTCTCGCCCTGGTAACAGTTCTTTTAAATGACGGTGAATGGGCCCTTTTCAAGTAGATTATTTGGTCTTGGTGCCTTCTGTAGTGTGCTATTGTGACAGCC
>CM042145.1:11945042-11950042 GCA_023376005.1 Doryteuthis pealeii | reverse complement strand
TTTTAAATTTTTTTTATCTGACCCCCTTTGGCCTGTCGACTTTCTTTAACCTCTTTTTCCTCTTCTTTTTCTCCTTCAAATTTCAGTTTTTCTTTCCTTTATCTCTTCACAGTTTTTCTTTATCTCCCCCCTCCTCAACTGTTCTTCATTTCAACTCAAATTTTCTTTTTATCTCACTCCACCCCCCCCTGTCGGCTTTTCCCTTTTTTTTCTCTAATTTCTCATTCTTTTCAATTGATTTCCTTACACCTTTTCTTTTCCTCTCTTTGATTTTTCTTTTTCTTTTTTTTCTTTCTTTCTTTTTTGTTTGTTGCTTTTCATTGTTTTCAACTACCCTCTTTCTTTCTTTCTTTCTTCTTTCTTCTTTCTTTTAGTCCTTTTTTGTTTTTCTCTTTCCGTCTTTCTTCTTTCTGACTTCTTCTTTTAGTCCTTTTTTATCTTTTCTTCTTTTTTTCTTTCTTTCTTTCTTTCATTCTTTCTTTCTTTTTTTCTTTCTTTCTTTAGTCCTTTTTTTGTTTTTTTCTCTTTCCGTCTTTCTTCTTTCTGACTTTCTTTCTTTTAGTCCTTTTTTATCTTTTTCTTCTTTTTTTCTTTCTTTCTTCTTCATTCTTTCTTTCTTCTCAACGTTTTCTTTCTTCTTGTTTTTTTTCTCGTCATTTTTCTTTCTTCTTTCTTTCTTTCTTTCTTTCTTTTCTTCTTTCTTCTTAACGTTTTTCTTTCTCCCGTCATTTTTCTTTCTTCTTTCTTTTTTACTGTTTTTTTTTGCCTGGTTTTTCTTTCTTTCTCTTTCTTTTCTTCCTCAACGTTTTTCTTCTTTCTTATTTTTTCACTCGTCATTTTCTTTCTTTCTTTCTTTCTTTCTTTCTTTCTTTCTTCTCAACGTTTTTCTTTCTTCTCGTCATTTTTCTTTCTTTTTTCTTTCTTTCTTTCTTCTCAACGTTTTTTCTTTTTCTCAACGCTTTTCTTTCTTCTCGTCATTTTTTCTTTCTTCTTTTCTTCTTTTCTTTTGCTTGTTTCTTCACATCATCCCCCCTCTCTCCCTCTCTCTCTTTCTCTCTCTCTCTCTTTCTGTCTGTCTTCATTTTACTCATCTTTCTATTTTAGTCACACAAATCTTTTTTTCTTTCTTTTTTTAAGCATCCATGCCAACAGACACTTAGCACTTTCGGGACGCACCCTACACACCACCTCCCCCTCCCCTACCCATCCCCTCCCCCTCACCTACCCATCCTCTCCCCCTCCCCCTCCATACGTCTTATCACTTTGTAGGTGTCAAGTAGATACTCGATTTAAACACCCGTCAAAATCGCTCTTTATTTACACACTTTTATATATTTCTGACTTTAAAACTTGCCCATTACACATCCACCACCAGGGATCAAATCACTTGTACTCTTTGCCTCATTCACTTACAAAATATTCTTCTCTACCTCTATCCGCAAAGATTATTTATATATATATATATATATATATATATATATATATATTCATATTATCAATCAAAGCCTGAAGAAGATACCAGAAGCTCTGAAACACGTGTTGCACATGTAAAACAAAAAGAATTAAAAAAAATTTTTTCTGAGAACAAAATACATTTTGCGGACCTTCCTTTTTTATAAAATATTGAATTTTCTCCCGTTGGAACCAGAACAACACTTTATATATATATATATATATATATATATATATATATATATATATATATACAAGTTTTGTTGAAATGTACAGACAATTCCTGTCGGACAAGTCTTTCGTTGATCCGTTCCAATTTTCGGGCCATCCTTCTGGTGTCGGGGTGTAACTGGTATAACAGTCCCCAAAGGTTTCAAAACGAGCGCTTTCGGCAATACAATTTCCCATCCTCAGGTAGGAAACGATGGTATGATTTCGTGTCTCGTTTTTAATGAAAACGAGTAGTAGCAAGGAATTAGAAGTGGGAGGTAATAACCCCGACACCAGAAGGATGGCCCGAAAATTGGAACGGATCAACGAAAGACTTGTCCGACAGGAATTGTCTGTACAGTTCAACAAAACTTGTATAAAAGAAAAGATGCTGCCAAAATACACTTATATATATATATATATATATATATATATATTTGGGAGAATATGTGCTTAAATGAAGTCGAACCTATTTTTTGAAATTTAATTCATTAATAATTAATTAGGCGGGATTAAACTATTTAAATGTAAGGCTAAACAAATCGAGAAAAATCAATCTCTGTATGTACATTTCGGCCTATTAGGCCTCATCAGCAGAGCTATAGATACGAAGACCGCCCCGTGTGTGATTCGAAACCTGTCTGTCAAATTAGCAGGCAAGTGTCTTACCTCCACACCAAACGGACTTAGCCAGATTTTCTTTCGCTTGTTAAGTAGTAGTATTTTTATATTCCTCTTAAGTGACCTCTACACGAACTTACGAGACGTAAACAAACAGACGATGTTTGTGATATGGCTATTTTCAGCCGACAATATTTGGGAGAATATGTGCTTAAATGAAGTCGAACCTATTTTTTGAAATTTAATTCATTAATAATTAATTAGGCGGGATTAAACTATTTAAATGTAAGGCTAAACAAATCGAGAAAAATCAATCTCTGTATGTACATTTCGGCCTATTAGGCCTCATCAGCAGAGCTATAGATACGAAGACCGCCCCGTGTGTGATTCGAAACCTGTCTGTCAAATTAGCAGGCAAGTGTCTTACCTCCACACCAAACGGACTTAGCCAGATTTTCTTCGCTTTGTTAAGTAGTAGTATTTTTATATTCCTCTTAAGTGACCTCTACACGAACTTACGAGACGTAAACAAACAGACGATGTTTGTGATATGGCTATTTTCAGCCGACAATATTTGGGAGAATATGTGCTTAAATGAAGTCGAACCTATTTTTTGAAATTTAATTCATTAATAATTAATTAGGCGGGATTAAACTATTTAAATGTAAGGCTAAACAAATCGAGAAAAATCAATCTCTGTATGTACATTTCGGCCTATTAGGCCTCATCAGCAGAGCTATAGATACGAAGACCGCCCCGTGTGTGATTCGAAACCTGTCTGTCAAATTAGCATATATATATATATATATATATATATTGTGGGATTGTCACTATTTCAGCTTTTACTGGAACGGTGTGCCAAAATGCAGTATTATTGGTAAAGTGCTCAATATAAAAAAAGATAGAGCTATTATATAATATAATAAAACAACGTCACCTGAAGATTGTTTGCGCTTACGCATGCATGAAACCAAATGGTTGTGACTGTTCCTTTGTCATTAAATAAATAGATATGTAAAACCTTTATATATTTATTTTATTACATATTATATATATATATATATATATAGAGAGAGAGAGAGAGAGAATAGCATATAAAGGTGCTCAATGCTAGAATATCAGGGCAGATTTACAATCAATTATTAGATATTATTGATTTAATATCTCGTTACTATTAGTTTCATGCTTATTGCAATCATCAGACGAGACGGTCAAAATGTTAAGATTTTAAGATTTAAAAAATGCTGGTTTGTTTAGCGTTTATATAAACGTGAAGCGTTTTCACGCGATGGAATGTTATAACGCTAAAGTTGTATTTAAAAAAATGAATAAATAAACATGCTTAGGTCTTAATACATGCGATGTCCAGATGATTTTTTTTAGATGAAAATAGGGCGAACATTTATTAGGGTTACGGTTAGGGTTAGGTTAAATTTACAGACAAAATAAGATGAAAATTAATTATTTGTCAATCGATTTTTAATATCAGAGGTGCAATATTTATATATACTAGTACAAAATAAAAAACGACCTCCGGGCGATGTAAAAATAGATTTTTGATACATATTGCCTGAGGGGTGGGAGTAAAAAATTCAATGTCAGCGAGTTTGTACCCTAAGTAAGTAAAATTATCAAATTCATTAAAGGATTAAAAAAAATAAAACAATTTGAAATGTAAACTTTAAATATGTATTAAAATAAATCAAACTATATATAGATATATAATACCAGTCATGTATTTATTAAAATTTGTTTTAAAAAACAATGAGGACTGTCTAATATTGCATGTTCAAATTTTGAGTGTATTTATTGACTGTTATGACGATTTTGAGTAATGTAACGTAAGCAGTGACGTCATTTTTGTTACAGACAAAAACCGGAAGCGAATCTTTTTTCAGGTGTTTTTTATCGAACCTTCCCTTCGAACATGCGGACCTTCTTGTCGAACTCGGGAGCTATCATGTCGTAATAAGGAGCCTTCACGGAACTTCGAACCGAACCCTTTATTCAATCCACCGGGGTAGACAGTTCTCATCCCGTTAACCAAGACCGGGCACAAATGTTAAGCTATGTTATGTATTCTATTTTATTATCGCCCATGGTCAGGATTGAACCTGCAACCTACAGATGATAGTCACTTGGAACTATATTAGTATTATATCCGCTGTGTCATGTGTCCAAGAATGTTCCCGAGTTCCACAAGAAACATGTGAAGGCCGGAGGGCTTATCGGCCGAAACGTTGTGTATATAACAATAACGATGGGAGACAACAGTCTGGAAAACCCAAATACGAGGGCGAGTCAAAAAGTAATGCCTTTTTGTTTAGGACAGGTATAATTACCAACACAGGAACATGTATAGAATGATGTTTGCCTCTCCAAACCTTCTTTCATGGGGCCGAAGAGAGGCAAACATTATTCTAGTGACGAGGAAGTGAAATTTGTAGTGAAGAAGTGGCTCAAAGAACAGTCAACAGAATTTTACGGGACAGGGATACATGCTCTCATTCGAAGGTGGAACATTTCTATTGAGAGAAACGGTGACTATGTGGAGAAGTAGGGATGTGATCCACAGAGGACCATTATGATGTATGATACATGTTTCTGTCCTAAAGAAAATGGCATTACTTTTTGACTTACCCTCGTAATTTAAATTATGAAGCCTCATCTAGAAAATTCGGACACATTTTATCATTTTATCTTATAAAATTTTCATT
>CM042145.1:11937542-11940042 GCA_023376005.1 Doryteuthis pealeii | reverse complement strand
AAAACCATTTTTTTTTAAAAAGAAAAAAAAGAACTCCCCCCCCACTGCCATTCCGTCAATTTACCAGACAGACACATACGTACATGTGTACTTAAGCAATCCGCTTTGTAGGCAGCTGGGTATTCCCGTTTTTTTTTTCATCGACAGATAAGACTAGGGACTGGCAAAAAAATCAGCTTCTACGAGTTTTAAAAACGAATTAAAAATAATTAAATCTATTATTTAAGGTCAAACTTTGTCTAAATCGATAAGTAGTAACATAATGACCATCATTTAAAAAAAAAAAAATATCATTACATATGCAGTTTCTAGAAATAAATATCTATTCAATGCAAACCTTATTTTAGATACATAAAGTAAGAATTTTTGAAAAAAAACAAAAAAAAACTCGATTGAAAATGTACCCCCTCCCCTTTTTAAGCAGAAAAAATATCGATGTATAATTTTTTCTTTTATAAGATAATAGCCAATTAAATAGTTATCGAAATGAGTAAAAAAAATCTCCAAAAAATTAATTATCTGTTATTTTTTTACATTTTATTTTTCGATTTTCGGTACTTATTTTCTCATAAAATAGCAACCGTAAAAAAATGTTTTTGTTTCTATTCATAACTTTGGTCTTTTATCTCTTTATTTATACTGTAATTAGTACAATATAAGACCAATTTGAAAAACATTTTACGCCCCCAACATAAGGGGGGTCAAAATTAAGCGACCTGAAAAAAATGAGAAAGTTATGAAATAAAATAAATAAGGCATTATAAAGATCATTCATTGATAAATAAACACTGAAAATTTCATTAAAATCCGATAATTCCCTGATTTTTGGTAAATTATTTTCTGTAGGGGGGCTAAAGTCATTTTGTCAAAAACGCATTTTAGGCTCCGTTTGCCAGTAGCTAGATAAGACGTATATTTTATAAGGGCATTTTCGACTACTGCTCACTTATTCATTGTTATAATATAAAGATCCTATTATGTTGATTTTATAAATATTATAGAGTTGGCATTAAATAACCCACAGGGTTGATATGCCATTAAACCAAACCAAACCAAACCAAACTGCTCACTTTAACTCATTATATGTATCTTCCCCCCTCGCCATGAAAAAGCCATTTTTAAGCGCAGTTTAACAGGTTTGAATTCAGAGTTTTCCTTTCCCTAGACCGGTTGACATACCAAGGTTAAAGAGCCCACTCTGCCCTACTATCTACTCATAGCTGGATGCTTACCTTTCCCAAGAGTATTAGTGCTATATGAAATGCAACTAGCCTTATCTAGGATTTGTCGTCTTGTCCATTTCCATGACAATAACCATTACACTCGGACGCCTTTAACTCGTAGGTGTGGTGCTCCACCTCAGATGCACCCAACAAAGAAGAAGCTGTACGGCCACCTGTCCCCTATCTCACAAACCATCCGAGTGAATCATGCTGGACACGGCTGGAGGAGCAAGGACGAACTCATTAGCGACGTTCTCCTGTGGAAGCCAGCAAATGGACATGCTAACGTGGGCCACCCAGCAAGGACCTACATTGACCATCTCTGCACGGATACTGGATGCTGTGCAGAGGACCTCCCTGGGACAATGCCTAATAGGGAAGGTTGGCGAGAGATTGTCATGGATATCCGTGCTAATTGCGCGACATGATGATGATGAAGTACTGATTATAGAAAGGGGGTCACTTTGAACTAAACAACCAGTCGGGTGATTAGGCGAATTAACAACAACAACAACAACAACAACAACAACAACAACTTTTTTTAAACACATGACCCTTGTTATTTATTTCCCCGATGTTTCTTTTAGAGATTGATGGAAACGCGTATTCCACGCCACCTGAGATAAAGATATAAATTATTTCTCTGATTTTTTGGAGATGAGGCTTGATAATTAGTATTATTTAGATTATTCGGACTATTGTCCTCCTCTTTATTTTTTATTTGTACAACGTATCCGGAACCTTCTTGTCGTAATGCGGAACCTTCTTGTCGTAATTGGGAGCCATCACGGAACTTTGAGCCCAACCCTTTATTTAATCCACGAGGGTATTCTGTTCTCATTCCGCTAACCATAGTTGGGGTACAGGTGTTAAGCTGTGTTAATTATTATTCTATTGTACTGTCTCCCTTGACCAGGATTGAACCTGCAGTCTAGAGATAACTGTCACTTAGAACTGTCTTAAACCAACACCTTTATCCACTACGCTAGGTGTAAAATTAGACAAGGTTCCCGAGTTCGAAAAGAAGGTTCCCGAGTTCGACGACAAATACCTGAATAAGACCGGAAGACACATCGGCCGAAACGTTGTACAGATAACAATAAAGATGAGGACAATAGTCCGAATAATCCAAATAATACTAAATACCGAAATGATTTTGCGTTTAGGAATTCATCACCTGAGAACTTTCTTCGAACAGGTCGTCCTCTCACTCTTTTAGAGCTGTCCTTGGTCCATCCATGTTTTCGGATGCATGATGAGTCTTCTTCCAGACTGAA
>CM042145.1:11897542-11932542 GCA_023376005.1 Doryteuthis pealeii | reverse complement strand
ACCTGTCCTAAACAAAATGGCATTACATTTTGACTCGCCTATGTGGAGAAGTAGGGATGTGATCCACAGAGGACCAGTTTCATTTTGATGTATGATACATATTCTTGTGTTGGTAATTATACCTGTCCTAAACAAAATCGCATTACCTTTTCACTAACCTATGTGGAAAAGTAGGGATGTGATCCACAGAGGACCAGCTTCATATTGATGTATGATACATGTTCTTGTGTTGGTAATTATACCTGTCCTAAACAAAATGGCATTACCTTTTCACTAATCTATGTGGAAAAGTAGGGATATGATCCACAGAGGACCAGCTTCATTTTGATGTATGATACATGTTCTTGTGTTGGTAATTATACCTGTCCTAAAAAAAACTGGCATTACTTTTTGGCTCACCCACGTAGATAAAGTGAGTTATATTATTTATTCATATCAGAGAAAAGAGAAACAGTACATTTTAAAAAGCATTTTCATCGCCATTACCTCAAGGTTCACTCTGACCCGGAGTGGTAGGATCTGTTAGGTTCCAATCTATGGGATACATAGATACAAAAAGGATTTTTTTAAAATGGGTGTAAAAAAATTGAAATTGAAAAAAAAAAATTGAATCAATACAATGAGTTCGACAAAAATGTTCCCGAATTCGACTAGAAACACCAAAAGAAGGTCGGAGGTCACATCAGCTGAAACGTTGTGTACATAACAATAAAGATGAGGACAACAATCCGAACAATCTAAATAATAGAAATTATCTAGCCTCATCTCAAAAATTCAGACTAATGAATTGTTTTCACCTTTCTTGTTTGTTTGTTTGTTTGTTTGTTTCCTCCTCATTTTTATTCTTCATCTCATTTCTTCGTTCCTTATTGTTCTTTTTTTTTTCAAACTAATTTTCATCTTTTTTTTTCATTTATTCTTTTTCTAAAAACTTTCTTCTATCGGCGTCTTTAAATTTTGCCCTTCTTTCTTTTTCCTTTTTTCTTTCTTTCTTTCTTTCTTTTTTAATTATCTATCTCATTCTTTTTTTTCATTTCATTTCCATTTTTCATTTCTTTAACTTCATCTTTCTTTCTTTCTTTAACTTCATCTTTTTTCTTTCTTTTTCTTTCTTTCTTTCTTTCTTTCTTTAACTTCATTCTTTCTTTCTTTCTTTTTTCTTTCTTTCTTTCTTCTTTCTCTTAACTTCATCTTTCTTTCTTTCTTTCTTCTTTAACTTCATCTTTCTTTCTTTCTTTCTTTCTTAACTTTCATCTTTTCTTTCTTTCTTTCTTTTAACTTCATCTTTCTTCTTTCTTTCTTTCTTTCTTTAACTTCATCTTCTTTCTTTTCTTTTCTTTTCTTTCTTTCTTCATCTTTCTTTCTTCTTTCTTTCTTTCTTTAACTTCATCTTTCTTTCTTTCTTTCTTTCTTTCTTTAACTTTCATCTTTCTTTCTTTCTTTCTTTTCTTTCTTCTTTAAACTTTCATTTCTTTCTTTCTTTCTTTCTTTCTTTAACTTCATCTTTCTTTTCTCTTCTTTCTTTCTTTTTCTTTCTTTTCTTTCTTTCTTTAACTTCATCTTTCTTTCTTTCTTTCTTTCTTTCTTCTTCATCTTTCTTTCTTCTTTCTTCTTTCTTTAACTTCATCTTTCTTCTTTCTTTCTTTCTTTCTTTCTTCTTTTAACTTCATCTTTCTTTCTTTCTTTTCTTTCTTTCTTTAACTTCATCTTTCTTCTTTCTTCTTTCTTTCTTTCTTTAATCTTTCTTTCTTTCTTTCTTTCTTTTAACTTCATCTTTCTTCTTTCTTTCTTTCTTTCTTATTGTCTTTAACAGCTTTTAAAGATTTACCTCATTCTTTTTTCTTTCTATTTTCAATAATTTCTTTATTTCAAACTGCTTTTATTTCTATCTATCTATCTATCTATCTATCTATGTTTTTTTTCTTTCTTTGTACTTTAAAAAAATCTTTCTCCTTTGTTTCCTTACACGTTTTCTTTTTATTATTACCCCCCCCCCAGCCCTACCTGCTCCCCCCACCCCTTATTCAACCACCCGCCCCAGATTATAACAGCCAATAATAAGCTCAGAACGACACCTATCCTATTTTTCTTCGCTTATTTAGTTTTTGGTCTCCCGCCAAAAAAAAAAAAAGTAAAAAAAAGTAAAAAGAAAAGATTAAAAAAGTTAAAAAAAAAACAACCCAAAAACACTTGTGAGTCAAATACGCGTTGCGTCCCTCTTGCAAAAACCTGTTTTGACGTTGGCAAGATAACTTTAATAGGAGCTGCTGGTTTGAGTTGGGTAGGGGTGTTTGTCGTGTAGACGTAATGATGGCGGTGGTAGTGGTGATGGTGGTGTTGGTTGTGGTGATGGTGGTGACGGGACCAGTCTTTTTCTTCTGAGGGTTCTTTACAACCGACAGACTGGCTGGCTAGGTGTCTGCCTTAAAGGCATCGCTAGAAACAGTGGGGGCCAATTTTACAGAGCAAGGAACAAACCAACCAAAACAACAACGAAAAAATAAAAAATAAAAAAAAACTAAGCAAGAAAAAGAAAAGCAAAAAAAAAAAGCAGTTTTACAAAAAGTACAAAATGCTCAATGCACTCTCTTCCTCCCATCGCCTGGCACCATTCGGCAGACGAACAACTGGCATAAAAAAAAATGCAATTAGATATGAAGACTCATCAGTATCGAAATCTCTGTTCAATAGAGTAGGTCGATTTTTCACTTTTTAAAAATATCAAATCGTCCATCTATGCGAAAGTTGTGTGTTAGTATACTGAATACTGATACCAAAAATTAGATCTTTTACTTGCACCATTGTTTGAGGAAATAGCATCAAAGATCGTCTGTGTGTTAGTATACTGAATACAGATACCAAAAATTAGATCTTTTACTTGCACCATTGTTTGAGGAAATAGCATCAAAGATCGTCTGTGTGTTAGTCTACTGAATACTGATACCAAAAATTAGATCTTTTACTTGTACCATTGTTTGAGGAAATAGCATCAAAGATCGTCTGTGTGTTAGTATATTGAATACTGATACCAAAAATTAGATCTTTTTCTTGCACCATTGTTTAAGGAAATAGCATCAAAGATCGTCGGTGTGTTAGTATACTGAATACTGATACCAAAAATTAGATCTTTTACTTGCACCATTGTTTGAGGAAATAGCATCAAAGATCGTCGGTGTGTTAGTATACTGAATACTGATACCAAAAATTAGATCTTTTACTTGCACCATTGTTTGAGGAAATAGCATCAAAAATCGTCGGTGTGTTAGTATACTGAATACTGATACCAAAAAATTAGATCTTTTTCTTGCACCATTTTAAGGAAATAGCATCAAAGATCGTCGGTGTTGTTAGTATACTGAATACTGATACCAAAAATTAGATCTTTTTACTTGCACCATTGTTTGAGGAAATAGCATCAAAGATCGTCCGGTGTGTTTTATACTGAATACTGATACCAAAAATTAGATCTTTTACTTGCACCATTGTTTGAGAAATAGCATCAAAGATCGTCTGTGTGTAGTATACTGAATACTGATACCAAAAATTAGACTTTTACTTGCAGCATTGTTTAAGGAAATAGCATCAAAGATCGTCTACTAAAATGCACTAAAAATCCTCGTTTTCAAAATATTTAGCCACGGATTTTGGTACATTAGTTTTCGTTGATACACATCTACTGGTGCAAGTAAACTTAGCGACTGCACCTCTGTAGAGGGGTATGACTCCCCAATGGGCCACCTGTTTTCTGTGGTGGTGACCCGTGATGCTTAAGAATGGAACCCACGTGGCTGAGCAGTCAAGGACATTTCACTTAGACCCTTACTTAGATCTTTTACTTGCACCATTGTTTGAGGAAATAGCATCAAAGATAGTCTACTAAAATGCACTAAAAATCCACGTTTTCTAAAGGCTAAATATTTTGAAAACGAGGATTTTTAGTGCATTTTAGTAGACGATCTTTGATACTATTTCCTCAAACAATGGTGCAAGTAAAAAAATCTAATTTTTGGTATCAGTATTCAGTATTCAGTATACTAACACACAACTTTCGCATAGATGGACAATTTGATAATCTAAAAAAGTGAAAAATCGACCTACTCTACTGTTCAATCAGGTCTTAGTTGGTTGTTTGGTTTTTACGGCATCTCAACCCTTGGGTTATTTGGACCATATGACCTTTAGGCACCCCTTTTTGATCTCGATGAAGAAAGAACATGTTTTTCATTTACACCGTCAATATCCGTTGTTTTAACTTTAGATATTTTTTAAAAATTATAAAACTAATGGACTCGTCGATCCGAGTTCAAATCCTAGACTGATCTGTTTAGATTTCACATAGCGCTAATACAGTTGGGAAAGGTATTGTTATATACCCCTTGTAACGTCGAACATCGAGTATATAAACTCGGAGACAGAGTAGAGACTTACTTGTTGCTTCATTACTTCTAGTCGCCATGTTTCTTCTTCTACTTCTTTGGTTGTCATCTTGTCGTCTAGTCTTCTTGCTGCTTCATCTTTACTAAGGGCTTCTTCTAACGGCTAACATTTTAGTCATGCAATTAATTAAAACACAGGACATTTTTTCCTTGATCAAGATTTATTCCTCTAGCCCGTGTTCTTGCGCGCAGGGAGTCAACAACCCCAGCACGTGCTCTCTGCTTTAATCTGAGGTTGAAACTGATTTTCTAACTAACTAAATCACGTGACGCGCGAGATTCGCACATCTGGGGTCAAGGTTACCAACGGACCTGGTATTTTTCCAACTTGACCCCTTTAATTTTCGCTAAAGGGTCTGTCAACAATTTATGCTATGACATAAACTGTAACAGTATGCATCCATCGACTCTACTTCCAGCTATGTATAAATAGGACAGACTGGGCTCTTTAACCGTGGCTAGGTAACCAGTCAAAGATAAGGAAAACTCTGAATTCAAACCTGTTAAACTCTGCTTAATAAATTAACCTTGTTTTACATCCTGCTCGTGCGGAGGGGTTGGTAAATATTTATAAACCTAACAGGTACTACCACTCCGGATCAGAGTGGACCTGGGAGTAATGACAATAAAGAGGTACTCCACACTCCCCAGAGCTCCAGAATAAGAACTTCAGTAGTAGATGTAGTTTAACGTCAAACTCATGAAGACCCTCAGCCACCGCTTTCTTACATATATATGATAAAAGGGTTAGGGGTTTCCATGAGGGTAATAGGGTAGGGACAATCATACAGGCGCTAGTGATTGATGTGAACAGTCGATTGATCTGTCGGAGCCTCTCCGACCACCCGTTTAGCCCAAGTACGCATTAAAGTGGGGGGGGGGGGCAAAGTCTATGTCATGGTCAACTCAGCCACCAGGATTCCGTCCTTGAGCATCATGGGTTGCAACCCACGGCCAGCAATGGGCCCATTGTGGGGCGGGGTCTCATCCCTCTGCAGAGTTTTAGTCGGCGTACAAATCGGGACTTACGAAATATGTGACACACCAAGTAAAATTTAGCAAATATCAAAAGAAAACAAAATCTCATCATGCTGTACTTGTCTGAATAGTTGGTTACAATGTGGTGACGTACATGTTGACATCACAAAGTAATGTTAAGGCCAAGCAGTATTTCTTCTCGTTTTAGACAAGTCTTGGTGTCCTGGATATGACGCTAAATTGCTTCTTGTGGTGAGGATCCAATTCTGGAAATTTTGACTGTGTGGAGTACCCGTTTACTGCCAGTGCTCCCAGGTCCACCCTGGCCCGGAGTGGTAGTGCCTGTTAGGGTTCCATCTATGGGTTAAATAGATAAAAATGAACTTAAAAAATGTGTTTAAAAATGATTTAAAAAGATAACCTGAATACCAAACAAGAATGGATAAGACAAATACATCTTCGGCATAAAATAACCCAAGGGTTGACATGCCTTAAAATCCAACCAACCAACCAACTAACCAGCCAGCCAACCGACATCGTTTTAGATACTTAGTACATTAATTGCAAAGAAAAAATAATTTCATAATTAAATAATTGTTGTATCGTGAGGTGGAATGATGCACAGATGAATGGTGTGCTTAACACATTTATTAAGCACACCATTCATCGCTGAACGGATACATACAAACACAGAACAAATAAGTACAAACAATTAACAAGACAAAATCACACTGATCTTTTTTATAAGCTTTTGGGACCGTTTCAAGTGCCCCAACTACTATTGGTGTCACTTTTACCCTCATATTCAACAGTTTTTCTTCAATTCTCTAGCAAGGTCTAGGTATTTGTCTATCTTTTCGTTGTCTTCCCTCTTCACCCTGTGATCTGCTGGAACTGCAAAATCTACCAGTTGACAAGTTCTCTTTTTTAAAAATCAATACTAGGTCTGGTATTCTGGCTGTGATAAGGCGATCCGCCTTTATCTTAAAGTTCCAGAGAATCATTATTATTATTATTATTATTATTATTATTATTATTATTGAGTTTTTCACACCTGCCATGGCCAGTGGTTCACTGGAGGCTGAGTGACAACAAGTCTCCTTAGATCTCCAGGACTTTTAAGTGTTGTAGTTTGGATGGTCTCGATTCTTCCTTTGATTTTTAATCCCCCCAAATTCTTTTCCAAAGTCTTGGGGAGTGTTCTAAGGGCACCAATTGCAAGTGGTACTACCTTCACCTTCATGTTCTACAGTTTCCTCAGTTCTCTGGCAAGGTCCAAGTATGTGTCTATCTTTTCGCTTTCTTTCATTTTCACTCGGTGGTCGGCCGGGACAGCAAAATCCACGAGATGACAGGTTCTCTTCTTCTTGTCAATTAATATTAGGTCTGGTCTCCTTGCCGAGATTAGGTGATCCATCTGTACCTCGAAGCCCAAGAGAATTTTATGCGTCTCATTCTCCTGGACAGGTTCAGGCTTGTGCATGTACCATTTAGTTGTATGGCGAAATATTTCTTGCACAATTGCCAGTGGTGTACCTTTCCCATTGAGTCATGCCTAGTCTTGTACTCTCTTTGTGCAAGTTTAGCTGCATTCGCTTATTATATGATTAACCGTTTCGTGTTATCATTTAAATTTTATTTTTTAATTATCTTCACGAATATAAATTAAATCTATTATTTTTGCTCAAAAACCAAGCTCTGGTGATATTTAATGTGTATATATATTTACTTTGTCGTTAATTGTTTTATTTTCGAAGTTTCCTCCGGACGTACAGATACACACAACTGCCCTTTATATATGTATAGTTAGATATCAATATTTTAGGAGCAAGTGTTGATCAAATCATCAACTTCTAACCATCCAGTCAATCATTCTACAACAGACAAATATGATTGTCAGCTGTAAATATATCATCAAAGTCAACCCTTGTGTCTCCTATAATCTGTAGGGACCCATTTTGTTTGGGGAGTGTATGGTTGAGGTGTTGAAGATCCGAGTTATGGGTCCCTACAATTTATATGTATAAGGACTACGGAAAATGTAGTTTCCATAGGTAACAAAAGAAGAAGACATTGATAAAGGAAACAAACTTTATATACATAAATACAATTAATATAGTTTCATTGTTCTTTCAGTGGTGTTGCAGTCTGATTGTGTCTGTGTATAGTTGTGTGTGACAACTGTGACATGGTGTTTATATTAGTGTGATTGCTTGTGTCAACATATTAGTAGTTTGTCTGTGATTGGAACTTGTGATTGAAAGTTGTTGTTGTTGAGAGAGAGAGAGAGAGAGAGAGAGAGAGAGAGAGAGAGAGAGAGAGAGAGAGAGAGAGAGAGAGAGAGAGAGAGAGAGATAGGAGACGAAAAAATAGACGGACCTGTTGAGTCGTATTTGATGTTTTCGGACGTTCCCACTGTCGAGTTAGGAGCATCCTCTCCAACTCTGTTGAGTCAGGAAGAGCGAAAGCTCCTCACTCTCTCTGTGTCCTCTTCTTTCAGCTAAATGGGCCTTTTTATAATTTTCTTATTGTCATTGTCTATTGTGATCATTAAGCTAAAATATTCCTCAAATATCAGGTGATTTGCAATGATGCAATATCGAATGATTTTGATATCTGTGGAATTCTGGTGACGTAAATTATCGGATGAATTTAAACCATTGTTTCTATTGTTCCTAAAATATTTCTAAACTAATATTCATTCGATTTTCTTTTGTTTACCTAATTCTAAACTCATGACATACTATTGTAAAACTAGTTATTTAAGAAAACTTAATTATTTTAATTTGGTTAATTCCACATGCCGTAAAAATATAGGGGCCAATCCCTATAAATCTATTGGATCGTCGAGGTCCTTCATGACATCTCCCAGGATTATTTATTTTATTTCAAAACTTTCTGATTTTTTTCATGTCGCTTAATTTTGCCCCCCCCCCCTTATGTTGTGGGTGTAATATTTTTTCGAGTTGGTCTTATACTGTACTAATCACAGTATAAATAATGAGATAAAAGACCGAAGTTATGAATAGAAACCAAAAAAATTTTACGGTGGCTTTTCTATGAGAAAATAAGTACCGAAAATAGAAAAATAAAATGTAAAAAAATAATAAATAATAAATTTTTTGGAGATTTCTTTTTTACTCATTTCGATAATTATTTAATTGGCTATTATCTTATAAAAGAAAAAAATTATACATTGATATTTTTTCTGCTTAAAAAGGGGGGGGTACATTTTCAATCGAGTTTTTCTTCAAAACTTATTACTTTCATCTAAAAAAATAAGGTTTGCATTAAGTAGATATTTATTTTTAGAATCTAAAAATATAACATTTTAAACTTAACATCAGGCTTTTCACATTTTAAATGAATTTATATATTAATTTTTCATAGCAAAAATACTAAATTAAAGTTTTGAAATAAAATAACTAATGCATTATAAAATTCATTAATTGATAAATCAATACTGAAAATTTCATTAAAATCCGATAATTACCTGATTTTTGGTAATTTTTTTTGCAATCGTGAATGTTACATTAACATTTCTCTACACGTAACATTCAACAAGTTCTATTCTGTTAAAAGTTATCAACAGCAAGGATTAATCTTTAACATGACCTATTATGGAACGCTCAAGATAGATTGTCTTCTTTATTTTCAAGGCTAAAGAGCTGAAAACAAGGAAAGAAAAAGGAAGAGAAAAAAATCGCCTGATTGACAGGTGTCACTGTAAGCGGATATGTTTACATTTAAAAGGAATTTGGAAACTTGGAATTTTAAAAATATATAATCCTCAAGCTGTGTTGATCAACACGTCAACCGAATTACGTAGTCGAGTGGTGTGTCAACCGTGATATATATATATATATATATATATATATATATATATATATATATATATATATATATATATATATATATATGTGTGTGGGGGGGTTGCAGATTTATTTAAGAGATAGTGGCAGACTGGGAAGTCGCTGACTCGGAGACAAAGTGGAACCAAGGAGAGTCCTGATAAAGGGGGAGGGTCGAGTTTTTTGCTTAAAAGAAGACATGACAGATCTAAAAAGATCAGGGATATGACGAAGTCTTAAACGCAATAGACATTTATCTCAAATGATTTGGTTTCCATCTTTCCAAGAATTTTCATAGGATAAACAACGGTCCTGCACTTAAGAAATGGCTGTTGTTGATGATGTTGTTGATTGCCTCCCCCAAGAGGATTGACCCCACTGTTTGATAATCCCCCTACGTAACACTAGGTCTTATCTAAGAATTGAAGAAGCTGTGATTGTTTGGCTTACAAATAACTGGGACACCGAGAAGTGCCCCAACGTCACTGTAAGCGAATCTGAAGATGGTGAGATTTTTTAAGCATAGTTATTCCCATTGTGGGTGGTACCGACCCCCTGTAGGAAGTGGAAAGATCCAAGGGGGCTGTGAGAAAAAAAATGGTAGACTACAGGTTCGACAAGGGAGACTCTGAAGCAAAGGAGCGTCTTTTTTTCATGTACAATCTATGAAGAAATACAAATCAATAACATGAATGTTTTACTAACAATTAACTTAACATAGAACATGGTACACACACACCACACACACACACACACACACACACACACACACACACACATATATAATATAATATATATAATAAGTTAAAAGAAAGGAAATTAATCCGACAATATGAGTAAGAAAAGGTGGAATGAAAACATCACACAATGCTGTTAAAGATTATATTATAAATTGTTTTCTTCTTTAACAGCATTGTGTGATGTTTTCATTCCACCTTTTCTTACTCATATTGTCGGATTCATTTCCTTTCTTTTAACTTAATATATATATATATATATATATATATATATATATATATATATATATATGAGTAAAGAAAGGTGGAATGAAAACATCACACAATGCTGTTAAAGAAGAAAACAATTTATAATATAATCATAGCTGATATTGATCAATATTTCGATTTTACAAAATCATCATCAGAGCTCATTCACTCCCGTAGTTGTTTGGGTCGGAGAGGAAAGTCAAAATGAGTTTACAAAACAAAAAACCTTAATACTACAAAAAACGAAAGACGTTACAATATTCACCAACGTGGGCATTTCGCGCCATATATATGTCGGTCATGATCCATGTATATCTTTTTGACAACAAATGTAGCGAATTTTTGAGATGTTGGCAAACAAGGCGAAAACAATTTAAACGGAAGGGGATGGGTGTTAAGAAATGTGACGGTTGGAATTCAAAAGACTTTTAGTAAAGGAATTTTTACGATTAAATGTTTTTATTATTTAAATTTTATTTTTAAGTTCTGTAATTCATAAATGATTAGATATTTACTGTGATTAGTTTTTTATATATAAAGTGAAAAAGTTATGAGCGGAATATGTTAATATTTAGAAAAGGAGTTTTATATATTTTTATTTTACGATTAATTATTTTTAAATTTCTAATTATTATTATTATTAAGTTCTGTATTTAATAAATGATTAAATATTTATTGTGTTTTGTTTTTATATATAAAGTAAAAAAGGTTATGGGCGGAATTGGTTATTATTTTAGATAATGTTAAGCGATTTGGATCTAATGTAAGGTATTATTTTAAAACCGAAAACAAAAACAAAATAAAACGGAAAAGATCTTATTCATAAAACAAAACAATAAACCAAAATTTAATTGTTTTCGGTTTTAAAATAATACCTTACATTAGATCCAAATCGGTTTTAAAATAATACCTTACATTAGATCCAAATCGCTTAACATTATCTAAAATAATAACCAATTCCGCCCATAACCTTTTTTACTTTATATATAAAAACAAAACACAATAAATATTTAATTAGATCCAAATTTTTTACTTTATATATAAAAATTTTTTACTTTATATATAAAAACAAAACACAATAAATATTTAATTAGATCCAAATTCGGTTTTAAAATAATAAATATATATATATATATATATATTAAGTTAAAAGAAAGGAAATGAATCCGACGGTATGAGTATAGATAAAAGGATATGAAAACAACACAAAATGCTGTTAAAGTGAAAACATTTTATAACATATTCATAGCTGATATTGAACAATATTTCGATTTTATAAAAATCATCTTCTGAGCTTGTTTATACTCCGTGTTGTCAAGAGCGGAGACAAAAGTCATATGAGTTCAAAACAAAAACCTTGATGTTGCAAAAAAGAAAAAAAAGAAAAAAAAAAAAAAAGAAAATAACTTTAAGAATAAGACTATAACTTTTTTTTTCTTTTTTTTTTTTTGCAACATCAAGGTTTTTGTTTTGAACTTATATGACTTTTGTCTCCGCTCAGCATTTTGTGGTGTTTTCATATCCTTTTATCTATACTCATATATATATATATATATATATATATATATATATATTTGCTATTTTAATATGTTTTGTTAAGTTCAGGGATTTCATTTCAATATTTGTACACTTCTTTATCGATCATTTGGATTTGTTTTTTCCTCAATTATACGTAATTTATTTTTTAAACGTCACATCATCATCATCATCATCATCATCATCATCAAAGCGTGCTTACAGCACGGATTCTCTTGACTCTAGCTGATAAATGTAAGCTTTTGCTGGTTGGCCAACACTGGCGTGTCCATTTGCAAGAGAACATCACACATAACTTCGTCCATACTTCAGTAGTTGAGACTAAACATTTTGTTTTTAGCCCAGTTGGGTTTCCATACATTTTTTTCCCACTTAAAGCCGTGACCTTCTTTTTGTCTCTCTTTAAAAAAAAAAAGAAGAAATACTCATCTTTGTTTCCTTTTTGTTTTTTCTTTTTTCTTTCTCGCAATATGAAATAATTGTTTTTTTTTACCGTTTCTCTGGGTTCTTTTCGTTTTTCTTTCTTTCTTTCTTTTATTTTTTTACCTGACAGAAGCGTAATGATGACAGATTCGGATGGGGGTAACTTAAGGATCTTTAGCAAATTCTCTATTCATACAGACAGACTCGGTGTCCCCAAATGAACGAGCGGACAACGGAGACAACAGGCAGATTTGAGCTAAATAAAAGAATACAGAAGTACATTGACTTACGAGTTTAATTCTTTCCGCTCGTAACTCAATTCCATCCCGCCCTGTCGGCTGGGGCGTTAGAATGCACCGACTGCACCTCTGCAGAGGGGTAAGACTCCCCCAGTGGCGCCACTTGTTGGCCGTGGGTGGCGACCCGTGATGCTTAAGGATAGAGCCCAGGTGGATGAGCAGTTCATGATATGCAATACTCCACTTTGGCCCTATCTTGGGCTAGACGGGCGGTCGGAGAGGCCCCCTCCGATCAATCGGCTGGTCACGTCAAGCACCTATATGATTTTCCCAACCCTATTGCCCTTATGGCAAGCCCCAATCCCTTTTTATCATATGGGTGCTAGAAGGCGGTGGCTGTGGGTCTACGTGTCCTGGGAATGACGTTAAACTCTATCTGATGGTGAGGTTCCAGTTCTGGAGGTTTGGGGAATGTGGAGCACCACTTCATCACCATTGCTCCCTGGTCCACTCTGACCCGGAGTGGTAGTACCTGTTAGGGTCCCATCTATGGGTTAAATAGAAAAATGTATTTATAAAAAAATTGTATTATCCATTAATTGATTTATTTCAAAACTTTATCGGCATTAAATGACCCACTGAGGTTGATATGCCGTAAAACAAAACAAACCAAATCAGTTTCCTCGTATATCAAATCAATTTTCCCGAATGAAATAAACTGAAATGCCATTAATCCATTCCAGCTCCGCACGAGAAACAGATTTTGTTACGTTTTTAATAAAAATTCTAAATTAAAAAGTAGAGCTTGACATGACCAGCCGATTGATCAGAGGGGGCCTTTCCGACCGACCGTCTAACCTAAGCAAGGGTCTAAGTGGAGTGTTGCATGTCATGGACTGCTAAGCGACCAGAATTCTCACCATGGATCGCCATCCACGTCTTACCACCCTCTGCAGAGGTGCAGTTGTCATATTCTACAGCCTCAGTCGACAAGACGGTAGAGTAGATGGGTTATTGTCATAGTTGTTGTAAAGTAGTAAGGTGTTACGATTTTTGTGGCCATTTTTAGGCTGCACTTTACAGAGCACTTTACAGTGGAGATCCCTTGTGTTACTTAGTGTTAGGCAGAAGCCTTTGGTTGTTACTTAGTGAAGAATCCTTGTGTTAAACAGAATCCTTGGCTGTTCCTCGGTGTTAGGCAGAATCCTTTCGTTGCAAATCCCTTTGTCAGTGGCGAATACATGAAAATAAATGGCTTTCAAGATCGGCGATTAAATAGTTAACTAACCACGTATTCGAGCGTGTTGATTGGCTGGCTTTAATCCACGCACCCAAACAGAGTCTATAAGTTTAAGTGGTGGACTTCAGCACACCTTATATCATAAATATTCCAAAATAAGGTGATTTCGATTAACATCATGTCATCGAAACAGACCCGAAAAGGGAACGAAAAAGCACAAGTGGTTAAATCGAACTAACCGAATTTACTGAAATTTTCAGAGTTGATATTTTATTTGAGGCATAACACAGATTCTCCAAGAAACCTGGTTCAAAGTTAACTGATCTGAAATAATGTAAAAGTTTTTTAAATGAAATAACTGGTGCATTATATCTCTTATTCATTAATAAATCAACACTGAAAATTTCATTAAATTCGGTTAATTCCCTGATTTTTGGTATTTTTTTTTCTTTCGGCGGGGTGACATACGATGGTGGAATTTAGGTCCGTTAAATTCGATTTAACCACACAAGTAATAAAAGCTTTTTGAACTTGTAAAAAAAAAAAAAAAAGAAAAAAAAAAGAAGAGATTTGTTACGGTTTTTTTTTCTTCTCGAACGTTTCTAGCGCATAGACGGTCACGCTAGAACGGAGGAAACACGTGTCCAAGCCGAAGTCAACAAGCATCGATGGTTCTTAAAATCCCTCTTGTCGAAATCTCATCTCGTGCAATAAGACATCCCATGAAATAGAGATTCCTTCTCTGTCACAATGAATAGGGACATGCAATCAGAAAAGACATTTGAATCGCATCTTTTACATCATCGTTCAGTAGGTAGGGTAAGAAATATTTATCAAGGTTATCAATTACATGACAATAAGTTATCTACACGCTGGAATTTACTTTATATCTATCTATCCATCTATCTATCTATTTGTTTGTAAGAAAAGACGAACAAGGTAATTGGCTATGGTAATAATAGCTTTATTCAATATAACTTGACTGTGGTCCGGTTAGGGTGAACATTCTTTATCAATAAGTTATCTATCTATCTATCTATCTGTCTGTCTGTCTATCTATCTATCTATCTATCTGTCTGTCTGTCTATCTATCTATGTGTTTGTAAGAAAAGACGAACAAGGTAATTGGCTATGGTAATAATAGCTTTATTCAATATAACTTGACTGTGGTCCGGTTAGGGTGAACATTCTTTATCAATAAGTTATCTATCTATCTATCTATCTATCTATCTGTCTGTCTGTCTGTCTATCTATCTATCTATCTATTTGTTTGTAAGAAAAGACGAACAAGGTAATTGGCTATGGTAATAATAGCTTTATTCAATATAACTTGACTGTGGTCCGGTTAGGGTGAACATTCTTTATCAATAAGTTATCTATCTATCTATCTATCTATCTGTCTGTCTGTCTGTCTGTCTGTCTATCTATCTATCTATCTATTTGTTTGTAAGAAAAGACGAACAAGGTAATTGGCTATGGTAATAATAGCTTTATTCAATATAACTTGACTGTGGTCCGGTTAGGGTGAACATTCTTTATCAATAAGTTATCTATCTATCTATCTATCTGTCTGTCTGTCTGTCTGTCTATCTGTCTGTCTATCTATTTGTTTGTAAGAAAAGACGAACAAGGTAATTGGCTATGGTAATAATAGCTTTATTCAATATAACTTGACTGTGGTCCGGTTAGGGTGAACATTCTTTATCAATAAGTTATCTATCCATCTATCTATCTATCTATCTATCTGTCTGTCTGTCTATCTGTCTGTCTATCTATTTGTTTGTAAGAAAAGACGAACAAGGTAATTGGCTATGGTAATGATAGCTTTATTCAATATAACTTGACTGTGGTCCGGTTAGGGTGAACATTCTTTATCAATAAGTTATCTATCTATCTATCTATCTATCTGTCTGTCTGTCTGTCTATCTGTCTGTCTATCTATTTGTTGTAAGAAAAGACGAACAAGGTAATTGGCTATGGTAATAATAGCTTTATTCAATATAACTTGACTGTGGTCCGGTTAGGGTGAACATTCTTATCAATAAGTTATCTATCTATCTATCTATCTGTCTATCTGTCTGTCTATCTATTGTTTGTAAGAAAAGACGAACAAGGTAATTGGCTATGGTAATAATAGCTTTATTCAATATAACTTGACTGTGGTCCGGTTAGGGTGAACATTCTTTATCAATAAGTTATCTATCTATCTGTCTGTCTGTCTGTCTGTCTGTCTGTCTGTCTGTCTATCTATCTATCTATCTATTTGTTTGTAAGAAAAGACGAACAAGGTAATTGGCTAAGGTAATAATAGCTTTATTCAATATAACTTGACAAAATCCAAATTACAACCTAATCCATTTGTTACAATTCACGTGCTTGCGCATTATTTGAAATGAACTTAATTGTTATTAAAGACACATTTTATGATATTTTCGTTTTAAAACATGCAGTTGTATTGATTCGAACAAATTTGTATTTTCAATGTAGATCTACGGTGAAATGAAAATGGCCGACCAAAACATAAGGCTTACTCAAAGTGAAAAAAAAATAAGGGGAGTACTCTCATTTATGTAACTAAAGTTCAGATTACCCACTATTGTATACAATATGCTGATCACAGAATTGAACTTATTTCACATCCTTCCTGTGGCGGAGGGGTTGGGTAAATACACACAGCTGAGAATTCGTCAGCCTCTACTGACTTGGGAAGAGAATCACTCGCTAATTCGTTAATATCTGACCGATTGAACTCTCGCTAATTCGCTGCACTGACTATCCCGTGCATTGAACACACCATGCTGATCCCAGTTAGTGACACATTTATGTAACGATAATAAACAATCTTTTATTTGTTATTTTAATAGCGCGTTCTTCTTTTCACTACGGGAGTAACACAATATACTGGCATATAAAGCCGTTTCGTTGATAGGGTACAACACCCCCTATCGATGTGCACATGCTCTCACCAATTAAATCCTTTTTTTTCTCTCACTTGGTCATAAAATAGGACTTAAAAAAAAACTGAGACTGATTGTTTTATTTGAGTCGGCAATGTTCGCGTTTCTGACCGACAAACAACGGACGATTCCCTCCTTTCTTTGGTAAGATTCAGGAAGAGAGAGAGAGAGAGAGAGAGAGAGAGAGAGAGAGAGAGAGAGAGAGAGACAGACAGACAGACAGACAGACAGACAGAGTTTAGATCTCTAAACCAGTGTTTCTCAACCTTTGCTTGGCCGTGGCCCCCTTTAATCCAATGCATGTTCTTTGAGGCTCCCAATGTCAACTTGAGTTTTAACCCATCTTATCCCTCGCGCTCTGTCCGTCAAACCCTAGCACATATATGATTGTCCCAACCCTATTGCTCTTATAGCAAGCCCCAACCTATTTTTATCATATATGTGCTAGAAAGCGGTGGCTGAGAGTCTTCATGTCCTGGGAATGACGTTAAACTCTATCTGATGGTGAGGTTCCAGTTCTGGAGGTCTGGGGAATATGAAGCACCCCTTCATCACCATTGCTCGCAAGTCCATTTTAACCTGGAGTGGTAGTACCTGTTAGGGTCCCATCTATGGGTTAAATAGAAAAATGTGTTTATAAAAAAAAATGAGTATCCATTAAGAATGAATTTATTTCAAAACTTTGTCAGTATTAAATGACCCACAGAGGTTGATATGCCGTAAAACAAAACAAAACCAAACCAAACCAAACCTAACTCCAGTTGTAAATCAAAGAATACCATAATTCAAAGAATAAATTAGGGTTTTAAATTTTAAGAAATTGAAAACTAAAAAACGGCTACTTTGCATAGATCAGATTTTCTTAAAATATAATAAATAAATATTTATGTTAACAAAATGGCTTGGATTTATTAACATTCTAACTAAATAATAAGTTTATTATTTTATTCTAAATAATTAGTACAGGTATTTTTAAATCTACCGACCGATACTTTGATGATGATGATGATGAAGATGATGATGATATGATGTGACACTAGCAATTCAATCCATAAAAGGTACCCACTGTGGTAGTTGGTGTTCCAACACGTTGAATATTGTTTCATTCCATATGTGATTTTAAAGCCGCCATTGATGAACGTCCAACGTAGTCTAATTTGAGAAGTTGTGCTTTACGAGTTGAAATGTGCCATAACGCCGCGCTTAGCTACGAAAAAAACATTTGTTGTACGAAAGGTGAAGCCGCAGTTTATTACAATACAGTATCCAGATGGGTCAAGAAATTTCGCTCAGGTTGAAGAATATCGACGATCAGGCAAAAGTCCTGTTGGCCCGAAACCGTGGATTCCGAGACTGTCCTCCAAGCCAGAGGGGCAAATCGACGAGTGGCACTCGGATAATATTAGACGAGTTCGGCATCAGTCCAGTGTAGTTCGACACCATTCCAATGGAATTAACCCTGAAGATCCTTATGGTGAAATCCGCTCTACAAACCTACTGAGCACTTTATATTCGTTATAACACGGACTTATTCGCTTAGTACTTGTATCGACCATCAATATTATTTTATTTCCCAGTAAGTCATTTCCTTTTTATCACATATATATATATATATATATGAAGGAAGGGTGGATGGGTTTAGGATCCGACAATATGCTGTAGATAGAAGGAAAGTGGTCAAGAAATGAACAACTCAAAACAAGTCACAGGGTGAAACAGTTTCGTCCATGTTCACAGACGTCTTCAGTCATTGTAACTTTATTAAAGAAAAGCATACGTTTAAGTACAGGTGGCGGCGGTGGAGCCGGGGAGGTGAAGGGGGTGTATGTGTAGTGATGTGAGATAAGGAGGAGCGGGGAATTTTGGGTAGAATGGGGTCGCTGGGTCAGTTGTGTGGAGGGGTAGGGGATATTTGTTTGAAGTGCGGGGGCGGTGACAGTGGTTGATGGGTTAATTGGTGTGGTAGGTTTTGTCCGAGTGTAGGCATATATTAATTTATGTGAGTATATGTAGATGTGTAGCTAAATTATGTTTGTATTAGTGGGGAAATGTGAGAGATTGTAGTGTTTGTTGATGGTCATTTGTTATCCATTTTCATGGAGAGAAACATTGTTCTCACGGATTATTGATTGAGCTATTGATCTGTCAAGGTTGAAGAAGCCTTTTCTAGTATTAATAGTTTTTATATGAGGGATTAGAGCAGCTTCGCATAGTCGTCTTAAATTTTTTCTGTGTATGGATTTGATGAGTTTTGCCTGGGAGAAATTGAGAGAGTGGTTGTGTTCTATCATGTGTGTGACTAGAGCATTTAGTTTGTCGTGTATTCTTATCGATCTTTTGTGTTCTCTTAGGCGTTGTGAGAGGTCCCGTTGGGTTTCACCTACGTAATATTTGTCGCAGTTGTCGCAGGGGATAGTGTAGATGCCGGCACTGGGGGCGTTGGGGGTATTTGGAGTGTCTATGCGTGTTGATGAATTGACGAGGTCTTTGATTGTTTGGGAAGTGGTTTGAATGATTTTTATTCCTAGGTTCGTTGGTTTTTTGTAAAGTGGCATGTTTTGAGTGTGGGTGGGTAGGAATAAGTGTGTGTGAGGAGGGTTGGGGGAGGTCTTGGTGGTGGATGTGTTTTTTGGTTTAGTTTTCGTGTGTATGTCGAGGGCTTTTCTCTTGGCGTTTAGGATGAAATATTTAGGGTATTTTAGGGTTTTGAGGGCGTCTTCGATGTGTTTGTATTCCTCATCTAAGTATTGGGGGCTGCATATGCGTAATGCTCTTAGATATAAGCCTATTATGAGGCCAGATTTGATTTTGTTATTGTGATGGGAGTAGTAGTGTATGTTGTCGTTCTTGTTGGTGGGTTTGCGGTGGACTTTGTAGGTGAGTTTGTTTCCGGATTTTATTAGTAGGGTGTCGAGGAAGGGTAAGGATTTGTTGGACTCTTTTTCGTAGGTGAATTTTAGTAGAGAGGGCTGCATTTTGATTTAAATGTTTGCTTTTATTTTTTTTTTTTTGCTCGATATTTTTCGTTTGATTTTTATTTTAACTTTTATATACTTTTTTTCTGTTTATATCTGTTTTTTTATTATCATGTTTTTTTAGTTACTCTTTTATTTGGTGGGGGATTTTTCTTCAAATTCTTTCAAATTTCATTCTTTATTCGTTTCTAAAATTGTTTTCTTTTTCTGCTACCCAGGTTTAATTTTCTTTCTCTACTTACATCGTTCTTCCTTTCTTTCTTTCTTTCTTTCTTTCTTTCTTTTTCCAATCATCGTTCTTTCTTTTAAATTTCTTTCATTTTTTTTTCAATATTCTCTTCTCTTTTCTTCTTTTTCCTTTTATTTGTTGAATCCCTATTTCTTTCTTCCTACGGAATTTAGTTTGTTGGCGATGTGTTCTATTTCGGTGTTTGTCGGGAGGAGAATCAATATGTCGTCTATGTATCGAGCGTATGTGCAGTTGTCGGGTAGCCTGTATTTGAAGGGGCCTGATTCTAGAAAGTCTAGGGAAAGGCAGGCTAGGACGCCGCCAAGGGGGTTACCCATCGGTAATTATAAGTTAATCTCGCAGATACATTATTACTGAATTGAGAGTTCGATTCTCGTCTGGTGCCGCATAAAATACCCCCATGTAAAAAAAAAGACCTAATGTTAATCTGGCCTGGTAGGAGGTCAGGATAATACTTTTCTTATTTCTTTTTTAGAAACTTCCTGCGTTGCGAGTCAGATTTCAAATTAGGGTGGACATTGAATGACAACGAGCCTGAAGTTCTGTAACATTTAGAAAATTATTGCTATACTACTTTTCCGGAAGACATGATTTTTGCAGTGGAGAGGGAATGCAGGGCATGGGGTTTCTTTTACAGACTCTTAAATTTAAAACATACAAGAGGTTGCACACTATATAGGAACTCTCTAAAATGTGGGATATATTTCTATTGCACTCCATATTGAATTATCCGTTGTTAAAAAAAAACAAAATCACCTTCAATTAAATCATTCCTAATAGGTAAAAAATAGCAAAAACATACACTGATCAGCTCTGTGCGGATACTGAATGTCGTGAGGAGCGATGACCGTTACGGAAGGGTGGTTCGAGAGGATCATAGGAATCGCTGTTGTTAGAGTGATATAAAAAATCTTTAGTTTTTAGAGAATCTGCCTCAATAACCATATTCCAACATTCAGACCTATCAAATGTCCATATATTCAAATTTATGTAGCATATCATTACATCTAAGATTGTTAAAAGAAAACGATTTCCAAATAATCAGATTTCTTTCTTTCTTTTTTTTTTTTTTTTTCAACGTTGAACAAAGCATCTGACATATTTCCTACATGGAGTAAATAAAATATTTTCTTTCAAATTTCATAGTTATCAATAATATGAAATTAAATTTGCTATTTCAATTTTTTATTATCGCAAATACAATAATATATACGAAGAAAACGTGTGTGTATCCAAACAGTAATTTAATTGCCATGAACTATTATACACAATCTCCCAAGGCGAATTGTTGTGGTGTAAGTGAGCAAGCAAGTCTGGTAGACCCATCAGTACTGTAATAGCGAGTTCGATCCTCACTGGATAACCCATAAAACAAAACCCACGTAAAAATGACCTTGTGTAATTCCGGCCTGGTGGGAGGTCAGGAAATTTTTTTTCTACACAACTTCCAAAGCTCATAAGATAATGGGTGCAATTCGCAGAATTGCGTCCCGGCCTTCTGCCTTAAAAAAACGCTAGGTGGTGATAGCTGAAAAAACAACCCCATCTTAGAATATTTTAAAGAGGGGGAGGGTTAAAATATTTACATTTACTAGTCGAATAAAGACTGTAGGGGGTAAAATATAGCATTAACTTTGGCCACCATTTTGGCCTTGACATATTGCTCTATTTAAAAAAAAAAAGGCAAATTCTGCATCTATCAATTGATATTGTCCAAAACGAGGCTAGGTTTGGTTTGTTTGGTTTATTTGTTTAATGGCATATCAACCCTATGGGTTATTTAATGCCAACACTTCTTTTTTCTATGATTTGTAAGGGAATAAAAAAATAAGGTATCAGCCAGATAGCGATGGAGTCTATCCCTGTATTTGCTCTGTATTTAAACTAAATTATAGATTATTACACATTGAGCTCACTGAAGGAATTTATAAAAATCCTTGTATTTGCACCTACTAAAACATGCAATATAATTATACAATGAGATTTTGAAGATCCCATGTAGAATCATCCCTTACTACCAGTTTTCTATACCTTACACACACACACACACACACACACACATATATATATATATATATATATGAGAAGTAAACAAACAAACAATGTGTTTTGATATGGCTTTTTTAGCCGACAATTTTTGGGAGAAATGTGCTTAATTGAAGTCGTACCTAAGACCTAAGACCGCGGTCTTCCTGTCTATAGCTCTGCTGATGAGGCATAATAGGCCGAAATGTACATACAGAGATTGATTTTTCTCGATTTGTTTAGCCTTACATTTGAATAGGTATGCCCGCCTAATTCATTAATTATTAATTAATTAATTTTCAAAATTAGGTACGACTTCAATTAAGCACATATTCTCCCAATATATATATATATATATATATATATATATATATATATATACAAGGCGTGTCAAAAAAGGATCAAGATTTTTTGTACTTTTTGACACACCTTGTATTCGGAAAAAAACCCAAAAACGAACGTTCCATTCATTCTTCATTTCTATCTTGGTAAATACAAATACTTGGCACTTTTTTGACACACCTTGTATTCTGAAAAGAATTAATGAATGGAACGTTATTTTCTTTCAGAATACAAGGTGTGTTAAAACGTACAAAAAATTTGGATACTTTTTTGACACACCTTGTATATATATATATATATATATATATATATATATATATATATATATATATAACGAGGCGAGCCTGTCTTTTCAAAGCGAGGTTAGGCTGTCTTATGGTAACTCCAGTCCAAAACGAGGCTATCTCTACTGCTGGATCATGCACACCTGCTGATCTGAAACAAGAAAAAGAAGGTTTGATAGTAATTAGCTTCCTTAATACCCTGCTGGCAGAACAGTATCCTCTCACTTAGACATTATTAAAGTATCGCCTGCTGTGTGCAAAGATAGGCATGTAATTAGAGCGGTAACCTCGACTGATACATGGATAGACATGGTGTCTTAAAAAACACCTACGCACATATGGTATGCATAAAGGGATGAGCATAAGAAACCCAGCTGAGAGTTTACAGTAGTAGTCCTGTTTAAAAATATGTTTCGCATACCCTTTCTACTGTAGTGAGTTCGAACCTCAGTGTCGTAGTATGTAAGGGCCGGTTTAACTCAGTCGGTAGACCGTCCGACTAGGGACCACAAGTTTCCGGGTTTGAAAGCCACCCTTACATCAGCGTATAAGTAACACAGGGATTTGTGCGGTAAAGTAAGGAGTTGTTGGTAGGTGTGGCACTCCACCACAGACACCAAAACAATTCCTAGGTCTTGCGCTATTGAAAAGAGGATAGACTCCATCGCTGTCTGGCTGATACGACTTTAGGTCACTTCGACGACTTTACTTACTTTTACACTAATCTAAGATGGAGGCGCGCCGTGTAATGGTTACCGTCGTTGGAAATGGACACGGTGAGACGAGTTCAGATCCTGGATTTTCACCCGTATACAGCTGGACATATTGTTGAGAATTTTGAGATATAAGCTGTGTGTTAAAAGCCCACTCCTACTTATAGACTAGGCCAGAATCATGTGATTTATCTCTTGGCCAAACACTGGCAGTACTCTGAGGCTTATACAATACTTAACCGACCTTACTGGCCATAATTACGTGGACATCAATGGACGACGGACATAGAATTAAATCACTGGACACAACGAATATAAAAGTTGAGTTAATACAGTTCTAAGTGACAATCATCTGAAGGTTGCAGGTTCAATCCTGACTACGGGCGAAAATAACATAGAATTATTAACATAGCTTAATACTTGTACCCGGTCCTGGTTAACGGAACGAGAAAACTCTATCCCACTTGATCAAATAAAGGGTTGTATTCGAAATTCCGTGAATGCTCCCGATTACGCAACGAAGGCCCCCGAGTTCGACAGGAAGTTTTGCGATTTCGACGAGAAGGTTTCCAAGTTCAACAAGAAACACCTGGTTTTTGGTTTGGTTTGGTTTGTTTTACGGCATATCAACCCCAGTGGGTCATTTAATGCCGATAAAGTTTTGAAATAAATCAATTCTTAATGGATAATCAATTTTGTTTATAAACTAATGTTTTCTATTTAACCCATAGATGGGACCTTAACAGGTACTACCACTCCGGGTCAGAGTGTACCAGAGAGCAATGGTGACATGAAGGGGTGCTCCACATTCCCCAGACCTCTAGAACTGGGACCTCACCATCAGATAGAGTTTCACGTCATTCCCAGGACACGAAGACCCTCAGTCACAGCCTTCTAGCACCCATATAATAAAAAGGGGTTGAGGCTTGCTATAAGGGCAATAAGATCAGGATAATAATATAGGTGCTAGGGGTTGACGTGACCAGCCGAATGATCGGGTGGGGGGACCTCTCCGACTGCCCGTCTAGTCCAAGTAAGGACCAAAGTGGAATATTGCATGTCATGGACTGCTCAACCACCTGGATTCTATCCTTAAGCATTACCGGTCGACAGCCAAGAATAATCATTGTGGGAGTCTTACCCCTCTGCAGAGGTGCAGTCGGTCTATTTTAACGCCCCAGCCGACAGAGAGGAAAAAACACTTGTAGAAGGCCGGGAGGCACATCGACCGAAACATTGTCTATAAACAATAAAGATGAGGGCAACAGTCAGAAAATCTAGATAATACAAATCATCACGCCTCATCTAAAATAATCAGACAAATGAATGATTTACAGACAAAGTATCACGTATTCTTATACATATATAATGATGTTTCAAACAGATCTATTTGACCGCCCTTTCGGCTGGGGCAGAAGAATACGCCGACTATATCTCTACAGAGGGATAATAGCGACTCGTGATGCTTAAGGACGGAATCATTGTGGCTAAGCAATCCATGACATGTAACATTCCTCTTTGGAACTTACTTAGGCTAGACGGGTGGTAGGAGAGTCCCCACCCACCCGATCAATCAGCTGGTCATGTCAAGCCCTAGCACTTATATGATTTATCAGAACGTATTGTCTTTAGGGCAAACCCCCAACCCTTGTATGTGCTAGAATGCGGCGGTTGAGGGCCTTAGTGTACTGGGTATGACGTTAAACAGCATCTCGCGGTAAGTTGCAATTCTGGAACTCTGGAGAATCTGGCATACCCCTTTATTACCATTATTCCCAAGTCCACTCTGACCCGGAGTGGTAGTACCTGTTAAGGTCCAATCTATGGGTTGAATAGATTGAATTAAATAGTACATTTTAGTAGACAACCTTTGATGCTATTTCCCCAAACAATGGTGCAAGTAAAAAATCTAATTTTTGGTATTAGTATTTAGTATGCTAATACAAAACTTTCGCATGGATGGACAATTTGATATTTTAAAAAAGTGAAAAATCGACCTACCCAAATGTACAGATTATACATGTTTGCTTAAATATTTTCAACTTGTATTGATTCAAGTCAATTTGGATCTGATCTAAAACAAAAAACACAATGGCTTCAAAATTAGACCGGTGAAATCTTTAGAAAACACTTGACAAAATACAAAGTTGTGGCACTTGTGATTATTATTATTATTTTGGTTTTTCACCACAACTAAGAGAACTTTGACAAAAATAATCATTTCTTAGGGAAGACAAAAAGTCCATCTAATCTTCCCGCCCTGTCCTTTGGTGCTGTATAATCCACCGACTGTACCTCTTCAGAGGGGCAAAATCTCCCAATGGGGTCACCTGGTATACCACGTATACTTCATGGCACAATCTCGGAGGTAATCTCGGAGGTAATCTCGGAGGAGGACCCGATCACACATACCACACACTTCATGACCATACTGAAGGCCAATGGTTACCCCACATCAACCACAAAACGCATAGAACAGATAAAAGGCCCAAGGCGCCACACACCATCTAATACCTGCTTCCTGAGATTACCACACTTCAGTGAAAAAAAAATAACCGCAGCGATACGCATAGCCATCCGGGGGGAGGGACTAGATATACAACTAGCCCACTATGGCCCCTCACTCCGAAGACAACTATCAAAGAATAACTATAAGAACAGCACCAATTGCACATTAGCAAACTGCCATATCCGTGACAGGTATGTGCCATGAAGTGTACATGGTATACAAGTTAAAATGCAGCAAATGCAACCAGTTCTATAGAGGTAGCACAACTCGACCGCTGCACATTAGAACAAAGGAGCACTTACACACACGGGCATCTTCCTTCTACAGACACATGTTGAGATCCAGAAACACCGAAAGCGACATGACAATAAAGATTATAGCCAGGGACAGGAGTGTCGGTGATTTAAGGATTAAGGAGGCCTTATTAATATCAAAATGGCAGCCAACACTCAATAATAGAGCAGAACTCAATGCAGAATTTATAGTGCAGTACACCAACAGCGAAGTGCAACTCAACATACAACACAACATATTTTTTTTTTTTTTTTCTTTTTTTTTTTACATCATAATATTTGAGACTGTACGCGTGAACGGACCGGCGATTCACCACGGAGATAGCCGAACGCTGCCGAACACTTTCAAATTTCAAATTCAATACAACATACATCGTTCCTTTATAACGTTCACGACGGTGTCGTAATATATGTATTAAAAAACACACGTAACTCCGAAACCTCTGAAGATGGGATTTTATCCCGAAAATTTAGGAAACAGGTAAATAAACATCAATTTCATCACCAATCGTTTTTTTCATTGCATTGTCAATAGTCTTCTAATTTCTATTTTATTTTCTTAAACACACACACACACACACACACAACACACACACACATATATATATATATATTTTGGGAGAATATGTGCTTAATTGAAGTCGTAGCTAATTTTGAAAGTTAATTAATTAATAATTAATTAATTATGCGGGCATACCTATTTAAATATAAGGCTTAACTGTAGCCTGACATTTAAATAGGTATGCCCGCCTAATTAATTAATTATTAATTAATTAACTTTCAAAATTAGGTACGACTTCAATTAAGCACATATTCTCCCAAAAATTGTCGGCTAAAAAAGTCATATCAAAAACACATCATCGCTTGTGTATTTACTTCTCATATATATATATATATATATATATATATATATATATATGAGAGTAAACAAACAATGTGTTTATTTGATATGGCTTTTAGCCGACAATCTTTGGAGGATTGTGCTTAATTGAAGTCATTACCTAATTTTTAAAAATTAATTAGTTTAATGAATGAATTTTATGTTCAAATGTAAGGCTAAACAAATCGAGAAAATGTCAATCCCTGAATGTACATTTTGACCTATTAGGTCTCATCAGCAAGGTTATAGACATGGGAGACTACTCCGTGTGCGACTCGAAACCTCGACTGCCAAGCTGACAGGCGAGGACTCTAAGCATTACACTAGGTGGCCATTCCAAGATTCTTCGTCCGTTTTGAACTTATTTATATTCCACTTTTTATTGACTTGCTACACAACAGTATGAGAGTAAGTAAACAATGTGTTTATTTGATATGTTTTTTAGCCGACAATTTTTTACAGTTATATAATATATATATATATATATATATATATATATATATAAATGTAAAAATTCATCATGTATATATAAAAAAACAATCCAAACGAATTTAACCAGAAGATGATTTTCACTGAACAAACGGATTTGTCACTTATACCAGTACATCTATTATAAAATAACCCAAGGGTTGACATGCTGTAAAAAAACAACCAGCCAACCAACCAACCAACCAACCAACCAACCAATCTTCTCTTCTTCTCCTTATTCACAGTCAATATCAGTTGCTTCCAAACTGTAAACCCCAAGAAAAAAAAAGAACCCTCCTTCTGCTTCAATGAATTTCTGTCTCCTCTCCAACCCCGCAACATACTGTATACTTTGCCGCCATGACCCTGCCGTCAAAACGATTTTCTTTATTTGTATGAGTTAATCAGCACCAGCCAAGTCTTAAAAGAAGGGAGCCATTTTTTCAGCTCGGCACCCCGAATTTTTAGATTAGGAATTTATTTACGCTGACTGCAAAAAACAACTTCATATTTACCACCCACACACACATACAACTCTGCCCCAACCGTAATAATATCTATCCATCTATCTATCTATCTATCTATCTATCTATTGAGGTTATATAAATAGTAAGATTTAAGGTAATTTCTAACATAAACATCCGTCGAGATGAAACTGATTCTCATTATGCCTTTATCGAGAATATTGTCCGGTTCACTCGCGCGAAAGTTCAAAGCGCAATCTAATTTATCAATTATGTATCTATAATTTAATTTATATGCATATGCTCAAGGCTAACACACACACACACACACACACACACACACACACACATATATATGTATATATATATATATATATGTATATATGTATATATATATGTATATATATATATATATACAGACTGGTTGACATATCATGGTTAAAGATCTCAGTCTATTTATACATAGCTGGATATTTATAAAAATAGCTTATAGTGTTGTCGACGGTTATATATGATTGGTAGTACAGATAAGAGCCAGAAGTGGACTCAGCTACCCGAGTTCAAATCCTGAACGAGGCTTTGCATTTCAAATAGCCCTAATACCACCGAGAAAGATATGAAGCAACTATTCACATACCTCCCTCCAGCCATGTATAAATAGTAGGACAGACTGAGTTCTTTAACCTTGATTTGTCATCCAGTCTAGATAGAAAAGTTAATTCAAATCAGACCTACAGAAGGATATGCTCTGCCAAGGGTATTCGTGAACAAAATCATGGATTGCAGCATGGTGGATGTGAGACGCGGAGGAAGAACCTAAATAGTTCAACGGCGTATATCACAAGATGCTGGGCGGAGGAATCCAGAATGGGTCAACGGCCAGAATCAACCAGTTCATTCAGGTAACTACTGCTCCTCATCTCTAAGACTAGCGCCTATTGATGAGTTAACTAAACAGCTACCGATAGATATCGATGACCTCCACCTATCTGTGCTTATTGCGCGACATGATGATATATATATATATATATATATATATATATATATATATATATATATATAAACTACTATATATTGCTTTAAAAATTCATCATGTATATATAAAAAACAATCCAAACGAATTTAACCATAAGATGGTTGTCACTGAACAACCGGACTTGTCACTTATACCATTACAGTATAGTATCATTTTTGATAGTATTAAAACGATTTTTCTTCTCCTAGACTGGTTGCCTAACAAAGGCTAAAGATTCCAGTTTGCCCCACCGTAGCTGGCGACAGGGACAGCAAATGGATTCATGTCTTTTTTCAAGGGCATTAGCGCGAAGTAACACGTAACGTCGTCCTGTTAAGGAATCCCGTCCATTTACTTTTTAGATTTTTTGTAGTTGTTTTTTTATTGCACAACATTATAAGATATGTAATATTCCTATCTAATTGCACACAGTTGTATAGTAGAGTTCAAAGTTAGTAATTTATATATGATTATATTGTTTCATGCATAGGGTCGGGTTAGCTCAGTCGGTAGAGCGTTCGGCTAGAAACCACATGGTTCCTAGTTCGATTCCGGTCCTCGCCAACTCAGCGTATGAGTAGCACAGGGATCTGTGCGGTAAAGTAAGGAGCTGATGATAGGTGTGGTGCTCCACCTCAGATGCCAAAAAACAATCTCCTTGGTCTAGCGCTATTGAAAAGGGGATAGACTCCCTCGCTGATTGGCTAATACCGACTTTAGGCCACCCAGACGACTTTACTTACTTACTATATTGTTTCAAGTAACTAAAAATAATAATCATTAATTGCAGCTCAAGGCAGTGACGTAAGAAGAAGAAGAAAAAAAAACTATATAAAAGCGAAAATAAATTAGACGCAACAAAATAGCAAGTGGAGGATGTGTGAAGACAGAGATGAAATGGTTAATAATATAATAAGTGAATGCAGCAAACTAGCACAAAAGGAGTACAAGACTAAGCACGAGAGACTGGGTGGGAAAGGTGATTCACTGGGATTTGTGTAATAAATTAAATGTTGACGATGCTACCAAATGGTATATGTACAAACCGAAATCTGTCCCAGAGAACGAAACATAAAATTCTCCGGGATTTTGAGACACATACGCGCCACCTAACCCCGACCAGAAGAACAGACCTCGTGTTAATTAACAAGAAAAAATAACATAGTAGATTTTGCCGTGTAAATACTTGGACCTTGCCAGATAAATAAAAAAAAGCAACCCCCCGCCGAAAAAAAACAAAAAACAAAAACAACAACAACAACAACAACAAACAAACAAAAAAACAACACACACAGACAAAACAAATAAAAAACGTTGAATACGAGGCTGGCGGTGGTACCAATTGTAGCTGGTCCCAACAGGTTTGGAAAAGAGACTGCAGCAAATCGAAATCAGAGGAAGAATCAAGACCACCCAGACAACAGCAATGTTAAGATTAGTTAGAATACTCAGGAGAGTCCTGGAGATCTGAAGAGACTTGCTGTCACTCAGCCGCCCGTGAAATACCACAAGATAAGTTAAACTGACAATTCTTTAAAGCCGCAGTTGTATCAGTGCTACTGTACGGCTACACCACTTGGACCCTAAGGAGCTACACAATAATGCTACGTGTGGTCTTTAAACAAATCGTAGAAACAACACTCCAAAAGAAATAATACGAATGATATGCTGGACAAAGAGAGCAAGGACGAACTCATAAGTGACGTTCTCCAGTGTAAATCTGTACATGGGCATGCCAGTGGGCTGTCCAGTAAAGATCTACATTTATTCAGTTCTATATCTATCATATATCGAAAATGTAGGAAACGCGTGGTGTAATGGTTAAAGTCATGGGAAATGGACTCGTCGCCCCGAGTTCAAATCCTGGATGTGATAATTACATTTCACTTTGCGCTAATACCCTTGGGAAAGGTATGAATCCTACTCTCCCTCCAGCTATGGATAAATAGTAGGATAGACTTGACTCTTTAACCGTGGCTAGGTAACCAGTCTAGGAGAAGGAAAACTCTGAATTTAAACCTGTTAAACTCCGCCTACGAAATTGACCTTGTGTCACACCCTGCTCGTGCGGAGGGGTTTGGTAAATATATATATATATATATATATATCATATATCAAATATAGAAAAATAAACTGGGTTTATCGAAGCATGACAAAATAAAAATGCACATTTTAAAATAGAATTTTTAAAAATTCACCATGAGGAACACAATTACTGTTAAATCGAACTTAACGGACCTAAATTCCACCATCGTATATCTAACCGCCGAAAGACCCCCCCCCAAAAAAAACAAAAAAAAAAAACAACAAAAAACCAAAAAAACAAAAGAATCAGGGAATTAACCGAATTTAATGAAACGTTCAGTGTTGATATATTAACGAATAAAATATATATAATGCACCAGTTATTTTATTTTAAAACTTTTACATTTTTTCAGGTCAGTTAACTTTGAACCACGTATCTTTGAGAATCTGTGTTACACCTCAACATAACTGCTTTTTTTTCTTTCTTTCCTTCTTTTCATCTTTTCATAATGTTCGATTGAAACAGATTAACGTTATCGCTTCCGCACGCCCCACCCCACTCTCTATCTTTCCCCTACTCTCTCTCTCGCTTTCTTTTTTTCTTATTATATTTTTGTGTAGCGTGCCTTTTTTTACCCTTCTCTCTTTATAATAAAAACAGAATGGTCCAATATTCAACTAAGGTGACAACACTCATAAGAAATAATAATTCGGCGGATAAGCAACACAAGATAATCAAGATTTATATTTTTTGCATTTAATCTTAGACGGTCTCATTTTTAACTAGAGAGTGTTGCAAAATGATAACGGTTGGAAGATTGAGGAACAAGCGTATTGATATATAGATTAGCCTCGCTAATAGTGTTTACCTTAGACTTTTCAAAATTGGAGAGGTGTGAATAATATTTAAATATTATTTATATTTCCGAATCGACATACTAAATTAACCTTCACCTCTCTGCGTTCCAGATCATTACTCCAACCCCAGAGCTCTACCCCCCACCTCTTCGCCGACCAAGTGATATGCCTCCGACCCTAAACGTCTGCGACAATAACCAGACCGAGCTTCTGTTCTCGTATTTGTCACGGCCCCAGAACCAATTTACCAGTCAGAGTCACGATGGCGACTTCCCAGCCATCGGGTTTAGTCATCTTGCCCATTGGAGCAGACGGTCTCGTTGGGGGCCCACGCGGGGTTCGAAGGAACGTATGAAGGGGACGATGAGGAGGGAGAGAGAGAGAGAGAGAGAGAGAGAGAGAGAGAGAGAGAGAGAGAGAGAGAGCTCTATTTCTGCACAAGACCCCTTGTCTCATCGTCAACTCCTAAGTTTAGCATTCCCTTGTCTCGTCGTCTGAGCCACTGCCTCCTGAGCCCTACACACTTGGAGTCAAGTCGAGTTGTATAATGAAATACAATACCTTAGTCTTTATCAGCACATGTCAGAGATTAGTGTGGCAGTTGGGTATGAGGTAAGGGGTAGATGGCAATTGGCGCATGCGCGTAGGAGGTTTTTTTATGGTTGCTTATTGGTGTGCGTGTGTATTTTTTTTTTGGGGGGGGGGGTCCACTTGTTGCTATATACATAGATGTGTGTGTGTGTGTGTGTGTGTGTGTGTGTGTGTGTGTTATTTATTAGGGTTCGACGTGTCTGGATACATAAATGTGTGTGTGGAGAAATGTAGACAAACACGGGATGTTACACTGGATGGAAGTTTATTATTGGTGCTAATGTCAACGTTCAAAGTTTCAGTTTATATAAAAACCTTCTTCAGGACAAATATGATAAAAGTAAAGGAAAAAAATGTTTTTCAAAAAGTGATGGATGTTTTTTCCTTTACTTTTATCATATTTGTCCTGACAAAGGTTTTTTTTTATATATTAACCGAAACTTTTGAACGTCGAAAGCAAATGCAAGACAAAATTATTTTAGTAACAGAGTGGTGAATACATGGAATAAACTACCTTCATCAATAGTGAATGCCCCATCTCTAAACTCCTTTAAGGCAATGTTAGATAATCTGTGGAAAGATTATAAATATTCTGTGAAATTAAGATGAATGTTTATAAGGAACAGCTGACAGGTCTCAAACCTAATATACTAGCTGAAAAGATATTATTATGATTATTTTCACTCCTTTTGAGTTTTTCACATCAGCGTTAGCTGATGGTATTTCACTGGAGTCTGAGTGACAACAAGTCTACTCAGGTCTCCAGGACTCTTCTGAGTATTCTAGTCGATTGCAGCAGTGCAGTAGTCTGGATGGTCTCTATTACAACATGCCAAACCTGGTTTATTTTATGCGCAAGATATTTTGTTTTCTCGGAATTTTTTAGATGAGGCTTGATAATTAGTATTATTTGTATAATTCGGACTATTGTTCTCATCTTCAATTGGACACATAGCCTAGTGGATAAAGAAGTTAGGTTAAGACAGTTCTAAGTGACCGTTATCTCTAGATTACAGGTTCAATCCTGGTCAGGGGCAGCAGTAACATAGAATAATAATTAACACAGCTTAACACCTGTACCCCAGCTATGGTTAGCGGAATGAGAACAGGATACACCCGTGGACTGAATAAAGGGTTAGACAAGTCCTGGATAACAAGGGTAGGCAATGGTAGGCCATATGTATGGCATTAGGATTCGGCCCCCTGCCACACCTCTGGGAAAAGTCAAAAATGGTTGTCGGTGAATTTTTACGACTACACCAGTCCCAATGTTTGGCCTTCGAACTCCCCAGATCTTAACCCCATGGATTATTATGTATGTGGCGCTGTTGAGAAAGACACCAATCGCCGTGCCAGTACTACAAAAGCCCAGTTAATCGACAGAATTAAGGTAGTTTTTGAGACCCTTCCCAGGGAAACTGTAAGATCAGCTTGACCCTCACATCCTGATTAATAACTAAATCAAGTTGTGGAAAATATACCTAAGATGATAAAGTAGTAAGACATCGTGATGTCGTTGGATTATTGTGACTATTGTGACATACACTTGTTCGACACTAATGCTACTATATATATATATATATATATATATATATATATATATATAAGAGATTTATCCAAAACTTGGTAGTAAGGGATGATTCTATATGTGATTTCTAAGATCCACTGTATTATTATTGTATGATCCAGTATGTATAAATACAGCGAATCTTTAAATCACTGAAGAGAGCTCAATGTATAATAACCTTTTAGATTATATACAGAGCAATATTTATCAATAAATTTATATGGGCCCCAATTTTCGTCGAAATAAATTTATTATGGGATTACGGTGTTGAGTTCTTCCTTCCTTTTTTGAATTTTTTGAATTTTCGAATCTTGAATCAGCGTTCTTTGGCCGGCCTGTAACGAACCGTTTATCGCAAAAAATACACACGTGCAATCAACTGCAATTAATCAATATCTTGATTAATCCAGTGGATTTAACCCTGAAGATCCTTATGGTGAAACTCGAGTAGGTTATTACCGTGTATCTTTTGATAATATATATATATATATATATATATATATATATATATATATATATATATATGTACAGGCAATTAGACATCTCACAAAAATGTATTGGTATTAGTATCAATAGCCTGTACATATTAATACTAATACCATATATATATATATATATATATATATATATATATATATATATATTATCAATGACTGATATTGATAATGAAGTTTCCTATAGGCATAAACAAAGTGCCCCATATCGGTGATAGAGCATATATATCTAAAGTAGAATAGTGTAGAGAGTTGGTCAGATGATCGTATAGGTAAGAAACTGAGAGTCACCAAGCGCCGATAAGTCTGTGTCTACGCAATCCAAACTTATACATACATATAATTCATCACAAGTTTCATAGATTTGAAGACATTAAAAGAAAGACCTTCATAAGTGACATGTTGCTACCAACACCGCCAAATTGGAAAGTAAATATTTACTTTATAATTTGGCGCCAGATTGAGCCACGTGACTTGGTATGTCAACCATGTGATAGACACGTAATTAACTGCTGGTTGGTTGTGTAGCCACATGAAACTCGATTTGCTGTGAAGAAAGTTCAATATTGTAAATTTTATTTTATATATATATATATATATA
>CM042145.1:11892542-11895042 GCA_023376005.1 Doryteuthis pealeii | reverse complement strand
CAACTACTCTCCCTCCATAAATGGGTAAATAGTAGGGCAGATTGGGCTGTTTAACTTTGGGTAGGTAACTAGTTTAGGAGAAGGTAAACTCTGAATTAAAACCAGTTAAACTCCACTTAATAAATTGACCTTGGGTCACATCCTTCTCGTGCGGAGGGATTATTAAATATATACTTGGACCTTGTGTTACATCCTACACGTCTCAAATGGGTTTGTTAAAAAGATTACTACTTTAATAGCGAGTTTGACCCTCACTGGATGCCTCATACTTGGAACTTGTGTCACATCCTACTCGATGCGAACGGGTTGGGTAAATACCTCACGGCTTGCTGATCATTAGGTAATAATAAATATCTAAAAAAAAGGATTTAATAAAACAATTTGATTACAGGCTGAGTAGAACGGGGTTATTACATAGCCCATCTGACATTTATATAGATTAAAACATCTCTACACCTGGACCCCAACGAAGCGACTAGAGAATAAACTAGATGGGAGCTGCACAAGAATGCTCCGTGCGATCCTAGTCAAAACGTGGAAACAACACCCCTCGAGAAAACAGCTGTACGGCCACCTGCCCCACATCACCCAAACCATCCGAGCAAGACGGACAAGATACGCAGGACACTGCTGGAGAAGCAAGGACGAACTCATAATTGACGACCTCCTGTGGAAGCCAGCACATGGGCACGCCAGTGTGAGCCGACCAGCAAAGAGGTACATTGACCAGCCCTGTACGGATACTGGATACTACGTAGAGGACCTTCCGAGAACGATGAGTGATAGGGACGGATGGAGAGAGATTGTCATAGATACCCGTGCTGACATCGCGACATGATGATGATGATGATGATTACAGAACATAACTCATTAATCGGTCAGTCTAGTACTCCTAATAGTCCTAACTACATAGTAATAGCTGTCACACGGATATGAATTGATATGCGGTCTCTAGAGGTAACGGCTGAGTAACGATATAAACGTGTGTGCCTTAAGATATAAACACTAATATGCGTGCGCATTTGATTGAATGTGAGTCACTCGTCTTTCACCCACCCTTGCTGCCACCCGTTACACTTCTGTGTATGCTAAAAAAAACCCCAAAAAACCCAAAACAAAAAAACAAAAACGAACAGAATATATATTGTATACGTTGTATAGATATTCCAGCCGTTGAAAGCCATCTATCTCTCCAAGAGACGTTTGTCTCCGGAGACACTTTCTAAATATGTGAGCTTGCTTCGACAAACGAGCCATGACGGAAATGCAAAATTCAAACCAAAGGGGCAAACAGCGCCTGTGGAATAAACAAATAAACAGACGACCGACTCGGCGCTTGCGCATGCGCACGCGTCGTCGGGTAACATACAGTGATTGGATGTTTTTTTAGATTGATGATAGGAAAGATAAAAGAGAGTAAAATCCACCGGTGTCGGGTTTATTTTGAAAAGGTAAATAAATGGTAAATTAGAATAATTTGGAAAATAGAGTGAATTTCTAGATATGTCTATAGTCCTGTTAGTCTGGTGGATGAGAAGGTGGACCGGGAAAATTTGTTACCAAGCTAAATTTGGTATTTTTTGAAAGCTTAGGGTATCCTCTTTTGAAATTTGAAAACTCCTCTTTTTGATCCCCAGGGGAATTTTATTGGTGGTGGGGGGTATGTAAACCAGATCTAATCTGGTGGATGAGAAGGTGGACTTGAAAAAATTGTTACCAAGCTAAATTTGGTATTTTTTGAAAGCTTAGGGTATTCTCTTTTGAAATTTGAAAACTCCTCTTTTCGACCCCCTGGGTAAATTTTTTTATTGGTGGGGGGGGGGAGTATGCAAACCAGATCTAGTCTGGTAAATGAGAAGGTAGACCGGGAAAAAAAATTGTTACCAAACTAAAATTTGGTATTTTTTGAAAGCTTAGAGTATGCTCTTTTGAAATTTGAAAACAATTCTTTTCGACCCCCTGGTGAAATTTTTTTTTCATTAGAGCGGGGGAGTATGCAAACCAGATTTATGTCGTCTGGGAGTGAAGAATACACCGACTGCACCTCCGTAGAGGGGCAAGATCCCCTAGTTTATTGCCATTACTCCCAGGTCTACTGTGACCCGGGGTAGTAGTACCCGTTAGATTCCCATCTATGGGCTGAATAGATTTAAAAAAAAAAAAGAAAAGGAGTTCTATAAAAATAGACCTGTAAACCAAAAATCATTACCAGCTTTTGTCTCACACTATAACAATTTGTTTAAAAACAAAATATTTACCTACAACGTATTCCCTTGTTGGGATTATCTTCCCTTTGCCTGGAAGAGTTATCTTCCCGCTGGGTTTCCGTGCCGGCCACCAGGGGGGGGGGTCTGGTATTTAAGCGCGAGGTTCAAACTCTCTCACTCTCTTTTCTCCTTCTTCTTGGACCAGGAAACATGGGTTAGACATTTGTGTCTACACCCCACCCTTGTGGGGGCCTCCCCCCACGTACGGACTAAGTCAGTAAGTGACTTCAACG
>CM042145.1:11865042-11890042 GCA_023376005.1 Doryteuthis pealeii | reverse complement strand
CGGCATATCAACCTCTGTGGGTCATTTAATGCCAAAAAGGTTATTTTGGATTTCAGTCTTTATAGTAGTGGTTCTATGGAGATATTCGGTTATGTTCTGTTATATCTTGTTGAAAAGGTTGCTTTTTTTTATAAAATTTAAAATGTCTTCAGGGTTTGTATTCCTAAAGAGGTCCCTCAGGTTTCTTGCTTGATAGGATTTGGTACGGGTGTGTTTAAAGCTGTTACAATTTAGAAGGATATGTTTGATTGTAAGTTGGACTTTGCATGTTTGGGACAATGGGGCGTCCTCCCTTTTTAAAAGGTGAGAATGGGTGATGTGGGTGTGCATTTAGAATTTTCCTTCTCTTAGATGGGCATGTTAATTTTTTTAAGTTGGTTTGAATTCAGAGTTTTCTTTCTTATAGACTGGTTGCCTTACCAATGTTTAAGAATCCAGTTTTTCCTACTATTAACCAATAGCTTACCATTAGTTTACTGCCACCCGAAGACACTCCATTTGTTTTGCGGGGGAGAGCCTAACCCCTTGGACAGACTTCTTCATCATTGGTTAGGCACTCAGTCGAGGAGAAGGAAAACCAGGGACCATATGATCTTTAGGCACCCCTTTTTGATCTCGATTAAGAAAGGACATGTTTTTCATTTACACCGTCAATATCCGGTTGTTTTAACAGACGATTTTTAGATTAAAAAAAAATTATAAAACCCCTAACCCTAACACCTAACAAACAACCGGATATTGACAGTAAAAATGAAAAACATGTCCTTTCTTAATCGAGATTAAAAACGGGGTGCCTAAAGGTAATATGGTTCAAAAACCAGTAGGAAAAATTGACCTTGTGTAATGTCCTACCTATGGCGGAGGGTTGTATAAATACATCAATAAGTTGTAGACTATTTATATCAGTGGTGGCTAATCGTCGTGTGGGGAGGGGAAACTCAAAAACACCTCAAGTGTTAGGACCTCTGTTGTTTTGTTCTCTTCATTCAGTTTCGAAGTCGGTGCTAGTAAAGTCTCTCTCAATCTAGTTCAATAGTGCTGTTCTTAATTAAAAAAATAAAAATAAAAAAAAGAGAAGAAAAAAGAAAGCAAACCAAAAATAAAAACCAAATTAGTCTAAGACTTCTATTTACGGACCATATTACCTTTAGGCACCCCCTTTTGATCTCGATTAAGAAAGGACATGTTTTTCATTTACACCGTCAATATCCGGTGTTTGTCAGGGTTTAGGGTTAGGGGTTAGTTTTATAATTTAAAAAAATCTAAAAATCGTCTGTTAAAACAACGGGATATTGACGGTGTAAATGAAAAACATGTCCTTTCTTAATCGAGATCAAAAGGGGGTGCTTAAAAGTCCCAACTTTCTTTTGTTATCAGCTCATCCAAAAAATGTGACTTGATCTACACAAACTTTCACTCTGATATATAAAGCATTTCTGTTGTTCAAATTTCGGTTGAATAAATGGTCGTCATTGAATATGATGGACAAACACAATCTAATGTATGCATCTAAACACTATCTAATTCCTCCGTTATATCATTATACTTCTATTTACGGACCATATGACCTTTAGGCACCTCTTTTTGATCTCGATTAAGAAAGGACATGTTTTTCATTTACACCGTCAATATCCGGTTGTTTGTTAGGGGGTTAGGGTTAGATCAAGGCTACTCTCTTCTCCACCTCACCACTCTCCGTGGATTGCTTAACGTTAAGGCAGGCACCAGGCCTCTCGATTTTCAGCATCTACCTCCTACGTGTTTGTGTCAATGTGGTTACAGGCTGTTAAAAAACAGGTTATAATATTCTATAAACAAGTTAGAATAGATTAAAAAATATTCAGATTATCTATAAAATATCAACATTTTATTAGCAATAGCAACGCAGAAGTGAAGAACAAGCCGGTCGGGTGAATGTACTTCTAATTAGCTACACAAATACCGCCCACACGGGTGGATGTACTCCTAATAAGCGGTCGAAATACCAGCCAACCAACTGAGTGTACTTCTAGTTAGCTGCAAAAATACCGGTCACCCGGGCGGATGTACTTCTAGTTAGCGTGCCAAATACAGGCCACCCGGGTGGATGTATCTCTAGTTAGCGACACAAATACCAGGCGTTTGGCTTGATGTACTTCGAGTTAGCGACACAAATACCGGACGACTGGGTGGAGGTACTTCTAGCTAGCGTCACAAATACAGACCACCCGGGTGGATATGCTTCGATTTAGCGTCACAAATACCGGCCACCCAGGTGGATGTACTTCGAGGTAGCGACACATATACCGCCCCCCGGGTAGATGCACTTCCATTTAACGTCCCAAATACAGGCCACCCGGGTGGATGTATCTCTAGTTAGCAGCACAAATACCAGGCGTTTGGATTGATGTACTTCGAGTTAGCGACACAAATACCGGACGACTGGGTGGATGTACTTCGAGTTAGCGTCACAAATACAGGCCACCCGGGTGGATATGCTTCGATTTAGCGTCACATATACCGGCCACCCAGGTGGATGTACTTCGAGGTAGTGACACATGTACCGCCCCCCGGGTAGATGCACTTCCATTTAACGTCCCAAATACAGGCCACCCGGGTGGATGTATCTCTTGTTAGCGGCACAAATACGCCCGCCCGGGTGGATGTACCTCTAGTAAGCTGCACGAATACAGGCCCCCGGGTGGATATATGTCTATTTAGCAACACAAATACCGAGTTCCCGGGTGGATGTACTTCGAGCTAGCGTCACAAATACAGGCCACCCGGGTGGATATGCTTCTATTTAGCGTCACAAATACCGGCCACCCATGTGGATGTATTTCGAGGTAGCGACACATATACCGCCCCCCGGGAAGATGCACTTCCATTTAACGTCCCAAATACAGGCCACCCGGGTGGATGTATCTCTAGTTAGCGGCACAAATACCAGGCGCCCGGGTAGATGTACTTCGGGTTAGCGACACAAATACCGCCAACACGGGTGGATGTACCTCTAGTAAGCTGCACGAATACCAGACGACCGGACGGATGTACTTCTAGCTAGCGTCACAAATACAAGCCACCCGTGTGGATATACGTCTATTTAGCGACACAAATACCGGCCACCCGGGTGGATGTACTTCGAGTTAGCGTCCCAAATACAGGCCACCCGGGTGAATGTATCTCTAGTTAGCGGCACAATTACCAGGCGCTCGGCTAGATGTACTTCTAGTTAGCGTCACAAATACAGGCCATCCGGGTGGATGTACTTCTAATTAGCGGTCGAAATACCAGCCGCCCAGCTACATGTACCCCTATAGGGAATATGAAATGATGGGATGAAGAGAAATAACAAGACACAACTCTTTCGAAGTATGAATGAAGACTTTATTGATTAGACCGTTAAGTCTGGACGCCAGAGTCCAGACGCTCAGAACTTTTTATTTATTTAATTTTGATTTAATTTTATTTTATTTAAATCCCCACACCTCTAGTTAGTTGCACAAATACCGGACGACCGGGTACATGTACTACTAGATAGCGTCACAAATACAGGCCACCCGAGTGGATGTACCTCTTGTTAGAGGCACAAATATCGATCGCCCAGGTAGATGTATTTCGAGTTAGCGACACACATACCACCCGGGTGGATGCACTTCTATTTAGCATCATAAATACCGGGCGCCCGGGTGGATGCACTTCGAGTTAGCGACACAAATACCGGCTGCCCGGGTGGATGTACGAAGGTGATTCAAAAAGTAATGCCATTTTGTTTAGGACAGGTATAATTACTAACACAGGAACATGTATCATACATCAAAATGAAACTGGTCCTCTGTGGATCACATCCCTACTTCTCCACATTTCTCTCAATAGCAATGTTCCACCTTTGAATGAGAGCATGTATCCATGTCCCGTAAAATTCTGTTGACTGTTCTTTGAGCCATTTCTTCACTACAGATTTCACTTTTCATACTCATCAGACTATCATCTATTCGAATGAAAGAGGGTTTGAGAAGCAAACATTATTCCAGTAATGAGGAAGTGAAATCTGTAGTGAAGAAGTGGCTCAAAGAACAGTCAACAGAATTTTACGGGGTAGGGATACATGCACTCATTCGAATGTGAGAGAAACGGTGACTATGAGGAGAAGTAGGGATGTGATCCACAGAGGACCAGCTTCATTTTGAATTATGACACATGTTCCTGTGTTGGTAATTGTATCTGTCCTCAACAAAATGGCATCACTTTTTGACACACCGCCGTATTTATAGTTAGTGACACAAATATCGGCCTCCCGGGTGGATGTACTTCTAGTGAGCGGTGTTTCGAGTGGCAAAGTGTTAAGAGAGAAGATTGAGAGACGTGCATTGGTGCTCGTATTGCACGTCAGCGGCTGTCACATGTCATTCATAAATCAAGCGACCGGTCACGTGACTTGGTTATCAATTGGCTACATATTTAGTTGCCCACGCATTGATTATTAAATCATTCTTGTCGACTTGCAAATACCAGGCACCTTCTTTCTCCTTCGTAAAGGCGGGAAAGGTAGCAGGTGACAGAGGCCGGTGAGATGGTCAGAGAGAGAGAGAGAGAGAGAGAGAGAGAGAGAGAGAGAGAGAGAGAGAGAGAGAGAGAGAGAGAGAGAGAGAGAGAGTGTGTGTGTGTGTGTTATTCTCTTGGTATAATTTGGCAAGTTTTGGTTGGTAATTCATTTCATTGTCGTTGATATTTTAGGAAGCGCGCCATTTTTATTAAATGTTATCTCAAGAATTTAAATTGAATCCAAATGAAATAACGGCGACTAAAATTGGCAGGGACTTTATCACACACACACACACACACACACAGATTGAGAGATAGAGATAATAGATAGATAGATAGATAGATAGAGAGAGAGAGAGAGAGAGAGAGAGAGAGAGAGAGAGAGAGAGAGAGAGAGAGAGAGAGAGAGAGAGAGAGACCAGTTTATCATTATTATCAACCCAATTTTAATAATCACACAGACACAAAGACACAGACACAGACAGACAGACAGACACCACACACACACACACACACACACCATATATATATATATATATATATATATATATATATATATATATATATAATCCAAAAGTCCAGAGAAGAAATCTTCCTTACGGCACAAGAGTTTTATTTAAAAAAAACAAAGTCGCAGTTTGAGAGCTCAATGTGTGCTCTTAATGCTAGAGTCACAGAACAAATATATAAGTGCATATATATATATATATATATATATATATATATATATATATATATATATATGTGTGTGTGTGTGTAAATAATATATATATATATATATATATGTAAAGATATATATATATATATATATATATATATATATATTATATATATATATATATATATATATATATATATATATATATATTCATTCCACCTTTTCATACTCATATATATATATATATATATATATATATATATATATATATATATATATATATATATGAAGATAGGAGGGTCGGAGTAAAATCCGACAGTATGAGGTAAGGTAAAAGGAAAAGTGGACAAAAAATAATGACTCAAACAAGCAGAAGCAGGAGAGAAATATTTCGTTCTTCATTACGCGAAGAACATCATCAGTCTAACTTTATTCAAAACAAAGTACGTACATTTGTATCTATAGAAGAGAAAGTGAGTTTGTGGTGAAATTGACGGGTAGGGAGTTTAGAGAGGATTTGATTGAACAGAGAATAACTATCATGTGGAGGAGGAAGTTCAGAGGATAGTTGTTTGTATGGGAAGATGAGATGACGAGGTTGCTCGGTGCTTGTTGGGAAGGGGGTGGTAGGGAGAAGCGGGTTAAAATTCTTGGTTAGGAGAGAGTTTTTTGTCCACTTGACTTACCTCAAACAAGTATTCCAAAAATAAGATGAATTTATTTATCGACGCTTAAACGTTTCAGTTTCTTTAAACCTTCATCAGGATGTATTATGGGGTGAATAAATTGATGGATGTTTTATAGATGACAGGAGATAAAAAAATCTTTATAAAATGTGTTATAAAGATTATACACACACACACACACACACACATATATATATATATATATATATATATATATATATATATATTAATCATTAATGAATTAACTTTCAAAAAAATTAGGTTTGACTTCAATTAAGCACATATTCTCCCAAATATTGTCGGCTGAAAATAGCCATATTTGTTTACGTTCACGTAAGTTCGTGCGAATTCTCTTAAGAGGAATATGAGTACTACTACTACCTAAATAAAGCGATGAAAAACTGCGAGGTTCCGTTTGGTGTAGAGGTAAGAGGCTTGCTTGTCGATCCGACATACAGGTTTCGAATCACACACGAGGCGATCTTCGTATCTATAGCTCTGCTGATGAGGCCTAATAGGCCGAAATGTACATTCAGAGATTGATTTTTCTCGATTTGTTTAGCCTTACATTTAAGTAGTTAAATCCCGCCTAATTAATCATTAATGAATTAACTTTCAAAAAATTAGGTTTGACTTCAATTAAGCACATATTCTCCCAAATATTGTCGGCTGAAAATAGCCATATTTGTTTATATATATATATATATACATATATATGGGAGTAAAAAGTGTAAATCAATACGACAGTATGTGGAAAAAAGTAGACAAACACGGATATTGTATTGGATGGATGTTAATTATTGGTAGTGATGTTGACATTATACCGTTTCGTTCTATCAGACCTTCTTCGGACACGGGCTGAGTTCTTGTATTGAAGGATATCGTTCTCATACTGACCACCCCCTCCCCAATCACGACCGCAAGACTCTAGTTAGTATGAGAACGACATCTTTCAATACAAGAACTCAGCCCGTGTCCCGAAGAAGGTCTGATAGAACGAAACGGTATAACATCGACATCACTACCTATGATAAACATCCATCCAGTACAATATCCCGTGTTTGTCTACTTTTTCCCATATATATATATATATATATATATATATATATATATATATATATATATATATATTGAGTTAAACCGGCTCAAAACCCTTCAAATTAAACTTTTTTAAAATTTTTAAAATCGAACAAGGCTGTTTTGTTGATTATTTTCAATTTCTTTTTCACATGGGACGAAAATGAAAATTAGTTATTGTTTTATTGTTGTTTTTTTTTTTTAGTTTTCAAGTGGCTATTTCAAATGGTTAGTCAGATTTTGCGGCATATCAACCCTTTTGGGTTTTTAAAAAATTCATTCTTGTTGGATATTAAATTTTTTTTTCATACTCAATTTTTAAAAAACATTTCTTAAAACTCATTTGGATCTATTTAAACCATAGATGGGACCCTAAGAGGTACTACTATTCTGGGTCAGAGTGGATCTGGTAGTAATGGCGTTGAAAGGGTATTTTACACTCCCCAGAACTCCAGAATTTGAACCTCACCACTAGATGCAGTTTAATGTCACAGTTTGTTAAGAACTAAAACCCTCAGTCACTGTCTTCCAGCACCTATATGATAAAAAGGGTTGGTGGTTTGTCATAAGGGCAATAGGACGTGAACAGCCGATTGATCGGAGATAGGCTGACGGAGAGGCTGTCTTGCCCAAGTAAGAGCCAAAGTGGAGGGTTGTGTGTCATGGACTGCTCAGACACCACGGGTCGCCACACACAGCCAACAGGTGGCTTCATTGTGTTATATAGTCCTGTAAGATTCAAAGTCATTTAATGAACATACAATTCCGACACGTTGTGAGACAAAACATTTAATATATATAACAGCACATGGAAACGATAAGATACATAATGTACAGGAGAATAGAACATGTAAATACATATACAATATATGGAACTAAAGGATAGTCCATGCTGTATAAGGGACTTACAGTAATGTAGGGGGGGGGGAGCAAAAGCCCCACCGAGAAGGGGTAGATAGATTCTAGCCCATAGTAGTTCTTGAAAAGAGCCAGCTAAAAAGAGGAAGCAGCGTTTGAAAATGAACGCGCTTAACTACCAGAGGCACCCCCCTAGTGGGAACAAACAGCAACGCAGCGAGAAGATAACTCCCTACAGCCCTAACATGATTTGGGTATATAATGGAGGAGAGACCGAGAGAAGATGATATATGATAGAGATAATTGTTCTTAGTCTTATCAAGTCTCTGCTTCTACTTGTTGGTTCTTGGCTGGTAAAAGACAGATTGGTCGCCCCCAGATGCGATTCAAGGATGTCTGCAAGAATGATCTCAGGTGCTTTGGCATTGCCCCTTCCGGCTGGGAAAATTTGGCTCAGGACCGCCCTCGGTGGCGGCAGGATCTCCGTAGAGGACTGTTCATGTCAGAAGTCACCCTGACGCAACACCATGAAGCTAAGAGGTCCAGAAGAAAGCAGCGGCAACAAAGCACCGGCACATCAACATCTTCAGGGACAGCCTTCAAATGCGACATCTGTGGTTGAGAATGTTTTTCAAACATCGGACTTCACAGTTACAGTAGGCGCTGTAACTTCAGGGGCACAAAAACTTTATTATAGTCTTCCGAGACTGAAATGCCTATACGAATACTTGTTTGTTCTTGTTAACTTTTTCTCCTTCGGCCGCCATCTTTTCAGGGCTGACTTCTCTGCAGGGGGTTGATTTTCTTTGTTAATTCTTTTTTTGACTGGGCTGGTCATTGTCTTTGATATTTAATTAATAGAACAAGATTCGTTAGTTTCTTAATGAATTAAGTTTTATTTCCCTAGCCTATGTTGATTCCACCCCGGATAATGAACACAACCTATATAAATAGAAAATGGAATAGCCCATTGTTGTACGGTTTCAAAATACTCTGAAGATGGCCCACGATAGGGCGGAAAGTACTTGGTCTATGACATATGGCAAATACATCAGCTAATTTTCGCCAGATATTACAAAAATAATCCGGCAATACGTCAAAACTTGCAGACAAAAAATGGCTGCATTATTTAACAATATATATATATATAATATATATATATATATATATATATATATATATATATAGGCTGTTCGGGAGAAATTTGACAGTTTCATAAGGAAAAAGAAAATGTGCTTGGTAAATACAAAATTTAATGGATTGTAAAGAAATTGAACAGGCACGGAAATTACACTACTGTCAACAAGTTTCACTCAAAATAACTGCCACTAGCGTCGATCACAGCCTCAATCCTGCCCCGGAACCTGAAGCAAGCTGATGTTACAGTTTCCCTGGGAAGGGTCTCAAAAACTATCTGAATTCTGTCGATTAACTGGAATTTTGTAGTACTGACACGGCGATTGGTGTCTTTCTCAACAGTGCCACATACATAATAATCCATGGGTTAAAATCTGGGGAGTTCAGAGGCCAAACAGTGGTACTGTTGTAGTCGTAAAAATTCGCCGACAACCATTTTTGACTTTTCCCAGAGGTGTGGCAGAGGACCGAATCCTGATGCCATACATATGGCCTACCATTGCCTACCCTTGTTAATCAGGGCATGATTACAGTGTTTAACAACTCCATGTAGGCATATGAGGGTCCTCCCTGTTGCTTTCTTCTAGCCACAGCCTCGTAGTCTCCATTGCAATTCTCGAGTTCATGCCTAATTGTTTTTACAGTGTTCAGGGAGCATTGGGCAGCAACCATAATTTCCTTATTTTGATGGCCGGCGCAGTTACAAGTTATTCTCTTTCATGATTCGGGTGGGTTCCAGTCATCCATTCTATCTGTCATCACGTATATGAATGAAGAAGTGTCCAAACTTTTAAATGATGCGTAGTGTGCGTCAATAACTCCAACCTACGGAGAAAAATAACCAAATATAAATATGTCAAATGTATCCTCTCTCTCTCCTCTCTCTCTCTCTCTCTATATATATAATATATATATATATATATATATATATATATAGAGAGAGAGAGAGAGAGAGAGACTGACACCCAACCGATCGGATTTCAATTCCGGTTGTAGGTAGCTTATAAAATGTCTAGCTAAACTGAAGAGACTTGATAAGTCGAAACACGTGTCTGTGGATGACCCTATATATATATATATATATATATATATATATATATATATATGTGTGTGTGTGTGTGTGTGTGTGTGTGTGTGTGTGTGTGTGTGAAGAAAAAATGGAAATCCGACACTATGTAATATTGTAAAATTAAACTTGTGTTTTTTCAATTTTACAATATTACACACACACACACACACCACAACACATATATATATATATATATATATATATATATAGTTATGATTAAAATCTTATTCATTTTCTGTTTCTGTGGCAAGAACTAATTTCTTTACACACACACATACACACCCAAACACACGCACAAACAAAGACACATACACACACGCACACACACACACACGTATGTATATATATATTGGTGAAGGGGTTGGGTATATATATATATATATATATATATATATATATATATATATATATATATATATATATAGAGAGAGAGAGAGAGAGAGAGAGAGAGTAAACTACAGACACGTGTTTCGAGGTATATATATATTATATATATATATCCAACCCCTCCACTACGGGCAGGATGTGACACAATGTTAATTTTTAAGCGGAGTAAAGCTGGTTTGAATTCAGAATTTTCCTTTTCCTACACTTATCAAAGCTAAAAATGTTCAGTCTGCTCTACTACTTATGTATATCATGGTCTTGGGTGTATGTGGGTGAGACAGATGGAATCATGCCTTTCCCAAGGGTATTAACGTGAACTTATAACATACACACACCCCCACACACACACACACACACACACATAAACATATATATATATATATATATGTGTGTGTGTATGTGTGTCTGTCTGTTTGTCTGTGTATTTCCCTGTTTCTTTCTTTGTATTTAAATTTCTTTTGATCGTAAATGTATTTCATGACCGTATAAAAAGTTGCGGCTGTAATAAATTGTTTTTTCTTTCTTTTGACGAAATTTCCCCCAATGTTTGTAAAGACCACACACAGCCAACACGTTTCCATAGTTGATAAAACATAATTTAAAAACAATAAAAGAATTTCTCAAGAGTAATATAAAAGAAAGTCCTTCGTCCCTTAGAGCAATAGCCTCACTCACAGATGCTACGTTAGACCCAGAACATCGATTAAATAAAATATTACGTCAATTATGAAATGTAGCTTAGAATACTAGGTACCACCAATTTTCCCTTTGAAATTTACCCCCCCCCCCTATATTTAACACAATGAAACTTGCATAAAGCTTAATATTATCTTGAATTTTTTTTATTCATTCAAAAGAAGAAACATTAAACAAACTCCTGATGATTTTTTAAAAAAATTCAGGTCATGGAAATAATGAAAATTATAAACTAAAAACAATGTTTACATTTTTGCACCGTTATATCAATTGAATTTTAACGTAGCCCAAAATAAGTTATGACTACCGGCTTTTTAACAAAATTCTATGAAAAATTAATTAATGGTCCGATTTTCACGAAAATTTCCAGAATTGCTTACCTTTTGATGTAAATATATCTGAAATAGTTTTTTTCTAAATATATATTAGGGGAAACATTTTTACGAGATCTACCCTCCCCTATTTTATTTTATGAAATATGAAAAAATGAACCCAGCAAAAAACGATATTTACCTTTTTTTTATAAAGATAGGAGTCTGAATAATTATATCAGACAATTTTAATAAGTTTCTATGCGAGAGCTTTCACGTAAAAGTATCATGAATACAGAATTCTGCTAAAAAATATCAATAAAGTAATTGACCCCTTTGTAAAAAAAGGGACTGTTTTACTTATTTTTCAAGATAACGATGAGTAATTTTCCCCCAATCGGATAATGTGATCTTTGAATTAACTGTTTTTCTTTGTAACAACTCTTTATGTTCGTTATTTCTTTTTTGCGGGATTTATTTTTTAAAGTTCAAAATACTTACGTTTCTTCCTTCAATATTGTTTAAACTGATCACGTGACGTATTTGGTTGGTACCTATAGAATACGCTGATTGTATCTACTGTAGGGGGGAAAATTCCCCACCCCCAAAAGAATGTCCTGGATATGACTGCGCCATCGTATTACTTTGAATAGGGAAGAACAGACAGACACACACACACACACACACACACACACACACACACACACACACACACACACACAAAACCCTTCTTACAGACCAAGTTAATAGAAGGTAACAAGTGAAGGTAATAAAAAAAATCTGCTCTGCCTGGTGAACACACACACACACAAATAAACAAACTATTAAGACCTGCTTAATAATAAAACAAAAAAGGGTAGGCCAAACCTGGAATGATAATAAGACATTGTTGGACAGACACACACACACATAAACACACAAACACATACTTACACATACACAGAATTTGGAAGATATTAGGCACAAAACAGAATGGTCAATTCCTAGCAACAGCTTCAGACTTTCAGAAATCTTCTGATGAAGATATCTTTATCTCGAAATATTAAGAGAATAAATCAAAGGTAAACAAGCCACATCATAATTACCTCATTTTTCTTTACATTTGCATTGTGATAGCCTTCAAAACCAACCACAAAACAAACAGGGATGAGTTTAAACCGTGTCACCACGGGACCATGGCACAACAGCAAAATGCCGCAGTACCCGTATTCAATGCTGAGACGCTCTTAAAAACAAACCACGCCCACGGCAATTTTTGCCTTCAAATTAATAAAACAAATTTAAAAGAGAGAGAGAAAATGAGAAAATTAACTCATTTTATCATCTCAAAAATTTTTCTTGCAATCCAAAACCGAACACCAACGTGCGTGTTCGTTTCATTTTCGACCAAAAGAAAACATTTCTCTGAATGTTTGAGATGAGGCTTGATGATTAGTATTATCTGCGTTATTCGGACTATTGTCCTCATCTTTATTGTTATCTATACAACGTTTCGGCCGATATACCCTCCGGCCTTCTTCAGGTATTTCTTGTCGGACTCGGGAACCTTCTCGGACTCGGAACCTTCTTTTCGGACCCGGGAACCTTCTTTTCGAACTCGGGAACTTTCTTGTCGTAATCGGGAGCCATCATGGAACTTCGAACTTAACCCTTTATTCAATCCACAGGGGTATCCTGTTCTCATTCCGCTAACCATAGCTGGGGTAGGAGTTGTGTTAATTATTTTTCTATGTTACTGCCGCTACTCAGGATTGAACCCGGAATCCAGAGATAACTGTCACTTAGAACTGTCTTAACCTAACTATCTTATCCACAAGGCCATGTGTCCAAACGTTGTACAAATAACAATAAAGATGAGGACAATAGTCCGAATAACGCAGATAATACTAAAACAAAACATCTAAAAATGTTGTAATGTTTGATTTCTGTTTTTGAAAATGTTCCACTGCAATGTATTTATTGCTAATAACACTGGTTTACAAAAAAATTTTTTGTCTGAGTCAAGAATGTGAATAGGTGTTTTTTTTTTATACTAATTTGGGTGTGCTGAATTCAAATTTATAAACAGTTTTGCTCTATCACCTCTAGTTTTCTGTCTTTTAAATAGTCTCATTTTAGTATATACAGAGTATATACGTGCTTATTTCAACAGTTGCAGCAGCTTATTACAGATAAAACAGGATAGATAAAGAACATTGACGGAATAAATATACTTGGATGACACAATGTACACAATTCATAGTACCGCAGACAGTTAGAAATGTGTTTTCTTAGATGATCTGCTGACTGCCAGTGCACTACTGGCCAGGGCACTACTGGCTGTTGATTGAGACGTGTTGGCTACGCTTAACTGCCAAAATCCGTCTTGATATATATATATATAATGTAATGCTATCACTTACATTTATTGCATAATAACTAAAAAAGAAGACATAAGTCACACAATGTTAGAAATTAACCCTGAATGCATATACACCTTTATATACAGTATGTGTACAAAATGTACAATATGCATATCTAAAAAAACTAGAGGTGATGAGTAAAAACGGATTATCAATCTGAATTCAGCTGCACCCCCAAATTAGGTTAAAACAGCTATTTTTGTGCTTGCCTCAATTTCTTTGTAAACCAGTGTTATTAAACTAGCAATGTCCTGAAAAAGTGACATAAATGCATTAGAAGTGATTTTACTACATAAATGCATTGGAAGTGATTTTACTACATAAATGCATTGGAAATGATTTTACTACATAAATGCATTGGAACTGATTTTACTACATAAATGCATTGGAAATGATTTTACTACATAAATGCATTGGAACTGATTTTACTACATAAATGCATTGGAAATGATTTTACTACATAAATGCATTGGAACTGATTTTACTACATAAATGCATTGGAACTGATTTTACTACATAAATGCATTGGAAGTAATTTCCCTACATAAATGCACTGGAAGTTACCTTACCATTAAATCTGAATTCAGCTGCACCCCCAAATTAGGTTAAAACAGCTATTTTTGTGCTTGCCTCAATTTCTTTGTAAACCAGTGTTATTCTAGTCATCATAAATCTATGTCAATACAAATATTTGATTTTAAAGCTTTTCCTTTATTTCGATCAATTTTTGATAGGAATTTATGTTAATATTACTTTTTACAAAAAATAACAACAACAAAAAAATGAATTTTGAAAAATGCCGTGGGGACCTCATTTTTAAGGGGTTCACCAAGGCAATTTTTTCCTGATCCTCTCTTAGACTAACCTCACCCCTGCTCTGAATGTCTCCCACATTCACAAAATTTACTCATAAGACGAATCTTCAGTTTAAGAAGCAAGAATAAATTGGATGGAACCAGGTCTGTTGAGAATGTATTTATCCAATCTGTTCGCCACGGGTACGATGTGATAAAAGGTCAAAAGTATGGGGCATCCAGCGAGATTCAGTACTTTGGGTTTGGTTTGTTTTACGGCATATCAACCTCGGTGGGAACCAAGGACTTTGTTCAACGCAAGGATTTACACTCAGGGACACCGAGGAACAACCAAAGGATTCTACCCAGCACTAAGAGACACCGAGGAACAACCAAAGGATTCTACCCAACACTAAGAGACACCGAGGAACAAACAAAGGATTCTACCCAACACTAAGAGACACCGAGGAACAAACAAAGGATTCTACAAAGGTTCTACCCAATACTAAGAGACACCGAGGAACAACAAAGGATTCTACCCAACACTACAAACAAAGGATTCTACCCAACACTAAGGACACCGAGGAACAAACAAAGGATTCTACCCAACACTAAGGGACACGAGGAACAACCAAAGGATTCTACCAACTAAGGGACATCGAGGAACAAACAAAGGATTCTACCCAACACTAAGGGACATCGAGGAACAACAAAATGTTTCTTCACTAAAGATCAGCCTCTGCTTAACACAAGGGATGTCCACTGTAAAGTGCTCTCATTTGAAGCCTAAAAATGGCCACAAAACCGTAAAACTATTAGGAAGGTTAGAGAGCGCACTAGCCGAAACATAGTGATCAAAACAACAAAGATAAAGATACTTGCCCGAAGGATTAAAGAGATTATGACCTATGAATTTTAGACACTATACTGTAAGCTAAAGAATATTTTAGTCGTAACCTAATGATCAATACAAAGAAGATGAGGATACTCGCTTGAATGACTCTGGGGAAAAATTGCGTTATTTAATTTTAGAACTTCTGGATAATTAAGGCATCATTGATACCCCGAGATAGAGGCGGGAAATGAGAGAGAGAGAGAGAGAGAGAGAGAGAGAGAGAGAGAGAGAGAGAGAGGGGGGAGGAAGCATAGAAAGAATGTTACTGGGTAGCATGTAAGTACTTATTTTTGCATCAAGACAGCATCATGTTGCGGGAAATGCAGTTACCAGGCAACGACGGGTAGTGGGTGGCTGGTGGGGGTGGACGGGTAGTGGGTGTTTAGGTAGGGCGGTGTGCGTTTGCCGGTGGTGGATGTCGCGTGAGGTGGGGTGGGGGATAGCGAAGTCCAAACGACAAGTGTGACTCGCAAGGTTTCGGATTTGACTTTCATCACGTGACAAACGGAAGGCAAATATCATTTTGACAGCCCAATCAACCAAGCACACACACCCACTTTGACGTCACCGCAACGCAACTCTCGACCAATCAAATGCATTGGCGCAATATGTCTTCAAGGAAGTTATAAAGGTTGAGTTCTATTCAGAGAACGAACAAATATGTGTGTGTGTCTGTGTGTATATATGTGCGTCTGTGTGTGTGTCTGTGTGTCTGTGTTTATATATACTAGTACAAAATAAAAAAAAAACACCCTCCGGGCGATGTAAAAATAGATTTTTGAAACATATTGCTGAGAGGTGGACTAAAAATTCAATGTCAGCGAGTTTGTACCCTAAAGTAAGTAAAATCATCAAATTCATTAAAGGATTAAAAAATAAAACAATTTGAAATGTAAACTTTAAATATGTATTAAAATAAAACAAACTATATATAGATATATAATACCAGTCATGTATTTATTAAAACTTGTTTTTAAAAAACAATGAGGACTGTCTAATATTGCACGTTCAAATTTTGAGTGTATTTATTCTGTTATAACGATTTTGGGTAACGTGACGTAAGTAGTGACGTAATTTTTGTTACAGACAAAAACCGGAAGCGAATCTCCATTATTAATAGATATAAGTCGTCGGTATCAGCAAATCAGCGAGGGAGTCTATTCCCTTTTCACCAGCGCTAGACCAAGGAGATTATTTTAGCGTCTGAGGTGGAGCGCCACACCAACCATCAGCTCCTTACTTTACCGCACAGATCCCTGTGCTACTCATACGGGCCGGGTTTGCTCAGTCGGTAGAGCGTTCGGCTAGAAACCATCAAGGTCCCTAGTTCGATACTGGTCCTCGCCAACAATATATATATATAAATATATATATATATATATATATATATGTGTGTGTGTGTGTGTGAATAAAAAGGCCGTAAATACCATGGGTATCGTGATTATGGACCATTTCCTCTTGTGGGTATTTGGGGCCCACAGAGCTTCGTCAGACTACTTTTACATTTTATTTAGATAGGCAAATGACCAAATTCAGTTTACATTTATACATTTCTCCCCGCTTCCAGATGCGATATATGTGTATTTTTTCTTTTAAAAAGTATACAAAAGGTATATATATATTACATATATATATATATATATATATATATAATATATATATATATTAGGTAGTATTGGTTTGGTTTATTTTGTTTAATGTCATATCAACTCCTAATGGGTTATTTAATGCTGAAATTTGATTAATTTGTAAATATTTGATTATTATCAGAACTATATTATAAACGTTACATTGTAATATTTTTTTGAAATCCTACTTTTTTATTTGTCCATAATACTCATTTATTAGCAGATTTATATGGTTTCAAGTATTTCTATCCAATAATAATAATAATTTTCAAACTGATCTGCTTGACCAATAATCAATAAGTAATAATAAGAATCCTCAATATTATTTGTCTGAATGTTTGAGATGAGGCCTGATGATTAGTATTATCTGCATTATTCGGACTATTGTCCCCATCTTCATTGTTATTTGTACAACATTTCGGCCAATATGCCCTCCGGCCTTCTTCAGGTATTTCTTGTCGGACTCGGGAACTTACTCGGACTGGGGAACCTTCTTTTCGAACTCGGGAGCCATCACGGAACTTCGAACTCTTTATTTAGTCCAAGGGGGTATCCTGTTCTCATGCCGCTAACCATAGCTGGGATAGGAGTTGTGTTAATTATTTTTCTATGTTACTGCCTCTACTCAGGATTGAACCCAGAATCCAGAGATAACTGTCACTTAGAACTGTCTTAACCTAACTCCTTTATCCACTAAGTCATGTGTCCAATTGGACAATTGAGTGTGTATTTTGGGAACTTATAAACCTAATGTCTTGTTTTAACTAGAATATCTACCTATTCATTTTTATGTATGATTTTTTTACCTAGACTCATATTGTTTTTTTGTTGTTTTTTTTTAAAGATGGGGACAATAGTCCGAATAATGCAGATAATACTAAGCTTCAATATTATTTGTCTAAATTTTTTTTTTTTTTTTTGATGAGGTTTGATAATTTCTTTTATTTAGATTTTTCGGACTATTGTCCTCATCTCTTATTTTTATATACACAACGTTTCAGCAGTGTTCCCTCTAGCCTTCTTCTTCTTTCTTGTTGAACCCGTGAGCCTTCATCTAATCGGAAACCTTTACGAAATTTCGAATTGAACTCTTTATTTAATCCATGACTGCATCTAGTGGTGGAGTTCCAATTCTGGAGCTCAATTGAAGGTGGAGTACCCCTTCATCGCCATTACTCCCAGGTCCACTCAGGTAGTAGTAGAAGCTTTTAGCGTCCTATTCATGGTTAAGTAAGTTGTCAGGGTGACCTAAAGTCGGTATCAGCCAGATAGCGAGGAGTCTATCCCCTTTTCACTAGCGCTAGACCAAGGAGATTGTTTTGGCGTCCAAGATGGAGCGCCACACCTACCATTAGCTCCTTAATTCATTGCATAGATCCATGTGCTACTAATACGCTGAGTTGGTTAGGGTTGGTATCGAACACGGAACCTTGTGGTTCCTAAGCGGACGCTCTACAGACTGAGCTAAACTGGCTCTAAATAAAAAAATAAATAAATAAAATACGTAAAATGGGGTACAGGTGTTAAGCTGTGTTAATTATTATTCTATGTTACTGTTGCCCCTGACCAGGATTGAACCTGCAGTCTAGAGATAACTGTCACTTAGAACTGTCTTAACCTAACGCCTTTATCCACTAGGCTATGTTTCCAATTGTACCAATACAAATAATACTAATTATCAAGCCTCATCTAAAAAATTCAGAGAAATAACTTACTCTGATCGTTTTCATAAGAAAAGAACATCCGATTTTAAAAATGAGTTAGAAAGAAGTTAAATGCCCAACAAGAATGAATAAAACCAACGTCTTCGGCATAAGATAAACCAGCAAGGGTTGACATGCCATAACCAACTAACCGACCCACCCATTGCTCGTTTTGTCAGTCTAGAATTGGTGAAATCATCGACACTTTCAATTTGCGAATATCAAGAAAGGCCAGAGACTTTCCCCCGAAGAGCCACATGAAAGTTCCTCAGATCATCTTCGAGACAGACGCAGGCGCAAAGGAAATGGCTTTGGCAAGTTCAGTTCTTCCTAATCAGATCCCAAGAGAAGATAGAATAACATTCTGCTGTCTCAGACTTTCAACTGGAGAATCAAGGAATGGATTAGATAGGAGTATCAGATTGAAACAACTTCGCCAAGATATTTTATAGACCTCTAAGTAAAGTAAGTAAAGTCGTCGGGGTGGCCTAAAGTCGGTAACAGCCAGACAGCGAGGGAGTCTATCCCCTTTTCCCTAGCGCTAGACCAAGGAGATTATTTTAGCGTTTTTATTTTAATTTTTTTTCTGGACATTACGCCATCGTCCTTAGTTGACGGAAAAGATCCAATAATAAATCCGTCTATTGTTTCTCAAGAATTGGCCTGCAGCGTCAGTTGTCCAGATGCAGATTAATTTTTTATTATTTATTTTGATTTTTTTTTTCTGGACACTACGCCATCGTCCTTAGTAGACGGAAAGGATCCAATAATAAATCCGTCTTTTGTTTCTCTTTTTTCCCCTTTCTAACACGAGCATGATACATTTTTCGATGCGGAATTCCATTTCATATTTTATACATTTTTAAGCATTCTATAACCCATCTACAATTGGTACGACCTTTACCTTCCTCTTCCACAGTTTCTGGCCAGGTCCAGATTTAAATGATAATATATATATATATTTACCAACCCCTCCGCACGAGCAGGATGCGACACAAGGTCAATTTCTTAAGCGGAGTTCAACAGGTTTGAATTCGGGGTTTTCCTTCTCCTAGACCGGTTGCCTAACCAAGGTTAAAGGGCCTAGTCTGCCTTACTATTTACCCATAGCTGGAGGGAGAGTAGGATTTATACCTTTCCCAAGGGTATTAGCGCTAAGTGAAATGCAATTACCACGTCCAGGATTTGAACTCGGGGCGGCGTGTCCATTGCCCTTGACTTTAACCATTACACCACGCGCTTCCTACTTTAAATGATAATATAGCATACAATTGGTACGACCTTTACCTTCATCTTCCACAGTTTCTGGCCATGTCCAGATTTTTGCATCTCATTTCGTTTTCTTTCATTTTCAACCGGTGCGGTAACATCCATGTGTTCTATCCTCTTGTGAATTAACACAACGTCTGATCTCCTAGCCGGGATTAGTTGATCCGTCTGTATTCAAAAATATTTTCATTTTTTACAGATCTTTATATATCCCAATTTAAAAATGTCTATGAGTCTGCTATATTATTCAACTCTTTACGGATAACCACCGCTGAGATAACTTGTGGCCTTCACTGAAGCTCGTGTGACAACAAGTCTCCTCAACTATATAGAACTGTTTTTAGTATTTTAGATGATAACAACAATGATATGATCTTGACGTCTCACTCTGTCATTGGATCTCCATCTCTTCCATTTTGTTTTCTAGGTTCTTTGGTATTGTTTCAAGGGCTGCGAATCGGATTGGTATCATTGGCTTGTTGTTGTTGTTGTTGTTGTTGTTCTTCTTCTTCTTTTCTTTTCTTCTTCTTTTCGTGTTGTTGTTGTTGTTCTTCTTCTTCTTCTTCTTTTCTTCTTTTCTTTCTTCTTCTTTTCTTGTTGTTGTTGTTGTTCTTCTTATTATTATTATTCTAGTTCTTCTTCTTTCCTTCTTCTTGTTCTTTCTTGTTTTTTCTTATTTTTTCTTGTTGTTGTTGTTGTTGTTCTTCTTCTTCTTCTTCTTCTTTTCTTGTTCTTTTCTTATTTTTTGTTGTTGTTGTTGTTGTTGTTGTTGTTCTTCTTCTTCTTCTTCTTCTTCTTCTGTTCTTGTTCTTGTTCTTGTTCTTCTTGTTCTCGTTCTTCTTCTTCTTCTTCTTCTTCTTGAGATGTTATGATGGCAGACACAAATATTGAGAATTTTGTAACATTGTTTTTAAACTCGGCCTCAAAACTACTGAATCTGCTCTCAGAATTTAGAAAGTGGAAGGAAATGAAATATCCGACTGTGTTGTCATAAAACGATTTCAAACTTTTCAAGGGTGATGATTTATCCCTTGAAATAAAGTCCCCAAAATGGCTGACCATCTGTTGTTCATGTTGATTTAAAACGCAAAGCCGAGGCGATGCAGACCACCAACACTAGACAAATTTACAGCAGAGCTAAAATCGTGAACTCGTTTTATTAAAAAAACAAAACAATAATAATGATAAAAAATTCTAGCAAGCCTTAATATTTTTCTCAGTCATCAGGCTATTTCTTCTTCTTCTTCTTCTTCTTCTTCTTCTTCTTCTTCTTCTTCTTCTTCTTCTTCTTCTTCGTTTCAATTCTTTTTAAAAACACACATGATATGAAAAAGAGATTAATGTAAAAAACAAACAAGGGTATGAAAAAACCATTCCAAAAGAACACCCCCTCTCTCTCTCTTTCTCTCTCTCTCTCTCTCACACACACACACACACACTCACACACACACAAAACGTTGTCTTCATCCCCAGCACAGAGGTAACCCCAACTCTCCCCCTTAAAAAAGTATGTCCCGAGTATGTATTTATCAATCCCTCCGCACGATCAGTTCGTGACACAAGGTCAATTTCTTAAACAGAGTTTAACGGGTTTGATTTCAGCATTTCCCTTCAGCTAGACTGTTTGCCTAACCAAACTTAAATTCCCCAGTCTGCTCTACTATTTACCCATAGCTAGAGGGAGAATAGTTCGATTCATACCTTTCCCAACGTTATTAGCGCTATTAGTTTTATACCCTGGACATCCGTGATGTAATTAGAGAAAAATGGACAATGCGACCCTGCTATCGTGGAGGAGGTAAAGATTAGGTGTGATAGGAGGAAGTTTGAAACAATGACATTCAACGAAAGATGGATAAATGCCGCAAGTTATTGTGTGTAAGAACGGGGGCAGGAGTAGAAACATTGTTACCTGCCCATCATGGCAAGCACTGACGGGTCTCCAGTTCGGGACCGCATCCCATGGATAGACAAACAAAGTCTTTAAAATAAAACAAAGGAAAAATAAAAGACAAGCAAAACTACATACACCATAGATCCTCTTAGGTGGCTGAATGTTCATCAACCCCAGTTTTTATTTCCACATAGGACATATCCAGGACCCCAAAGCCAAGTTTTTTCCCAACCCACCCGGCTCACCCTAATACCTTCCTCCTGGAGAGTCAGTCTTTCTAGCAAACCCAACCCGCCTGACCTACAGACAAACCCCCATTTTATACCATCAACCCACTAAGGACACCCACTCCCATATTAGAGGCACTGACCGGCTTGCTTTCGAACTGTAAAGATCGGAAGACAGTCGACAGGCCTATACACTAGCTGAGGGAAAGGGGGCAACCAATATGGCCCACAATTTTATTTTGTTTACAGGTTTTTCAGTTTCTTGGTGATCTTTGGTTTTGCAATTTTACCCCAACCCCTCCATCCCACGTGAATCATCCAATGAAATCCAAATGAAAATGGGAACGATTTTAAGTAGGTTAAGTCATAGAGCGAAAGAGGTCTTTTGGTGAATGTAGGCTGTGTAAGAGAAGAATGCAAGATTTTATTTTTGAATGAATCGGTCAGCGAGTGAACCTAGCTAGATAGATCCATGTAGCAGTAGACTAGTTTCAACACCCTTCCCCCCAACTCAAACATATCCGGCTATATGCCGAGTCGTGTACACATTCATTGTATTTCACTTCAAGATAAATAAAAAAATTGGATTGAGTGCACGAGTGTGCTCACCTCAAATAAACGACCCTATTGTGGAGGAGGTCGAACTTATAGAAGCTAAACCTCGTTATGTGCACATTCGTTTTCAAAACGGCAAATGAACCTCGGTATAACTTCGAGTTCTTGCCCCCTGCTGGTATAGATCAAAACTATTCTAGTGAAATACTATGATTCTAACGTACCTACTCAAAACTTTGAGACATTAGATCCCGAACAGAAAACTTCAACGCCTAATAAGACTGAATCTAATGGGCCGGCTTAGCTCAGTCGGTAGAGCGTTCAGCTAGAAACCACAAGGTTCCCTAGTTCGATACCCGCCCTCGCCAATTCAGCGTATGAGTAGCACAGGGATCTATGCGGTAAAGTAAGGAGCTGATAGTAGGTGTGGCGCTCCACCTCAGACGCTAAAACAATCTCCTTGGTCTAGTGCTAGTGAAAAGGGGATAGACTCCCTCGCTGATTGGCTGATACCGACTTTAGGCCGCCCCGTCGATTTTACTTACTTGCTTACAACAGTACACCAGTAAATTAAATTGCAACTCCTTTACGTCGATCAGAGCGTTCGCGTAAACCTCCTGACCGCTTAATGTACCCGTAAATATTTGCTGTTTTCTTAATCCGAAAAACAAAAAAATGAAATCCCACTAGTATTATCTGCGTTATTCGGACTATTGTCCCTATCTTTATTGTTATTTGTACAACGTTTCGGCCGATATGCCCTCCGGCCTTCTTCAGGTATTTCTTGTCGGACTCAGGAACCTCCTCGGACTCGGGAACCTTCTCGGATTCGGGAACCTTCTTTTCGAATTCGGGAACTTTCTTGTCGTAATCGGGAGCCATCACGGAATTTTGAACCTAACCCTTTATTTAGTCCACGGGGGTATCCTGTTCTCATTCCGCTAACCATAGCTGGGGTAGGAGTTGTGTTAGTTATTTTTCTATGTTACTGCCTTCACTCAGGATTGAACTCGGGTTCCAGAGATAACTGTCACTTAGAACTGTCTTAACCTAACTACCTTATCCACTAGGCCATGTGTCCAATTGGATCACAATCTCCTCTGCTAATAGAAATGTTGGTAGTGGCAGTTAATAAACATTCAAGTATCCAATTGGACACATGGCCTAGTGGATAAGGTAGTTAGGTTAAGACAGTACTAAGTGACAGTTATCTCTGGAACCCGAGTTCAATCCTGAGTGAAGGCAGTTAGAAAGACGTTTTGGTTTATTCATTTTTTTGGGGGGTGGGTGGGTATTCAGTTATTTCAAAATTAGTTGTTCTTTTAATTAGATTTTCTAACACTCATCTTTTGATCTATTTAAGCCATAGATGGGACCCTAACAAGTAACCACTCCGGGTCAGAGTGGGCCTGGGAGTAATAGCGATGAAGAAGTACTCTACACACCCCAGAGCTTCAGAATTGGAACCTCGCAACTAGATACAATTAAATATTATACCCAGGACATTAAAACCCTCAACCACCGCCTTCTAGCACATATATATATTTACCAACCCCTCCGCACGAACAGGAGGCGACACAAGGTCAATTTCTTAAGCGCAGTTCAACAGGTTTGAATTCAGAGTTTTCCTTCTCCTAGACAGGTTGCCTAACCAAGGTTAAAGAGCCCAGTCTGTCCTAATATTTATCCATAGCTGGAGGGAGAGTAGGATTCATACCTTTCACAAGGGTATTAGCGCTATGTGAAATGCAGACACATATATGATAAAAAGGTTTTGGGGTTTGCGATGGTTGGCATCCTACCGTCTACTAAAGACGACGGCGTAGTGTCCACTTTTTTAAATCTGCATCTGCGTGAGTCACTGAACAGACCAATTTTTGAATGGCAATCTCTGGTGCAGTAGATTGCAAACAAACGGTGATGCTTGCTGGAGATGCTGTTGTCCCTCCTTCCTTCTGGCTCTCTTTTATCTCTTTTTCACCCCTTTTCGTTCCTTGTTTGACGATGAGGCGCCGGGTCGTACGGTCTTCTGCATAAGCCTCCCATGTGTTGATGTCGATGCGGCATGTCTTCATGGGGTTTGCAATAGGGTTGGGATAATCATATAAGCGCTAGGGCTTGACGTGACTAACCGATTGATCGGTGGGTGCTTCTCCGACTGCTCGTCTAGCCTAAGTAAGGGCCAAAGTAGAGTGTTGTACAAGGTGTGTCAAAAAGTATCACATTTTTT
>CM042145.1:11837542-11860042 GCA_023376005.1 Doryteuthis pealeii | reverse complement strand
TCAGCAACAAGTATTCCACTGTCTCCGATGTTGTACCGATACAAAGTATATTGAATATTTCTTTATCCACACATTAACTCCATTAGAAGGAAGAGCCGTAATGTTAAGCAACGTGGACACATCATCTCTCCATTCTGAAATGAGTGCAAGACGTAACGAAGTGTTGACACGTCATCATCTCAACCATTCCGATAAAGAGAGGGTAAAGTAAACAAGCGTTTTAACACATCTCCCCATTCCGACAAGGAGAGCGTAGTGTTACAATTGGAATCTTGTATGCTGATTCTCTTGATATATCTGATAAAAAAAGAAGAGAGAAGCTTAGAATTGGCACATGTTGTTTATCATTATCACACCCTCCCCTCAAAAAACAAATTACACACCAATACCTAACCCCTTCACCCCCAATGGAGCCACCTGTTGGCCGTGGGTGGCGACCCGTGATGCTTAAGGATAGAGCCCAGGTGGATGAGCAGTTCATGACATGCAATACTCCACTTTGGCCCTATCTTGGGCTAGACGGTCGGTCGGAGAGGCCCCCTCCGATCAATCGGCTGGTCACGTCAAGCCCTAGCACCTATATGATTTTCCAAACCCTATTGCCCTTATGACAACCCCCAACCCTTTTTTATCATATGGGTGCTAGAAGGCGGTGGCTGCGGGTCTACATGTCCTGGGAATGACGTTAAACTCTATCTGATGGTGAGGTTCGAGTTTTGGAGGTTTGGGGAATGTGGAGCACCCCTTCATCATCATTGCTCCCTGGTCCACTCTGACCCGGAGTGGTAGTACCTGTTAGGGTCCCATCTATGGGTTAAATAGAAAAATGTATTTATAAAAAAATTGTATTATCCATTAAAATGGATTTATTTCAAAACTTTATCGGCATTAAATGACCCACTGAGGTTGATATGCCGTAAAACAAAACAAACCAAACCAAACTAACCCCCTCAATGCCCTACATACAAAAAATACAAAAAATCAAAAATTCAATTCACCTATGACTCGCCACAATTTCAGAATTATCCAATTTATTTAAAATATCAAATCCCCTAGTGATCCTCCTTAGAAATAATCCTCTAAACATTCTTAACACATAAACCACCTTTCAATATGATATATCCGGGTTAAGGGATATATCATGAAGTTGGTATTTGGTATATTATCGCAGTAGTAGCTGTTATGTCGAATAGCAGTACGTCTTCCGAGCAGTCGTGATGTAGTCTATCGAGTAAGTTTAGGCTGGTAGGCTTAGACTTAGGCGCTTGTACTACAAAGTGTCGAATATTTATACATGACACTGTCCAATCAGATTATAGAGGGGGCACCAAGGTATTTACATATTCATTACATCACAATAAAAATCCATTAACTTAAAAAATTGACATCTGCCTTAACCGGCAATATAGACAATTACTATAAATATCTCCTGAGTTCAATATCACTTACAATATCAATTCTAACACGACTGGTAAGTCATCTGTATTCTTTTAAATGTTAGTCCGGTTTGAATATCTACACTCACAGTTATTCATGCTTAAAAAAACCCAGTATTTTATTTTTGTTTGTTTTGTATTAACTCAGTTTAGCTCAGTCGGTAGAGTACTCGCCTCGGAATCCCAAGGTTCTGAGTTCGATACCGGTCTCCGCCAACTCAGAGTATGAGTAGCACAGATTGTATAATATGATATGTGCGGTAAAGTGGGGAGCTGCCGGTAGGCGTGGCGCTCCATCTCAGCAAAAATACTCTCTGGTCTTGCGCTAGCGAAAAGGGGATAGACTCCCTCGCTGTCCGGCTGATACCGACAATAGGCCACTCCGCCAACTTTACTTTACTTTTTATTTTGTATTTGTATAACAAACACGTGAAGCATACATGAAACCCTTACGACTTAAGAATCTCTGTCTCTCTGTGTCTCTCTGCCTCTCTCTCTCTATATATATATATCTTATTATTATAATGGAGATTGTGTGTTTTTCTGTCTGTAACCGAAACTATATTACTACTCAAGTCACAATTCCCTTAGTTTTTACGTCAAATTCTCCATGATTTCATTCTTTTAAACCTTCAGTTATTAATAAAAATTGTTTTACATTATTAATACTGTTGACCATATCTACGTACTAATAACATGCAATTGTATTTTATATACAACAAAATATCGGTTTACAGTTTGAACGAGAAGGATTTGCATATTGATATTTAAAATTTTATTTTAATAAATATTGCTTGGTATTATTGATTTCTAATTGTTTGGTTTTATCTTAAGAAATATAAACAAAAATCTCGTGGATAAATCTTAAAAGAAATTTATTTACAAGAAGAAATAATGTAATATTATCTTTACTTCCTATTTTAACTAAATAGTTAAATTAGGGAAAATTTACCAATGAAAGAGGGAGTAATGGAAAATGATGGAATAGTTAGTTTAAAGTTGTCTATTTTTCGATTATACCCCTCTGTTGCAGATCTTTTTATCTGCATCTTAGTCAGTTTCATAGCCTTTCTAATTTAATATATATTTTATTATATCAAAACTTAAATACTTGCACCCGGAGGGTGCATATATTTGCTAGTATATATATTTTTGTGTCTGCTCAGGTTCGATTGAAAAGTATGTCACCAAAACAACCACCTCTTCCAGCCCACTAAAAATTTTCCGAATATCCTGCTATTTGGGCCTACGGTAAAATCCCGTTGAAAGCATGGGTCCCGCTGGATAGCCAAAGTTAAGTAGCGATGAGTCTTTTCAATACTTAGATGGGTAACCATTAAAGCAACTGCAGGTACTGTAAGCAAACTAATATAAAAATGAATTGATTCGGAATTAACCCTTTGCCTACTTTAAGCCGCTCACAGCGACTGTTCCACCACTGCAAGCATAGTAGAAAAATTGATATTTGGTTTATTATAAGTGAACAGAAGAACTCAGATTACAATAATGATAGGACTTTATTTGAATAGAATGAGTTCTGATCAGAGGTGAACAGATTTTGAACTTTGAAATATCCCATCATACATGTAAAAATACCAAGAAAACATTGTACAGCCCTGGGGGAAATTTAGTAGGCAGAGAGTTAAATGACCCGAAAAGTGTCGATATGCTGAAAAAATAAAACAATTACGAGGGTGAGTAAAAAAAGTAATGCCATTTTGTTTAGGACAGATATAATTACCCGGAACATGTATTATACATCAAAATGAAACTGGTTCTCTGTGGCTCTTATCCCTTCCTCTCCACATAGTCCCTGTTTCTCTCAATAGCAATGTTCCACCTTCGAATGAGAGCATGTATCCTTGACCCGTAAAATTATGTTAACTGTTCTTTGAGCCACTTCTTCACAACAGATTTCCTTTCGTTGTCTCTGAAATAATGGTTGCCTCTCAAACCCTCTTTCATGGAACCGAGGAAGTGAAATCTGTAGGAAAGAAGTGGGACCAGCTTCATTTTGATGTATGATACATGTTCCAGTGTTCCAGGTAATTATACCTGTCCTAAACAAAATGGCATTACTTTTTGACTCACCCTCGTAACTCAATCCTGATATATGATTTGAAAAAGGTTGTGTGCTTTTCCTAATGGGGTTAGTTGATTTCAATATTTTTCTTTAGAAGTTGTTTTTTTTTTTAATAAAAAGGAAAAAGGTAATTAAGAAAAAAGAACATAAAATGAAAAATGAATAACTGGATTATTATTCATTTTCAGTTTTATTTTTAATAATAATCTGTTTTTTATTAACCTGTTTTTATTTCGATTGTTTTCCTGTTTGATTTTATAATCATTATCGGCTGTGAGACCGTTGTTTTCAACCTTGACCTTCTTACGAGCCAGCAACATTAACCTCTTTGTAAACAGAACCAACAACTTAAAAGCTAACTTAATTTTGCTCGAAAATGAAATAAATATAGGATTGGCAACTAAGTTCCCGCCGTTTTTTTGTTTTCACTTAAAGCATGCAGAACCCATGCTCCATACTTCGAATCTTTTTTTTTGGTTTGTTTTGTTTTACGGCATATCAACCTCAGTGGGTCATTTAATGCCGATAAAGTTTTGAAATAAATCAATTCTTAATGGATAATACAATTTTTTATAAATACGTTTTTCTATTTAACCCATCGATGGGACCCTAACAGGTACTACCGCTCCGGGTCAGAGTGGCCCAGGGAGCAATGGTGAGGAAGGGGTGCTCCACATTCCCCAAACCTCCAGAACTGGAACCTCACCATCAGATAGAGTTTAACGTCATTCCCAGGACATGTAGACCAGCAGCCACCGCCTTCTAGCACCCATATGATAAAAAGGGTTTGGGGCTTGCTATCAGGGCAATAGGGTTGGGAAAATCATATAGGTGCTAGGGCTTGACGTGACCAGCCGATTGATCGGAGGGGGCCTCTCCGACCGCCCGTCTAGCCCAAGATAGGGCCAAAGTGGAGTATTGCATGTCATGAACTGCTCATCCACCTGGGTTCTATCCTTAAGCATCACGGGTCGCCACCCACGGCCAACAGGTGGCCCCATTGGGGGAGTCTTACCCCTCTGCAGAGGTGCAGTCGGTGCATTCTAACGCCCCAGCCGACAGGGCGGTTCTGAATCTTTCCCATCGAGTGAAGATGCTTCTCTATAGCAGTGTGGGAGCATTCCATTTGCTCTGCCAGTTCCCTTGTCGTTTGATGAGAATTTTCACTACTGTTAATGAAGGTCCTAAATATTAGGGTCAATCTTGGACAGAATCTTTTGTAAATGTGACAACCTCCTTGGTTGAATTGGGGTTGGTGGACCTTCTTAGCTTTCTACAACTCTGAACTGTGGTTATAGTTGATGATGTGCCCCGAGATTCTTGTGTAGAATTGGAGGATTTGGGGGTTGCAAGTTCATGCGGAACCCATGCTCCATACTTCTGAATCTTTTCCCATCGAGTGAAGATGCTTCTCTATAGCAGTGTGGGAGCATTCCATTTTCTCTGCCTGTTCCCTTGTCATTTGGCGAGAATTTTCGTGCAAAAGTTTGTTTAATCGCCCTTCATCAAACTCAACTGGACGGCCAGAACGAGGTGCGTCTTTGAGGTCAAAATTTCCATTTTTGAACTTGGCATACCAATCACGAGCAGTTCTTTCAGCTATGGCACCCTCTCCATACACAGCACAAATGTCACGAGCAGCTTTTGTGGCCTTAAAACCTTTATTAAAAGCAAGAAGAAGGAGGTGTCGAAAATGCTCATTTTTGTTAACTTGACATTCCATTTTAAATTTAAAAATAAACAGAAATTAACTAAAATTAACTTGACCCCCATCCACACCACCACATTCCAAAATAATTCAAAAATAGAATTCTCGAAAAAAAACATAAATAGAGTTCAAAATTTTAAAACGCAATGAATTCCAAAATTAGAAGAAAAAAAAACAAAAACAAAAAAAACACCTTGTTGCCAACCGAATATATTTACGTACAAAAGTGACCGACTTCACGAGTCTTTATATCAACATTTCTTTTTGCTATTTTATGCTCATACAGAGTGTGGCAGAAATATGTGCTACTATCCTCTGTATACTGCAAATGAAATTGGGAATGATGCTGTTCTAGATAGAAAATCTATACTGTTCTTCTTTGAAAATTCTATCTGAAAACATCAATCCGATTAACATGAAAATCTCATTGTGCAGCAACTACATATTCACTGGTCATTGTTGGATTGTTTAGTGGATATAAGCCGTGCTACCATACACCACTTAAATTTATAGACTAAGCGAGGTCACGTGGTTAAACCTCTGTCAATCAACAGCCCGAATGCGTGGCTGGTTGACTACTTAATCACTGATACTGAGAGACATCCATTTGCAATCATTGACAAAGGACTTGCAAAGCTGAGGAGCACCAAGGAACAACCAAAGGAGTCTTTACCAAGGACCGCACTCTGTTTAAACAAAGGATCTCCGCTGGACAAGCACTCTTGCTTGAAGCCTAAAAGATGGCAACTAAAATCGTAACAGTCATAAAAAACTGTTTCAAGAGCAAAATATTTTTGTTTTATTTTTATATCAATTTATTGAATAAAAGTTCTAGTTAAAACATAATTTTTCATCGTTTCCCCCTTCTTTAAGTAGTATATGTCGAAACTGCTACGTTATTAATGAAAGTATACATTCTAAACATTGTTTTTAAAAATGGAAATGAAATCTTATTATAATGGAGATTGTGTGTTTTCCTGTCTGTAACCGAAACTATATTCCTACTCAAGTCACAATTCTCTTAGTTATTGACATCACATTCTCCATGATTTTATTTTTATCTAAACCTCAATTATTAATAAAATTGTCTTACATTATTAATACTGTTAACTATGCCTACATACTGACAATATGCAATTATATTTATATATACAACAAAATAGCGGTTTACAGTTTGAACGGGAAGGCTAATTTGCATATTAATATTAAAAAATCGAATTTAATAAATATGTGTTTAGTATTATTGATTTCTAACTGTTTGGTTTTATTTTAATGAATATAAGCAAACATCTCTTCAATGAATCTTAAATGAAATCCATTAACAAGATAAAATAACTGTCATTTTATTCTTTACTTCCTCTTATAACTAATACTTAAATTAAAAATAACAATGAAAGACGAGAGTGATGGAAGAGTAAGTTTCAGTTGTTCCATTTTTATTATACTCCTCTGTTTCAAATCTTTTATTATACTCCCTCTGTTTCAAATCTTTTTATCTGTATTCTTATTTAGTTTCATTAGCCTTTCTAATTTAATACAATATTTTATTACATTAAAACTTAAAATACTTGCACCCGGAGGGTGCATATATTTGCTAGTATTTACAATGTACCACTACGTTCATCAATAATATACATAGTTATACATGGCGGTCTAAGCTAGGATCGTAACTAATCGTATCTAAAAAAAGATGGTAAGATAGATGGAGCTACCATTGCCATTTGCCTATGTTCATTTGCCCCACACTGGTCACAGTTTAAAATGTGGCAGTTAGCTCTTTCGCACCCTGTACTTAATCGATTTTTGCTTGGTTGGCTGGTTGGTTGGTTTTTGTGGCAATGAACTATCCATTAGTAGTATTCACCTGAATACAAGTACAAAAAAAGCCGCATTCACGTAAACATACAACACGAGAATACAGTTATATAAAAATACCATCATTTAAAAAAAAAAAAAAAATTCATTTAAAAAGAAATGTCATAACTAGACTGCTTCAGTTCCAGTGATCTTTTGAAAAGAGATATTATCTCGAAAATTCAAGAATTAAATACAGGTTAACACAAACATCATTGTTACCGTATATTATTTTTTCTTTACACCTGCATTGTGATAGCCTTCTAAATCAACCTCCTAACCAATATATACACAATGCTTCAAGCAAATTATAACTCTCTTATATATTATATATATATATATATATATATTATATATATATTTTGCTTGAAGGCAATTATAATGCATGTATCGCATAAAATTCGATAATGCATTATAATTGCTTCAAGCAAAAATATAAATAATAATTTATTCAACAATGCTTCTATAAACAAACAAACATCCAAAATCTTATATAATATATATATATAATATATATATATATACTAGACAAAACGTGACCCGTTGGGTCACCCATTAAGCTCTCGCTAGATGATTAGGGAAAAGAGTAGGATCTGCCAAAATATCATCTGCTTTTCATTTTTAAAAACGAACTAAAATTTATTAAATTGATTATTTAAGGTCAAATTTTTGTCTAAGTCGAAAAGTAGTAACATAATGAGCATCAGTAAAAAAGCAAAATAATATTACACATATAATTTATTTTTGATATATTTAAAACGTTTTTTTCGTCCATTTTGATCAAGATGCCTGCCAAGAGGCTACTTAAAATCCGTTTTTACAAAATAAATTGTAACTTTTGCAATTGAAAAAATTCACACTGGATTGTCCAATTGAACACATATCCTAGTAGATAAAGGAGTTAGATTAAGACAGTTCTAAATGCCAGTTATCTCTAGACTGCAGGTTCAATCCTGGTCAGGGACAGCAGTAACATAGAATAATAATTAACACAGCTTAACACCTGTACCCCAGCTATGGTTAGTGGAATGAGAACAGGATACCCCGTGGACCTAATAAAGGGTTGGGTTCAAAGTTCCGTGATGGCTCCCAATTACAAGAAGGTTCCCGAGTCCGACAAGAAATACCTGAAGAAGGCCGGAGGGACATCAGCCGAAACTTTGTACAGATAACAATGAAGACGAGGACAATAGTCTGAATAATACAAATAATGGTAATCTTTGCGGAGTTCCGTCCTGGCTTCCTGCATCCGAAGCGTATCACTTGAAAAAAAAAAAAAAAAAGAACCAACTTAGGGCATTTTCCACTGAAAACCCAACCCTAACCCTAACCCCCCTAGTTAAAATTAACTGTTTTATTACAAAGTTCTTTTTTCTGGGTCACCCTGTATACAGGGTGACTCAGAAAAAACAGAGCCCAAATTATTTATTTATTTTCCATTAAACTAAACTAAACCCCAACCCCAAATCCTAAACCCTAAACCCTAGTTGTTTTTGTTTTTCACGCCGCTTCCGCTACGGACTTCAATCGTAGCTGGTGTTTTTTTTTTTTGTTTTTTCAGCAGTCACCGGCAAGCATGTTTTGAGGCAAGAGGCCATGACGGAACTCCGCAAAGATTACAATTATTTGTATTATTCAGACTGTAATATCGGAGTGGTATATATTTGATTGATACTATTTTCTGCATAAATAAAAAGACTAAAGACAGAGTTTATTTTTTTAAAGCCATACGTAATTAAAAACAACCTTAATCCCTAAAACCGTAACCCAATTCGCAAAATGTTAATTCATAGACTGTAGTTAAACTGTCATTGGTAAAAATTTCCGTTTTAATTTTCCAACCTAAGTCAGAAGTCAGGAATTAACCCCTGTAATGTTAATTCATAGAATGTAGGACTGACTTCTGACTTAGGTTGGAAAATTAAAACGGAAATTTTTTTGCTGGTACCCAATGACAGTTTAACTACAGTCTATGAATTAACATTTTGCGAATTGGGTTACGGTTTTAGGGGATTAAGGTTGTTTTTAATTACGTATGGCTTTAAAAAAATAAACTCTGTCTTTAGTCTTTTTATTTATGCAGAAAATAGTATCAATCAAATATATACCACTCCGATATTACAGTCTGAATAATACAAATAATTGTAATCTTTGCGGAGTTCCGTCATGGCCTCTTGCCTCAAAACATGCTTGCCGGTGACTGCTGAAAAAAAAAAAAAAAAAAACACCAGCTACGATTGAAGTCCGTAGCGGAAGCGGCGTGAAAACAAAAACAACTAGGGTTTAGGGTTTAGGATTTGGGGTTGGGGTTTAGGTTTAGTTTAATGGAAAATAAATAAATAATTTGGGCTCTGTTTTTCTGAGTCACCCTGTATACAGGGTGACCCAGAAAAAACAGAACTTTGTAATAAAACAGTTAATTTTAACTAGGGGGGGTTTAGGGTTAGGGTTGGGTTTTCAGTGGAAAATGCCCTAAGTTGGTTCTTTTTTTTTTTTTTTTTTCAAGTGATACCGCTTCGGATGCAGGAAGCCAGGGGAACTCCGCAAAGATTACCATTATTTGTATTATTCAGACTATTGTCTCGTCTTCATTGTTATCTGTACAAAGTTTCGGCTGATGTCCCTCCAGCCTTCTTCAGGTATTTCTTGTCGGACTCGGGAACCTTCTTGTAATTGGGAGCCATCACGGAACTTTGAACCCAACCCTTTATTAGGTCCACGGGGTATCCTGTTCTCATTCCACTAACCATAGCTGGGGTACAGGTGTTAAGCTGTGTTAATTATTATTCTATGTTACTGCTGTCCCTGACCAGGATTGAACCTGCAGTCTAGAGATAACTGGCATTTAGAACTGTCTTAATCTAACTCCTTTATCTACTAGGATATGTGTTCAATTGGACAATCCAGTGTGAATTTTTTCAATTGCAAAAGTTACAATTTATTTTGTAAAAACGGATTTTAAGTAGCCTCTTGGCAGGCATCTTGATCAAAATGGACGAAAAAAACGTTTTAAATATATCAAAAATAAATTATATGTGTAATATTATTTTGCTTTTTTACTGATGCTCATTATGTTACTACTTTTCGACTTAGACAAAAATTTGACCTTAAATAATCAATTTAATAAATTTTAGTTCGTTTTTAAAAATGAAAAGCAGATGATATTTTGGCAGATCCTACTCTTTTCCCTAATCATCTAGCGAGAGCTTAATGGGTGACCCAACGGGTCACGTTTTGTCTAGTATATATATATATTATATATATATTATATATAGATTTTTATGGAATGTTTGTTTGTTTATAGAACATTGTTATAATTATTATTTATACTATTTGTTGATAGGCCATTATAATGCATATCGAATTTTTCGATACATGCATTATGATTTGTTTAAGCAAATTATATATATATATATATATTATTATAATATATTAATATAATTTAAAGACGAGCCTTATAATTTGCATTTTAGAAGAGCACATTGGTAGCTTAATACTATTGGTATAGGACGGTTGAATTTAGGAAGGCTATCACAAATGCAGGTGTTAAGAAAAATAATTACGGTAAACATAGCATGGTTGTGTGTTAAACCTGTAAATTTAAAATCGATATCTTGAAATTTTCGAGATACTACCGTTCACTTTTTTCCAAAGATCATGGACCTAAGCAGTTAGTTATGCCATTTCATTTTTAATGAATTTTTTTTTTTTTTTTTAAATGATGGTATTTTATATAACTGTATCTCGTGTTGTCTGTTTACGCTGAATGCGGCTTTTTTTCGTAAGCTTGTATCCAGGAATACTACTATGGATGTATTGCCACAAAAACACCACCAGCCACCAAGCAAAAATTCGATTAAGTACAGGGTGCGGAAGAGTACTGCCACATTTTAAACTGTGACCAGTGTGGGGAAATGACATAGCAAATGGCAATGGTAGATCCATCTATCGTTACCATTTTTTTTAAGATACGATTTAGTTACGATCCTAGCTTAGACCCGCCATGTATAGCATGTAATCTATTGAATGACGTAAGTGGTACATTGTAAATAACTGCAAATATATGCACCCTCCGGGTGCAAGTATTTAAGTTTTAATGTAATATATTGTACTTAAATTAGAAAGGCTAATGAAACAAATAAGAATACAGATAAAAAGATTTGAACAGAGGGAGTCATAATAAAGATTTGAAACAGGGGATATAATAAAAAAGGAACAACTGAAATCTCTACCTTCCTCACTCTCAGTCTTTTCATTGTTTATTTTTTCAATTTAAGTTTTAGTTATAGAGGAAGTAAAGAATAAATGACAGTATTTTATCTTGTTAATGGATTTATTTAAGATTCATTGAAGAGATGTTTGGCTTTATATTCATTAAATAAACCAAACAGTAGAAATCAAAATACTAAACACATATTTCTTATTCCCGATTTTTTAATATTAATAGCAAATTAGCCTTCCGTTCAAACTGTAACGCTATTTTGTTGTATATATAAATATAATGCATATTGTCGTTATGTAGGCATAGTTAACAGTATTAATAATAAGACAAATTTTATTAATATGAGGTTTAGATAAAATAAAATCGATGGAGCTGTGATGTCAATAACTAAGAGAATTGTGACTTGAGTAGGAATATGTTTCGGTTTACGACAGGAAAACAAATCTCCATTATAATAAGATTTCATTTCTTTTTAAAAACAATTTTAGAATGTATACTTTCATTAATAACGTAGCTAGTTTCGACATATAACTACTTAAAGAAGGGGGAAACGATGAAAATATGTTTTAACTAGAACTTTTATTCATATTGAATATAAAATAAAACAAAAATATTTTGCTCTTGAAACAGTTTTATGACTGTTACGATTTTAGTTGCCATCTTTTAGGCTTCAAGCAAGAGTGTTGTCCAGCGGAGATCCTTTGTTTAAACAGAGTGGCGGTCTTGGTAAGATCTTTGGTTGTTCCTTGGTGCTCCTCAGCCTTTGCAAGTCCTTTGTCAATGATTGCAAATGGATGTCTCTCAGTATCAGTGATTAAGTAGTCAACCAGCCACGCATTCGGCTGTTGGATTGACAGAGGGTTTTAACCCACTTGACCTCGCTTAGTCTATAAATTTAGTGGTGTATGGTAGCACGGCTTTATCACTAAACAATCCAACAATGACCAGTGAATTGTAGTTGCTGCACATGAGATTTTCATGTTAATCGGAAATGATTTTCAGATAGAATTTTCAAAGAAGAACAGTATAGATTTTCTATCTAGACAAGCATCATTCCAATTTCATTTGCAGATACAGAGGATAGTAGCACATATTTGCCACACTCTGTATGAGCATAAAATAGCAAAAGAATGTTGATATAAAACTCGTGAAGTGGTCACTTTTGTACGTAAATATATTCGGTTGGCAACAAGGTGTTTTTTTGTTTTTTTTTGTTTTTTTTTCTTCTAATTTTGGAATTCATTGCCGTTTTAAAATTTTGAACTCTATTTATGTTTTTTTTTGAGAATTCTATTTTTGAATTATTTGGAATGTGGTGGTGTGGATGGGGGTCAAGTTAATTTTAGTTAATTTTGTTTATTTTTAAATTTAAAATGGAATTCAAGTTAAAAAATGAGCATTTTCGACACCTCCTTCTTCTTTGCTTTTAATAAAGGGTTTTAAGGCCACAAAAGCTGCTCGTTGACATTTGTGCTGTGTATGGAGAGGGTGCCATAGCTGAAAGAACTGCTCGTGATGGTATCCAAGTTCAAAAATGGAAATTTTTGACCTCAAAGACGCACCTCGTTCTGGCCGCCAGTTGATTTGATGAAGGCGATTAAACACTTTTGCACGAAAATTCTCGCCAAATGACAAGGGAACAGGCAGAGAAAAATGGAATGCTCCAACTGCTTATAGAGAAGATCTTCGCTGATGGGAAAGATTCAGAAGTATCGGAGCATGGGTTCGCATGACTTGCAACCCCAAATCCTCCAATTCTACACAAGATCTCGGCACATCAATCTATAACTATCACAGTTAGAGTTTAGAAAGCTAAGAAGGTCACAACCCCAATTCAACCAAGGTTGTCACATTTACAAAAGATTCTGTCCAAGATTGACTAATATTTAGGACCTTCATTAACAGTCTGTGAAATTTCATCAAACGACAAGGGAACTGGCACGAGCAAATGGATGCTCCCACACTGCTATAGAGAAGCATCTTCACTCGATGGGAAAGATTCAGAAACCGCCCTGTCGGCTGGGGCGTTAGAAATGCACGACTGCACCTCTGCAGAGGGGTAAGACTCCCCCAATGGGGCCACCCTGTTGGCCGTGGGGTGGACCCGTGATGCTTAAGGATAGAACCCAGGTTGATGAGCAGTTATGACATGCAATACTCCACTTTGGCCCTACTCTTGGCTAGACGGGCGGTCGGAGAGGCCCCCTCCGATCAATCGGCTGGTCCACGTCAAGCCCTAGCACCTAATGAATTTTCCCAACCCTATTGCCTGATAGCAAGCCCAAACCTATTTATATGGGTGCTAAAGGCGGTGGCTGCTGGTTCTACTGTCCTGGGAATGACGTTAACTCTATCTGATGGTGAGGGTTCCAGTTCTGGAGGTTTGGGGAATGTGGAGCACCCTTCCCACCATTGCTCCCTGGGCCACTCTGACCCGGAGCGGTAGTACCTGTTAGGGTCCCATCGATGGGTTAAATAATAGAAAAACGTATTTATAAATTGTATTATCCATTAAGAATTGATTTATTCAAAACTTTATGGCATTAAATGACCACTGAGGTTGAATATGCCGTAAAACAAAAACCAAAAAAAGATTCGGAGTATGGAGCATGGGTTCTGCATGCTTTAAGTGAAAACAAAAACGGGCGGGGAACTTAGTTGCCAATCTATATTTTTTCATTTTTCGAGCACAAATTAATTAGCTTTTAAGTTGTTGGTTCTGTTTACAAAGGGTTAATGTCTGCTGCTCGTAAGAAGGTCAAGGTTGAAACAACGGTCTCACAGCCGATAATGATTATAAAATCAACAGGAAACATCGAAATAAAAACAGGTTAATAAACAGAATTAATTATTAAAAAAATAAAATGAAAATGAATAATAATCCAGTTATTCATTTTTTTCATTTTATGTTCTTTTTTCTAATTACCTTTTTCCTTTTTATTAAAAAAAAAAACAACTTCTACGAAAAATTATTGAATCCACTAACCCATTAGAAAGCACCAACTTTTTCAAATCATATATCAGGATTGAGTTACGAGGGTGAGTCAAAAGTAATGCCATTTGTTTAGGACAGGTATAATTACCTGGAACACTGGAACATGTATATACATCAAATGAGCTGGTCCCACTCTTTCCTACAGATTTCACTTCCCGTTCCATGAAAGAGGTTTGAGAGGCAACCATTTTTCAGAGACAACGAAAGGAAATCTGTTGTGAAGAAGTGGGCTCAAAAGAAAGTACATAATTTACGGTAAAGGATACATGCTCTCATTCGAAGGTGGAACATTGCTATTGAGAGAAACAGGGACTATGTGGAGAGGGAAGGGATAAGAGCCACAGAGAACCAGTTTCATTTGATGTATAATACATGTTCGGTAATTATATCTGTCCTAACAAAATGGCATTACTTTTTTTACTCACCCTCGTAATTGTTTTATCTTTTCAGCATATCGACACTTTTCGGGTCATTTAACTCTCTGCCTATCAAATTTCCCCCAGGGCTGTACAATGTTTTCTGGGTATTTTTACATGTATGATGGGATATTTCAAAGTTCAAAATCTTTTCTCTGATCAGAATCATTCTATTCAAATAAAGTCCTGCATTATTGTAATCTGAGTTCTTCTTTCACTTATAATAAACCAATATCAATTTTTCTACTATGCTTGCAGTGGTGGCACAGTGCTTTGTGAGCGGCTTAAAGTAGGCAAAGGGTTAATTCCGAATCAATTCATTTTTATATTAGTTGCTTACAGTACCCTGCAAGTTGCTTTAATGGTTACCCATCTAAGTATTGAAAAGACTCATCGCTACTTAAACTTTGCTATCGCAGCGGGGACCCATGCTTTCAACGGGATTTTACCGGTAGGCCCAAATAGGCAGGATATTCGGAAAATTTTTAGTGGGCTGGAAGAGGTGGTTGTTTTGGTGACACCTTTCAAATCGAACCTGAGCGACACAAAAATTATATATATAGAAATATAGCACGCCTCCGGGTGCAAGTATTTTAAGTTTTTGATATAATAAAATATCATATTAATTAGAAAGGCTAATGAAACTGACTAAGAATGCGATAAAAACGATCTGCAACAGAGGGGATAATCGAAAAATAGAACAATTTGAAACTAACTTCCATCATTTTTCATACCCCGACTCTTTCATTGTAAATTTTCCCTAATTTAACTATTTAGAAATAGGAAGTAAAGGATAATATTACAGTTATTTCTTCTTGTAATAAATTTTTTTAAGATTTATCCACGAATTTTGTTTATATTTCTTAGATAAAACCAAACAATTAGAAAATCAATATACCAAAGCCACATATTTATTAAATAAATTTAAATATCAATATGCAAATTAGCCTCTCGTTAAACTGTCAACCGATATTTGTTGTATTATAAATACAATTGCATGTTATAGTACGTAGATATGGTCAACAGTATAATAATGTAAAAACCATTTTTAATTAACTGAAGGTTTAAAAGAATGAAATCCATGGAGAAATTGACGTAAATAACTAAGGGATTGTGACTTGAGTAGTAATAATATAGTTTCGGTACCAGACAGAAAAACAACACAATCTCCATTATAATAATAATTATATATATATATAGAGGAGAGAGGCAGAGAACACAGGAGACAGAGATTTTAAGTCGTAAGGGTTCATGTATGCTTCACGTGTTGTTATACAAATACAAAAAGAAGTAAAGTTGCGGAGTGGCCTATTGTCGGTATCAGCCGGAAGCGTTGGGGAGTCTATCCCTTTTCGCTAGCGCCAAGCCCGAGGCGAGTATTTTTGCTGAGATGGAGCGCCAACGCGCTACCGGCAAGCTCCCCACTTTTACCGCACATATCATATTTACATCTCTGTGCACTCATACTCTGAGTTGGCGGAGACCGGTATCGAACTCAGAACCTTGGGTCGAGGCAGGTTTACTCTACCGACTGAGCTAAACTGAGTTAATACAAACAAAAAAAAATAAATACTGGGTTTTTTTAAGCATGAATAACTGTGAGTGTAGATATTCAAACCCGGACTAACATTTAAAAGAAATACAGATGACTTACCAGTCGTGTTAGAATTGATTATTGTAAGTGATATTGAACTCAGGAGATATTTATAGTAATTGTCTATATTGCCGGTTAAGGCAGGATGTCAATTTTTTAAGTAATGGATTTTTTATTTGTGATGTAATGAATATGTAATACCTTGGGCCCCCTCTATAATCTGATTGGACAGTGTCATGTATAAATATTCGACACTTGTAGTACAAGCGGGCCCCTAGTCCTAAAGACTACCAGCCTAAACTTACTCAGACTACAACACCCCCCCCGACTGCTCGGAAGAGTACTGCTCCTTCGACATAACAGCTCTAACTGCGATAATATACAAATACCAACTTCATGATATAATCCTTAACGGATATATCATATTGAAAGGTGGTTTTGTGTTAAGAATCGGTTTTTTAGAGGATTATTTCTAAGGAGGATCAACTAGGGGATTTGATATTTTAAATAAATTGGATAATTCTGAAATTGTGGCGAGTCATAGGTGAATTGAATTTTTGATTTTTTGTATTTTTTTGTATGTAGGGCATTGAGGGGTTAGTTTGGTTTGGTGTTTGTTTGTTTTACGCATATCAACCTCAGTGGGTCATTTAATGCGCGATAAGTTTGAAATAAATCCATTTTTAATGGATAATAACAATTTTTTATAAATACATTTTTCTATTTAACCCATAGATGGGACCCTAACAGGTACTACCACTCCGGGTCAGATGGACCAGGGAGCAATGTGATGAAGGGGTGCTCCACATTCCCAAACCTCCAAAACCGAACCTTCACCATCAGATAGAGTTTAACGTCATTCCCAGGACATGTAGACCCGCAAGCCACCGCCTTCTAGCCACCCATATGATAAAAAAGGGTTGGGGGTTGTCATAAAGGGCAATAGGTTTGGAAAATCAATAGGTGCAGGGCTTGACGTGACCAGCCGATTGATCGGAGGGGCCTTCCGACCGACCGTCTAGCCCAAGATAGGGCCAAAGTGAGTATTGCATGTCATGAATGCTCATCCACCTGGGCTTATCTCTTAAGGCATACGGGTCGCACCCACCGGCCAACAGGTGGCTCATTGGGGTGAAGGGGTTAGGTATTGGTGTGTAATTTGTTTTTTGAGGGAGGGTGTGATAATGATAAACAACATGTTGCCAATTCTAGCTTCTCTCTTCTTTTTTTTATCAGATATATCAAGAGAATCAGCATACAAGATTCCAATTGTAACACTACGCTCTCCATGTCGAATGGGGAGATGTGTTAAACGCTTGTTTACTTTACCTCTCTTTATCGGAATGGGTGAGATGATGACTGTCAACACTTCGTTAACGTCTTGCACTCATTTCAAGAATGGAGAGCTGATGTGTCCTTGCTTAAACATTACCGGCTCCTTCCTTCTAATGGAGTTAAGTGTGGAATAAAGAAATATTCAATTATTTGTAAATCGGTACAACATCGAGACTGGAATACTTGTTGCTGATCCACAACCACAAGCAACTCGGAGATAACCAGCTTTCTTGTAGAAAACAGACATTTTGTGTTCACAGATCAGGAATGTGGCAATGTGTTTTCTGATCTGCTTCGTTAATTGTTGGTGTTGTTTTTTTTTTTTTCTTTTTTTGGGTGGGTGGGGGGTTGGTGGGGGCGGGGGTTGATATGAGTGGTTGCAGTCATACACCCTATTACGGCATGTTCAAATCTTGGTTGGGTGGGGGCGTTTAATTTATGCCGAAAACGTTTCGTTTTATTCATTCTCTGATTGGTAATTTTTCAAACCAATTTAATCATTCTTTTAAACCACGTTTTTCAAACTCATTTTTTCTATTCACCCATAGAAATGGCCCTAACAGATAACTACCACTCAGCGTCCTGAGTGAACCTGGAAGCAATAGCGATAAAGTGTGTACCCGAACTATACCCAGAGCTCCTAAGGAATGGACTGTACAATTAGATGTAATTTATAACAGTTATACCAGCCATAAGAAGCCTCATCCACCGCTCTTCTAGCCCATAATGATTAAAAGGATTGGAGGTTTTGCCGTAAGACAATAAGGGTTGGGAATGATGGCAATGAGCTTATAAAGGTGGGACAACAATCATGCAAGCGGTTGACGTGACCAAGCCGATTGATGGCAGGGACTTCTCCACCGAACAGTTCTAGCTAAGCGACTAAAACGCGTTTCAATGTCATCGGCCCTGGACAATCATATTAGGATTCCGTACTTAAACATCACGGATGTCACCACGGCCAAACAGGTGGCTACATTGGGGGTAATTTTACCCTCTGCAGTCGTTGTATTCTACAGCCTCAGCCAACAGGGTGGTTGGCCTCTGTTGGAAGCTTCATGAATTGCAAGCCATTCTGTGTTGGTCTGGAATTCGGTCGATAAACATAAAGGACATGACATATGCCACCTACTCCATATGGAAATCTGATCACTGGACTCCAAATTTGACACCTGTCAATTTACCCCTTAATATCTTAACACAAGACACTTGCATAAAGTTATATTGTCTTGAAAAATTTTTGAACCCATCTAAAAAGAAGCAACTTTTTAAAAAAACTTCTGTGAATTTTTTTTTTTAATTTCACCTTACGGAAATAATGATTATTATGAACGAACAATGTTTACATTTTCGCACCGTTAAATTCAATTGAAAGTTTAACATAGTTCAAAAAAACAATTATGACTACGCTTTTTAAAAAATTCTATGAAAATCAACTGTCAGATTTTATTTCACGAGCATTCGGTATATTAAATCTGTTGATGAAATTAGGTTTAAAATAAGTTTATCTCAAATAATATAGGGGAAAATCATTTTTTACGAAGTTTCTAGACGGGATTTTTTTTTTTTAGTAAAGAACATGATCAGAATCTTGCTAAAAAAAAATATCATAAACAGAAATTAACCCTGTTGAAAAAAAAACGCAGACTGGTTTTCACCTTATCTTTCAAGATAACAGTGATTAATTTTTCCAATAGATAATTGATCTTTGAATAAAACTGTTTTCTTTGTAACAAACTCTTTATGTTCCTTTCGTTTTTCAAAATTTCAAGTCAAATCATTAGTTTCCTGAATCATAACTCACACGTCTACGGCCACGATGGCCACAATCCCATCACGAACGCGATCTTAGAAGCACATCAGGCACGCACACACTACATATATATATATATATATATATTATATATCTATATTATATATAATATATAATATATGTATATATATAATTATGTGTGTGTGTGTGTGTGTGAAAGAAAAATGGAAGTCGAATCCGACAGTTGAATGTAATTATAGTGGGAAAAAAATTTTGAAAAAAAACACAGGTTCAAAAAATGAGTGATGTTTTTCAAGCCAACCGCTGCAGTGGTTTCAAATCTGTTTAGTAGATCTTCTCAGGGCTTTGAGAAATTCAAGAAAATAAATTTATGCACAGATATTAAGGAGATTAGTCTTTTTGTTGATCAATCCACCTAAAAATACTGAATGACAAATTAGCGTCTTAGATTGTTTTGTTGAGAGAAAGGGAAGTGAATCCGATAATAATAATATTGAAAAATTTGAAAAAACGCAAGTTCATAAAACGAGTAAATGTTGAAAATAGACTAACGCGCACAAAGCAAAAGACTCTCAGCAGTTTTCTTATTCTCTATGATAAATGTATTTATCTAAGATTAACGAAAGCCTGGTGAAGATCTATTGAAACAGATCGAAAACACTGCCAAGCGTCTGGCAAAATGAAAGTTAATAGAAAGGAAGTGAAATCCGACGCGGTATGATATAGATGAAGGATAATGAAAACACACAATATGATGTTAAGTGAAAATTTTATAACCATATTATAGCTTTAATATATATATATTATTATATCTTATATATATATATCTATTAATTTGGAGAATATGTGCTTAATTGGAGTCGTACCTAATTTTTGAAAATTAATTAATTAATAATGAATTAGGCGGGAATGCCTATTTAAATTAATGGCTAAACAAATCGGAAATCAATCTCTTATGTACATTTCGGCTATTGGGGCTCTCAAAGAGCCTATACGATCGGAAAGACCCGCCTTGCGTGTTTGAACGGACTGCTAAGGCTGACAGGTGTCGGTATCATAACCGCTACAATCAAACGGACTTCTTAGATTTTACGAATTTTTAAAGATAGGGTTAATATCCTCTCTCTAGTGCTTTTATTTAAACACGACGATATGATAGGTTTTGGCGGTTTGGGTTTGTAACACGGTGTTTGGGTGGGGGGGTGTAGTTGGGGGGTTTTTTTTTTGGAATGAGCTTTTTGCCGTCAATTTTTGGGAGAATATGTGGCTTATTTTTTGGTTGGAGTCGTACTAATTTGAAAATTAATTAATATAATGAATTCAGGCGGGAATCCCTATTTATGTATGGCTACAATCGGAAAACCAATCTGTGCTATGTACATTTTTCGCGCATATTGGCCTCATCAGCAAGAGCTATAGATCGGAGACCCTGCCCTGTGCTGATTTTTTTCTCGATTTGTTTAGCCATACATTAAATAGGCATTCCCGCCTTAAATTCATTATTAATTAATTAATTTTCAAAAAAATTAGGTACACACTCCAATTAAGCAACATAATCTCCACCAAATTGTCGGCAAAAAGCCATTCCACAACCACCGTGTTTTACGACTTATCATATATATAATAAGTATATAAATTATTATATATATATTAGGCAATGTTGTATGGTATCACGTGCTCACTGATATTAGTAGTGACGAAGATATTTGCGGTACTATCATATATATATATATTTTATAATTCCGGGTGAAGACTATATAGGAACGGGACTAAACACGGTTGACATGAACAAATACAGTCAACAATCTTTGCTTAGTCCGAAACGCAGCCGAATTCGCGTCGAGTCATTTGATATTTTCTCTGATGTCAAGAAGAGAAGAAAAAAAGCTCAATAACTTGTGGGGACAAACAGATTTCTTTTTTTAAATGGCTCGATTTTTTTTCTTTCGTTTTCTGTCATCACGTGTGTGTTGTTGTGTCTGTGTGTGTGTGTGTGTGTGTGTGTGGTGCTGTGTTGTGTGAGTGTGGTTGGTGTCATGGTGGTGTGTATGAATGTCGTGTCTGTGTCTATGTGTTGTGTGTGGTCCTGTGGTGTGTGCTGTGTGTTGTGTGTGTGTGTCAGTCTGTGTGTCAGTCTGTGTTTGTGTATTGTGGGTGATGGTCATGTCATCTGTGTGTGTGTGTGTGTGTCGTGTGTGGTGTGTCAATATGTCTGTCTGTGGGAGTCTGTGTCCTAATTCGTGTGTCTCTGTGCGTGTCTTGTGTGTGTGTTGATCCTCTGTGTGTGTGTACTGTGGTGTTGTATGGTATTTCTGCTGTGTCATGTTGTGTGAGAGTCTGGTGTTTGTGTATTGTGATATTATGGTATTCTGTTTGGTGTCTATGTGTGTGTGTGTAAGTCTGTGTGTGTGCTGTGTGTGTATGTGTGTGTGTGGTCTGTGTGTGTGGTGTACTGTGATGTGTATGGTTATGTCTGCTCTGTGTCTATGTTGTGTGTGTGTGTTTGTGTGTGTCAGACTGTGTGACTCTGAGTCTTATCCGTGTGTGTGTGTTTTGTGCGTTCTCCTTCTCTCTTGGTGTGGGTGTGTGGGTGTGTGAGGTTCTGTGTGCTTGTACTGTGATTGTAGGTATGTCTGTCTGTGTCTATGTGTGGTGTGTGTGTGTGTGTGGTCGGTCTGTGTGTGGTGTACTTGGTGTGTATGGTTAATATCTGCCTGTGTCTATGTGACGTGTGTGTGTTTGTGTGTGTCAGACTGTGTGACTCTGATCTCATCCCGTGTTGTGTGTCTTTGTGGGCTCTCTCTCTCTCTCTCCTCTGTGAATAAGAACCCAGCGTTCCTCTACATCTCACCCCCCCGAATGTTTGTTGTGTTTCTATCAATAACTGTTGTAACTTGTCTCGTTTCTTTTTCGGTTTTTCTTTTTTTTTTTATTTGTTGGGATATTTTTTCTCATTTTTTTTTTTAAAGATTAATTTTCTTTCGTTCGTTGTTCAATTTTCTTATTGCATTTTCTTTTATTTCGTTTGAGGATTTTTATATTTTGTAATTGACACCAGATGTTGCCCAGCAAACCGAGTTGGT
>CM042145.1:11816537-11837442 GCA_023376005.1 Doryteuthis pealeii | reverse complement strand
GCGGGTGCCCTCTATTTGCTCGTCTTTCCCCTGTCGCCGCCCTCCGTTCCTCCCTCCGTCTCCATCGTTCTCCCTGGCGGTCTCGCTAGGCTCGTCCCTAACTCGTCTCTCCCCCCCGCTGGTCAGACTCGTGGAGCTCCCATTGCCCCTTTTTGCCTCTGTTCCTTTGCCCCCCACTGGTCCCAGTTTTCACCTGTTGGCCGTTCGCCTCTTTTCGCACCCTGTCCTTTCCTACGATTTTTTTGCCCTTGTTGGCTGGTTGGTTGGTTTTTGTGGCAATGAACTATCCATTAGTAGTATTCATCTGAATAAAGTACAAAAAAGCCGCATTCACGTAAACATACAACACGAGAATACAGTTATATAAAAATACCATCATTTAAAAAAAAAAAAAATTCATTTAAAAAGAAATGCCATAACTAGACTGCTTCAGTTCCAGTGATCTTTTGAAAAGAGATATTATCTCGAAAATTCAAGAATTAAATACAGGTAACACACAACATCATTGTTACCGTATTATTATTTTTTCTTTACACCTGCATTGTGATAGCTTCTAAATCAACCTCCTAACCAATATATACACAATGCTTCAAGCAAATTATAAAACTCTCTTATATATATATATATATATATATAATTATATATATATATATATATTTGCTTGAAGGAATTATAATGCATGTATCGCATAAAATTCGATAATGCATTATAATTGCCTTCAAGCAAAAATATAAATAAATACTTTATTCAACAATGCTTCTATAAACAAACAAACATCCAAAAATCTTATATATATATATATATATATATATATATATATACTAGACAAAACGTGACCCGTTGGGTCACCCATTAAGCTCTCTCTAGATGATTAGGGAAAAGAGTTGGATCTGCCAAAATATCATCTGCTTTTCATTTTTAAAAACGAACTAAAATTTATTAAATTGATTATTTAAGGTCAAATTTTTGTCTAAGTCGAAAAGTAGTAACATAATAAGCATCAGTAAAAAAGCAAAATAATATTACACATATAATTTATTTTTGATATATTTAAAACGTTTTTTTCGTCCATTTTGATCAAGATGCCTGCCAAGAGGCTACTTAAAATCCGTTTTTACAAAATAAATTGTAACTTTTGCAATTGAAAAATTCACACTGGATTGTCCAATTGAACACATATCCTAATAGATAAAGGGGTTAGATTAAGACAGTTCTAAATGCCAGTTATCTCTAGACTGCAGGTTCAATCCTGGTCAGGGACAGCAGTAACATAGAATAATAATTAACACAGCTTAACACCTGTACCCCAGCTATGGTTAGTGGAATGAGAACAGAATACCCCCGTGAACCTAATAAAGGGTTGGGTTCAAAGTTCCATGATGGCTCCCAATTACAAGATGGTTCCTGAGTCCGACAAGAAATACCTGAAGAAGGCCGGAGGGCACATCAGCCGAAACTTTGTACAGATAACAATGAAGACGAGACAATAGTCTGAATAATACAAATAATGGTAATCTTTGCGGAGTTCCGTCCTGGCTTCCTGCATCCGAAGCGATATCACTTGAAAAAAAAAAAAAAAGAACCAACTTAGGGCATTTTCCATTGAAACCCCCCCCTAACCTACCCCCCCCCTAGTTAAAAGTAACTGTTTTATTACAAAGTTCTTTTTTTCTGGGTCACCCTGTATACAGGGTGACCCAGAAAAAACAGAGCCAAATTATTTATTATTTTCCATTAAACTAAACTTAAACCCCAACCCAAAATCCTAAACCCTAAACCCTAGTTGTTTTTGTTTTTCGCGCCGCTTCCGCTACGGACTTCAATCGTAGCTGGTGTTTTTTTGTTTTTTTTCAGCAGTCACCGGCAAGCATGTTTTAGACAAGAGGCCATGACGGAACTCTGCAAAGATTACAATTATTTGTATTATTCAGACTGTAATATCGGAGTGGTATATATTTGATTGATACTATTTTCTGCATAAATAAAAAGACTAAAGACAGAGTTTATTTTTTTAAAGCCATAATTAGTACTGTAGACTGTAGTTAAACTGTCATTGGGTACCAGCAAAAATTTTCCGTTTTAATTTTCCAACCTAAGTCAGAAGTCAGTCCTACATTCTATGAATTAACATTTTGCGAATTGGGTTACAGTTTTAGGGGATTAAGGTTGTTTTTAATTACGTATTGCTTTAAAAAATAAACAACAACAAAACCAAATTACTATACATTTAATTAACCATTGAAATTAATTATTGAATCTATTATTGAGAACAGTTATTTTGTGTTAATATAGCAATGTATAATTTCAATTAAACTTAGTTTAAAAAATATTTTCAACATTAAATGTATAGTAATTTGTGTTTTTTGTTTATTTTTTAAGCAATACGTAATTAAAAACAACCTTAATGCCCTAAAACCGTAACCAAATTCGCAAAATGTTAATTCATAGACTGCAGTTAAACTGTGATTTGGTACCAGCAAAAACTTTCCGTTTTAATTTTACCGACCTAAATCAAAAGTCAGTTTAGTTTGTTTTAGTTTTAACTAAAACAAACTTTTTAAGCCCGAAGAAAACTACCCCACGGTAGTCAATGTTTGCTCATTTGAATTCCATAATATTTAAATATATAACTATTTTTTTTTACCCAACATGAAATATTTTTTAAAGTAAGTTTAATACTCTATGAATTAATAATTAAAGTAATTTAAAAAATCTATTTTAAAGCATGATTTCAATTTCGTAAAATTTACGCTCAACTAAAATTGAAATAATGCCGTAAAAAGATTCTTTTGTTTTGTTTCTCTGTGATCTGGAGAAGGGGGGTGGCGAATCTACCTAGAGTTAGGAGAACTCTAGGTAGATTCGCCCCACCTTTCTCCAGACCAGGGTGCTTGCCTGTAAAAAATCAGCAGACACCTCCTACTCTGTATAACTCGACTACTCACAATAACTCTCCCCCTCACCTTAACTCTATATAGAGGGAGAATGCAAGAGAGCCAGGTCTGATTTAGACAGGGATTGGTCGGTTGTTGACTTAATTGCTAATTACCCCTAATTAAAATCAATTAAACTGAATTTTTTTTTCAAACACTTTGTAGTGCTAACACCAAGGAATATCTAAGTATAAATATTGTGTCCATAACATAAATAGAAAAAAATCCTTTAGCTGGAGAAGGTTGATAAACTCAGCTTTAGTATAATAATAGATAGATATATCCGAGACAGAGAGACAGAGAAACAGTGAGTGAGAGAGAGAGAGAGAGAGAGAGAGAGAGAGAGAAGAAAGGAGAAAGAAAGGAGGGGGAGAAAAGAGAGAGAGAGGAGGGAGAGGGAAAAGGAGAGAGAGAAAGAGAGAAAGAGACGGGAGAAGGAGAGGATGAGATATGGACGCGGAGTGAGAGAAAAAGAGAGGGAGACAGAGAGAGAGAGAGAGAGAGAGAGAGGGAGGGAGAGAGAGAGGGAGGAGGGAGAAAAGAGAGAAAAAGAGGAAGGGAGGGAGTGGGGGAGGGGGTTGTGTCACTGTTATCGGCACGGATAAATAGATAAGTCTAGTGAAAAAAAATTAAATCAACCGCATCTCCGAGATTTGAACTTGGTTCGTTTAGGTTAAATGAATGTTGCCTTTCGACAGTTTTAATTTGCTTAAATCTACGAGCTGAAAGAAGATAATTATTCTACTTATCTCAGTCTGGCACAAGGTCAGGTTTATTGGCGCTACCAAATGAAGCCTAAACTTACTATATATATATATATATATATATATATATATATATATATATTTAGAATACATGTATATATATATTAGTAGAAATATATATATATATATATATATATATATATATATATATATATAGTTGAAATGTGTATATAGATAATGTACGTAAGTTTCACCAAAAAGGATCATCAGGGTTAATTATAATGAATTAATAAAAATTTTATTAATAAAAGACAATTCCAAAATTGTCTTTAATTAATTAATTTCTTGATTAATTCATTACAATTAACCCTGATGATTTTTTTCGTGAAACTAAAGTAGGCTATCTATACATACATTTCTACTATATCCGCTCTACTAACGTATTGAGCACTTTATATTCTTTATAAACTGACTAATATTTGGATCGACCGTCGATGTTGCGAATAACTCGATATTCTAATCCCCGGTAAGTCAGCTTATTATATATATATATATATATATATATATATATATATATATATATATATATATATTTGTGTGTGTGTTAAAAAAAGGGACATAACTCCTATTTTCTCCTATTTTGTATATGCGATTATCCTCGGATTGTTAAAATTTTTTTTATGGTAGCTCAAAATCGCTATCTTTTATTATCCGGGTATTTCGAAGTAAAAGATAAACATGGGATTTTCTATCCAATATCTTTAAAATATTTATTCTTGGAATTGTAGCCAAAAAGACTTTTCTCTGTTGCGATTGACATATTCATTTAGACTGGGAGAGTATCCGGCCCGTTTTCTCCTCCATACTTGAATTGAAGATAAAAAAAAAAAACGCTTTAAAATTCTTGGAAAATATGTAGCACATCATAGCATGTTTTTTTTTAAATTCAGGGCTATCTTTTGTTAAATTTTCAAGTTAGTCCCGGATGCTGTCCGACATGTAAAATTGACCTTGAAATTTTTAAGGTAGTTAAAACCTCAATTTAACTTAGATAAAATATTTCTTTTTTTCAACAATTTAAAGAAAAAATATTTCTTTTAATACTATGAAAAAAAAGCATGCTACATTATTCATTTTTTGAGTTTTAAGAAAATAAATTTTAAATTTTAAAATCACTTATTTAGGGTATTGAATTTATATTTTTTTTTTTTTTATTTTTCTATATATTCTTCAGGATATGATCTTTCAAGAAATGTAAAAATTAGGGACCAGGATTTATTTTCTTCAGATGGTCAAAGTCAACCCCACCTCACATTCTGAACTGATAAAAAAATATTTTTTGCAGATTTCTTTAATAAAATAAGCTAATCGTTATAAAATTAAGTCGTCGGAAAATAATTTGGTGAAAATTTGATTAAAATTGGATAATTCCCTGATTTTTGGTAATTGTTTTAAAATTAAGAAATTAAAAAAAATCATTATCTCCCTTTGCAATTCTTGAACATCACTATATATATATATATATATATATATATATATATATATATATATATATATATAGAGAGAGAGAGAGAGAGAGAGACATATTAGACACAAAAATACAAAACTAAACAAAATAAACTTTAATAATAGCACCAATGTTCTAAAATGCCTAGAATTCCATTAACAAATAAAATGATAATAATATTAAAAATGATAATAAAAACAATAATAATAACACTAATGATAACAACAACAATAATAAACACAACCTATATAAATAGAAAATGGAAAAGGCCATTGTTGTACGGTTTCAAAATACCCTGAAGATGGCCCACGATAGGGCAGAAAGTACTTGGTCTATGACATATGTCAAATACATCAGCCAATTTTCGCCAGATATTACAAAAACAATCCGGTAATACGAAAAAACAAAGGACAAAACTTGCAGACAAAATGGCCGCATTATTTAAAAATATAGGCCTACAAAGAGAAATGCTGCCTAAATACACACAACACACACACACACACACACACACACACGCATATATATATATATATATATATTATATATATATATATATATCATCATCATCATGTCACACAATTTGCACGGATATCCATGACGATCTCTCACCAACCTTCCCTATCATTCATCGACTCTGGGAGCTTCTCCGCGCAGCATCCTTACATAGTTGGTCAATGTAGGTTCTGGCTGGGCGGCCCACATTAGCGTGCCCATGTGCTGGCTTTCACTGTAGTACGTTGCTTACTTGCTCATCCTTGCTTCTCCAGCAGTGTCCTGTATGCCTAGCCCTTCTTACTCGTATGGTTTGTGGGAGGCAGGTGGCCATACAGTTGCTTCTTTGTGGGGTGCTGTTTCCACGACTTATTCAGGACTGCTCACAGCATTCTTGTGCAGCTCCCATCAAGCTTATTCTCAAGGCGCTTCGTTAGGGCCCAGGTGGTACAGCCATACAGCAGTACCGATATAACCACAGCCTGGAAGAATCGTCTCTTTAGCTTGTCAGGGATGTCGCATTTCCATACGACTGATAATTTTTTGGTGTCCAACCATGCTTTTCCTATTCGAGTGTTAACATCGCTTTCTGTGGATGAGATATTACTACCTAGGTATGTGAATTTTTCCACCGGTTTAAGAGGCCTACCGTCAATTGTGGAGATGTCTCCTTGCTTTTTGAAGCTCATGAACTCAGTTTTATCAGAGTTCACATAGAGGCCGACATTCTTTGCTGCCTTCTCCAGGCTGTGTAGAAGTGCCTCGGCCTGTGTCGGTGTATCTGCAAGAAGTGCGAGGTCATCAGCATAGTCTAAATCTGTGACAGTTTGTGCGGGGTATCACCTGCTTCTTGCCTTTCTTAGTGTGAAGCAATTAATCAATCAATTCATAATATTTACGTTCTTGTTGGTAGGATGTTTTTTTACGGCATGCCAACCCTTGTTGGGTCATTTTATACCGAAGACGTTTTATTTTATTCTTTCTTGATGGGTACTCAATTTTTTTAAAACTCATTTTTAAAAACATTTTTTAGAACTCGTTTTATTCTATTCAACCTATTGATGGGATCGGAATAGATACTACCACTCCGGGTCAAGGTGGACCTGGGAGTCATGATGATGAAGAGGTATTCCACATTTCCCAAGCTCCAGAACTGGAACTTCAGCATCAAATAGAGCGCTCACTTTTAGCACATATACGATAAAAAGGGTTGGGGATTTCCATGAGGGCAATATAGTTGGGGCAATCATATAGATGCTAGGGCTTGACGACTAATGGCAGGGGGGCTCTCCGACACCCTCCTAACCTAATACGTATTCCTTTGCCTTAATATCTATGACATATATTCTGTCATATAGATTTTGTAAAAAAAAGAAGAGTTATTTATTAACTGCTCCTAATGCCACACTCCTCTCATATTCACTTCCCATATTCTTTCAACTGCTACCAGGGGGCGTTGCTGACCACTTTGAGAACTACTGTGCTAGATATTATTAACCATAACTTCATAGGTAATCAAGGACTATTTGCTCGTAAATTCCTACCATAAAATAAACTGAACCCCCATTTTATGTCCGTGTTTTTGCAATAAATGTTTTATTTTTCTTGCACCCGTTATTTCACAATACAAAATATATTTCCTTTATTTATTTTAATATTCACTTCAATGTGTTTTTTTTTATTTTGTGAGAATGGTTAGTTTTAAAGTGGGGGTTCGTTTTTACACTTCATTTTTTTTACTCGTAAATTCCTACGATAAAATGCCCAAGCCTAATTTTATGGCAGGAATTTACGAGTAAAAAGTTGAATATTACTTTTTGTTGTTATTTCCTATCTTTTTGGATTTGGTACTCTAAAATAAAAACGTCAGATTTAATCATCGTCGACGAAAAAACAAAATTACGGTCATAAAAGGAGGATCCAATTTATGCCTAAATTGTAAAACGAGCCCCCACTTTAAAACTAAACATTCTCACAAAATAAAAACTATTAGAATATGCACATTGAAAGGAATATTAAGATAAATAAAGAAAATATATTTTGTATTGTAAAATAACGGGTGCAAGAAAAATAAAACATTTAATACAAAAACACGGACATAAAATGGGGGTTCAGTTTATTTTATGGTAGGAATTTACGAGCAAATAGTCCTTGATTACCACTTCATATTATGTATTTACCCAACTCCTCCGCCACGAGCAGGATGTGGCACAAGGTGAATTTTTAAGCGTAATGCAACTGGTTTTAATTCAGAGTTTTTCTCCTAGACTAGTTGCCTTGACAAGGTTGAATAACCCAGTCTGCCCCACTATTCCCCCCCCCAATATCTGGGAGGGGGAACATAGATTCATACCTTTCCCAATGACATTAGCACGAAGTGAAATGCCTCGTCCAGAATTTGAACTCTGGTCACCACTACCTTCCCCACGACGATAACCGTTACGTTAAGCTCATTTCCCCCGACGGTAAAAAATCCAACAGCGAACTGAAAGTAAGAAGTGTGTCAAAACAGATATGGCAAAAGAAGAGGACCTCAAGTCACTTAGACATTAATCTCTTGCTCTACCGTTTGAATCGAGCCCTTTAAGTGTCTTACATCCCGGTATAATGTGCATAACAATGGACAGAATGAGTCGGTGTCTTCCACGCCAACATCCACCACCGCAACCACCCCCACCCTCGCCACTTGACAGTCGGGCTATTGTATAGTGAGGCAAGAGAGGGCCACCACCAAATTATTTGGGGTCAGACTGTGACGACATATGAGACGAAGCCTGACGTCTGTAATCACCGGGAAAGGGGCCCCAGACAAGAAAAAGGATCACGATTAGAAAAAGAGAGAAAAAAAAGAGGAGAAAAGCCCTTATTTGGACCCCTACCGTCTCCCTATTCAACACAGTTATCTTCCTGACTCACAGCTCAGGCCCCTGTACGTTGCTTAAAATATCGACCTATAATAAATGGCTCGTTGTTCTGAAGTAATTATCTGGGCCGGCTTTATCTTTCCAAGGCAGAAAAAAAAAAGCAACCAAAAAACAAAAACAAAAAACAAAAACAACCCCTCCCCCCAAAAAAAAACAAAAAAGCAACAAATTTGAAATTTTAATACCCTCGGATATTAATAGATATGTCAATATTGTTTAGAGATATACACCATGGCGCATGTGAGAAATTTGCACCATTTAAAAATTTTCACAGAATTAATTACTCACCTAAGATTTAACGAATAATATAATAAACACTAGCTGAAGTAAACCCTCCTTGCTTACTAAGGCATAAAATTAAGTTTTGTTTGTTGGATAATTTAATTTAAAGTTAGTCCTTTTGTATTTGCAAGAAATTATATGGTTTCACTGTCTCTTTAACTTGTCTGTGAGATTCCTCCCGTGGAATCCAGCACATGGGCACGCCGGTGTGGGCCGACCTGCAAAGACGTACATTGATCAGCTCTGTGCGGATACAGGATGCTGCACAGAGGACCTCCGAGAATGATGAGCGATAGGGACGGATGGAGAGAGATTGTCATGGATATCCGTGCTAACAGCGCGACTTGATGATGATGATGATGATAATATGGTTTCAAGTAGTTAATGATAATAAACATTTGCAAACAATTATAGTTTCAAGTAACTATTACTAATACAAATTAGTTGCACACAACTATATGGTTTCAAGTATTTCTATCTAATACTAATAATTTACAAGCTATTATATAGTTTAAAGTAACTATTACTATACAATGATAATCATTTATTTTTGTTTTTGTTTTGTTTTACGGCATATCAACCTCAGTGGGTCATTTAATGCCGACAAAGTTTTTAAATAAATCAATTCTTAATGGATAATACAATTTTTTTATAAATACATGTTTCTATTTATCCCATAGATGGGACCCTAACAGGTACTACCACTCCGGGTCAGTGTGGACCAGGGAGCAATGGTGATGAAGGGGTGCTCCACATTCCACAAACCTCCAAAACTGGAACCTCACCATCAGATAGAGTTTAACGTCATTCCCAGGACATGCAGACCCGCAGCCACCGCCTTCTAGCATCCATATGACAAAAAGAGGTTGAGGCTTCATCATTTGCATATAATCATAACTATATTCTTCCAAGCTGTGGCTGTGTCAGTGCTGCTGTATGTCTGCACCACTTGGACCCTAACGAGGCGCCTGGAGAATAAGCTAGATGGGAACTGCACAAGAAAGCTGCGTGCAACCTTGAACAAGTCGTGGAAACAGTACCCCTACAAGGAAGCAGCTGTACGGCCAGCTGCCCCCTATCTCACAAACCATCCGAGTGATACGGGCGAGACATGCAGGACACAGCTGGAGAAGCAAGGATGAACTCATAAGCGACGTTCTCCTGTGGAGGCCAACACATAAACATGCTAGTGTGAGCTGTCCAGCAAAGACCTACATTAAGTAGCTCTGTACGGATACTGGATGCTGTGCAGAGGACCTCTCTAAGAAATGAATGATAGAGAAGATTGGCGAGGGATTGGATATCCGTTCCAATTGCGCGACATGATGATGATGATGATGATGATACCTATATTAACTATTCTACTAGCGCGTGGTGTAATGGTTAAAGTCATAGGAAATGGACTCATCACCCGAGTTCAAATCCTGGACGTGGTAATTGCATTTCACTTAGCGCTAATGCCCTAGGGAAAGGTATGAATTTTACTCTCCCCCAGCTATGGGTAAATAGTAGGGCAGATTGGGCTCTTTAACTTTGGTTAGGCAACCAGTCTAGGAGAAGGAAAACTCTGAATTCAAACCTGTTGAACTCTGCTTAAGAAATTTACCTTGTGTCACATCCTGCTCGTGCGGAGGAGTTGGTAAATATATATAGTAACTATTCTTAAAACAACTAATTTCCACACCGTTATAATAATTATGAATATTTTTGGAGACGTATGTGGGTTTTCTAGTATTCCTATCTAGTGGTAATAATCTACACACAGTTATATGGTTTAGAGTATCTCAAATAATTACATCGTTTCAAGTAACTAATAATGATAATTCGTCGTAAAAGATTATAGCTTCAAGTAACTATTTTTAATACAAATAATTTCGCACACAGTTGTATTATTTCAAGTATTCCTATCAAATACAACTAATTTGCACTCATATTATTTCAAATATTCCCATCTAATCTATTAATAATGGAGATTCGCTTCCGGTTTTTGTCTGTAACAAAAATTACGCCACTGCTTACGTCACATTACCCAACACATAATCCAACGTCATAACATAGAATAAATATACTCAAAATGTGAGCATACAACGTAAGACAATCCTCATTGTTTCAACAAATAGATGCCCGGCGTTATATATTTATATATAGATTGTTTTATTCTAATATGATATTTAAAGTTATCGGAACTGTTTCCATTTTAAATTGTCTTTCTTTCTTTTTTACTCCTTTAATAAATTTGACGATTTTACATATTTATGGTACACACTCTATGATATTGAATTTTCAGCTCCCGGCAATATCTTTCAAAAAATGATTTTTTACATCACCCGGAGGGTGTCTTTTTATTTTGCTAGTGTTAATAATTTACAAACGTTTATATGGTTTCAAGTATTCCTATCTAATACTAATATTTTGCAAACAGTGATATGGTTTCAAGTATTCCTACCTAATACTAATAATTTGCAAACAGTCATATGGCTTCAAGTATTCCTATCTGATAGTAATAATTTTACACAGTTATTACTATATCATAGTATTACTATATAATACTAATAAACTGAACAGTAATATTATTTCAAATATTCCTTTCTAATGCTAATAATTAGTACACAGTTATATAGTTTCAAGTATTCCTATCAAATATCAATAATTTACGCACATTTATAATGGCTTCAAGTATTACTATCCAATACTAATAATTTGTACACACTTATATGGTTTCAAGTATTCCTAATTAATAATAATAATTTCACCACAGTTATATGGTTTCAAGTATTCCTAATTAATAATAATAATTTCACCACAGTTATATGATTTCAAGTATTCCAATCTAAGACAAGTAATTCACAGTGATATGGCTTCAAGTATTCCTATCTGATACTAATAATTTTATAGTTATTACTATAAAGTCGTCGGGGCGGCCTAAAGTCGGTATCAGCCAATCAGCGAGGCAGTCTATCCCCTTTTCAATAGCGCTAGACACAGGAGATTGTTTTAGCGTCTGAGGTAGGGCGCCACACCTACTATCAGTTCCTTACTTTACCGAACAGATCCCTGTGCTACTCATACGCTGAGTTGGCAAGGCAAGTGCCGGTATCGAACTAGGAACCTTGTGGTTTCTAGCCGAACGCTCTACCGACTGAGCTAACCCGGCCCTTTTATTTATTACTATATCATAGTATTACTATATAATATAATAAGTTGAACACTAATATTATTTCAAATACTCCTTTCTAACACTAATAATTAGTACTCAGTTATATGGTTTCAAGTATTCCGAATTAATAATAATAATTTCACCAGAGTATGAGTAGCACAGGTATCTGTGCAGTAAAGTGAGGAGCTGGTGGTAGGTGTGGCGCGCCATCTCAGACGCAAGAATAATCTCCTTGGTCTAGCGCTATTGAAAAGGAGATAGACTCCCTCGCTGCCTGGCTGATACCGACGACTTTACTTCTTATTATGATGGTAATTGCAGGAGGAAATGGATACGGCGAACCGAGTTCAATTCTTGAACGTGGTTGTTTGCATTTCAAATAGCGCTTGGGAAAGATATCACTCCAACCATTCTCTTTCAGCTGTGGGCAGACTGAGCTCTTTAACCTTGGTACGGCAACCGGTCTAGGAGAAGGAAAAACTTGTTGAGCTTCGCTTGATAAATTGACCTTGTGTTGTGTCTTGCTTGGTCGGAGGGGCTGGGTTAGTACATAATAGATACAGAGACCGCACTCCACTACATGTCAATTTTCATAAAGCGGGGATGCCCTACGGTGTAGTGTCTAACGTGCTGGACTGTGACATCGTAGCAAGCGAGTTCGAACTCCAGTAGCGGTATTACGTTCACTTTCAGACTAATACTCTTGGGAAAGGTATTAACCTCCTCACTCCCCAATTATGGGTTAAATAGTACCACTACTATTCTTCAATTAGGATAGCTTTGACATGAATAAACCACGAAGGTTGCTATGCCATTAAACAAAGAAACCAAACCAATTTTCATAAAGTAGTCGGTAGAGCAGGCCCCGACACTAACTTTTTTCATGACCGTCCCAAACAAAAATTATCAACCGTCCCAAATGGGGTTTGGACCGTCCCGAAATCAAAATATTTTTGTTTAATTCATTAGCATCATCTATACTTGTCAGTCATCAGTAGCATAATAACATGTAATAGAAACATTAAGAAAAGCTGAAGCAGTAATAATTCTGGATATTTGGACAAAAAATTCATTTCCTAGTGTGTTTTGAGCTAAAAAAAAAATACTTTTTCACTTTAAGTTACCCTGAGTTGGGTTAGTAGTACATAATTCGGTCCTTTTAAACTATCTCCCTCCACCATTATTCATTAGATGGCTTTGAAAATAGAACTGCGGTGCCGTAGCCTCATTTTGAGGTCAGCATTTGGGCAATCACTGGACGGTCATTATTGGAATGTAGTACTAATTTTTGGGAAAAAATTTTATCGTCCCCGGCAAACTGTCCCGGATGATGTATTGATCGTCTCGGATGTAATTTTTATCGTCCCCGGGACGACGGGACGGCGTTGATGTCGAACCCTGCGGTAGAGCATTCGCTTAGGAATCGCAAGGTTCCTGGTTCAATACCGGTCCTCGCCAACTCAGTGAATGTGTAGCACAGGCTGGATAATCTGATCTGTATGGTAAACATCTGTGCTCCAACCCACCAAAAATCTCTCCTTGGTCAGGCTCAGACGAAAAAGGATAGATTCTCTAGTTGTTTGGCTGATACCGACAAAGGTTTTTTTAATTTTTTTAGTATTTATAAAAAAAAATGAACTCCTTCTTCTGACCCCTAAGCTGGATTAAAGAAACTTGTTTCTTTCAAAATAGATCTCATCATCGTTGATATACCGTTCTAAGAGTTTGTTATTTGTCAACCAGCGCTGTGAAAGTCATTTTGAAGGTTTTTGGTCTCGTTGAGCATTTTCTTATATCTCTTCTATCATCTGATATTTAAAAAAAATCTTTACAGCTTTGGAAATGAAAAAAAGAAGAAAAAAAGAAAAAGGAAGAAAAAGAAAAGAAAAAAAAAAAAGGTCCGTAAGAGTCAAAATCTGGAGGGTAAAGGCGACTGGAAGACGCAAGTTGTCTCCTGCTTTAGCTATAAATTCGGATTGTCTGTTGACATATACGATCGTCTAGATTTGAAATTGTCTATGGTAGATGTTCTTCCTGAATATAAATGCAGATAACAATGTCAATATTCATCTCCCCCCCTCCTCTCTCCCTCCCTCTCTCTCTCTCTATATATATATATACATACTACGCGTACGCAACCTTTATGCAGCTCATAAACACTCTCAACATTTAATTCACCTTCACATACACATCATTTTATCCAATCATACGCATCCCATGTCTATTGAATTTTTGAAATTTTTTGTAAATTTTCGATTTTCCTTACATTGAAACATCTTCACCTGATGATTGCATCGCATGAAACCAATATGGTTGTGATTGTTCCTTTGTCACCTAATAAATAGATATGTGTAAAACCTTTATATTTATCTTATTAATATTATATATATATATATATATATATATATATATATATGTGAGGTATCCAAAACTTGGTAGTAAGGGATGATTCTATATGTGATTTCTAAGACACACTGTATTATTATTGTATGATCCAGTATGTATAAATACGGTGAATCTTTAAATCACTACAGAGAGCTCAATGTATAATAAGCTTTTTAGATTATATACAGAGCAATATTTATCTTTATGGTGAAACTCGAGTAGGTTATTTCTGTACACACTATATATATATATACCAGGTTCATAGCTAGGGGCATGGGGGTGTCTAGGTTTCTTATAAGGCAGCTATTGCATGAAGACATTGACTATTTCTCATACAAAATGAGAAAGGGACAATTTTTATCACAGCAAAAAAGGACAAGAGGAAAGAAGCGAACATACGTTGGTTCTTTCTCTGATGAGAAAAACATTCTGTCATGATGAGATAGTGAATTAAAGAATAGCCTGTTACGATTTTTGTGGCCATCTTTAGACTTCAAGCAAGAGCGCTGTCCAGCGGAGATCCCTTGTGTTAAGTAGAGCGCCATCCTTAGTGAAGAATCCTTGCATTCCTCCTTAGTGTCCCTTAATATTGGGTATGATCCTTTGGTTGTTCCTTAATGCTCCTCAGTCTTGCAGGTCGTCCGTCAATGAATGCAAAAGGACGTCTGTCAATATCAGCTGATTAAGTAGTTAACCAACCACGCATTCGGGCTGTTGATTGGCTGAGGTTTAAACCACGTGACCTCGCTTAGTCTAAAAATTTAAGTGGTGGCTTATATCAGAAAATAATCCAACATAGCATTTGGCTCACTCTGTCCTCACATGATGTGTTGTATACCCAACATCTCTCGCTCTCGTGCTAGAGAGAGAGAGAGAGAGAGAGAGAGAGAGAGAGAGAGAGGGATAATTCCTGCTATCTTGTCTGGCCTCCATTGTTTTGTCTAGTTGACTCTCCTTCTTCTGGGGGTTATTTTTTTTCTAGCTTCTGGGCTGGTCTGGGCATTACTTGTTTTTGATAACTAACAAGACTTTAAGTTTTTCTTGATCAAGTTTTATCATTTTCTTCTAGCCCATCCATTACACCGAGGGGGTATCAGATGACCCGGGAGAGAAGACAATCACATCTTTCCCTTCCAAAGCTAGGGTCGAATCTGAATCCGCGCCTTTAGGGGTCAAGGGTTACTAACAGTCCTGGTAGTTTTCCACAGCACTCCCTGATTTTAAATCTGACAGACATCAATTTAGTTCTAGCTACAGGGTCTGTTCACAATTCATGATCTTCCATGAATTGTAACAGCTGCACTGATAGTGATTGTTATATTCCCCTAACATGATTTGGGTATATATAGAGAGAGAGAGAGAAAGAGAGAGAGAGAGAGAGAGAGAGAGAGAGAGAGAGAGAGAGAGAGAGAGAGAGAGAGAGAGAGAGAGAGACAGAGACAGAAACAGACAGACAGAGACAGAGAGATGGATTAGTGATGATTGTGATGATAATTCTTACTTGGTAACTTCTACTTGTTGCTGGTTACTGCTAACTCGTCACCATTTTCTCTGTTGATCTAGGGGCTACTGCTGGGGGTTGATTTTCTTTGTTAGTTCTTCTTTGGGCTGGGCTGGTCTGGTCATTGTCTTAACATTTAATTAACAACAAGACTTGGTGTTCTTATAATAAAGCTTTATTCTCTAAGCCCATGATTCCGCCGCGGGGGAGATGGACCTAGGGAGCTGACAACGCGTGTTCGCTCCTTGAAAGCCGGATCAAACCTGTTTTACTAAACTTATTCCCACGCGTCTGTAATGGCGCGTCTCTATCGGAAGGTGAAGTTAGGATTATCTAAATGCCAATCATAATCCCAAACGGGTATGGAAAATTACCCACATCCGCTTTTAATTCTAACGAACTTTATTTAAAATTCTAACTCCAGGTACGCTCACAATTTATGACTGCTCACAAGTTGTAAAAGTGATTAAAAGCAAACACCCAGTCCACATGAAAGTATTTAGGGTGGTCACTCGCGATGGTGATGTTATGCCACCATTTATCTTCACACAACACGGAGAGCTACACAAAGTACCTGCAGGAGTTAGTACTGCCCTGGACCAAGAGAGTGACTGCTGGAAGACCCTCTGTATTGTCAGAGGACTCTGTCACATGCCAGACAAGCAGGAGAACCCACTATCGGCTAATCGATCAACGGAGGGGAATCAAAGTAGGGGGAAAGACTTACAGTTACCGAGCACCATTAACTCTATCTACACTATCCTAAGCTCTATCACTGATATTGAGCACTAGTTATAGATAGATATAGCAAACTATACCATAAATATCTATATATTAATACGCTTGTTCATTAATCTTCCGACCGTTATCATCTTGCAAAACACTCTAGTTAAAAATGAGACCGTCAAAGATGTAATGCAAAAAATGTAAATTCTGATTATCTGGTGTCGCTTAATCGCCAAATTTTTATTTCTTATTAGTGTCGTCTCCTTAACTAAATAATGGAACGTCCGTTTTTATCACAAAGAAAGAACGGCAATAAAAAGGACATGCTACAAAGAAACAATATATTAAGAAAGAAAGAATGAAAGAAAGAAGAAAGAAAGAGAGTGGTGAAAGATAAAGAGAGGGGAAAATTTAGAGAGGGTGTGAGCGCACGGAAACGATAATGCTAATCTGTTTCAATCAAACATAATGAAAAAAATGAAAAGAATGAAAGAAAGAAAGAAGAGAGAGAGAGAGAGAGAGAGAGAGAGAGAGAGAGAGAGAGAGAGAGAGAGAGTTAAATCAGGACTGTTATAAATTCTATATATCCACAGGTCCTGCTAGTTAATATTAATGCTCACACATATACATACGCACACGCATATAATATATAGTTTCGGTTACAGACAGACAAACACACAATCTACATTATAATAAGAATTATTATTATTAGTAACTTGAAACCATATAACTGTGTGCAAACAAATGATTATTATTAAATATGAATAGTTATTTAAACCATGATATTGTGTATGTATTTGTTAGGAATACTTGAAAACATACAAAGTGCCATGACAAAACCCGGAAATAATTGAACATTTAAAATGTAGCTATGACAAATATTTACAAATGCATCATATTTCTGTATTAGATAACTCATAAGGAGTTGATATGCCGTTAAGAATAGACCAAATCAAACAAACCTATACATCGTTATGATTATAATGAAACATTTAGGAATTAATAAATTTCAGTATTTAATAGCCCATAAAGAGTTGATATGCCGTTAAACCAAACCTATAATTAGTTATGATTATAACCGAACATTTACACATGAATCAAATGTTGGCATTTAAATGTCGGTATTAGATAAACCATAACGATTTGATATGCCGTTAAACAAATAGACCTTACCAAACCAAATCTATAAATAGTTATGATTATAATCAAGCATTTACAAATGAATCAACTTTTGGCATTAAATAACCCATAAAGAGTTGATATGCCGTTAAACAAATAAACCAAACCAAACCAAACCTATAAATAGTTATGATTATAATCAACAATTAGAAACTGATCAAATTTCAGTATTAAATAACCCATAGGGAGTTGATATGCCGTTAAACAAATAAACGAAACCATCCTCATGATCGTCATATCATTAGATGTATCTGTATATTTGTGGAGTCCCCTAATCAAACCTGATTTAATAAGATCTTGAGATTGTACTCTTACATTCCAAAAAGCCATAAAATCCTTCCCCACTCCAATTTACAATGTTGCTTTTAAGCCAAAACCACTTCATTTTGAGGAAAAACGATGTTAAGAAAGAGACATTTTCAATGAATCTTGTTTTTTCTCTTCCCAATGAGAAGTGACGGCTTTTCCGCACCCAGACATACAGAGACATTCATAAATACACACAAACTGCACATGCGCAGAAAGGGACACACTAATATTTCTTCCCGTCTGACATTTCTGATGCGTATCTTTTTAGTGTCGGTCTTCTTCAGTCAGACTTTGCGTCTCGGCTTGTCTGCGTTGCTTGCAAAGATGAAAGGAAAATGGCGCGGAAAAACCGGAAAGAGCGCGAAAAGGAAAGAGAGATTTTGAAATCTGATAAATATTTGGATTTCGGCTGTCAACAATAGGATACAATGTTTGTCATCATGGACGTCGTCGAATAACGAAAATGACTACCATTAAAAGAAGAAGAAGAAGAAGAAGAAGAAGAAGAAGAAGAAGAAGAAGAAGAAGAAAAGTGACTAAAAAAATTTAAAAATCATAAAAAGCAAGACGTAGAAAAAAAGGGGGAAAAAGAAAAGAAAAGAAAAAAAAAGGGCATTCAACGAGGCAGCAATAAAAGATGGCTGAATTGATACCCCCTTTCTTATGTCAGGAAGAGAATCGGACCTTTTCAAGATGGAAGAAGTCAAAGGCAACATTTCAACAATGTGTTTGCTGTTTTGTCAATAACAATAAAGGTGTTCTTTTCAGTCGTCTACAACTCGGTGACATGAGTGAATTACATCGGGAGTACATTGGGCGTGTCTCTCTCTCTCTTTCTCTGTCTCTGTCTCTGTCTGTCTGTCTGTCTGTCTCTCTCTCTTATGGACAGGTCAAGTTGTCTACATTACGTGAATTATCGACAGGGACCACGTCTTTCCTTCTTTCTTTCTTTCTTTCTTTCCTTTTAATTTCCTTCCTTCCTTCTTTCTTTCTTTTCCTTTTACTTACCTTCTTTCTTTATTTCTTTCTTTCTTATTTCCTTCCTTCATTCTTTCTTTCTTCTTTCTTTCTACTTTCCTTCTTTCCTTCTTTCTTTATTTTTTTTTCATTCTTTCTTTCTACTTTTCTTCTTTCTTTCTTTATTTTGTCTTTCCTTTTTCCCTTCTTTCTTTCTTTAATTTTCCTTCTTCTCTTCTTCTCTTCTTCCCTTCTTTCTTTCCTTTTACTTTCCTTCCTTCCTTCCTTCTTTCTTTTCCTTTTACTTACCTTCTTTCTTTCTTTCTTTTTCTTTCTTTCTTTCTTATTTCCTTCATTCTTTCTTTCTTTCTTTCTTTCTACTTTCTTTCTTTCCTACTTTCGACTTTTCTTCTTTCTTTCTTTCTTTCTTTTGTCTTTATTCTTCCCTTCTTTCTTTATTTCAACTTTCCTTCTTCTCTTCTCTTCTTCTCTTCTTTCTTTCTTTCTTTTTCTTCTTTCTTTCTAATTTCCTTCTTCTCTCCTTTCTTTCTTTCTTTCTTTCTTTCTAAGTTCTTTCTTCCCTTCTTTCTTTCATTCTTTCTTTCTTTCTTTACGCTCTTCTTTCTTTCTTTCTTTCTTTCTTTCTTTCTTATTTCCTTCTGGCCTTCTTTCTTTCTTTCTTTCTTTCTTTCTTTCTTTCTTTCTTATCTCTTTTCCCCTTCTTCTTTCTTTCTTTCTTTCTTTCTATTTCCCTATACTTCTGTTTTCTTTCTACTGTTTTCTTTCTTTTTTATTTCTTGTTTTAATCTTTCTTTCTTTTTCTCTACCCTCCCCTACCCTATATTTTCCTTCTTTCTTTCTTTCTTTCTTTCTTTCTTTCTTTCTTTCTGTCTCCCAACTCTTCTTTGTTCTTTCTTTCTTCTTGTTTCATTTCTTTTTTTTATCTCTTTTTTCATCTTTCTTTCTTGCTTTTTCCCTCTTCACTTTTCTTTTTCTTTCTTTTTCTTTTTCATTTCTTTTCTTATATCCTGTTTAATCTTTCTTTTTTCTCTACTCCTTTCACTTCCCTTTCTTTCTTTCTTTCTTTCTTTCTTTCTTTCTTCTATTTCCTTACTATTTCCTTTATTCTTTCTTTATTCTTATGCTCCCTTTTATTCTTTTGTCTTGTCATCTTTTTACTCTTGTGTATCTAAACGTTCTTTCAACCCTTCTTTCTTTCTTTCTTTCTTTCTTTCTTTCTTTCTTTCTTTCTTTCTTTATTTTTACTCTTCTTTTTTTCTTTCCTTCTTTCTTTCTCTTCTTTTTTCGTTTCTTTTTTTTCTGCTCCATCTTTCTTTCTTTTTTTTTCCTTGTCTACTTTTTTACTCCGGTCTTTCCAATCGTTCTTTTGCACTTGTATCTTTCTTTCTTCTTTTTCTTCTCTCTTTCTTTCACTTTCACTTTCTCTGTGTTTTGTGTTTGTCCATTTCCTTTTCCCTTTCTTTCTTTCGTTCTTTCTTTCTTTCTTTCTTTTCCTTGATCTTCTTTGATATTCTTACTGTTTTCCCATTTTCCTTTTATTATTTTTGACCATTACATTCAAGAAATATTTTTTTCTTCTTCATTTCTTTACGATTATCTTTCATTCTGTCGGTAGGTTAAGATATTTGATATAAAATTTATATTTGATATCTAATATCAAATATCTTGCCCTGGCGACGGCCGTTTCTCAGTATACTTAATTTAAAAAAATATCTTTCTATTATTGTTTACTCCTTTTGAGTTTTCACATCAGTGTTAGCTGATGGTCTTTCACTGGAGTCTGAGTGACAGCAAGTCTCCTCAGGTCTCCAGGATTCTTCTGGTATTC
>CM042145.1:11794537-11807037 GCA_023376005.1 Doryteuthis pealeii | reverse complement strand
ACGCTGTCACTCACTCTCAAGGCCATCAGCTGCACTAATATGATTTCTACACTATTGTCATAATCATTAGGTATCTAATGATTATGTAACATATTTAACCCATAAATGGGACTATAACAGGTACAGGTACAACGTCGGGTCAAAGTGGACCTGGGAGTAATGGCGATGAAGAGGTACTCTAAATTCCTCAGATCTCCAGAACTGGAACCTCACCACTAGATGCAGTTTAACGTTCTACCTAGGACACTAAAAACCCCAGACACCGCCTTCTAGTACATATATAATAAAAAGGCTTGGGGTTTGCCATAAGAGCAATAAGCTCGGGACAATCATATGGATGCTAGGGCTTAACGTGACCAGCCGATTGATCACAGAGGGCCTCTCCGACCGCCCGTCTAGCCTAGGTAAGGGACAAAATTGAGTGCTGCATGTCATGGACTGCTCAGCCACCCGGATTCCATGCTTAAGCATCATGGGTCACCACCCACGGCTAACAGGTCTTACCCCTCTGTAGAGGTATAGTCGGTGTTTTCTAAATCCCCTGCCGAAAGGGCTAGATTTATTTGTCTATAGATTTATTGATTATCACTTATATGTTTACACGTTTACATGTTTAGGAAGCGCGTGGTGTAATGGTTAAAGTCGCCCCGAGTTCAAATCCTAGCTGAGGTAATTGCATTTCACTTAGCGCTAATATCCTTGGGAAAGGTATGAATCCGACTCTCCCCCCAGTTATGGGTAAATAGTAGGGCAGACTGGGCTCTTTAACCTTGGTTAGGCAACCGGTCTAGGAGAAGGAAAACTTTGAATTCAAACCTGTTAAACTCTGCTTAAGAAATTGACCTTGTGTCGCATCCTGCTCGTGCGGAGGGGTTGGTAAATATATATATGTTTACACGCCTAGTTTTACTAATTTTGTATTTATTTACTACTCATCCACACGGATTCCATGCTTAAGCATCACAGGTCACCACCCACGGCCAACAGGTCTTACCCCTCTGTAGAGGTATAGTTGGCGTTTTTCTAAAGCCCCAGCCGAAAGGGCTAGATTTATTTGTCTATAGATTTATTGATTTTCATTCATAAGTTTACCTGCCTAGTTTTACTAATTTTGTATTTATTTACTACTCATCCACCCGGATTCCGTCATAAAGCATCACAGGTCGCCAACCACAGCCAACAGGGGGTCCCATCAAATGGCAAAGAGGGATTAACCCTCTGCAGAAGTACAGTCGTTGTATTCTACAGCCACGCCGACATGGCGCTTTTTAAATTTGAAAGTTACGCTCGGGGGATAAATGTGAATATATATATTTGCCGACCCCTCCGTACGAGCAGGATGTGACACAAGGTCAATTTCTTAAGCGGAGTTCAACAGGTTTGAATTCAGAGTTTCCCTTCTCCTAGACCGGTTGCCTAACCAAGGTTAAAGAGCCCAGTCTGCCCTACTATTTACCCATAGCTGGAGGGAGAGTAGAATTCATACCTTTCAACAAGGGTATTAGCTCTAAGTGAAATGCAATTACCACGTCCAGGATTTGAACTCGGGACGACAAGTCCATTTCCTATGACTTTAACCATTACACCACGCGTTTCCTATAAATGTGATAAATGTGAATATAAATATATATATTTACCGACACCTCCGCACGAGCAGGATGCGACACAAGGTCAATTTCTTAAGCGGAGTTCAACAGGTTTGAATTCAGAGTTTTCCTTCCCCTAGACCGGTTGCCTAACCAAGGTTAAAGAGCCCAGTCTGTCCTACTATTTACCCATAGCTGGAGGGAGAGTAGAATTCATACCTTTCAACAAGGGTATTAGCTCTAAGTGAAATGCAATTACCACGTCCAGGATTTGAACTCGGGACGACGAGCCCATTTCCTATGACTTTAACCATTACACCACGCGCTTCCTATAAATGTGATAAATGTGAATATAAACACTCCAAAGAATTCTGTTAACTTTTCGCGGGTAATTTGACGCATTTAATTCGGTCTTTAATTAATGTTATCTTTAATTCCATCTGCAAAATTATAACCGTTATTTGCTTGTCTCTGCATATTTTTCAGGACATGCCACTAGTAGATACATACGTACAAACAAGTGTATTAATAAAATAATACTTCTGTTGTGTAATAAATATCGGTGTCACTACGTGCAGACAGCTGTGACCTGGGGATTACCCTAGTAGGCTAAGACAAAAGGGTCACCCCTGCAGATGTTTAGGAAAGAAAACAGGATGTCCTGGTAGATACAGATCGTGTGATAGGGACAACAGAAAAAGAGAACAGACACAGAGCCTTTTTCACTTTTCGAAGATCATGTGATAGGGGTCAAACTAAAGAGAGTTAAGATGGTGAATGAAATTGATGCCACGACAACTGAGGGGGTGAATTTAGGCGTTCGCTCGGGGCAAATTCGTAAGGTCTATTATGTTGGAATATTCTGGTGTTATAAGGCGTGCTGGAATCCACCACTTAAACTTATAGACTCGGCGTGGTCACGTGGATTAAACCCCAGCCAATCAACAGCTCGAATACGTGGTTGGTTAACTATTTAATCGCCGATAATGAAACCCTATCATTTGCACGTTATTCGACATTGACGAACGGACCTGCAACCAAGGACTTTGCTCAACGCAGGGATTTTACCCAAGTCCAAGGAACAACGAAAGGATCATACCCAACACTAAGGAACATTAAGTAACAATCAAAGGATCATACCCAACACTAAGGTACACCAAGGAACAACCAAAGATTTCTTCACTAAATATAGCGCTCTTCTTAACACAAGGGTTCTCCACTGTAAAGTGCTCTCACTTGAAGTCTAAAAATGGACACAAAAATCCCCCCAGGCAGCACCTGTCCCCTCGATTTAAAAGGGCAGGGCTGGGTTTATTGCCCAGCGCCTGAGGCGCCCCCTTGAGGGGGAATGCCGACGGGATCAACGCATTTTGTGCCTACCAGCCATGAGCTTTGGCTTGTGGGTGGGCCCACATAAAAATATCCTTGTGTCACGCCCTCATAAGTGGGATGAGAGGCAGATACCTTAACTTTTCTAGTGTCATTTTTATGTCTAAAGTTTAGGATTATGACCGGATGAAACGGAAAAGACAAATACAATGCTACAGTGATAGTTTAGTAGCAATGCATATGCGAGACAAGTGTGCTAACCATTACACCATGATGGGACCCCAAAGGGAACAGCCAGCGAATTGATTGATTATGACGGCATGTTAACTTTTCTAGAGTCATTTTTATGTCTAAAGTTTAGGGCTATGACCGGATAAAAAGGAAGAGACAATGCTACAGGGATGTAATAGTTTAGAAGTAAGGAACCTGCAAGACAAGCGCGCTAATGATTACACTGTGAGGATTATCTTCCCTTTGCCAAGAGGAGTTATCTTCCCGCGGTGTTGCCGTTTGTTCCCACTAGGAGACCTCTGGTATTTTAAGCGCCTAGTTTAAACTTCTCTTCCTCTTTTAGCTAGATCTTCTCAACGAACTGATATGGGCTAGCGTTTATCTACCCTTTCGTCACTGTAAGTGATTTATACAGCATGGACTATCCTTAGTCTCATGTCTGTATCTTTATATTATGTGTACTTTTATATTATCTTGTCTGTGACTTTTATGTACGTATGTTTATGTACACTATTCTATTCTATCTTCTATTGTTTATGTATCTTGTTTATTCATGTGCTGTATTATATAAAATGTCTTGTCTCTCAACCCGTGTCGGAGTTGTATGTTCAATTATGACTTTGAACCTTACAACAACACTATAGGACTCCGAAGGATAAAATCAGCAAATTCTATTTTATAGTAAAAATGATTCCCAATGCATTTTTATAGTAAAAATGATTCCCAATGCATTTTTATAGTAAAAATCATATCCAATGCATTTTTATAGTAAAAATGATTCCCAATGCATTTTTATAGTAAAAATCATATCCAATGCATTTTTATAGTAAAAATCATTTCCAATGCATTTTTATAGTAAAAATCATTCCCGATGCATTTTTATAGTAAAAATCATTCCCAATGCATTTTTAAAGTAAAAATCATATCCAATGCATTTTTATAGTAAAAATCATATCCAATGCATTTTTATAGTAAACATCATTTCCAATGCATTTTTATAGTAAAAATCATTTCCAATGCATTTTTATAGTAAAAGTCACTTCCAATGCATTTTTATAGTAAAAATCATATCCAATGCATTTTTATAGTAAAAATCATTGTCCAATGCATTTTTATAGCAAAGATCATTTCCAATGCATAAAACATAATAAAAGACAAATAATGATTACACCACTATGGGACTCCAAAGGTTAAAATCAGCAAATTCTAAGCGGTTAGGGGTTATAATCGGATAAGAATGTAAGAGACAAATGCATTCTGCTGGGATGTGGCAGATTGGGAATAGAAAGATCGCGGAAGAACGTGCACGATTGAAATGAAGCACTTGGCAATGTTGGATGATACATTAGTGGAAAAAAAGCTGAAAGAAAGAAAGAAAGAAAGAAAGAAAGAAAAACAGAAGAAGAAAAAAAGGGACATTGATTATTTGAAAGATCAAGATGGAGAGAGGAGAAGGAAGGAGAATTTGCCGCGAAAACTCCCATAAAACTGCCAACTATTTATGGCATGACATCTCGACAACAACACCAGAAAAAACATGCGTTTCAGCGGCCGTCGTATCAACCTGCCACGAAACACGCTCGACAAAAAACACACAAACCGACACGCAAAAAAAAAAGAGGGCAAGAACGGGGGGGGGGGCACAACAGTGTCATAAAGCTTATACAGCTTGATAACAGGTTATCCTTTTTTTTATACTAATACAGGCGCGTTCTTATTGTTTGTTTGTTTGCTTTGTTTTACGGCATATCAACCTCAGTGGGTCATTTAATGCCGATAAAGTTTTGAAATAAATCAATTCTTAATGCATAATACAATTTTTTTATAAATACATTTTTCTATTTAACCCATAGATGGGACCCTAACAGATACTACCACTCCGGGTCAGAGTGGACCAGGGAGCAATGGTGATGAAGGGGTGCTCATCACCATTGCTCCCTGGTCCACTCTGAACCGGAGTGGTAGTACCTGTTAGGGTCCCATCTATGGGTTGAATAGAAAAACATGAGTTGATAGACAAAATTGTATTATCCATTAAGAATTGATTTATTTCAAAACTTTATCGGCATTAAATGACCCACTGAGGTTAATATGCCACAAAACAAAACAAACAAACAAATTAATCTGTGTCCTCTTTGTGGATTGGGATTGAACTCTAGTTGTCTTTATATGTTGTAATAATTAAATGTTGTTAACCTATGTAAATTGACTTGTCTTTTCCCTACCGAATATTCTGTGTTGGGTTACCCTCTTTTGGATAACTTAAAGCATTATAAGAATCTGGGTGTTAGGTTCGAACTAATACCCTGCTAATTCTTATAATTTATTTACATGACATTGGTTCTACTTTGCCATTTGTCAATCCTAGCCTGACCAGTATGGTAGCCACACTGACGCAAACACGTGGGAGGTAGATGTAGAAAATCGAGCAGCCTGTTGTAAATTGGCTTGTCTTTTCGGGGAAATCAGCATGAGAGTAGACTTGAGAAAGCATTATCTTGACTTGCACTGTTAAACTCCACTGACACGGAGAGTCGTGACAATTAGCAACTGCACAAGCTGCACCTTCTTGCCAGACATTCGGTCTCCACAGGAAGCGGAAGGAGTCGTCTTGGTCGCGGTCCATACGAATTTACTTCGCGGGTGCGCATGTGGCTTAGGGGAGCTGAGGGGTTGAATGACATGAGTCTTCAATGACGCTAGTATCACAAAGTGTTGTATACTCTCTTTCCTTACTTTCTTACTTCTGTAACGTAGGTTCAAAGTTATATATACTTGGAATACACAAAACTCCGACGAAGGTTAACAGACAAAACATTTAATATATACAGCACATGGATATAACGTGATACATTGTACATAGTAAAAGAGTTACATGTATAAAGGGGTACACAAATAAAGATAAAGACACATTCATGAATGGAACATTATAACATATAAAAGTACAGACATGAGACTAGGAATAGTCCATGCTGTGAAGACTTACAGTAATGTAAGGGGGCGGAGCCCCAACGAGGGGGGTTAGATAAAATCTACCCCATGTGGCTCGTAGTTGCTGAAACAGGAAAAAAGAGGCCGAAAGGGTTTGAACCCGGCGCTTAAATACTATAGCACCCTAGCGGGCACCAGCAAACTAAAAGGGGCAGACAACTCCACCAGGCAAATACACTAACGCTACACTTCTATTCTTCTAGTGTCTCTTCTAGCGTCTGGACTTCGTCTTGGGGACTTCGTGTCTGGTCCTTCCAAGGGGATTTTCTCGTTTAAATCACGCAAGTAAGCCGAGGTTGTGTTCCAATAATTGTGTAAGCGTTTTTGCAAGAGGTAGTAGACACAAGTGGGAGACTAGACGATTTATAACTTCCAGCGATCAAGCATGGATATTCATCTCATGAGTAGAATGCTAGTCACTCACTCGAGACCTACCTCGCGCAGATATTGAGTCCGGCACCGTGAACTAACTTCACCATATCAACTACTCCCATTGCCCTCACAGTCCGTGGCTTCTGGCCTGAGGTCTGACCTAACAATTCCTCCTGTATCTCCTCACACTGGAGTGTGGAGATAGCCGGAAGAGGCGTCTTCTCCACCGATTTCTTCACCGGTGTTAATCGAGCCGGTCCCATCTATGGGTTAAATAGAAAAATGTTTATATAAAAAAATTGTTATTATTGCATTAAGAATTGATTTATTTCAAAACTTTTATCGGCATTAAATGACCCACTGAGGTTGATATGCCGTAAAACAAAGCAAACAAACAAACAATAAGAACGCGCCTGTATTAGTATTAAAAAAAAGGATAACCTGTTATCAAGCTGTATAAGCTTTATGACACTGTTGTGCCCCCCCCCCCGTTCTTGCCCTCTTTTTTTTTTGCGTGTCGGTTTGTGTGTTTTTGTCGAGCGTGTTTCGTGGTGCAGGTTGATACGACGGCCGCTGATGAACGCATGTTTTTTCTGTGTGTTGTTGTCGAGATGTCATGCATAAATAGTTGGCAGTTTTATGGGAGTTTTCGCGGCAAATTCTCCTTCCTTCTCCTCTCTCCATCTTGATCTTTCAAATAATCAATGTCCCTTTTTTTTTCTTCTTCTGTTTTTTCTTCTTTCTTTCTTTCTTTCTTTCTTTCTTTCTTTCTTTAGCTTTTTTTCCACTAATGTATCATCCAACATTGCCAAGTGCTTCATTTCAATCGTGCACGTTCTTCCGCGATCTTTTTCTATTCCCAATCTGCCACATCCAGCAGAATGCATTGTCTCTTACATTCTTATCCGATTATAACCCCCTAACCGCTTAGAATTTGCTGATTTTAACCTTTGGAGTCCCATAGTGGTGTAATCATTATTGTCTTTTATTATGTTTTATGCATTGGAAATGATCTTTGCTATAAAAATGCATTGGACAATGATTTTACTATAAAAATGCATTGGATATGATTTTACTATAAAATGCATTGGAGTGACTTTACTATAAATGCATTGGAAATGTTTTTACTATAAAATGCATTGGAAATGATTTTACTATAAAAATGCATTGGATATGATTTTTTACTATAAAAATGCATTGGATATGATTTTTACTTTAAAAATGCATTGGAATGATTTTTACTAAAAAAATGCATCGGAATGATTTTTACTATAAAAATGCATTGGAAATGATTTTTACTATAAAAATGCATTGGATATTGATTTTACTATAAAAATGCATTGGGAATCATTTTTACTATAAAAATAAAAATGCATTGGAATCATTTTTACTATAAAAATGCATTGGGAATCATTTTACTATAAAATAGAATTTGCTGATTTTATCCTCGGAGTCCTATAGTGTTGTTGTAAGGTTCAAAGTCATAATTGAACATACAACTCCGACACGGGTTGAGAGACAAGACATTTTATATAATACAGCACATGAATAAACAAGATACATAAACAATAGAAGATAGAATAGAATAGTGTACATAAACATACGTACATAAAAGTCACAGACAAGATAATATAAAAGTACACATAATATAAAGATACAGACATGAGACTAAGGATAGTCCATGCTGTATAAATCACTTACAGTGACGAAAGGGGTAGATAAACGCTAGCCCATATCAGTTCGTTGAGAAGATCTAGCTAAAAGAGGAAGAGAAGTTTAAACTAGGCGCTTAAATACCAGAGGTCTCCTAGTGGGAACAAACGGCAACACCGCGGGAAGATAACTCCTCTTGGCAAAGGGAAGATAATCCTCACAGTGTAATCATTAGCGCGCTTGTCTTGCAGGTTCCTTACTTCTAAACTATTACATCCCTGTAGCATTGTCTCTTCCTTTTTATCCGGTCATAGCCCTAAACTTTAGACATAAAAATGACTCTAGAAAAGTTAACATGCCGTCATAATCAATCAATTCGCTGGCTGTTCCCTTTGGGGTCCCATCATGGTGTAATGGTTAGCACACTTGTCTCGCATATGCATTGCTACTAAACTATCACTGTAGCATTGTATTTGTCTTTTCCGTTTCATCCGGTCATAATCCTAAACTTTAGACATAAAAATGACACTAGAAAAGTTAAGGTATCTGCCTCTCATCCCACTTATGAGGGCGTGACACAAGGATATTTTTATGTGGGCCACCCACAAGCCAAAGCTCATGCTGGTAGGCACAAAATGCGTTGATCCCGTCGGCATTCCCCTCAAGGGGGCGCCTCAGGCGCTGGCAATAAACCCAGCCCTGCCCTTTTAAATCGAGGGACAGGTGCTGCCTGGGGGATTTTTGTGTCCATTTTAGACTTCAAGTGAGAGCACTTTACAGTGGAGAACCCTTGTGTTAAGAAGAGCGCTATATTTAGTGAAGAAATCTTTGGTTGTTCCTTGTGTACCTTAGTGTTGGGTATGATCCTTTGATTGTTACTTAATGTTCCTTAGTGTTGGGTATGATCCTTTCGTTGTTCCTTGGACTTGGGTAAAATCCCTGCGTTGAGCAAAGTCTTGGTTGCAGGTCCGTTCGTCAATGTCGAATAACGTGCAAATGATAGGGTTTCATTATCGCGATTAAATAGTTAACCAACCACGTATTCGAGCTGTTGATTGGCTGGTTTAATCCACGTGACCACGCCGAGTCTATAAGTTTAAGTGGTGGATTCCAGCACGCCTTATAACACCAGAATATTCCAACATAATAGACCTTACGAATTTGCCCCGAGCGAACGCCTAAATTCACCCCTCAGTTGTCGTGGCATCAATTTCATTCACCCTTTCTCTTTAGTTTGACCCTATCACATGATCTTCGAAAAGTGAAAAGGCTCTGTGTCTGTTCTCTTTTTCTGTTGTCCCTATCACACGATCTGTATCTACCAGGACATCCTGTTTTCTTTCCTAAACATCTGCAGGGGTGACCCTTTTGTCTTAGCCTACTAGGGTAATCCCCAGGTCACAGCTGTCTGCACGTAGTGACACGATATTATTACACAACAGAAGTATTATTTTATTAATACACTTGTTTGTACGTATGTATCTACTAGTGGCATGTCCTGAAAAATATGCAGAGACAAGCAAATAACGGTTATAATTTTGCAGATGGAATTAAAGATAACATTAATTAAAGACCGAATTAAATGCGTCAAATTACCCGCGAAAAGTTAACAGAATTCTTTGGAGTGTTTATATTCACATTTATCACATTTATAGGAAGCGCGTGGTGTAATGGTTAAAGTCATAGGAAATGGGCTCGTCGTCCCGAGTTCAAATCCTGGACGTGGTAATTGCATTTCACTTAGAGCTAATACCCTTGTTGAAAGGTATGAATTCTACTCTCCTCCAGCTATGGTAAATAGTAGGACAGACTGGCTCTTTAACCTTGGTTAGGCAACCGGTCTAGGGGAAGGAAAACTCTGAATTCAAACCTGTTGAACTCCGCTTAAGAAATTGACCTTGTGTCGCATCCTGCTCGTGCGGAGGTGTCGGTAATATATATATTTATATTCACATTTATCACATTTATAAGAAACGCGTGGTGTAATGGTTAAAGTCATAGGAAATGGACTTGTCGTCCCGAGTTCAAATCCTGGACGTGGTAATTGCATTTCACTTAGAGCTAATACCTTTTGAAAGGTATGAATTCTACTCTCCCTCCAGCTATGGGTAAATAGTAGGGCAGACTGGGCTCTTTAACCTTGGTTAGGCAACCGGTCTAGGAGAAGGGAAACTCTGAATTCAAACCTGTTGAACTCCGCTTAAGAAATTGACCTTGTGTCACATCCTGCTCGTACGGAGGGGTCGGCAAATATATATATTCACATTTATCCCCCGAGCGTAACTTTCAAATTTAAAAAGCGCCATGTCGGCGTGGCTGTAGAATACAACGACTGTACTTCTGCAGAGGGTTAATCCCTCTTTGCCATTTGATGGGACCCCCTGTTGGCTGTGGTTGGCGACCTGTGATGCTTTATGACGGAATCCGGGTGGATGAGTAGTAAATAAATACAAAATTAGTAAAACTAGGCAGGTAAACTTATGAATGAAAATCAATAAATCTATAGACAAATAAATCTAGCCCTTTCGGCTGGGGCTTTAGAAAACGCCAACTATACCTCTACAGAGGGGTAAGACCTGTTGGCCGTGGGTGGTGACCTGTGATGCTTAAGCATGGAATCCGTGTGGATGAGTAGTAAATAAATACAAAATTAGTAAAACTAGGCGTGTAAACATATATATATTTACCAACCCCTCCGCACGAGCAGGATGCGACACAAGGTCAATTTCTTAAGCAGAGTTTAACAGGTTTGAATTCAAAGTTTTCCTTCTCCTAGACCGGTTGCCTAACCAAGGTTAAAGAGCCCAGTCTGCCCTACTATTTACCCATAACTGGGGGAGAGTCGGATTCATACCTTTCCCAAGGATATTTAGCGCTAAGTGAAATGCAATTACTCAGCTAGGATTTGAACTCGGGGCGACTTTAACCATTACACCACGCGCTTCCTAAACATGTAAACGTGTAAACATATAAGTGATAATCAATAAATCTATAGACAAATAAATCTAGCCCTTTCGGCAGGGGATTTAGAAAACACCGACTATACCTCTACAGAGGGGTAAGACCTGTTAGCCGTGGGTGGTGACCATGATGCTTAAGCATGGAATCCGGGTGGCTGAGCAGTCCATGACATGCAGCACTCAATTTTGTCCCTTACCTAGCTAGACGGGCGGTCGGAGAGGCCCTCTGTGATCAATCGGCTGGTCACGTTAAGCCCTAGCATCCATATGATTGTCCCGAGCTTATTGCTCTTATGGCAAACCCCAAGCCTTTATTATATATGTACTAGAAGGCGGTGTCTGGGGTTTTTAGTGTCCTAGGTAGAACGTTAAACTGCATCTAGTGGTGAGGTTCCAGTTCTGGAGATCTGAGGAATTTAGAGTACCTCTTCATCGCCATTACTCCCAGGTCCACTTTGACCCGACGTTGTACCTGTACCTGTTATAGTCCCATTTATGGGTTAAATATGTTACATAATCATTAGATACCTAATGATTATGACAATAGTGTAGAAATCATATTAGTGCAGCTGATGGCCTTGAGAGTGAGTGACAGCGTTTGACCTCACTCTGACCTTGCGTTCTGGGGATAGACCGTGAGAATCGGAAGGCAATAGAAAACCCCCTTCCGGTTTAAGGGGTAAGCAACTCAGTTAGTTAGAGTTAGAACCTAGAAGCGAAGCTAGCAAGATGTGAGTCTCACTGCGCAGTTGTCTGGTCTGGGGAAACTACGAATAAAGTAACATCATCGTAAATCGAAGTCTTGTGGTTATTACTAAAAGCTAACAATGACACAGGGCTTCTGATAAGAAATGATCCCAACAGAAACCAGCCGAAGTCCCCAAGAACTCCACGACAAGACCAGACCAAAATAGAAGATAGAAGAACCAAGCCGGCCAGAAGAATAGACGACCAGAATAAGAAGTAAGAGAAGTATATAACATATAGATATTTAGTGCCGGTAAAGAGGGTATAGAACAAATAGATAAAACATGATTCTTTTAAATGTGTTTAAATTGCTATAACAAATAGAAGTGACGATACTGAATTTCCTTGGATTTTTATTTCTGCCACGGATTTTTATATTATATTTCAACAAATCGATAAGAATGAATACAAGGTATTCAAAGTGTACGATCATAAGATATAAAAGCCATGGCATTTTCCGCCCTGTCGGCTGGGGCGTTAGAATGCACCGACTGCACCTCTGCAGAGGGATAAGAATCCTCCAAATAGGGCCACCTGTTGACCGTGGTGGCGACCCATGATGCTTAAAGACGGAGTCTTGGTGGATGAGCAGTCCATAACCTGCAACATTCCACTTAGACCCTTACCTATG
>CM042145.1:11779537-11789537 GCA_023376005.1 Doryteuthis pealeii | reverse complement strand
CGGCCCCATGAAAGAGGGTTTGAGAGGTAAACATTATTCCAGTGATGAGGAAGTGAAATCTGTAGTGAAGAAGGGACTCAAAGAACAGTCAACAGAATTTTACGGGGTAGGGATACATGCTCTCATTCGAAGGTGGAACATTGCTATTGAGAGAAGCGGTGACTATGTGGAGAAGTAGGGATGTGATCTACTGAGGACCAGCTTCATTTTGATGTATGATACATGTTCCTGTGTTGATAATTATACCTGTCCTAAACAAAATGGCATTACTTTTTGACTCAACCTCGTATAACATTTAATTTTAAAAGGGTTTGTTTCTTTATTTAATGGCATATCAACCGTGGGTTAATTAATGCCAAATCCATCCTTACAGAAGAATAGTAGTGGTACTATTTAATCTATATTTGGGGGATGAAGATGTTTATACTTTTCATAAGTGTATTAGTCAGAATGTGAACGTAATTGCATGACTGGAGTTTGTTTTTTTATTTAGGAGGAAAGAGGAGGAGGAGGAGGGGCTGTCAAAGTAGTTTTGACTAACGAGAAGAGAGTTCGTTTTGTTTAAATTCAGAGTTGTCCTTCTCTTAGACTGGTTGACAAACCAATGTTAAAGAGCCCGGTCTGTCCTACTATTTACCCATGGCTAGAGAGAGAATAGTTGGATTCGTACCTTTCCCAAGTGTATTAGCGCTATATGTGTGACAAAGAGCACGGGGCGAGTGGAGGAGGTGAGGACCGTATAGTTGAGAATTCCCTGCCCCCAAGGACTAAGCGCGTCCGTGTGTGCCTGGCCTGTGCGAGGGGGGTATAGCGAGTGACTCGAGATTGAACTCGCAACCTCCTGATCATGAGTGGTGGAATTGCTGTCACCCCTGTTAGCTAAAGTGGTTTCGCCACTGAGAGAAATAAATGCCGAAGGCGAGTTCTCTGGGACAGAACGTCTTTTTCAGTTGAGAGAACGGTGTGTCGTGTTTCGATCTTCAAGTGAAGTGAACTTTTGACGAATTGTGTGAGAACTACTGGGAGTGTTTGTATTTACCACGTACCACACGTGTACGGATTAGGCACAAGGCCTTATTAATGTGAGTCCACCCACGAACCGAAGCTCATGGGTGGCGGGTGCAAAAAATGCGTGGATCCCGTCGGCATCCCCCTCAAGGGGGGCACCTCAGGCACTAGGCCCACCTCTTTAAATCGAGGGGGCAGGTGTTGCCTGGGATGACGCCGTTAATTTAACACACCGGTCCAGTGACCGAAGCTACCGGATCCCCGCCAGAGCGACGGGGTTGTTAATGTAATGGGAGTGTTGCGGTGGAATACTTTTTTTTCACTTGAAACTAACAACTAGAATATGGAATGCAAACAGCCGCGTCCAAGATTTGAACTCGTGCCGCCGTGTCCGTTTCCTACGATTGTAACCATTACACCACACGCGTCTCTAACAAGTTTCAAACTCACTTACTACGATGTTGCAGTCCAGTGCGTTAACCACTACGCTAGTTTTTTAAAACAAAATATTATTGGCAAAAAAAAAAAAAAAAAAAAGAAAGAAAAGAAAAAAGAAAAAGTAAACATGTTAAAAGGTCAAACATCAAAGAAGAGCGGCAAGTTCATGTTGAACACGTTGGACCACCAACGCAGAAACAAATAGAATACATAATGAATAAATAAAAATAAATTATAAAATGAATAAATAAAATGATAAAATGAAAAGCGCTTTTATTCTTATTGTTGCAAATTCATCTTTAGTTCTTCACCTCATTGTCTTCAGATTGATCGCTCGTACAATGACATTGTTGTTGTTGTTGTTGTTGTTGTTGTTTGGCGCGACGATCAGTCCAATGCTGATAGGGGTCACGTGACCTCAGCGGAGAGAACGTTGACGCATCAAACGATTGTGGCGGCATTTGGCCGAAGAATGGAACGAAGAAGAAAACAAAGACAAACAAAAAAACAAAACAATTTTGTAGGTCAGTAAATAAATAAGTAGGTATTTACCTCATACCCACTTGTGTGGGTTTGACACAAGGCCTCGTTTTTACGTGGGCGATTAAAATTGCGTTGATCCCGTCGGCATTCGCCTCAAGGGGGGCGCTGAGCAATAATCCCAGCACTGCCTTTAAAATCAGGGGTGATTAAAATTGCGTCGATCCCGTCGCATTCTTACTTAAGTGGGCGCCTCAGGCGCTGGGCAATAATCCCAGCACTGCCCTTTAAATCAAGGGGCAGGTATTGCCTGGGGATAGCCCCCTGGGATCGACGCTATATTAACTTTACCGGTCCAGTGGCCGAAGCTCACTGGACCCCCGAGTGGGTCAGGTAAATAAATAAGTAAATGAATGAATAAATACTAGTTTAGAACCACCCGGAATACATTCGACGGAGACAATCTGTTGCGCATTAAGCGTTTTGGGCAGATTCCCTCGGGCGGGGGTTCAGTGTATTAGTCTGAAAGTAAACATAATAGCGTGATTGGAATCCAAACTCGCTTACCTTTCATTCATTCATTATGGGTATTCAGATTTTTTTTTAATTCATTGTTTCATCTCTAGCCCATAAATGGAACATAACAGTTACTACACTCCGGGTCAGAGTAGATCTGGGAGTAACAGAGGGGAACTCCAACTCCCAGAGCTCGAGAATTGGGAACCTCACCACTTAATGCTTCATCTTCTTAGCCATAAATGGAACCTAACAGTTACTACTCCGGGTCAGAGTAGATCTGGGAGTAACAGAGGGGAACTCCACACTCCCAGAGCTCGAGAATTGAACCTCACACTTAATGCTTCATCTTCTTAGCCATAAATGGAACCTAACAGTTACTACCACTCGGGTCAGAGTAGATCTGGGAGTAACAGAGGGGAACTCCACACTCCCAGAGCTCGAGAATTGGAACCTCACTTAATGCTTCATCTTCTTAGCCCATAAATGGAACCCTAACAGTTACTACCATCCGGGTCAGAGTAGATCTGGGAGTAACAGAGGGAACTCACACTCCCAGAGCTCGAGAATGGAACCTCACCACTTAATGCTTCATTTCTTAGCCCAAATGGGACCCTAACAGTTCGGGTCAGAGTAGATCTGGGAGTAACGGGAGGGCACTCCCCAGAGCTCGAGAATTGGAACCTCACCACTTAATGCTTCATTTTCTTAGCCCATAAATGGGACCCTAACAGTTACCGCCATTCCGGTCAGAGTAGATCTGGGAGTAACGGAGGGGCACTCCACACTCCCAGAGCTCGAGAATTGGAACCTCACACTTAATGCTTCATTTCTTAGCCATAAATGGGACCCTAAACGTTACCGCCATTCCGGGTCAGAGTAGATCTGGAGTAACGGAGGGGCACTCACACTCCCAGAGCTCGAGAATTGGAACTCACCACTTAATGCTTCATTTCTTAGCCCATAAATGGGACCCTAACAGTTACGCCATTCGGGTCAGAGTAGATCTGGGAGTAACGGGGGCACTCCACACTCCCCAGAGCTCGAGAAATGGAACCTCACCATTAATGTTCATTTTCTTAGCCCATAAATGGGACCCTAACAGTTCCGCCATTCCGGGTCAGAGTAGATCTGGGAGTAACGGAGGGGCACTCACACTCCCCAGAGCTCGAGAATTGGGACCTCACCACTTAATGCAGATTAGCATCATACCTACCTAGGAGACTAAGAACCTCCGCCACCGCCTTTTAGCACAGGTATGATGAAAAAGGATTGGGAGTTTGCCATAAGGGCAATAGGGTTGGGACAATCATATAGTTGTAAGGGCTTGCCGTGACCAGCCTTTTTATCGAAGAGGGCCAATCGGATCGCCCGTCTAGCTCAAGCAGGGGGTACAGTGAAGTGTTCCATGTCATAGACTGCTCGGCAACCAGGGTTCCGACCTTATGGGTCGTCAGACCCAGGGTCGCCATCTACGGCCAACAGGTGGCCCCATTATTGGCGGGGGAGGATCGTACTCATCTGTAGAAGTGTTGTCGGCTTATGTTGTATACTCTGTTTCCTTTCTTACTTACTATTCTTCTTCTTCCAGCGTCTCTTCTAGCGTCTGGACTTCATCTTGGGGACTTCGTGTCTGGTCTTCCATTGGGGATTCCTCTTTATCAGAAGCCCTGTGTCATTGGTAGTTTTTAGATAATAACACAAGACTTCGATTTAACTTAAATCATATTTTATTCTGAAATCCCCACCAGACTACCTGCGCAGATTGAGTCGGCAGCGTGCATAACACGACTTACCACCGTCGTGGTCTTTGGCCGATCTGACTAAAATCTCTTTCTAATCTAAACCGGAAGAGGGTCTTCTTCACCGATTCTCACGGTATCCACCGGAAGGAGGATCAGGACTGTCAAGCCTTGTCATTCAACCTTCAAGGCCCCCGGCTTAACTTATAACAGCCATTTTGGTTTCTACACTACTGTACATAAATATTAGGAATCTAATAATTATGTAACACGTATTCTACTGTTCTAGCCGACATTGTCAAGTAAGGCGATTTCAATATACGCGTAGGAAAGGCATAAACTGCAATAGACAGATTATCGATCATATAGAAATCTGTTCTCTTTGGATTCTCCCAAGCTGTAACTGTGTCAGTGCTACTGTATGGCTGCACCTCTTGGATGTTAACGAAATGGGTAGGAAAAAGCTGGGTAATTCCATGTCAAATCATCCAGGCTATGTCACCCACCCCCTTTTGTCCAATTGTGGATTCTGATAAAATTAGCCGATCCCCAAAGCTTCCAATTCCAGAAATTAGCAGAGTTATGTCGATTTTTAACTCTCCAAATTTGAAGTGTGGGCGGTCGCAAAAAATGGCGACTTTTTGTAATCTATTTTTTGTTTGTAAAATGGGTTCTAGAGCTTCCCTACTCGATCGATCGATCAATATATCTTGGACTATTTATAACTCTATATGTTTATTTCAATCTATCTATCTATCTATCGATCGATCGATCCATCGATCGATCAATCTCTCTCAGTCTATTTATATCTATATCTATCTATCTATCTATCTATCAAAGTCTATTTATATCTCTATATGTTTATTTCAATCTATCTATGTATCTATCTATCTATCAATCTCTCTCAGTCTATTTATATCTATATTTATTTATATCTATCTATCTATCTATCTATCTCGGTCTATTTATATCTATATTTGTTTATATCTATCTATCTATCAAAGTCTATTTATATCTCTATATGTTTATTTCTATCTATATATCTATCTATCTATCTATCAATCTCTCTCAGTCTATCTATCTATCTATCTATCTATCTATTCCAAACTTTGTATATATGTTTGTAGTGATCATGCAAAATTAAACAAACCAAAACATCCAATTTTATGTGTCTAATGATTTTAGAAAAGTCATTTCTCTGTGATGGGTGTGTGTTGGGTGTCCGTGTGTGGTGTGTAAAAAGTGTGTGTTGGGTGTCCGTGGGTGTGTGTAAAAGGGTGTGTGGTTGTGTCGGTGTTGTGTAAAAGGGTGTGTGTTGTGTCGTGTGTGTTGTAAAGGGTGTGTGTTGGGTGTCCGTGTGTGTGTGTAAAGGGTGTTGTTTGGGGTGTCCGTGTGTTGTGTAAAGGGTGTGGTGTTGGGTGTCCGTGTGTGTGTGTAAAAGGGTGTGTTGGGTGTCGGTGTGTGTGTAAAAGGGTGTGTGTTGGGTGTCCGTGTGTGTGTGTAAAAGGGTGTGTGTTGGGTGTCCGTTGTGTGTTGTGTAAAGGGTGTGTGTTGGGTGTCCGTGTGTGTGTGTAAGGGTGTGTGTTGGGTGTCCGTGTGTGTGTGTAAAAGGGTGTGTGTTGGGGTGCCGTGTGTGGGTGTGTAAACGGTGTGTGTGTTGGGTGTCCGTGGTGTGTGAAAGGTGTGTGTGGGGTTCCGTTGTGTGTGTGTGTAACAGGGGTGTGTGTTGGGTGTCCGTGTGTGGTTAAAAAGAGAATTCTAAGGATAATCTATATAGTAACTGTGAGTCGTTGACTTCCTGTTTAGAAAGTATGGTAGCTAATTTTGACTCGATGCAAAAATTGCTAAATATTTTTGATTAGAAAATAATTCAAAAAATTAGCACAGGATCTGTCTGGTAAAGTACAGAGCTGATGGTAGGGTGGCCCTCCACCTCACAGGCAAAATATCTCTTGGTCTAGCGCTCGGGAAAAGGGGATAGACTCGCTGATTGGCTGTTGACGACTTTAGGCACCCCGACGACTTTACTTACTTACTAACTGATATTGAGCATGTTTTTATTTTTTAAGAATTTTTTAAAAACATTATGTTCACACACACACACACACAGACACACACACAGGACACACACACACACACACATATATATATATATAAATATATATGTGTGTGTGTGTGTGTGTGTGTGTGTGTGTGTGTGCAATAAATTAGTGGTAGAGAATGAGGAAAGAGAGAAAGATAGGAATAGACAGAGAACTAGGAGAGACAAGGGGAAAGGAAATATTAAGAGAGAAAGATAGAAATAAAGAAAACAACTTAGATAGATAGATAGATTGATAGATAGATAGATAGATGACTGACTAGGATAGATAGATAGATAGATAGATAGATAAATCTTTTTCACTTCGGAATAGGAAAGTGAAATATAAACAAAATAGAAAACGTGATAAAACAAAGTACATATATATATATATATATATATATATATATAGAGAGAGAGAGAGAGAAGAGAGAGAGAGAGAGAGAGAGAGGAAGAGAGAGAGAAGAAAGAGAGAAAGTGAGAGAGAGGAAGAGAGAGAGAGAGAGAGAGAAAGTGAGAGAGAGGAAAAAAAAGAAGAGAGAGAGAGAAAGAAGAAAGAGAGAAAGTGAGAGAGAGGGAGAGAGAGAGAGAAAGAGATAGGGAGAGAGAGAAGAAGAAAGAAGAGAGAGAGAGAGAGAAAAAAAGAGAGATAGAGAGAAATAGACATAAAGAGAGAGAGAGAAAGAAAGAGAGAGAGAGAAGAATGAGAGAGAGAGAGAGAGAGATAGAGAGAGAGAAAGAAAGAAGAAAGAGAGAGAAAGAAGAGAGAGAGAGAGAAAGAGAAGAAAGAGAGAGAAGAGAGAGAAGAGAGAAAGATAGATATAGATAGGAGAGAGAAAGAGAGAGAGAAAGAGGAGAGAAAGAGAGAGAGAAAGAGAGAGAAGAGAAGAGAGATAAAGAGAGATAGATAGATAGAAAGAGAGAGAGATAGATAGAGAGAGAGAGGGAGAGAAAGAGAGAGAGGGAGAGAGAAAGAAAGAGGAGGAAGAAGAGAGAGAGAAAGAAAGAGAGAGAAGGGAGAGAGAGAGAGAGAGAGAGAGAGAGAGAGTTGAATGGAGATGGGCGTGAACTATTTCAACGAAGGTAAGAAGTCTATTGGTGTCGTGAAATTTCTCTCGTTAAATCAACAAGATCTGCCATGACACGATCGCGGTTGCGACTTTGTTGAACGTTGGGGCGGGGGGGGGGTAAGGCTATTCGTTGGCGCGAATTATCTTTGTCGAAAAGTAGTCTGATGCCCTTATCTTAATGGCGGCTAATGGAGGGCAAAGTAATCGAGTCTGGCGGGAGTCAGTGCAGTCGACAGGGTGTTGGGGGTGTGAGGCCGGCTATTTGCGTTCCATGTGGCTAGCTATGTTTGTGTATTTAATGTGTGTGTGTGTGTGTGTTTTACATGCGTATAAATGGATGTGTGCTTCTGTGAGTATATTTCATTGTGTGTGTGTGTGTCTGTGTGTGTGTGTGTGCGTGCGTGCGCGCATGTGTGCTATATCATCATCAATCATCATCATTTCAGCGCGGATATCCATGACAATCTCTCTCCATCCGTCCCTATCGCTCATCATTCTCGGGAGGTCCTCTATGCAGCATCCTGCATCCGCACAGAGCTGATCAACGTACGTTTTTTGCTGGTCGGCCCACACTGGCTTGTCCATGTGCTGGCTTCCACAGCAGGACGTCGCTTATGAGTTCGTCCTTGCTTCTCCAGCAGTGTCCCGCGTGTCTTGTCCGTCTTACTCGATGGTTTGGGTGATATGTGGTAGGTGCCGTACAGCTGTTTTTCTCGTAGGGTGCTGTTTCCACGTCTTGTTCAGGATCACCCTAGCATTCTTGTGCAGCTCCCATCTAGTTTATTCTCTAGTCGCTTAGTTAGGGTCCAGGTGGTGCTGCCATACAGCAGTACTGACACGACAACGGCCTGGAAGAACTGTCATGTGTGCGTCTGTGGCCATTTTTGTGTGTGACATATCTGTATGTCTTACAGAGTGCGTGTGTGTATATATATTTACCAACCCCTCCGCACGAGCAGGATGCGACACAAGGTCAATTTCTTAAGCGGAGTTTATCAGGTTTGAATTCAAGATTTTCCTTCTCCTAGACCGGTTGCCTAACCATGGTTAAAGAGCCACTCTGCCTACTATTTACCCATAGCTGGAGGGAGAGTAGGATTTATACCTTTCCCAAGGGTATTAGCGCTAAGTGAAATGCAATTACCACGTCCAGGATTTGAAACCGGGCGACGAGTCCATTTCCCATAACTTTAACATTACACCACGCGCTTCCATGTATATGCGTGTGTGTATTAGTGTGTGTATAATGTGTGTATGTGTGTGGTGAATACATCCAACCTTTTCAGTGCGGGCAAGATGCGACACGGAATGAATTTTCAAATGGAGTACACCGGGTCTAAAAGTTTTCCTTCTCCTATGCCGGTTGCCTTACTAAGACTAAAGAGCCAGTTTGCTCTTCTGTTAATCGATGTAGGCTTTTGCTGGCCGCCACACTAGTGTGTACATGTATAGGTACCCATAAGAGAATGTCACTTATAAGCTCGTCCTTGCTTCTCCAGCAGTGTCCAGCATGTTGTGTTCATCTTAATTGGATTGTTTGCGTAATGTGGCAATTGGCCATACAGCTGTCGATATATAATCTGTCTGATGCATATATTGACATCACTTTCTGTAGATGAGATATACTACCTATGTATGTGAACTGATCTACTAATTTCAGGGGTTTGAAATGCTAATTTTTATAACTAATAATAATAATATTGAATATATTTAATTAATTAATTATATTAGTTAATAAATATGATAATTACTATAAATCTATATATCATAATATAATTTTGATTAATTGATTAATAATCACATAATTATATATATAATTATTGATTAAATATAAATCTATATATCATAAATAATTATATTATGGGCGGGAATTTATTATTGTTTTTTATGTATTATAAAAAATTTAAAAGGAAAAAAAAAATATCTTGAAATGATTTCAAACTTCCACAAATACAACAACTCACAGGACTTAACGGAACTTTACGATCTCTACCGAATTTTAAATCTCCATCAAATTCAACGGAATTAGACCACAGTTGATTTAACAAACACAAGATGGAAACTTTTCAACTCTTTAAGAACTCTCTGAAGATGGATTTTAACTCCGAAAATATTAAGAGAAAAAAAAAAGAAAAAAGAAATTTAAATAAATATGTTTTTCAACATAAATTTGCATTATTTTGCCTTCAAAAATATCTTAATCATTTTATAATTAATGCTTCTAACACACTATAAAACAAACAAAAAAAATCTTCATAATTATATTAATTAATATTATATAATATTAAATATTAAACACTAATATAATTTAAGATCATAATTTTCACTAATTTCAGGGGCTTACCTTCAAGTGTGGAAAAGTTTTCATCTTGTTTGTAACAATTCTAGACATAATAACGTTATTATTTACTATTTTTAAGTAACTATTCTTAAATACATGATTTTTATACTGTTACATGGCTTCAAGTATTTCCTATCTGTTATGACCTTTTTAAGGATCAATAAATAATAACTGAACACGGGATAAAATGTAGGGAACAGATGTATTCAGCAATATGTCAATGTACAATTGAGAAGGTTTCCTTGTTACAGCGTACATGAAGTACATGTATCTGCTACTTCTCACTTGAGTAGCTTTGCTTTGTTAGATATACCCTTTGGTAAGT
>CM042145.1:11729905-11779527 GCA_023376005.1 Doryteuthis pealeii | reverse complement strand
TGAGTGTGTGACAGGTGTTGTGGTGTCGTGTGTGGGTGTTGTAAAGGGTGTGTGTTGGCTGTCCGTGTGTGTGTGTTTAAAAGGGTGTGTGTTGGGTGTCCGTGTGTGTGTGTAAAAGGGTGGTGTGTTGGGTGTCTGTGTGTGTGTGTAAAAGGGTGTGTGTTGGGTGTCGTGGTGTGTGTGGTAAAAGGGTGTGTGTTGGGTGTCCGTGTTGTGTGTGTGTAAGGGTGTGTGTTGGGTGTCCGTGTGTGTGTGTAAAGGGGTGTGTGTTGGGTGTCCGTGTGTGTGTGTAAAAGGGTGTGTGTTGGGTGTCCGTGTGGTGTTGTAAAAGGGTGTGTGTTGGGTGTCGTGTGGTGTGTAAAAGGGTGTGTGTTGGGTGTCCGTGTGTGTGTGTAAAAGGGTGTGTGTTGGGTGTCCGCGGTGTGTGTGTAAAAGGGTGTGTGTTGGTTGTCCGTGTGTGTGTGTGGACAGGGTGTGGTGGGTGTCCGTGTGTGTGTAAGGGGTTTTGGGTGTCGCGTTGTGTGTGTAAAGGGTGTGTGTTGGGTGTCCGTGTTGTGTGTGTGTGACTAGGGTGTGTGTTGGGTGTCCGTGTGTGTGTGGACTGGGTGTGTGTTGGGTTCCGTGTGTGTGGGTGTGCTGGGGGTGTGTGTTGGGTGTCCGTGTGTGTGTGTGAACGGTGTGTGTTTGGGTGTCCGTGTGGTGTGTGACTGGTGTGGTGTTGGGTGGTCCGTGTGTGTGTGTGACAGGGTGTGTGTTGTCCGTGTGTGTGTGTGGTCCGTGCGTATGTGACAGGTGGTGTGTGTGTCGTGTGTGTGTGTCCGTGTGTGTGTGTGTTGTGTGGTGTGTGACAGGGTGTGTGTTGGGTGTCCGTGTGTGTGTGTGACAGGGTGTGTGTTGGGTGTCCGTGCGTATGTGACAGGGTGTGTGTGAGTCCGTGTGTGGTGTGTGACATGGGTGTGTGGTTGGTGTCCGTGTGTGTGTGTGGTGGACAGGGTGGTGGGTGTTGGGTGTCCGTGGCGTATGTGACAGGTGTGTATGTGTCCGTGTGTGTGTGTTCCGTGTGTGTGTGTGACAGGGTGTGTGTTGGGTGTCCGTGCGTATGTGACAGGGTGTGTAGTGTCGTGTGTGGTGTGTGTGTGTGTCCGTGTGTGTGTTACTGTGGGAGATGTTGTGGTGTTCAATGCACATGCCGGATGGTGTAAACAAACACAGTGTTGAACAGGCAGCGTTTTCATGATCGCGTGGGTGTCAGAAAGAGAGCGGAAGAGGAAGAAAGCGGGTTAAGTATGAGGAGGGGGGGGGCAGAGATGGGGGGGGTGCTTCGAATGTTTTTTTTTATGAAAATTATGTTTCAAGTGGCTGAAGAAGGTTGACGATGAGTAGAAGCGGAAACTTCGCATGGCCAAAGAAACTACAAACAGAAACTCAACACACACGGACGCGCGAGCGCGCTATAATAATAATAATAATAATAATGCCATACAGGACAAATTATATCAAAGCGAAAATCGATAAGACCAACAAATAGTAAATGTAGACTTTGCGGTAATAGAGATGAAACTGTAAACCATATACTCTGCGAATGTAGCAAACTAGCACAACGAGAATACAAGACTAGACACGACTGGGTTGGGAAGGTGATCCACTGGGAATTATGCAAAAAATGTAATTTTGACCACACAACAAAATGGTATATGCATAAACCTGAATCTGTTCTTGAGAACGAAACGCATAAAATTCTCTGGGACTTTGAAATTAAAACGGATCACCTTATCACAGCAAGAAGGCCAGACCTAGTGTTGATAAACAAAAGAAAGAACTTGTCAACTGGTGGATTTTGCAGTGCCAGCAGATCACAGGGTGAAGCTAAAGGAAAATGAAAAAATGGACAAATATCTGACCTTGCCAGAGAACTGAAAAAGTTATGGAAATGAAAGTGAAAGTGATACCAATTGTGGTTGGTGGACTTGGAACAGTCCAAAAGGATTAGAAAAGGGTTTGGAAGTTTGATATCAGAGGAAAGGATTGAAAACCATTCAGAACACTGCACTGCTGCAATCTGCCAGAATACCCAGAAGAGTCCTGGAGACCTGAGGAGACTTGCTGTCACTCAGACTCCAGTGAAAGACCATCAGCTAACACTGATGTGAAAAACAAAAGGAGTAATAATAATATAATAATATAAATAATAATAATAATAATACAAACAGTAAATGTAGACTTTAAAAAAAAGAGAGAATGTATCAACTGTGGACTTTGCGGTTCCAGCAGATCACAGAGTGAAGCTGATGGAAAATGAAAAGATGGATAAATACCTGGACTTGCCAAAGATTGAAAAAAACTGTGGAATATGAGAGTGAAAAGGATACTAATTGTAGATGGTGCACTAGGAACGGTCCCATAAACTTGGAAAAAAGACTGGAGTTCTTAGGGAGTACCACATTATCGCCATTACTTCCAGTCCACTCAGACTCGGAGTGGTAGTACCTGTTAGGGTCCATCTATGGGTTAGATAGAAGAAAATGAGTTTTTTTTTTTTCAATTTGAGTTTATATAAAAAGAATTGAATACCCATCAAGAATGAGTAAAAAGACAGCTTCGGCATAAATTAACCAACAAGTGTTGAATGCCGTAAAATCCAACCTCCAACCGTTCTAATAATAGGACTTGGAAAGTTTGGATATTAGAGGAAGGATTGATACCATTCAGAAGCACTGCACTGCTGCAATCTGCCAAGACTACTACTCAGAAGAGTCCTGGAGACCTGAGGAGACTTGCTGTCACTCAGACTCCAGTGAAAGACCATCAGCTAACACTGATGTGAAACTCAAAAGGAGTAAATAATAATATAACTTACTGGAACTTTGAGATACAAACGGATCATCCAATCCAGGCAGAAGACCATCCCTAGTTTTAAATTAACATGAAGAAAAAAACTTGCAATCCATAGATTTTGCCGTTAAAGTGAACCACCGAGTAAAAGAAAAGAAAAAGAAAAGATAAACAGATACTTAGACCTTGCTGTGAGATGATAAACTGTTGAATATTAAGATGAAGATGAAACCATTGTAGTCGGTGCCCATGGGACGGTCACCAATGGTTTGTAAAGAAAAAAGCTCTAGGGATTGGGGATCAGGAAGAATCGAACTATCGACCACAACACTGGTTAAGATCAGCTAAAATGGGACCTGAGAAGACTTGCTCTCACTCAGACTCCAGTAAAGACTACCAGCTAACGCTGGTGCGAAAAGCTCGCAAGAAAACATGTAATAATAATAAACAGAAAAAAGCAACACCCCCCCTAAAAAAACATAAAAAAACAACCCTCTATCTAAAATATTGTAATATCAACGTCACTACTCAATCAACTGTGACTTAAAGTTTCACGGAAGGGAGATCATGATCATTGTACTATCTGGTGATCGTTGTCTCCTTGCGGGACACTTTAGGTAATATCATGAGGTATTGTGAGGTAATAGTTCAATATAATTATTTTCATTACAGCTCTTTCTTTGTATACTGAGCATTTATATTTTTTTAACTTCAACAAATTCGTTACCACCCATTTATCTTAATAATAATAATAATAAGCCAGGATATAGGGATGGAATTGGAATCGAAAAATGTGGCTATGCTTGTAATAAAAAGGGGTGAAAGAAAACTAATGAATGGAATACAACTACCAAATCAGGAAACTATAAATCTCTTGATGAAAATGAAAGCTACAAATATTAGGTAATTTTTAGAAGCGGACAATATCATGCAAGCAGAAATTAAAGGAAAATAACTTTTCCTTTAATTTCTGCTTGCATGATATTGTCAAAAGAATATCTCAGGAGAACTAGAAACTTCTAGAAACGAACTTAAACAGCAGAAATCTGATCAAAAAGGAATTAATACCTGGCTGTCCCCATTATAAGATACTCAGGACCATTCTTAAAAATGGACAAAAAGAACTCAGACAGATAGACCAAAGGACGGAAAATTAATGACCATGCACAGGCTCTCCACCCTAGAGATGATAGAGATAGATTGTATGTTCAAGAAAGGAAGGGGGGGAAGAGGTCTTGCCAACATAGAGGAATGCACAGAAACCACAATCCAAAAATTTGAAGATTACACAAGGAAGAGCAAAGACAAACTACTTATAGCGCGCCAACAATAGTAGAAACGGCAGATAGACAAACAGAAAAACGACAAAGACTAGAAAACAAAAATGGAAGAAAAACAATTATATGGACGCTTCAACGACAATAGAAGACGTTGCACATGAAAAGACTTGGACAGGGTAAGAAAAGGAAACCTCAAAAGAGAAACAGAATCACTTATAATTGCTGCAACAAAATAATTGCCATAAGGACAAACTACATCAAAGCGAAATTGATAAGACCCAACAAAATAGTAAATGTAGACTTTGCGATAATAAGAATGAAACTGTTAACCATATACTCTGCGAATGTAGCAAACTAGCACAACGAGAATAAAAACTAGACACGACTGGGTGGGAAGGTGATCACTGGGAATTATGCAAAAAAATTACATTTTGACCACACAACAAAATGTTATATGCATAAACAAATCTGTTCTTGAGAACGAAACGCACAAAATTCTCTGGGACTTTGAAATAAAAACGGATTACTTATCCCAGCAAGAAGACCAGACCTAGTGTTGATAAACAAAAAAGAAAGAACTTGTCAACTGGTGATTTTTGCAGTGCCAGCAGATCACAGAGTGAAGTTAAAAGAAAATGAAAAAATGGACAAATATCTGACCTTGCAGAGAACTGAAAAAGTTATGGAATATGAAAGTGAAAGTGATAACAATTGTAGTTGGTGCACTTGGACAGTCCAAAAGGATTAGAAAAGGGCTTGGAAAGTTTGGATAATCAGAGGAAGGATTGAACCATTCAGAACACTGCACTGTTGCATCTGCCAAATAGATCTCGAAAGAGTCCTGGAGACCTGAGGAGACTTGCTGTCACTCAGACTCCAGTGAAAAGACCATCAGCTAATGCTGATGTGAACATCAAAGGAATAATAATAATAATAATAATAATAATATAATAATAATATAATAATAAAAATTCTCGGGACTTCGAGATAAAGACGGATAACCTATTCAAATAATAATAATAATAATAATAATATATAATAATATAATAATTTGTTAATTATTATTATTATTATTATTATTATCACTCCTTTTGAGTTTTCACATTAGCGTTAGCTGATGGTATTTTCATGGAGTCTGAGTGGACAACAAGTCTCCTCAGGTCTCCAGGACTCTTCTGAGTATTCTGGCAGATTGCAGCAGTGCAGTAGTCTGAGATGGTCTCAATTCTTCCTCTGATTTTTAGATCCCCCAGTTTCTTTTTTCCAAGTTTATTGGTACCGTTCCAAGTGCACAATCTACAATTGGTATCACTTTCATCTTCATGTTCCACGGCTTTTTTAATTCTCTGGCAAGGTCCAGATATTTATCCATCTTCTCATTTTCCTTCAGCTTCACCCTGTTGATCTGCTGGGACCGCAAAGTCCACCAGTTGACACGTTTTCTTTTTTGTTTGTTAATTAACACTAGGTTTGGTCTCCTGGCTGGGATAGGAGTGATCCTCTTGATCTCGAAGTCCAGAGGTTATCATTATTATTATCATTATTAATATTCGCGCTTTGTTTGATCAACAGTCAAATTATTCAAAGTTATTTCCTGGATTAGGTCATTGCAGATGTAATGATAGACAAGGAACATCTGAGGAAGGTCGGAGGATATAGCGGATGAAACCTTGTGTTTTTACAATACACAATAAGATGTGAAGACAACGTGAAAATTGTTTACACAGTCGTCATCAAAAAAAAAAAAATAAATAAATAAATAAATAAATCAGACAAATCTATTAATAAGTGGATTTGTTGTCTCTCTGTCTGTCCGAAACTACGTTACTGCTTACACCCCTAGGATTGCGTAAGCTTGTCAATGAGGATTAATTTATATTCAATAATCCTTGATACAGTAGAATTTGAGTATGCAACATTAAACGGTCCACTTTGTATTTTTAAAATACATTTTAATAAATACATGTCCGGTATTATATATTTTAATTTTTTAAAACTCTCACTCCTTTTTTTCAGAAAAAGTTTACATATAAATAACATACCTACGATGTTCGTATAAAATTTATGTGTAAAATTCAAAAGAATCAATTTAATTACTATTTCTCTGAATGTTTGAGATGAGGCTTGATGATTAGTATTATCTGCGTTATTCGGACTATTGTCCTCATCTTTATTGTTTATTTGTACAACATTTCGGTCGATATACCCTCCGGCCTCTTCAGGTATTTCTTGTCGGACTCGGGACTTCTTTTGGACTCGGGAACCTCTTTTTGTACAATACTTAATTATTTATTAATAATAATACAATTATTAATTAATAATAATATATTAATTTATTACTGAATATAGTATTATCTAATAATAGATATACTAATTATTAATAATATAAGATAGAAATGACACAACATTTTATTTTTAGGGGGACACAACTAAGTTTCATTTCAAATTGTTTTAGTTTTTTTACATCGTTAAATAATTGATGATTTTATACTTGCGATACAAACCTGCTGAGACTGGAATTTTAATTCTCGTCTAGGCAATATCTTTTTCTTTACTTTAAAAAAGTGGGTTATTTTTTTTGCCCCGCGGGAGGACGTGTTTCTTATTTTTGCTAGTATTAAATAATAGTAGTTTACAAAATACAATATGAAAAAATGTATAAGTGAAAGGACGAGAAATCACACGAGCTTAAATCAGTCTCGCTTGTGACGTATCTTGCCAGATGAAAAATCACTGTCATAATCGGTTGTATTGTTGAACAGAAATTTGTTTTTTTTTTGCTCTATAATAGATTATTTTGCTAAGAGACAGAAGTATACGATGAGGAACATCAAGTATCGAGTTGATTAGCCAAAATTGGACTTGTCTGAAATAACGCAGAGGTTTCGATGGCAAGGCCGATTCTCATCATCCTCAGTGTCTGCTTCCGTGGGATAACATTGGTACAGTCTTGTCATTTTCTTGTAACGTTAAACTTTAGCCTCCCAGAGTCCAACAGTGAGACTTCTGTTTTATATCTGGCGTTCGCCGACCTCATTCTCGTCAGTTTTCTTGGGACGGCACTATTTGCATAGTAACCCTTTTCCAACTGTTGAGCAGCGCGCAACATAATGTGCAAGCTTTATCGTCTGTTCGGATTTTTCTTTTTTTCCTTCACTGTTTAACGCATTCTGGCTATCGCCGCCGAAAGATATAATCGCATTTGCTGCCCTTTAAATAAACAGTTGTCTACTAGCGATGATCCGTCGGATTGTGATCGGGATCACGCTTGATTGCGCTTCTGTTGTCGTGCCACGTGGGATTCATGAATTAAATACGAGATTCAGATATCGAGGGTAACTCTTGGCTTGTGTTTTGTTTGGGGACGAATGAAAGAGAGTTCGCACTTTCACATTATTGTTAAACTTCACTCTTCTTTATGTTTGCGGTTTCGTGATGATATCTTCCTAGTGCTCTTGTGTGGTTTAAAAACTGGTGAAATATCGCCAAATAATTCCGATAATATTGAACATATCAACGACGTAAAGAACATCTCTCATCCAGCGGAAAATTCTATATTGGATGCCCGGAAGTCCGTTTATTGATCATAGCCTAATCCATTTTAAAGCATTAGCCTTGTATTACATATTCAGTTACATTCCTAATTTAACGATGGATGGACTGTTCTTTCCGTTGGACCATTCAATACGATTTTGGCCCCGACATCTTCCGTGAAAATTTGAAATCTGGACTGGTGGTCAGTCACGCCTTTTAATCCATGTTGTTTATGGAATGTGGTAAAGGGATATGCCTATTGAAATGCAACAAGGCTATTTCGGTGCAAAGGACGCCCAGAAAAAATATTGAAAGGAGAAGAATTATGGTAACAAGTATTCTGTAATCCTGGAGTGGGTATGGGCTCTTAGATTGTTCTTGCCCAGACACACTACATAAAGTCACGACACTAGAACCAAACCACAGTACGGTAATAATTCTTCTTTCTTCTTCTTCTTCCTTCTTCTTCTTCTTCTTTCTTTTTTCTTCTTCCTTCTTTCTTCTTCTTTTTCTTTTTTTCTTCTTATTTCTTTCTTCTTCTTCTTCTTCTTCTCTCTTCTTCTTCTTTGTTTCACACTGAATAAATAACAAAACAGAAAAACAGGAGTTAATCACTGACCTGATATATGATTTCATTCTTATTCAGCAGTGGAGGTGCGTGGTGTAAATAGGTTATAGGTCGTGTAGGAAATGAACAGCGAGGACAAGTTGCAATCCTGGACGAGTGTCTTCACATAGCGCTTTGGGAAAGGTACGGCCCAACCTATTCTCCCTCCAGTCAACAGGTAATAGTATGGCAGAGTGGGCTCTCTATCTTGGTATGACCACTGTGTGTAAGGGAGAAGGAAAACTCTGAATTCAAACCTAAAGGTCTCTCTTCCTGATCTAGCCCACACTAATTTAAGAGCTAACCCTTCCTCTCCATAGTGTCTCGGTTCACGTTGAAAGCACCGGTTTTACCGAAGATAAATAGTGAAATGAGGCCTGTTTAATGTTTAGATGGAGTCCATTTAAGCAACCAGCAGGTACTGTAAGCAACTGCATCAAAATAACCTTGTTTCGGCATAAATGACCCTTGAAAGGGTTGATTGCCATAAGACAAAACTATCAAATCTCCTTCATCTCAATATTTCTCTGCAATACAAAAAAAAAAAAATTCATAGACTGATGGAAAATAAACTGATTATTTTTTAAAGCTTGATACACTATGTATATTACTGTGCGCTTCACTTCGTGCTAATGCCTTCGAACAGCTATGAATCCACCAATCTCTTTCCCGCCGTATGTATAGTAGGGACGACTGTGTTCTTTAACTTTCGTTTGGCAAGTAGTAAAGAAGATTTAGGTTTGTTTTGTTTTTACGGCATATCAACCTCAGTGGGATCATTTAATGCGACAAGTTGTGAATAAATCAATTCTTAATTGGATAATACAATTTTTTTTAATAATACATTTTTTCCTATTTAACCGCATAGATGGGACGCCTAACAGGTACGGCCACTTCCGGGTCAGAGTGGACCAGGGAGCAATGGGTGATGAAGGGGTGGCTCACATTCCCATCCCCCTCCAGAAACTGGAAACCTCAACCATCAGAATAGAGTTTAAGTCATTCCCGACATGTAGACCGAGCACGCCTTCTATGCACCCATATGAATAAAAGGGGTTGGGGCTTTCCATAAGGGCAAATAGTAGTAAAAGAGAAGGGAAAATTGAAAAGTTCAAAATCGGTAGTCGTCGGGTGGCCTAAAGTCGGTATCAGCCATCAGTGAGGGAGGCTATCCCCTTTTTCAATAAGCGATAGACCAAGGAGATTGATTTTTGCGTCTGAGATGGAGGCGCGCACACGCACCACAAGCCCCTTACTTTTACCGCACAGATCCCTGTCTTAGCTCATACGCTGAGTTGGCGAGGGCGCGGTTCGAACTATGGAACTTGTGGTGTCTAGCCGAACGCCGTCAACCGAATAAAGCTAACCTGCTGCTTAAATATGACAAGTGTCGTAAATCGTTCCGTAGCGGAGTGGTTGCGCAAAATACATAGCTGCGCCCCTATGTTTGTAATTTGATGTACTGTTGTGAGGTTTTAAGGGGGTCAAATAAGAACAAAAGAGTAACAAATGTAGAAAATGTATTAAAACAGAAGTAGACCAAATACAATAGAGAGATGTGGAAATTACGTTGCGACGAAACAAGTTTTATTGGCTACACCTCGCATTGGCTTTCCTGCGCTAAGCCACAATTATCCTAGTTATTTATAGTAACTGTCGGCGCATTCCATTGGTCTTATAGGGTGTATCACCTATAACAGTACTGAATCAAATCAAAGCATGACTCGTTTATTAGAAGAAAAAACAAAACAATGGAAGAAATAATAAAATAAAATAAATAAAACAACATATAAAGGAAAAAGAAAAAGAAAATAACAAACCAACATAAAGAAACGAGACACAAAAGACGTCCAGAAGAGCATTAACTTTTGTTATGGAAAATAATGATTTGAGAATAGAAAAATTTCTAAAAGAATTTCTTTCTAGGCTAATTCCCAGAGCCCTCATAAAAAAAGTTATCTTCTTTTTCAGAGATCTGATAAGCCGTATATTCATGTAATTTGCATTAAAATTCTAAGGCATAAAATCTATTAATGGACTACTTGAAGCACATTTATTCTAAGAGAAGAGGTTTGTTTGATATCAACTGAATACTTGTCAACGTCGTAATGATTGATTTTAATGACACTCAACCCGTCTAGTGCTATTTCATAGCTAGAGGTTAGGTTTAATGTTTAGATTACGAGATCTTTCCATGTGAGGACTGGAGTGTGGTGCAAAGTTGTAGAGATCCACCACTCCACTCTCTCGATAGTGGTGGTCACGGAGAGCAAGAGAGTGTGTAGTTACGTGCATATTATATTAGTTCTCTTCTAAATGTCTGGAGCTATCTTGCGGTCAGTATTGCATCTCTCGCCCTCTCCCCAATCTGATAACAGGCTGTCGCACTGATATATTCACGAGCTGTGCAGTGTCGCGCAGTAGATGACAGACATCGCCGCGCTCCACTCACTTCAGTTATTTATGGGCATAGTCCCAAAGCATCCGGGCACACATCGTCGACCTCTACGCCCGTGCAACGCACAAATCTCTCGTGCATTTGATGGACGCGTGTTAGGCCCCCAACATCGCGGGCACCTGAATTGCACCTCGCGTCCATCCAATGCGCCTAAATCGCATTTGCTTTGCCTATGTCGTGAGGAGCGGGTAGCAGGTTCGCTTAAATCCTGCCCGCTACGAGTCACACGGCGAACACATTCCGTATGACTTGCACGTTTTCTAAATGAGTACGGTAGTGAGCTCTAGTTATGGTCACGAATATACGTTAAGAAAAAGGAAAACTCTGATTCAAACAATCTGCTCGAGCGGGGTGGATGGGGTAAAATATCTATAATGCTCGCTGAAAACGCCTCGAGAGAGGAGAGAGAGTATGGGTACGTAATATGCTGCTTTTGACTTGTAACTCTTAGGTCAATGAGGTCATGAGTCCGAGCGACGGATGATAAAGAAGAGAAGAGAGAGAGGGCAGGCGCACAGGCAGATGTTTTGGGGGTTATTTAAACTAGGAGTGCGTATATATATATATCCTCACTCTGGATAGTATATCTCACACTCGAGCCATGATAGCTTGCGCTCAATAGGCGTTCTCAGATCTCAGGTATATGTGAGGCATGGCATTTCTAGGGTCGTCTATAGTAAAGATCGAGAGACACGTCGAGACAGACTGGATTGTGCGGAGAGCGCACTAAGCAAAATTATTATGGAGAGGAATATGATTGGAGAGTGTAAATAAACCAAATTACAAATCAAATTAGAAAAGCTACATGAAACTAATACAGAATGCAGATAAAAAGATTAGAAACCAAAGGGGGGTATATCGAAAAATAAGACAACTGAAACTTAGCTCTTCCATCACTCCCATCTTTCAATTAAGATATATATCTACTCTCTCACACTCTCGCCACATTTACGCGTACACTCACGCGCACATCTCGCTAATAGTCTCACATCAACTGAGGCTCTATGGTCCTTTTCTCTCGTGCTAGAGGTTAAAGGTTTCTTTTAATACTTCGTACACGAGGCTGTTGTAAGATACTGAGAAGGGCCGATAAAGAGAGAGCATTAAGAAAGTCAAATATACACGATCTATATTAAGCACATATTTTTTAAAACTCGAGAATTTTCTAAACTCACTTCAATATTGCAAATGTTACTCTATATCGCTTCGAGCGCGGTGAAATAGGACTTATACACAAGCTGCACTAACCAGAATTAGGCAATAGGAAAGTCGCTGTAAACGCGCTCACTCTCTCGCTCTCGCTACTACTCACTCTTGAGATGTAGCGTAAATACGAGTGAGACTCTAGAGTCAGGCGGGCCAACAGGAGACAATCAAGTAAACACACACTTTTATTATACTCACAGTGGGAGGCGTACTTAAGGGAGGTTGCTCGACTTGAGAGAGTATGAGATGTTCTGGCAGCGCAGCACTACTCAGACAGAAAGAGCATCTACTCATTATAACACTCATAGAGGTCACTCTCCTCTCGCCACGACTTCCACAGGTATGCTATATTAGCAGAGTCTATATGTGTTGAGGTGGTTTCGTTCCAAGCTGCTATTGACCTAAGCAAACAATGAATCACATTGTTTGGACAAAGAAAATTGATTCCGTGAATGTAAAAGCATCCACCTGTCGTTCATCTTCTGTAATGTCTGTAGATTTGTATTCTGCATACGCATTCAGTGGAAACGAGTGGTAGCTCGCCTGTCCCGTACTCTCACACACAACACACACATGCTTGTATGCGACTGGGGTAGGTACGGGCGAGGCGGTACGAATAGATAGGATAGATAGGATAGATAGATAGAGAGAGGAAGAGAGAGAGAGAGAGAGAGAGAGAGAGAGGAGAGTCAGAGATGAGAGCGAGAGTAAGAAACAGAGAGAAATAGAATGAGACTGTGTGTTGCGTGTGGATGTTTGATTGAGAGAGTAAATGAGAGCAGAGAGAGAGAGAGAGAGAGAGAGGAGGAGAGAGAGAGAGAGAGGAGAGGGAGATCCTCTGTGGATCCATATGCGCGTTAAGAAGTGTGTGCAGATAAATATAGGTAGATATGAACAGGCGATATAGATAGATGAGGATAGATAGATAGATAGATAGAATGAGTATATATATTATAATATAATATAATATTTAAAGAGAGAGAGAGAGAGGAGAGAGAGAGAGAGAGAGGGAGGGAGAGAAAGAAAACAGAAAGAGAAATAGAATGGACTGGTGTTTCGTGGTGGATGCTCTTTGATTTTGAAGAGAGAAAGAGGAAAGAAAAGAGAGATGTGAAGCAGAGAGAGGAGAGAAAGTAGAGAGAGTAATATTAAATATAAAAGAGTTGACAAGACAAAGAAGGTTCCCGTATTTTGACTGTCTCTGTCCATTACTCAATCATACACATGCCTGTATGCAACTGGGTATGTTACGTGCGTGTACAAGAGAGACGAGAGAGAGAGAGAGAGAGAGCAGAGAGAGTGAGTATATAATATAAAAAGACAAGCAAAAAATTTTAAAATTTTTAGGGTCGCGTCAATTGTGAAAGGAAAGAAAGAAAGAAAGAAAGTAAGAATGTAAAAAAATGAGGCCACTTTTGACAAGAGAAACAAGAAAAATTAATCATAGGTTCCTTTCAAGCACTTGTCTCCTCTGGCCTAGTTAGATCCATTTCTAAAATGGTCTCTTTTATTCGTGTCGCTTAGAATGTTAGCTGACAGAGCAGCACAATGCTTCTTTATTTATTTATTTTATTTTTATTTCATTTTATTGAGTTACTATTTTTAAAATTGATGATGAAGAACGACGCTTACGGCTGAAGGCGGAGAACAGTAACCACTCAGTGTGTATTGAATCGGTCATAGTCGAGAAAAAAAATGGCCATCGACGAATTTCATTGGAATCTTTCATTCTCCTGTTTTCTTTTTCTATTGTTTCAGTGCAAAATCAATGGCCGCAGTCGTTACACGTTGTTGTTGAGAGCGCGTGAAAAAACAAAACCAACACTCGTTAGGATGGGTTTGTGGTTGAGCTCTGATCCATGCGTGGATAAGGGTTGTATTTCTTTCTATAATTGTTCAATCAAGCAGTGCGTTGTGGAATTTGGGTAAGAGCTATTGTAGTCCAGAGTAAATACGTTCAGTAGTCAATTGATAGGTATGACCAAACACTGGCAAAAAAGTCGCCTTTCATTGATAAAATTACTCTATCAATATAGGCCAGACATGCTACGGCTAAAAATGAGTATTAATAAAAAATGTAGAACAACAGTGATATATAGATTTCGCTGAATTCTTGAGAGAGTTGTTCAAGACAAGTCTGATCCGGCTGAGAAAGACCAATAAGGACGCTCTCGCACGTTTTAATGCAGAGCAGGTGCACTCATCTGCTCAGGCGCCTCGAGCAACCGGGCTCAGGATGTATTCTGACCCGGGTGATTAATAACAGAATGCTTAACTAGCTTAGAACTTTATCTCCGGATGGTCATGTTAGGCGAGGAAGATCTGTACGCACACATATATATCACGCTCGCGCTTTTTGATTTAGAGGCGGTTCGGTCGACTGATATACGCAGTCAGGCTTGAGATAAGCAACACCACACGCTAGGACGCCGGAGTTTGTCGACGCGAGAAGGTTAGGGCGAAAGAGTATCTTCGACAAGAACACCCGAAGAAGACCGAAGGCAATTCACCGAAAACGTTGTATATGATTAATAAAGATGAAGTTACAACAGTCGAAAAAATCCAAATAGTACGAAAAATATTTAGGATTAAGAAAAAAGTATATGAACAAAATCTAATTCTTCCATGGAATTATTTTTAAAACATGTAACAAAAAAATCATTCATATGGCACCTTTATTAAGGGAGTCAAATTAAAAAAAAATGAATTGGGTGGGGGGATAGTTGCCATGAACTTCAAACAATCAAAATAAACATGTCTTCCACAATTTTGTGGAAAATTCCTTTTAAAGAAAATTATATGAAAATCCAATAATATTCGATTTTTTGGGGAATAAATAAGGCAAAACAAAAAATAAAGAAAGGGGGGCGCTTGGTATATGGCTAGAGTGTATGTGTATATTGAGGGAATCGGTCGACACAAGTTCAAACGCTCTGGACGCACCGAGGCATCGGAGATAATAATGATAATAGTCACATAGCGGCTAATACCCTTGGGAACGGTATGGAGACAAGCTGTTCGTGTCGAATAACTACTCCGGGCTTACCTAGCTTATGGGTCAATAGTAGGCTTGCAGAACTGGACGCCTTTGAATCTGTGCTAGGTAATTAGTCACGAACTTTCGCCCAAGGGTATTTATGTCAGCAGAGGCGTCGCCATATATATATGTGTAGAACACTCCGGGTGCTGATATAGAGCTCTGGCCGGATTAAGACACGTCGGAAGCGACGGATGTATAGCTACTATTAGGCGAAAAATATTGAGTGAGGCTAACACGACGTATGAATATTTCTAGGACGAGTCGGTAACGACATGGACTGTGAACTTTATCAATAGATTAGCACTTAAATCTGGGGTCTAGATTTGAAACCGCTCACAGAGGCTCTCACACTATGCAATCCTAACCGTAGCGATGGAAGCGGGCTCACGCATGTGTCTCTTTTTTTCTTAACTGAAAATATAATCATAACCACTGCGCGCGCAATATCTGTGTCTTATTTGAGACACGCACTTGAAGTAGCAGGTTCCTGGAGTGAATAGATAGTGAACTTTGAAATGTTCGCATCATAGAGGTAGTATTCATACCAGAAAATCTGTTAGCAGTGTGGGCGAAATTTGGTAGGCACAAAGAGTTAAAAAATTGATATTGCAGGATCAGAGAGTACGAAGAGTCCTTCATGTTTAAAATGATTGTGAGATACATTTTTTTATACCGCGGAAAATATAAGTAAGGATCTAATGCAATACTTCAAATGTCCGTATGATAGATCAGTAACGAGAGATTCTAACGCCTCGACATGTGAGCGCTCTTGATTGGTCGGTTCTATCACAATCAAACACAAAGAAAGAATTAAAGAGAGTACTGTCGCTGTAGAGGACAGGCCACGGAGAATACTAGTGGTGTTTCCGACGCGTGTTGGGTTACCATTTTAACGCAACAGATTTTAAAATAGAGAGCCTAAAAATATAACTAAGATTTTGTGTTCATCTATATATAAAAAAGAACGGACACAGGGATGAGGTAAAGAAACATCTAAAGTTTAACGCGCAAAGTGCTGATGCCTCAGCGGAGAAGGTCGAGCTCACGCAGATGGAGGAGAGATCACGAGTTAGCACCAGATTGAGTTAGAGATATGTGTCAGAGAGCACCTAGACAAAGATGGATTATAGTCGCGAGGAGAGGAGGGAGCTGGCATACTGATAGAACGAGTATCTGGTGCACATTAGATATCCAGCTGGCTTGTTGGTGTCTCGAGTAACACGACGGACTGATAATTCTAACAGACTCGTTTGATGTTTGGGTCACTTGTAGGTGGCCGCACACTCTCACACCTCTCTCTCTCCTCATCTCGTGATCTTGGTATGCAGTGCTTTAACTTACAGGTATTTTTATTAACACTCTCTCACAAAAGAATTTATTAGAGTTGATTTTATTTAACCGATAGGTGGGACCACTTAACGGTACACAAGAACAGAGCAGAGTGGATCTAAGAGTAATGGACAAATGAGGGGGTAGCTCTACACTCATGGAGGTCGAAGACACGAGATCATCCTGCTAGCAGAGTTTAACGTATCGGCGGAACGCCTCGTGCTCCGCTCCGAGTACATGTAACAGCACGCAGATGTATAATGGAGGTAGTGTGTTTAGAATAGAAAAAATGCTCAGTTTAAAAAATGTGTGTTAAAATGTTTTAAAGATTGAGTCTAAAAAAAATTGAATACCCAAGTGAGAATGAATAAAGAACAAACACGCTCACGCTCCCTCACGCTCTCGCGCTCATGGATACGATCCGTAAAATCAACAAACAAAAGTCCATTACTACCCGAGGCCCACACGCTCACGGAAGTGGTAACTGGAGATATACAACAGCTACCATGTGTTTAATAATTAGATAAATACTCTCTGTAAATGGTGGTTTAAATAGTTAAAAAAATTTAAGGTCATTTGCCTGGCTCATCCCACCTGATGAGGGCATGACACCAAAAACATTTTATGTGGGCCCACCCACAAGCCGGAACTGGCTCATGATTGCTATGGCCGCAGGCACAAAAATGCGTCGATCCTGTCGGCATTCCCCCTCCGAAGGGCGCAGCCTCAGGACGCTGGGCATAAACCCACATGACCTTTAAATCAAAGGGGGCAGGTATTGACCCGTGGGAGGGGAATAGCCCCCTGGACGACCTGGTTAATTTCATTAAATAGACACAGGCCCCGAAAGGCCCGTGGTATTGAATGTGGGTATTTGCCTCATAACCCCACTTGTTGGGCTGGGCATCAAGGCCTCGTTTTAACGTGGGCCCCACCCACAAGCCGAAGCTCATGGTGGGAAAGAACAAAAATTGCGTCGATCCCTTCGGCATTCTCCCTCAAGGGGGCCACTACAGGCCTGGGCAAATAAACCAGCCTGCCTGCCCGCTTAATCAAAGTGGCAGGTTCTGGGGGGGATAGCCCCTGGGATCAACGCCTGTTAATTTCATTAATAGACACAGGCCCCTAACGAAGGCCAAGTGCTATTAATGCTTTAAGAAAAGTTTTTTAAAAAATTTAATACCGCATCAAGAATGAATAAAACAAAACGGTCTTCGGCATAAAATACCCAACAAGGGATGACATGCCGTAAAATTCAACGCACCAACCAACGGCAACCAACCACCAGCCGATAGGGCTAGAGGTTTTTGAAGGTTTTTTTTCTAAGCGACATTAGTTTGTATAAAGGAGGGCAGCCTATGTCTTTATATTATATATATATATATATATATATATATATATATTATATAAATGTATGGCCGGATATCAATACGTTTTTTGTGTATTGATTCACGTCTTTCTGTTCTTTGTAGATTTGTTAATAGATGCGGAGGGTGAGTACGGATTGCGACGAGGGACGGAATTTAGGCTGGCCATGTGAAATTTTATTGTTACAAAAGACAGTGGCCGACCAGAAGAATTTATTTTGTGCGGCACTGCACAACATTTGTCCTCTTGTCTTTTCCCAGGACATTTTGTACAAGTTCTTTCTGGCGGTGTTAATATCTGTCTAACTTTGCCTATCTAAATCGGTCAAACAGATCTATCTATCTATCATCTATCTATCTATCTATCCTGGGACAATACTGATCTATGCTTATTCTATCTATTTATCTATCTCATAAATCTAATCTTATCTATCTATCTATGCTCATCGGATAATAGTAGTATGTAGTGAGATATATATATATGTGTGTGTGTGTGGGGTGTGGGGGGGTGTCAACCAAGTAGAGCTAATCTTCTCTCTTCTCTCTCTGCTCCTCTCTGTCCTCGATGCGAGGTGATCTTGCGTATCGCATGTCTATCTATGCTATCTATCGCTTGAGTTGCAGGGTGTCAATATCTATCTATCTATCTATCTATATCTCTATCTGCGTCTCTCTCTTCATCTCTCTCTCTCTCTCTCTCTGCTCTATCTATTATATCTATCAATCTATCTATAATATATGTGACTATTATATAGCACTCTTATTATATCTATCCAACAATACTGATTTATGTATCAGCTATAATCCAGGTGAAGAGTTATCTATCTATCTAGTCATATCTATCTATCTATGCTATCCTAGTCTCAAAGCATCTATATATCTATCACATGGGAACTATCTATCTATCTTCATTATCTATCATCTCAAAACACATACTGAATCTTAATATATCTATCTATCTATCTATCTATCTTATCTATCTATCTATCTAATCTAAACATACGGAATATCTATCACAGTTGGTTATTATCTAATCTATCTATCTATCCTATCTTCTGACTATTCTTACTATCTCAAACAATTACTGATCTATCCTATCTAATCTATCATCTATCTAGTCTTCTATCTATCTCAAACAATACTGATATATCTGCAGTTGGTTAATTATCTATCTATCTAATCTATCTTCTATCTATTCTATTCTATCCTATTAAAAATATGATCTAAGTCATCTTATCTATCTATTCTATCTGATCTCAAACAATACTGATATTATCTATATTCTATCTATCATTATTCTATCTCACATTATCTTGATATCTATCCCAGTTGGTTATATTATCTATCTATCTATCTCTCTATCTATCTATGTCTATCTATTCTGTTTTTTATATCTGCCTAAAAAAAAGATAGAAACAAGAAAAGGTATATAATACATTAGTAACAAATTTTTTTCTAATTATTGCCCTTGACAATTTCAAGCCTGAACAGAACGCCTTCTTTCTTTCTTTTATTTTTTTGTTGGCATTCCATTATGCCGATTTTTCACTTTCTAAACTTTTGGGTCTTGCTTTTTAAAACTTTTTGTTGTATGTGGTGTGTTGTTATTTGTCGTTGTGTGTTGGGGTTTCTAAAGTCCAATCGAACATGGTTGCACGAACTGAAACACCCAACAAATTCAATATCTTTTTTTTTTTCTTCTTTTAGACTTTTAATTCAAAATTAATAACGGACCTCTTTGATATAAATCGAATAATATTTCTTGACTGGATTTGGGATGCTTTAATGTCTTTAAGTTTCCTATTAATGTCTCAGTGTCAACCTAATGATCCCGGAAATTACGTGCCATCTTTTATTTTATTATTTTTTTTACTTACGCACTATTTATAATTGAGAATAATAGCAAGTGATATAATTTCAATGCATAGCCTATTTGTAAAAATGATTTTGCGGTCAATTATATAATCAAGAAATTCTTGAAATTATTTCTGCAAATATTACAGTAATGTGAATTGCCAGGTGATCGAGATATTGATGGTCTTCGCTCACCAAGTTTTATGAGGCTCGGCCTTCGAGAACTTATCATTCAGTTAAAATTTAGTTCGATGGTACTCATCATTTTAATTCGGTTTGGGTACAGAGAAACAAGCTTGCATTACGACCACACGTCTCGCCAGCATGGGTGTGACACAAGATCAATTTTTAATAAGCAGTAGAGAGCTGATTTTTAAATATAGAGTTCCTTTGTTTCTATATGTTGAGACTGGGTAAGCTCTATCCATTTTTGTAATGTAGTGTAAAAAGTAAGTAAAGTCATCGAGGGTGAACTAAGTCGGTAATCAAGCCAGACAGCGAGGGAGTTATCCCCTTTTTCCCTAGCGCTAGAACCATAGGAGATTTTTAGTGTCTAAGGTGGGAGCAACCATAAAACCTACCATCAGCTATTCGACTTTAGTTCACAGATTCCCTGTGCCTACTCATAACGCTGAGGTTGGCATGGGCCGGTGTATCGAATGAGGAACCTTGTAGTTCCCAGGCCGCAAGCGCTCTACTGACTGAGGCTGAAACCGGCCCTAGTGTAAGAATAGTGTAGAATAATTTTGATTATTGACTGTTAACGCATTTATCTGATAGCTTTTTGACCCCTGATTAAACCCCTGATTGACGTGGTCATGATATTCTGATTGCTACGCGCTTTTGATTGAACCAGCCGCTGGGTCGGAGGAGGCCTCTCCGACCGGCCGTCTAGCCCAAATGAGGGTCAATGGAGTGTCTGCATGTGCATGGACAGCTGCAACTACCAGATTCCGTCATTAGGCATCATGCCAAGTCGCCACACAAGACTGCAGTAGTCCCGCATTGGGGGTCCTTACCACTGCAGCAGAGGTGCAGTCGTAAAAATTATTCAGGCCCAGTGGACAGAGCTAAATAGTCAAATAAATATTGAAAGAAGATTTTCTGTTTTTGTTTTATTTTTTTTACGAACTGCACCCTGGCTGAGTGGTACGACCCCTTCAATGGGACTGACCTGCTAGTCTTGTGTGGGCGAATGCATGATGCTATTGGACGGAATCCTTTTGGTGGTTGGCTGTCGCATGACATGCAACACTCACTTTGGACGGCCTGATTTGGGGCTGACGGCCGGTCGGAGAGGCCTCCTCGCGACCAGGGCGCTGGTCAATCAAGACGCTAGCAATCTAGAGAATATCATACCACGTCAATCAGGGTTAGATCAAGGGGTCAAAAGCTATCAGTAAAGCGTTAACAGCCAAATCAAATATTCTACACTATTCTAGCACCTAGGGGCCGGTTTTTCGCTGCAGTCAGTAGAGCGTGCCCTGGGACTACAAGTTCTCATTCGATACACCGGCGCCATCGCCCAACTCGGTAATGAGTAGCACAGGAATCTGTGCAACTAAAGTGAATGCTGATGGTAGGTTTTGGTGCTCCACCTTAGACACTACAAAATCTCCTTGGTCTAGCGCTAGGGAAAGAAGGGGATAAGACTCCCTCGCTGTCTGGCTGATTACCGCTTTAGTTCACCTCTCGATGACTTTACTTACTTTTACAGCTACATTAGCAAAATGGATAGGCTACCACTCACATGTGAAACGAAAAAGGAAACTCTTATTTAATCAAGCTTAAATTCGTGCTTTAAAAAAATTGATCTTGTGTCACACCCTGTGGCCGGGGTGTTGGGTAAATGCAAGCTTTGTTTCTCTGTACAGAGCGAATTTAAATTGATGAAGTACTCGACTAATTTTTAACTGAGTGTCAAGTCTTGAAAAGGCGCTTTAATGAAACTTGTTGCGGCGGGCCATTCATAACGATCACTGGCAAGTTCTTCTTAATATTTGAAGAAATATTTGTCTATGAAATTTCTTTGTTTAATTGACCGCAAAATCATTTTTACAAATAATAGGACGTACTGCATTGATTTATCACTGGTATTAATTCATCATTATAGGAATAGTGGTTAATAGTTAAAAAAAAAAATAAAATAAATAAAAAAGATGGCGTATTTTCCGGGGAAAGTTGCATTTTGAGAGCTGGCATTTCATGGAACTTAAAGACATTAAGATCCGCAAATCCAGTCAAGAATTTTTTTCGTTATACAAAGAGTCGTTATTTTGATAAAGTTAAAGAAAAAGAAAGAAAAGAATTGAATTTTGTGGGTGATTTGTTCGTGCACCTGTTTCGATTGCAATTGAAGAGACAAGCAACAACAACAGACAACAACAATAACAAACAAAGCACATCGAGAGTAACAACAAAAAAGCTTTTAAAAGCAAGCAAAAAGTGAAGTTGAAAATCGGCTCATAATGAATGGCAAAAAAAAAAAGAAAACAAAGAAAGAAGGCGTTTCTGTTCAGTGGCTTGAAATGTCAAGGGGCAGAAATAGAAAAAAATGATTTTATGTATTATTCTTATTTTTTTCTATCTTTTTTTTAAGGAGCAGATATAAACACAGATAGATGTATGTTAGATAGATAGATTTAGATAGATAGATAATTAACCAACTGTGATAGATATATAGTATTGTTTGAGATAGATAGATAATAGATAGATAGATATATCAGTATTGTTTGTAGATAGATAAGATAGATAGATAGATAGATAGATCAGTATTGTTTTGAGATAGATAGATAGATAGATAGATAGATAGAATAGATAGATAGATAATTAACAACTGTGGATAGATATATCAGTATTGTGTTGAGATAGATAGAATAGAATAGATTAGATAGATAATAGATAGATAGATCAGTATTGTTTGAGTAGATAGATAGATAGATAGATTGATAGATAGATAGATGATAATTAACCAACTGTGATAGATATTCCGTATTGTTTTGAGATAGAATGATAGATAGATAGATAGATAGATAGATAGATGATAGATAGATCAGTATTGTTTGAGATAGATAGATAGATAGATAGATAAGATAGATAGATATTAACGCCAACTGTGATAGATTATCTCAGTATGTTTGAGAATAGATAGATAGATAGATAGATAGATAGATAGATAGTAGACCACTGGATTGATAGATTGATACATAGATCAGTAATTGGTCTGGGATAATAATATAAATGATATACTATATATATATATATATATTGATAGATAGATAGAATAGATAGATAGATAGAGAGAGAGAGCGAGAGAGAGAGGAGAGGAGAGAGGGGATAGATAGATAGATAGATAGATATGATTCACTAGTTATGGAATAGATAGATAGATGGATAGATAGATCGAGAGAGAGAGATGGAGAGAGGAGAGAGAGAGAGATTAGTATTGGTTGACACCCCCCACACCGCACCACACACACTATATAATAATATAATATATATATATTATCGATAGATAGATAGATAGATAAGATTAGTATTGTTGAGATTAGATAAATAGATAGAAAGTATAGATCAGTAATTGTCCAGGATAGATAGTAGATAGATAGATAGATACGATAGATCTGTTTTGACGATTTAGATAGAAAGTTTAGACAGATATTAACACCGCCAGAAAAGAACATTGTACAAAATGTCCTGGGAATTTAGACAAGAGGACAAATGTTGTGCATGCCCACAAAATAAATTCTTCTGTCGCCACTGGGTCTTTTGTAGCAATAAATTCACATGGCTCACGCTGAAATTCCGTCCCTCGTCGCAATCCGTACTTCACGCTCCGCATTATTAATATAAGACAGAAAAGCGTTGAATCAATACACAAAAAACGTATTGATATCCGTGGGGGCCATACATATATATATATATATAATATATATATATATATATATATATATTATTTATTTTTTATTTTAAGACAATTAGGTGCTTTTATAAACACATGGCTTGAAAAAAATCAAAACCATCTAGCGCCTATTTCGGCTGTGTTGGTTGGTTGGTGGTGGTGTGAATTTCTACACGCGCATGTCACTCCCTTTGTTTGGGTTATTTTATGCCGAAGACGTTTGTTTATTCATTCTTGATGGGTATTAAATTTTTTAACCACTTTTCTAATGCATTATAGCACTGGCCTTTCGGGGCTGTGTCTATTAATGAATTAAACAGTGCAGATCCCAGGGGGCTATCCCGCCCCCGCAACCCACTTGACTTAAAGGGGCAGGAGGGCTGGGTTTATTGCCAGTCGCCTGAAGTTTAGCTTGAGGGAGAATGCCGAGGATCGACGCAATTTTTGTTCTTTCCCACCGATGAGCTCTTCGCTTGTGGGTGGGCCGCACGTTAAACGAGCCTTGTGCCAGCCTACATAGCAAGTGGGTATGAGTGCTAATACCAATCAGAGGAGGTAATTTCCACTGGCTATTCGGAGGTCCCTAGTCTTTCAAGGGCAAATTAACGCAGTCGATGCCCAGGGGGCTATCCCCTCAGGTAATACCTGCCCCCTTGATTTATAAGGTCATGGGCCTGGGTTTATTGCCCAGGCGCCTGAGGCGCCCCCCTCGAGGGAATGCCGACAGGATCGACGCATTTTTTGTGGGCCTACCATCCATGAGCTTCGGCTTGTGGGTGGGCCCACATAAAAATGTTTTTGTGTCATGCCTCATAGGTGGGATGAGAGGCAAATACCTTAAATTTTTTTTAACTCATTTTTTAACACATTTAAAAAAAAACTCATTTTTTAGCCAAATTAACCCATAGATGGGACCCTAACAGTTAGCTACCACTCCGGACCAGTGTGGGCCTGGAGTAATGGACTTTTGGTTTGTTGATTTTTACGGCATACAACTATTGAGCTATGTTTTGTTTTGTATTCATTCTCGTTGGGTATTCAATTTTTTTTTTAGTACTGCAATCTTTTAAAACATTTTAAAACACATTTTTAAACTCTTTTTTATAGAGATTTAACCCATATCATTAGACCCTAACATTAACTACACAACGGGTCAGAGTGACGTTAAACTACAGCTAGGTGAGGTTTCGACCTCTTAATGAGTGTAGAGTCGCCTCATTGTCATTACCCTTAGATCCACTCTGACTCGAGTGGTAGTTACCTGTTAGGGTCGCCACGTATCGGTTAAATAATCAATTATGATTTTTTTAAAAGTGTTTTAAAAAATATAGAGTTAAAGAATTGAAATAACCCAACAAGAATGAATAAAATTTTATAGTATTCGGCATAAAAATACCCAGGGTTGATATGCCGTAAAATCAAACAAACCAGCCATAAAAGCCATTCCGTACGCTCTACAGATGCACAGCCTTGTTTTTTTTTTCTTATAATCATTTTGTCTTCTATACTGTCACTATCTTATGCCTGACAATCTGGGCTATTGTTCTCATGCTGCTCGCCGGGGGCTTTCTTGGGTCGACTTAGGTTAGCTTGAGATGTTTCTTACTCTCTGTGTCCGTTGCTTTGTTCTTATTAGTATGCAACACAAAACTTAGTATATTTTTAGAGCTCTCTATTTTAAAATCCAAGTTCGCTTAAGGTAACCACACCGTGGAAGAATAGGCTGCATTTCCGCGCCCGTTCCTTCACGGAGCCTGCGAGTAACTCTCGTTAATTCTTTCTTGTTGATAGAACGACCTCAGAGAACTCTAACATGGTCAGCTAAGAGGTTGTGTCTATCATACGGACATGAAGTATTTGTTGTCCTTACTTTATTATTTTCCGGGTATAAGTGTATCTCTCGGAGCATATGCATTTTAAACATGAAGACTCTCGTACTCCGGTTGCAATATTCAATGTATTTTTTTAACTCTTTGCCTACAAATTTCGCCCACAAACTGTAACAGATTTCTTGGTATGAATAAGTACCTCTATGATGGAACATTTCAAAGTTTCACTATTCTATTCACTCCAGGACTTAATTCTGTTCAAATAAAGAGGGCAGGGGTGTTTCCATAATGATTTTCAGTAGAAAAAAAAGAGACCATGCGTGAGCCGCTTCCCATCGGCTTACGTAGGTTGCAGTAGTGTGAGAGCCTCTGTGAGCGGTTCAAAGTAGACCCAGATTTAGTGCTAATGTATTGATAAAGTTTTCACAGTCCATTTTACTGCTAAATACTTATACGTCGTTAGACTGTCAATATTATAAGAGTAAATGGCTGGAAGCCGTGGTGTAATGGTAAAAGAGGATATAGTCGACCGAGTTCATCGCTGGAAGAAGCTACAGTTTACATAGCGCTAATACCCTTGGGAGTTGTGACTCAATTACCTATGCCAAGATTAAAGGGTCCAGTCTCCTAACTATTGACGCCATAGCAGGAAGAGGGAGTAGTTGGATCGCATACCTTTCCCGAAGGGTAATTAGCGCTATGTGATTTATCATGTATTATTAGCGCGTCCAGGGTTTGAAATTGTGTCGACGGTCCATTTCCTAACGACTCTAGCCATTATACCACCACCCCTTTTTAAATTTTGTTTTGCATATTAATTCCCAATCGAATAATTATTGGAATTTTCATATAATTTTCTTTAAAAGGAATATTTTTGCCAACAAAATTGTGAAGACATGTTTATTTTTGATTTGTTTTGAAGTCATGGCAACTATCCCCACGCATATCATATTTTTTTTTATAATTTGACTCTAATAAAAGTGCATATGAATGATTTTTTTGTTACATAGTTTTTAGAAATAATTCTCAATGGTGAAGAATTAGGACTTTTGTTCATATCTTTTTTTCCTTAATCCTAAAATATTTTCGTAAGCGAGTGGATTTTTTCGGACTGTTAAGCTCATCTTTTATTATCGTATATTTAATATATTCACAACGATTTCGGGAATTTGCCCTTCGGTCTTCTCGGGTGTTTTCTTGTCGAACCTCGGTACCTTCTCGTCGAAACTCGGGGAGCCTTTTTTGTCGCTAAATCGGAGCCTTCGTGAATTTCGAACCGAACCCCTTTATTTCAATCATCACCGGGGTAGACTGTTCACATTCCGCTAAGTCATGACCGGGTAAAAGTTCTAAGCTATGTATAAGCATTCTGTTATTATGCACCCGTGGTCAGAATGAGCACTGCAGCCTACAGATGAGGTCAATAAATTTAACTGCATAGAGATCGGGTTGCGCAGAGGCTGATAGCTGATGCATCAGTTGATTGCGAGGCAACTAATACAGATTATCAGCCTCATCTGAAAATTCAGCGAGATAATAATTTTTTGTTTAGCATTTTTATTAAAAAGTGGCATAATTTTTCGTTACGATCGTTCTGGTCTATATGTGTTGAGATGTAAGATATTTTATCAATGAAAGCGACTTTTTTTGCGCGTGTTTGGTCTACTATAACAATTGACTACTTGAAGGTATTTACTTGGACTACAGGGATAGAGCGTCTTACATCAATTCACAACGCATCTCCTTGATTGAATCAAGTGATAGGAAATGCAGAGAACACTTATTCACGCATGGATACAGAGCTCAAACGCAACAACGCTCCATCACGATGTGGTTTTTGTTTTTTTCACGGTCAACACAACGTGTACGACTGCGGCCATGATTTGCACTGAAAACAATTAGCGAAGAAAACAGGAGAATGGAAAGAGAATCGCAATGAAAGATTCGTCGTATGGCCATTTTTTTTCTCGAACTATGACCGATTTCAATACAGCACTGAAGTGGTCTGTTCTCCGCCTTCAGCCGATAAGGTCGTTCTCATCAATCAATTTTAAAAAGTAAAATAAAATAAAATGAATAAAAATAAAATAAATATATATTAAAGAAGCAGTTTTGGTGTCTGTCAGGTAAGGCATTCTAAGCGAACGAAATAAAAGAGACGCATTTAGAAATGGATGCTGGTAGGCAGAGGAAGACAAGTGCTTGAAAGAACCTATGATTGATTTTGTTCTCTTCAAAGTGGCCTCATTTTTTTTCTTTCTTACGCTTTGCTTTTTCTTTCTTTCTTTCACAATGACGCGACCCTTAGAAATTATAATATTATTGCTTGTCCTTTTATATTTAATATTACTCCTCTCTCTCTCTCTCTCTCTCTCGTATCGTCTCTTCTCTTGTTACACGCAACGTGTTGCATAACCCAGTTGCATACCAAAGCATGTGTAGGTGAGTATGGACAGAAGACAGTCAAAATGGGACGGGACCCTTCTTTGCTTAGTCCTTTTTATTAATATTAAACTGTAATCCTTTACATCTCCGAGCCTCCTAGCTGCGTCGACTTGGCATTTCATTTGGGTAACACTCCTTCATCTTCATCTCTTCTCTCTCTCTCATTTCAATCAAACATCACACGTAATATCACAAGTCTCATTCTATTTTCTCTTCTGTTTTCTTCTCTCCTCCCTCTCTCGTCTCTCTCTCTCTCTCTCTCTCGTCTTCTCTTAATATTATGATATACTATATATATATAATCATCTTATCTATTATCTATCTATGCATCTATCTATATCCGCCTGTTCATATCTACCTATATATCGCACACAACTCTAACGCGGGCATATGGATCGCAGCAGGGGATCTCTCTCTCTCTCTTCCTCTCTCTGCTGCTTGCTCTCTCTGCTCTCGTCTCGTCTCTCTCTTCTCCATTTTACTCTCTCAATCAAACATGCCACACGAAAAGACACGACAGTCTCATTCCTATTTCTCTTCTGTTTCCTCTCTCTCTTCTATCTCTCTCTCTCTCGTCTCTCTCTCTCTCTCTCTCTCTATCTATCTATGCTATCTATCTATTCTTATTGTACACGCCCGTACTACCCGTCGCATAACAAGCATGTGTGTGTTGTGTGGTGAGAGTACGGGAGCAGGCGAGTCGCACTGGGTTTCCCTGAATGGTTATGCAGATACAAATCTGACAGTTACAGAAGAAGACAGCAGGTGGATGCTTTTACATTTCCGGGATCAATTCTTTGTCCCACAACATATGTGATTCATTGTGTGCTAGGTATCAGCAGGCTTGGACAAACACCAGAGAACTAAGAGGGCTCAAATAAAGTACATGTTTAAAATCTTCGATATCAAAGTTAATCTCACTCTCCTATTTCTATGGACGGAGTATGTGTTTGTCTGTTTCTGTAATCCGAACTAACCCTTAAGTCATATTTTGTATACGCACAGATCACAATTCTTAAAACCTCAATTATTAATAAATTGTTTTACATTTATATACTACTGTTGACCTATCTAATACTAATACATGCAATTGTATTTATATATACAACAAAATAGCGGTTTACAGTGTTGAACGGAAGGCTAATTTGCATATTGATTTAAAAATTGATTTTAATAAATATGTGCTTAGTATTATTGATTTCTAATTGTTTGGTTTTATCTTATGAATATGAGCAAAAATCTCGGGAATAAATCTTAAAAGAAATCCATACAAGAAGAAAATAACTGTAATATTTTTTATTTACTTCTATATTTTAACTAAATAGTTAATTAGGAAAATTACAATGAAAGACGGGAGGAATCATGGAAGAGTAGGTTTTCAAAGTGTTGTTATTTTTCGCAATCATCCCCCCTTTGATTCAAATCTTTTTATCTACATTCTTATTCAGTTTCATTAGCCTTTCTAATTTAATATGATATTTATTAATTAAAACTTAAATACTTGCACCCAGGGGGTCATATATTTGCTTAGTCGATAATTAAGCAGTGTTTGCTTGTCTCTTCTTTATAGACGACTAGAAGGCTTGAATATAGCGAAGAATCGACTAAAACGTTTAGGCTGACAATAATACTCTGCTTGAAATGTGACAAATGAGGTTTAATTTTTAGTCCATTGTGATCGCATACCACTTCTTCCATCGTGTTGCGGTGGCAATGGACCTCATTGACCAAGAGTCATCAAAAACAGATTATTACGTCATAATATGAACTTTTTAGTCATGCGAACTTCAGTATATGTATTTACCGCAACCACCCCGTCGAGCAAGATTTGGTTATTGAAATTCATGAGTTTTCCTTTTCCTAAATTTGGTTGCTAACTGTGACGGAGAAGCGAGTACTACCGTACATTTAGAAAAAGAGCAAGGACATTGTCTTGCCTGCCGGAGGCGAAACTCGCGCGCCCTCACGAAATGGCAAAGAAATGCGATTTAGGCGCTGGAATGGACGCGAAGTGCAATTCAGGTGCCCGGATGTTGGGGCTACACGCGTCCCCAAATGCAGAGGAATTATTGTGGCGTTGCACGGGCGTGGAGGTTTCGACTGAATGTGCCCGGGATTGTTGGGGACTATGCCCATAAATAATGAAGTGAGTGGAAGCGGCCGGGGGCCTACGCGAGACGCAGTCAGTGAAGAAACACTTTGGACGCCCCCCCCCCCCCACCCTGCATCAGAATTTGTTTTTAATTCAACAAACAAGCTAATGGTAAGGTATCCAGTCTGCCCTACTATTTACCTATTGGCTGGAGGGAGCTTGGTGGAATTCATAACTTTCCACTTTCCTATGGGAAATTCTAACAAATAACCTAACCTCTAAGCTATGAAATAGCACTAGACGGGTTTTGATGTGTCATTAAAATCAATCATACGACGTTTGACAAGTATTTCTCGTTGATATCAAACAACTTTCTCTAGAATGAATTTGTTTGCTTCAGTAGTGCCTTTAATAGTTTTATGCTTAGAAATTTTAAATGGCAAATTAACATGAAATATACGGCTTAATCGCAATCTCTGGAAAAAGAGATAACTTTTTTTATTGAGGGTTGGGAATTAGCTAAGAAAGAATTCTTTAGAAATTTGCTATTCTGCAAATCAATTATTTCCATAACAAAAGTTAATGTCTTCTGGAGTCTTTTTGTCTCGTTTTCTTTATGTTGTTGTTTTCTTTTCTTTTTCTTTTATATGTTTGTTTTTTTTATTTTATTTTATTTTTTCTTTCCTGTTTTGTTTTTTTCTTCTAATAACGAAGTTCATGCTGATTTTATTCAGGTACTGTTATAGTGATACACCCTATAAAGACGCAAATGGAATGCGCGACAGGTTACTATAAATAACGGGAATAATTGTGGCTTAGTCAGAAGCCGCAATGCGGAGTGTGCCAATAACTCTGTTCGTCGACGTAATTTCCACATCTCTTCTATTGTATTTGTCTACTTCTGTTAATACATTTTTCTACATTTGTTACCGTCGTTTTGTTCTTATTTGACCCCTTAAAAAACCTCACAACAGGTACATCATACACATAGGGGCGCATTTGCTATGTATTTGCGCAACGCACTTCGTTAGCGGAACGATACGACACCTTGTTCATATTTAAGCAGAGGTTAGCTTTAGTCCGGTAGCGTTCGCTAGACAGCAAAAGGTCCTTTAGTTCGATACGGCCTCGCCAAACTCAGCGTATGAGTAGCAAGGGAATCTGTGCGGTAAAAGTAGGAGCTGATGGTAGGTGTGGCGCTCACCTCAGACGCAAAAATCATGCTCCTTGGTCTATGCGCTTTTTGGAGAAGTAAGTCCATGTTCGTGTCATAGGTGAGTCACCTACAAAACTATCTAATATGTATAATTTGCAAGTTATCACATGGTTTTAGTTAGCTATTTGTATTAATCATTTGTTTGCAAACAGTTTTATGGTTTCAATTAATTTATATAGCTAGGGGGAGGACATATGGATTCATGACTTTTCTTGGGACATCAATGCGAATTGAGAAACAAACAACTTTTAACTCGGCTCTTCGGATCCATTTCCTACCAACGATAACCGTTACACAACGAGCACCCCATGAATGTGTTTATGTGCATGTATTTATGTGTGTATGCGCGTGCGTGTTTTTTTTTTGTTTTTTTGTTTTTTGTTTTACGGCATATCAACCCTTTTAGGGTGATTTAATGCCGAATAAAAGCGTTTTTGATTCAGTTTTTCTGCTGTACCTGCTATTGCTTGTGGTCACCCATGTATGTATTGAACAGGCTTATCGCTACTTAACTTTGGCGGTCTAGCGGAATCAGTGCTTTCAGCGTGACTTGGCCGTAAGCCCGTGCGTGTTTTTATATGGCATATTAGTGGGCACCTCACGTGGTGTAATGGCTAGCAAGCTAGATTCGCAGACCATTGTTAGTGAGTTTGATTTTCATTGAGCGACCCATATGTCTGGCCTTGTGCCACATCTAAGCTCAGCTTAGTAAATAATTTAGGCACCTCATGTAGCTTAATAGTTAGCAACCTAGCCTAGCAGACGATTGTTAGTGATATTTGGATTATTCGGAACCTTCTTTTCAAACTCGGCAACCTTTTTGTCGTAATCGGGAGCCATCTCGGAACTTTGAATCTAACCCTTTATTCAGTCCACGGGGGTATCCTGTTCTCATTTCGCTAACCATAGTTGGGGTACAGGTGTTAAGCTGTGTTAATTATTATTCTATGTTACTGCTGCCCCTGACCAGGGTTGAACCTGCTGTCTAAAGATAACTATCACTTAGAACTGTCTTAACTTAGCTCCTTTATCCACTAGGCTATGTGTTCCCGAGTCGAAGGTTCCCGGGTCCGAAAAGAAGGTTCCCGAGTCCGAGAAAGTTCCCGAGTACGACAAGAAATACCCGTAGAAGACCGGAAGGCACATCGGCCTAAACGTTGTACAGATACCAATGAAGATGAGGACAATAGCCCGAATAATCCAAATAATACTAAGAATCAAGCCTCATCTAAAAAATTCCGAGAAATACCATTGTTAGTGAGTTCGATTCTCTCTGGGTGCCCCATACATCTGGCCTTGTGTCGATCTAAGCTAAGCTTAGTAAATAACTATATGGCATGTCAGTCTCTCGAGACTCCATGGAGCTGAGCCAAATCCCGGCTCGGTCAAGGTTGTATAGAAAACCACCAATTTCCCATGATACAGTTCTTTCTTCTTTCCGCCAAGGTTCTGGAAAATTTGGCATTAGTGCCACAGGAATTTCCAGAACGATGGTCTGACTGGTGGGTTAACTAATTAGGTTTTTTTTAAGATGTAGGTATGGGTGATCAAGCCCAGATTAAAGTTCGGATTTCCTAAGCTGATTTTCAAGGAAACTATCACTTAACTTAGGTTCCTAGTTCAATACCGACCCTCGTCAACTCAGCGTATTAGTAGCACAGGGATCTGTGCGGTAAAGTAAGGGGCTGATGGTGGGTGTGGCGCCCCATCTCAGACACAAAAACAATCTCCTTGGTCTAGCGCTAGGGAAAAGGGGATAGACTCCCTCGCTGATTGGCTGATACCGACTTAAGCCCACCCCGGCGACTTTACTTAGTCGGTAGAGCGTTCGGCTAGAAACCACAAGGTTCCTAGTTCGATACCGTTCCTCGCCAACTGAGCGTTATGAGTAGCACAGGGATCTGTGCGGTAAAACAAGGAGCTAATGGTAGGTGTGGCGCTCCACCCAGATGCAAAAACAATCTCATTGGTCTAGTGCTAGTGAAAAGGGGATATACTCCCTCGCTGATTGGCTGATACCGACATTAGGCCTCCCCGACGACTTTACTTACTTTATATATGTATGTATAATAGAAAAGGTGACTTACCGGTGAAGGTGGTCACAATGGTTGGTTGATGCAAAATTCACAAAGGTAAGACAGCGAAATAACAAATAAAAAGTGCTCAATACGTTAGTAGAGCAAATTTATTACAATATAGGTACAAATGATAACCTACTCGAGTTTCTCCAAGAGGATCTTCAGGGTTAAATCCACTGAATTAATCAAGATATTGATTAATTGCAGTCGATTACACGTGTGTGGCTTTCGCGATAAACGGAACGAACCGTTTATCGCGAAAAACACACACGTGTAATCGACTGCAATTAACCCTGAAGATCCTTATGGTGAAACTCGAGTAGGTTATCACTTGTACCTATATTGTAATATATATATATATATATATATATATATATATATATATATATATATATATATATATATATATATATATATATATGATGACTGCCAGATGAAAGCAGTCTTTACCACTAAAATTACAACTTAAACATCCTGATTAATAACTAATTCAACTTGTGAAAAATATCCAAAATGTGTAAAATGATGAGGTAATAAGTTATCTATACATCATGTATGCCACTTATGCCACTCTCTGAATCTCCATGGCTACAGCCGTGTGACAAGTGGCAAGATAACTGGTGATTATGCAAACAGAAGGTGTACAGTGTAACTTCTCTTCCATCAAAGTATACCTACGAATCAGCAGACGTTTAAGGCTGGAGCTTCTTTCTTCAGTTTTGATTTGCGAGTTAAATTCTTGGATCACCAAATTTTTTTTACGGTGGGCCGGATAAATTTTTTAAAATAACGAGCGCGGGCCACACTATTATTGTGTTCAATACTTGCTAGCCAGAATGGAAGCCCTGAGAAAAAGATATAAAACAAAATTTATCTTTCCATGTTATATTCATGGATGAGCGTTAGGAAGCGCGTGGTGTAATGGTTAAAGTCATGGGAAATGGACTCGTCGCCCCGAGTTCAAATCCTTGATGTGGTAATTGCATTTCACTTTGCGCTAATACCCTTGGGAAAGGTATGAATCCTACTCTCCCTCCAGCTATGGATAAATAGTAGGGCAGACTGGGCTCTTTAACCTTGGTTAGGTAACCGGTCTAGGAAAAGGAAAACTCTGAATTCAAACCTGTTAAACTCCGCTTAAGAAATTGACCCTGTGTCACATCCTGTTCGTGCGGAGGGGTTGGTAAATATATATATTCATGGATGAGTGGCGTAAGTTACACAAAAACAAATTTAACCAACATATTTATTTTCAAAACATTATCAAAGAATGCAACATTAGCAGAAAGGTTTAGTGAGATTTGTGAAACTAAAGTTTGCTTCTCAAGATATCGTCAATGTTTGGTTTATAATTGCAACATCTAATCAAAAGAATTTCTTTTAAATGTTTTAAAATTCTTCAAAATAATTATTGTGTTCAATACTTGCTAGCCAGAACGAAAGCTCTATCTAAGATATAACACAAAATTTATCTTTCCATGTTATATTCATGGATGAGTGGCGTAAGATGCACAAAAACAAATTTAACCAAACATATTTATTTTTACCTATTCGTTGCTTCACAGTAGCTCTTTGAAAATTACCTGTGTTTTTCAAGCAGTCGTAACAAGTGAAAATTCGGGATCGCGTAAGAAACAAGTGAAATACTCAAACGCACAACATTTTGTAACCTACCTACAGTAGTCAAGTCTATGAAGATTTAGTAAGCTTAACATGATATTTAAATTTAAATGGTATCAGAACGTCTCGCGTTCCGTACGTTTTAACAAACAAATTCAAGTACCGTCGATGGGCCTGATAAAATGCCTTCGCGGGCCGGATCCGGCCCCCGGGTCGTAGTTTGGTGATTCCCGTTCTAGAAGGAATTGACTTCACCACAAATTTGTCATTAGATTGGAGACACATGAATAGAATATTAGTGGTAGTCATTTGTGTACAAGTCTCCCGGTTTAGCTCAGTCGGTAGAGCGTCCGCCTAGGAACCACAAGGTCCTGGTTCGATACCTGCCCTCGCCAAGTCAGCGTATGAGTAGCACTATTCGGTAAACGAACTGGTGGTGTGTGTGGCGCTCCACCTCAGCTGCAAAAACAATCTCCTTAGTCTAGCGCAAGTGAAAAGAGAATACTCCCTCGTTGTCTGGTTGATACTGACTTTAGGTTATCCTGACGATTTTACTTACTTTTATACTTGTTTTTAAAATTAAATCCATTTATGCAAATGTGATGTTGATCATAATTTTACTCTGTGATGTGCGATTATATATATAATCCAAAAGTCCAGAAAAGAAATCTTCCTTACGACACAAGAGTTTTATTTAAAAAAAAACCTGTCGCAGTTTGAGAGCTCAATGTGTGCTCTTAATGTTAGAGTCACAGGGCAAATATATGAGTAAAGAATAACAAAAGACTTAGAGATTTAGCATTATAGTCTATTTCAGGGGGCTTAGAAAAAGTGTCTAATTTTTTTTTTTTTTGCAACATCAAGGATTTCGTTTGGAATTCATATCACAGGACTATAAAATTTAAAAAATAAAAAATACAAAAATAAAAGTATGTTTTCAAATGCCTTTAAAGTAATAAAGAATTCATCATTCGCATCTGATGAGTCGGGAGAGTTAGATACTTTGTCTAAGCTCCCTGAAATAGACTATATGCTAAATCTCTAAGTCTTTGTTTATTCTTTACTTATATATATATATATATATATATATATATATATATATATATATATATGTGTGTGTGTGTGTGTGTGTGTGTGTGTGTGTGTGAGAGAGAGAGAGAGAGTGGACAGAGCTGAAATAGAAATAAAATTGGGAATGACATCTTTTGTCGACAAGAAGAAAAAACAAAAAAAAACATCAACAAAAAGAACATTTCGTGTGTGTACGCATCTGTAGGCGTGTGTGTGTGTGTGTGTGTGTGTGTGTGTGTGTGTGTGTGAGAGAGAGAGAGAGAGAGAGAGAGAGAGAGAGAGAGAGAGAAGAGAGTAGATTTGGAGGATGAAACGTAAATTGTGAAAAAGATATTTTGCCAACTTCTTGAGTTGACGTCAAGGCACGTACTCGTGTTTATAAACCACTCCCACCCACACAAACACCTTCAGCTGAAAAGAAATACGAACCTTGCTATCTCCCCCCCCTCTCTCTCTCTCTCTAATATATATATATATATATATATATATATATATATATATATATATATATATATATATATATATATATATATATATACGTGATGATTACGAAAACTCTTCGGTGCAACCGAAAATGGAATAACTTAAAAAAAAAAATTAAAACTCTTTTCGGAAGGGGTAAAGATACTTGATTCATGATGTGTCCAGTGTGCTGATTTGCCGTATAAATATGTGGAATATCATGCTCCTTTCTTGGATCAAAGTCATTCCCTTCTTAGTGTGACTGAGAACTTTTTACAAGAACACTGTAACCTCAGAGCAAAATAAATAACTTAAAAAAAACGATCAGAACTCATATCTAAATGTAGGCATGAAAACAAAATCTTATTAAGTCACATGAAATTAACGACTCCAAAGACTAAAATGAAATTTTAAAGTTTGATAAAAGATAAAAAATGAAAACATAAAAAGATAACAAAATGATAATTAAATACAAATAGATGATATGAAATAAACAAACAGAATATAAATAAACGGATAAGTCAAAATAAAAAAGATAAATAATAATTGAGAGGTAAATAAAACAAATAAAATGAGTAAAAACAATAAATAGGATAATAATAATAACAACCACAACAACAGCAACAACAATAATAATAATAATAATAATAATAATATAATCTTATTATAATGGAGATTGTGGGTTTGTCTGTCTGTAACCGAAACTATATCACTATACAAGTCACAATTCCTTTCGTTATTTACATCATATTCTCCATGATTTTATTTTTATTTAAACCTCAATTATTAATAAAATTGTTTTACATTACTTACACTGTTGACCATATCTACATACTAATAACATGCAATTGTGTTTATATATACAACAAAATAGAGGTTTACAGTGTGAATGGGAAGGCTAATTTGCATATTGATCTTAAAAAATTGATTTTAATAAATATATGCTTAGTATTATTGATTTCTAATTGTTTGGTTTTATCTTATTGAATATGAGCAAAAATCTCTTCAATAAATCTTAAAAGAAATCCCTCAACAAGAAGAAATAACTGTAATATTATTCTTTACTTCCTATTTTAGCTAAACATTTTAATTAGGAAAATTAACCAATGAAAGACGGGAGTAACGGAAAATGATGGAAGAGTTAGTTTCAAAGTTGTTCTATTTTCCAATCATACCCCCTCTGTTCAAAATCTTTTTATCTACATTCTTATTCAGTTTCATTAGCCTTTCTAATTTAATATGATATTTTATTATATTAAAACTTAAATACTTGCACCCGGAGGGTGCATATATTTGCTAGTAATAATAATAATAATAACTCCTTTTGAGTTTTCACATCAGCATTAGCTGATGGCCTTTCTATTATTATTATTATTATTATTATTATATTATTATTATGACAAATACTTTCTTCTTTCTTTTCGCAGACGACGAGGACGTCTTCATTTGTGGACCCTATGGTGTCTCATTAGTCACATTCTGGAGTTGCAGATGCGGTCACATACATTGCAGGGGAAGTTCCCATCTACATTTGGTTGTTCATGACGACGAAGACGTCCCGCTCTGCAGTCCTTTATCTCATTATTGAGCTGCTTAGCTCCTGTGCGGCAGGCGTCTCTCCAATCCTGTCTGTCGGAGCCCAGATCTTCCACACTTGAAAGCGGTTCAAAGACCATATAATGGCAAATATTGAATTGATAAAACACAACAGACCAGTAAATATAGAATGCGTGGTGACAGAGATGAGACCCTAAACCATGTATTAAGCGAATGTAGCAAACTAGCACAACAAGAATACAAAGCTTGGTACGACTGAGTTGGGAAGGCGAGCCACTGGGAATTATCCAAAAAACTAAAATGGTATATGCATAAACCAGAATCTGTTCTTGAGAATGAAACGCATAAAATTCTCTGGGACTTTGAGATAAAGACGAATCACCCAATCCCAGCCAGGAGACCAGACCTAGTACTGATTAACAAAAAACAACAAAACACACAACACAACAAAACAAACAAACACAACTTGTCAACTGCTAGATTTTGCAGTTTAGCAGATCACAGGGTGAAAATGAAGGAAAACGAAAAGATAGATAAATACCTGACACCTAGTCAGAGAATTGAAAAAGCTGTGGAATATGAGCGTGAAGGTGATACCAATTGTAGTTGTGTACAAGGAAGGGTTCCAAAAAGCTTGGAGGAACTGGAAATCAGAGGAAGAATTGAGACAATCCAGACAACTGCATTGTTAAAATCGGCTAGAATACTCAGAAGAATCCTGAAGACATGAGGAGACATTTCACTCAAACTTTAGTGAAAGACCATCAGCTAACGCTGGTGTGAAAAACCAATACGACTACTACTACCACTACTACTACTACTAATAATAATAATAGACGGATCACCTAATCCCGGCCAGGAGACGGATCTAGTATTAATCGACAAGAAAAAGAGAACCTGCCATCTTGTGGATTTTGCTGTCCCGGCTGATCACCGAGTGAAAATGAAGGAAAGCGAAAAGACAGACAAATACTTGGACCTTGCCAGAGAACTGAAGAAGCTATGCAACATGAAGGTGAAGGTCGTACCAATTTATTGGTGCCCTTGGAACGATCCCCAAATACTGGAAAAGAATTTGGGTGAACTAGAAATCAGAAGAAGAACCGAGACCATCCAAACTACGGAACTGTTGGGATCTGCTAGAATACTCAGAAGAGTCCTGGAGACCTGAGGAGACTTGCTGTCACTCAGCCTTCAGTGAACTACCGGCTACGGCAGGTGTGAAAACACCATAATTTTACTAAAAAAACTCCCATACAGAAACTTATACAGATCTTCTGATATAATTATTTCTTTAAAGAAAAAAAGTAAAAATCGTTTTGGTGGGTTCATTTTTTTTTCATATATCATAAAATAATTAGGGGGGTGGGGGGTAAACCTCGTAAAAAATATTTCCCCTATATATTTTAGGAAAAACCTATTTCAAACATATTTTCATCAAAAGATAAGTAATTATGGAAATTTTCGTGAAAATCGAACCATAATTGATTTAACGGTGCGTAAATATTTTCGTTCAGAACTTTCATTATTTCTGTAAGCTGAAAACATTTTAAAAAAATCATCAGGAGTTTTTTTTTTTAATGTTTCTTCTTTTGAATGGACCAAACATTTTCAAGATAATATCAACCTTTATGCAAGTTTCATTGTGTTAAATATAGGATATATAGTTAAATATAGGCATTCTCAACCTGTCCTTCGGGGCGGGGGTCCAGTGAGCTTCGGCCATTGGATCGGTGTGTTTGAATTAATAGCGTCGATCCCAGGGGGCTATCCCCCCCCCAGGCAATACCTGCCACCTTGACTTAAAGGGGCAGGGCTGGGTTTATTGCCCAGCGCCTGAGGCGCCCCCTTGAGGGGAATGCCGAAGGGATCGACGCAATTTTTGTTCTTTCCCACCCATGAGCTTCGGCTTGTGGGTGGGCCCACGTTAAAACGAGGCCTTGTGCCCAGCCCATACAAGTGGGGTATGAGTGTTAAAATAGGAGGGGGTAATTTCACTTGGTAAATTGAAGGTCCCTAACGCTCAGCAAATTAATCGATTTAATACAGAATAAAATGCACATAAAAAAGTCACTCAGAAATCAGATTTTTAATAATTAAACCCGACTCCCAAATACAGTTCTCTGTTGTCGCTGTGCTAGATTAACGAGACAGTCATAAAAACGGTACCAGCAGGTTGGAGACGTTTTGTGTTCTCTCATGACAGAAGAGCGACAGCGTTCTTCGTTCTGTTCGGTGCCAAGTCTTGTAGGCGAGTCTTTATCTAAATTTAATCCAAATGTTATTTTTGTTGGTCATAATTCTCAGCTTGTCCGTGTTGGGCCACACGGCACACAGCCAAACATTTTTTTTTTCACTTTTATGGAAGGACAACAAAAATGAGGAAATAATTGCCGAAAATTCCTGAAAGAAAATAAAAACTTTGAAAGTGGAAGACTTAAAGACGCTTAGCAGCTATTAAATGTGCCAGGGCATGTTTTGCTTTGTAGAAAAACAACACAAAACAGGCACGGCCTGTTGTGTATACAAAACGGTAGGGTAGAGATAGGTAAGTAAAACTGTGTGTGGCTTGTACACGAACACCGTACCTACCCCCTTTCTTTATGTTTTTATGTATATATGATATCTGGCTCACGATCGGTTTAGAGCAGGGTTTCTCAACTGGGGCCATATGGCTCCTTCGTAGGTCCTTGAGATTTTTAGGAAGGCCACAAGGCCAAATTTGAAAAATGGGATTGGGAGCACAAAGAAATAAGAGAGAGGCATAGAAAATTTAGAACCAATATAATATATACATGGAGTATTTTGTAATTAATTTTCTGAATGTTGTAAAGGGAAGAAACCCTCACGTATGCAAATGAGATACGTATAAAGGAGCAACAGAGGATTAGCTCAGAGTGATGCGAGTTAATCTCCAACTACGAACGTTGTTTCGTATTCTCAGATTGCAAACACACGTGCGACAACTTTTCAAGATAAGTAATCTTACCAAGAGACTTTTTTACCTTGCCGACCGGAAGCCGTTTTATTTGTTATTTGTATTATTTGTAATAAACTATTATTACAACCACTCAATCTTCTCGTTTATGTATTTCCAATACATAACACTGAATTATTTTTCATTTCAAATAAAATATTAAACTTATCATTTGGTAAAATTTTTAGGTAAATCTAAGCCATTTTGTTAACCTAAATATTAATCTATTATATTTTTTACTCCTATCTATGCAAGTAAAATAAAATCGTCGGGGTGGCCTAATGTCGGTATCAGCCAAACAGTGAGGGAGTCTATCCCCTTTCAGTAGTGCTGGACCAAGAAGATTGTTTTTGCGTCCGAAGTAGAGCGCCACACCTACCACCAGATCCTCACTTCAGTGCACAGATCTCTGTGCTACTCATACACTGGATTGGCGAGGACCGGTATCGAACCAAAATCTTGCGATTCCTCGTCCAGTGCTCTATCTATGCAAAGTAGCCGTTTTTAGTTTTCAATTTCTTAAAATGTAATGTTTTTAAACCTCTCTAATAATTTCTTCAAACAAGAAATTTTCTCCTGAAGATGACCTAAGGTCGAAACTAGTTGACAAAAATAAACAACATAAAATAAATATTCTTGTTTGTCTTATCACTTTTTGTTCATATATATATATATATATATATATATATATAGTATATTAAGAAAATTGAAAAAACACAGGTTTAAATAAGTTAAGTGGTAAGTTTATTGGCCGACGCTGCAGTGTTTCGATCTATTAATTAGATCATCTTCAGGGCATTTGTTGGTATATGGAAGGTGATAAAAAAATTTGTATCACAGAATAACGAGAAAAGCAAGTGATAGTCCTTGTTTATCAGTCTGTTCAAAATTTGAAGTCTGAAGAAAGGACGCTGAAAAAAGTGGACGGTTTGAAATGTGACGTCAAATATTCTCTTTTACAGTGTAAGTATGAGAGTGTGTTTTTTCAATTTTCTTAATATGCATACAGTCGGATTCACTTCCTTCTCTTCCTATATATATATATATATATATAATATATATATATATATATATATATAAATCATTCGCATCTGATGAGTTGGGAGAGTTAGACACTTGGTCTAAGCTCCCTGAAATAGACTATAATGCTAAATCTCTAAGTCTTTTGTTATTTCTTTACTTATATATATATATATATATATATATATATATATATTTGTTGGCATCCTTCCGTCTATTAAAGACGATGGCGTAGAGTCCACATTTTTTCCACCTTTTATCTGCAACTGCGTGAGTGGCTGAACAGACCAATTTTTGAATGCCAATCTCTGGCGCAGTGACCACTAACAAACGGTGACGCTTGCTGGAGTTTCTTTCCTTCCTTTTGGCACTTTTTTCTTCTTTTTCACTCCTTACGTTCCTTGTTTGACGGGGAAGCGCCAGGTCGCATGTTCTTCTGCTCAAGCCTCCCATGCGTTGGTGCCGATGTGGCATGTCTTCATGTCCCTATTGCAGACATCATTTTTGTAGAGGAAACTACGTAGCCTTGGCAGGTTGTTATGGAGGATGAGCTGTCACCCAAGCAACCCTCCCTCTCCACCCAGCCGTTGTGGTCCAAAGGAAAGATAGGTACCAATGCTGTTTGGCAACGGCGGTGCTGCAGGAGTTGCTGGGAAGTACTAAGATTCAGCACCACCCAACTTAGGGACTCCAGCTCCGGATTTGTTTTCGGGGTTTACTCCCTTAGCCTTTCCTTGGGATAAGGTAGAGCCACAAGGCAACAGTGGTTTTATAAGACTTTTCCTTGTCCTAGACGAGTTGCTAGCCAAGCCTAAAGAGTCCCATCTAGCTCGTTGTGATTTTTGGAGTGGTAAGTACACTAATCTTGATTCTGCCGGTGTGGTCGGCACTTGGTTCCCCGAGAGTTCATCCTCTCTTTGATTGCAGGCTGCATATGTATATCTGTTAGCTCGCAGATTAATGCGTATATATGTATGGACTCAATCGTATTGCATGCACAAAGTTACCGGCGCCTTGGAATTTTCTAAGTTGTGACTTAGTATAAGTCCAACCGTCTTTTCTTTTCTAAACCTAGTGTTGAAATGTTAGTTCCTAGCTAGTCTGATATTCAACTCAGTAGGGCAGAGGGAGGAGGTTGTTGTAGAGGATGGGGTCATATATATATATATATATATATATTAGCGCGAACTGAAATGCAAACACTCATCCAGGATTTGAACTCGGCTCGTCGAATCCATTTTCTGTGATGATAACCGTTACGCCGCCTGTCCCTCGACTCCCAGTAAAGGTTATTGAATCAGACCGAGCAACATGGTTTTAGGAGTAATCCATTAATTAGTTTCTTAATTTGTTGTCTCTTTATCCATTGGCTTTTAATCCATTGTCACTTAATCCATTTCTCTTAATCCATTGTTTCTTAATCCATTGGTTCTAAATCTGTTGTCTCTCAATCCATTGTCTTTTAATCTATCCTCATTTAATCCTTTGTCTCTTAATCCATTGGCTCTTTATCCGTTGTCTCTTTAATCCGCTGCCCCTTAATCCGCTGGCTCTTAATCCATGCTTATCAACAGCAAGAACCGTTTCTTAATGCTTGAAAATTATTCTCGCGCTTTTGTTACATAATTATTAGATTCCTAATATTTATGTACAGTTGTGTAGAAACCAAAATGGCTGTTATAATAATGTTATAAGTTCAGCCGGCAGCCTTGGAGGATTGAATGACAAGACTTGACCTCATCCGGATCCTTCCGGTGGATACCGTGAGAATCGGTGGAGAAGACTCTCTTCCGGTTTAGATTAGAAATAAATTTTTAGTCAGATTGGCCAAAGCCACGACGGTGGTAAATCGTGTTATGCACGGTGCCGACTCAATCTGCACAGGTAGTCTGGTGGGGATTTCAGAATGAAATATGATCTAAGTTAAATCGAAGTCTTGTGTTATTATCTAAAAACTACCAATTATACAGGGCTTCTGATAAAGAGAAATCCCCAATGGAAGACCAGACACGAAGTCCCCAAGAAGAAGTCCAGACGCTAGAAGAGATGCTAGAAGAATAGAAGTAAGAAAGTAAGGAAAGAGAGTATACAACACTTTGTGATACTAGCGTCATTGCAGACTCATGTCACTCAACCCCTCAGCTCCCCTAAGGCACATGCGACCCGCGAAGTAAATTCGTGTGGACCGCGACCAAGACGACTCCTTCCGCTTCCTGTGGAGACCGAATGTCTGGCAAGAAGGTGCAGCTTGTGCAGCTGCTAATTGTCAACGACTTTCCGTGTCAGTGGAGTTTAACAGTGCAAGTCAAGATAATGCTTTCTCAAGTCTACTCTCATGCTGATTTCCCCGACAAAGACAAGTCAATTTACAACAGGCTGCTCGATTTTCTGCATCTACCTCCCACGTGTTTGCGTCAGTGTGGCTACCATACTGGTCAGGCTAGGATTGACAAAAGGCAAAGGAGAACCAATGTCGTGCAAATAAATTATAAGAATTAGCAGGGTATTAGTTCGAACCTAACACCCACATTCTTATAATACTTTAACTTATCCAAAAGAGGGTAACCCAATGTTGTATACTGACATCAAATTCTATATGTTAGGTAGCGCCTTCTTCGCTGCTCTAAATCGTGTACGTTAGTACTGGGGTTTTCACTGTACCCAAAGCGATGTATGCTAGTAGTCGCTTAATGAAATCTACAACACATGGGTATAGTAGGAGTTGACTTTATTTCTCTCCGTCGGCTGGTGGGTGGCGAGCGTGGCAATAGGAATCCCCAAGGGTTGACGATGACTACTACTACTGCTGGGATGGTGAGGTAAAGGGGTGGCTGGTGGCGTCTCACCGCCCTTGGCCGCGACGGACGGTGTCGACGGTCACTCACCGTTCGCCGTCCGCTGTCTGCTGTCTGACTCTCTGGCTGTCTTCCTTTTATATATCTCAAACGCCTACGCATTTTCTTTTATCGCTTTTACCGGGAAAAAAGTCCTTTGTCATTTTTGTCGTCTCCTCTCTGACATTCCTATTTCCGTTTGTACAATATCCAACACCAACACAGAATGTTCGGTAGGGAAAAGACAAGTTAATTTACATAGGTTAATAACATTTAATTATAACAACATATAAAGGCAACTTAGAGTTCAGTCCCAAACCACAAAGAGGACACAGATTAATTTGTTTGTTTGTTTTGTTTTGTGGAATATCAACCTCAGCGGGTCATTTAATGCCGATAAAGTTTTGAAATAAATCAATTCTTAATGGATAATACGATTTTGTTTATCAACTCATGTTTTTCTATTTAACCCATAGATGGGACCCTAACAGGTACTACCACTCCGGTTCAGAGTGGACCAGGGAGCAATGGTGATGAGCACCCCTTCATCACCATTTCTCCCTGGTCCACTCTGACCCGGAGTGGTAGTATCTGTTAGGGTCCCATCTATGGGTTAAATAGAAAAATGTATTTATAAAAAAATTGTATTATGCATTAAGAATTGATTTATTTCAAAACTTTATCGGCATTAAATGACCCACTGAGGTTGATATGCCGTAAAACAAAGCAAACAAACAAACAATAAGAACGCGCTTGTATTAGTAAAAAAAAAAGGATAACCTGTTATCAAGCTGTATAAGCTTTATGACACTGTTTGCCCCCCCATCTATGCTGTTGTGCCCCCCCGTTCTTTCCCTCTTTTTTTTGCGTGTCGGTTTGTGTTTTTGTCGAGCGTGTTTCGTGGCAGGTTGATACGACGGCCGCTGAAACGCATGTTTTTTCTGGTGTTGTTGTCGAGATGTCATGCCATAAATAGTTGGCAGTTTTATGGGAGTTTTCGCGGCAAATTCTCCCTCCTTCTCCTCTCTCCATCTTGATCTTTCAAATAATCAATGTCCCTTTTTTTCTTCTTCTGTTTTTCTTTCTTTCTTTCAGCTTTTTTCCACTAATGTATCATCCAACATTACCAAGTGCTTCATTTCAATCGTGCACGTTCTTCCGCGATCTTTCTATTCCCAATCTGCCACATCCCAGCAGAATGCATTTGTCTCTTACATTCTTATCCGATTATAAACCCTAACCGCTTAGAATTTGCTGATTTTAACCTTTGGAGTCCCATAGTGGTGTAATTATTATTTGTCTTTTATTATGTTTTATGCATGGGAAATGATTTTTACTATAAAAATGCATTGGGAATGATTTTTACTATAAAAATGTACTGGGAATGATTTTTACTATAAAAATGCATTGGGAATGATTTTTACTATGAAAATGCATTGGAAATGATTTTTACTATAAAAATGCATTGGGAATGATTTTACTATAAAAATGCATTGGAAATGATTTTTACTAAAAATGCATTGGAATGATTTTTACTATAAAAATGCATTGGAAATGATTTTTACTATAAAAATGCATTGGAAATGATTTTTACTATAAAAATGCATTGGAATTGATTTTTACTATAAAAATGCATTGGAAATGATTTTTACTACAAAAGTGCATTGGAAAATATTTTTTTACTATAAAAATGCATTAGAAATGATTTTTACTATAAAAATCCATTGGAAATGATTTTTATTATAAAAATCCATTGGAAATGATTTTTACTATAAAAATCCAATGGAAATGATTTTTACTATAAAAATGCATTGGAAATGATTTTTATAGTAAAAATGCATTGGAAATGATTTTTATAGTAAAAATGCCTTCTAAACTATTACATCCTGGTAGCATTGTGTTTGTTTTTTCCTTTTCATCCGGTCATAGCCCTAAACTTTAGACATAAAAAATGACAATAGAAAAGTTAAGGTATTTGCCTCTCAACCCACTTATGAGGGCATGACACAAGGACATTTTTATGTGCGCCAAGCCACAAGCCGAAGCTCATGGCCGGTAGGCACAAAAAATGCGTTGATCCCGTCGGCATTCTCCCTAAAGGGTGGCGCCTCAGGCGCTGTGAAATAAACCCAGCCTTGCCCCTTTAAATCGAGGGGGCAGGTGTTGCCTGGGGGGATAGCCCCCTGGGATCAACGCTGTTAATTTACATTAACAAACACAGGCCCCGAAGAAAAGTTAACATGCCATGAAAATCAATCAATTCGCTGACTGTGGCGTCCCATCGTGGTGTAATGGTTAGCATACTTGTCTCGCATATCCATTGTTACTAAACTATCACTGTAACATTGTATTTATCTCTTCCGTCTTATCCGGTCATAGCCCTAATGACGGGTCTTAAATTCGCTGGCTGTACCCTTTGGGGACCCATCGTGGTGTAATGGTTAGCACCATTGTCTCGCATATCCATTACTACTAAACTATCACATCTCTGCAGTATGCATTTGTCTCTTCCTTCTTATCCAATCATAGCCCTAACGGCAGGATTGGAATTCGCTGGCTGTATCCTTTGGCGTCCCGTCATGGTGTAATGGTTAGCACGCTTGTCTCGCATATCCATTACCAGTAAATAGCGATTTAGATCTTCGGTGGATGCTCCATACTTGCGTCCTTGTGTCACATTCTACTCGTAGTGAGCTGGTTGGGTAAATACCTACCTGCGAACTTGTGTCACATCCTATCCGTGACGAACGGGTTTGGTAAATAACAACTTTGACTGTATCCCCCTGGACAGAGGTATGACTCCACTCAAAGTGGCTATCCTGTAATAATGCTGAATCAAATCATTTTTGATAGACACAGCTTGTTTACAGTACCTGCTGTTGCTTATGTGGTCACCCAATTAAGTATTGAACAGGCTCATAAAATACTTGATATATAACTGTGTGTAAAAAGACTCTTAAGAACTCCCCACCCCGCAACAAATTTAAAATAAACGTACAATAAGCACGATTCCCTAACCTTTCGACATAAAATAACCCTAGACAGGTAAACGTGCCGTTAAAATTAATCAATCAATCTGTTACGATTTTTGTGTCCATTTTTAGACTTCAAATGAGAGCACTTTACAGTGGAGATCCCTTGTGTTAAGAAGAGCGTGATCTTTAGTGAAGAAATCTTTGGTTGTTCCTTGGTGTACCTTAGTGTTGGGTATGATCCTTTGATTGTTACTTAATGTTCCTTAGTGTTGGGTATGATCCTTTGATTGTTACTTAATGTTCCTTAGTGTTGGGTATGATCCTTTCGTTGTTCCTTGGACTTGGGTAAAATCCCTGCGTTGAGCAAAGTCCTTGGTTGCAGGTCCGTTCGTCAATGTCGAATAACGTGCAAATGAACGGGTTTCATTATCGGCGATTAAATTGTTAACTAACCACGTATTCGAGCTGTTGATTGGCTGGGGTTTAATCCACGTGACCACGCCGAGTCTATAAGTTTAAGTGGTGGATTCCAGCACGCCTTATAACACCAGAATATTCCAACATAATAGACCTTACGAATTTGCCCCGAGCGAACGCCTAAATTCACCCCCTCAGTTGTCGTGGCATCAATTTCATTCACCATCTTAACTCTCCTTAGTTTGACCCCTATCACATGATCTTCGAAAAGTGAAAAAGGCTCTGTGTCTGTTCTCTTTTTCTGTCGTCCCTATCACACGATCTGTATCTACCAGGACATCCTGTTTTCTTTCCTAAACATCTGCAGGGGTGACCCTTTTGTCTTAGCCTACTAGGGTAATCCCCAGGTCACAGCTGTCTGCACGTAGTGACACCGATATTTATTACACAACAGAAGTATTATTTTATTAATACACTTGTTTGTACGTATGTATCTACTAGTGGCATGTCCTGAAAAATATGCAGAGACAAGCAAATAACGGTTATAATTTTGCAGATGGAATTAAAGATAACATTAATTAAAGACTGAATTAAATGCGTCAAATTACCCGCGAAAAGTTAACAGAATTCTTTGGAGTGTTTATATTCACATTTATCACATTTATAGGAAGCGCGTGGTGTAATGGTTAAAGTCATAGGAAATGGAGTCATCGTCCCGAGTTCAAATCCTGGACGTGGTAATTGCATTTCACTTAGCGCTAATACCCTTGGGAAAGGTATGAATCCTACTCTCCCTCCAGCTATGGGTAAATAGTAGGGCAGACTGGGCTCTTTAACCTTGGTTAGGCAACCGGTCTAGGGGAAGGAAAACTCTGAATTCAAACCCGTTGAACTCCGCTTAAGAAATTGACCTTGTGTCGCATCCTGCTCGTGCGGAGGTGTCGGTAAATATATATATTTATATTCACATTTATCACATTTATAGGAAGCGCGTGGTGTAATGGTTAAAGTCATAGGAAATGGACTTGTCGTCCCGAGTTCAAATCCTGGACGTGGTAATTGCATTTCACTTAGCGCTAATACCCTTGGGAAAGGTATGAATTCTACTCTCCCTCCAGCTATGGGTAAATAGTAGGGCAGACTGGGCTCTTTAACCTTGGTTAGGCAACCGGTCTAGGAGAAGGAAAAACTCTGAATTCAAACCTCCGCTTAAGAAATTGACCTTGTGTCACATCCTGCTCGTACGGAGGGGTCGGCAAATATATATATATTCACATTTATCCTTAAAGCGTAACTTTCAAATTTTAAAAGCGCCACGTCGGCTGGGCTGTAGAATACAACGACTGTACTTCTGCAGAGGGTTAATCCCTCTTTGTCATTTGATGGGACCACCTGTTGGCTGTGGTTGGCGACCTGTGATGCTTTATGACGGAATCCGGGTGGATGAGTAGTAAATAAATACAAAATTAGTAAAACTAGGCAGGTAAACATATGAATGAAAATCAATAAATCTATAGACAAATAAATCTAGCCCTTTCGGCTGGGGCTTTAGAAAACGCCAACTATACCTCTACAGAGGGGTAAGACCTGTTGGCCGTGGTGGTGATCTGTGATGCTTAAG
>CM042145.1:11662405-11724905 GCA_023376005.1 Doryteuthis pealeii | reverse complement strand
TTGACTCTGCTGTCGATTCACTGATCCATGTTTCCGAAGACAAAAAACGAAAATGCATTAATACACACAGAATATAATCGCAGACATCAGGAAATGACTTAATCTCTGCTATGTAAGTAAGTAACTAAGTAAAGTCGTCGGGGTGGCCTAAAGTCGGTGTCAGCCAGACAGCGAGGGAGTCTATCCCCTTTTCAATAGCGCTAGACCAAGGAGATTGTCTTTTAGCGTCTGAGGTGGAGCCCCGCACCTACCATCAGATTCTCACTTTATCGCACAGATTCCTGTACTTCTCATACGCTGAGTTGGTGAGGGCCGGTATCGAACCAGGAAACTTGTGATTCCCAGGCGAACGTTCTACCGACTGAGCAAAACTGCCCACCACTAACTCATCAAATGAGAGTCATAACCATACACTGTATACTTAAGAATAAAAATAAAACTATACACGTATTTATATATGCCAAGAGAGTAAGTTTTAAATACCTTGCCTAAACCACGGGTAGGATGTGACACAATGTCGGGGTCAAGTATGAGGTATCCAGCGAGGATCGAACTCGCTGTTCAATATGAATATAATTCAGATATATATATACGTTTGGGAAAGCAAGGATTAATCTCTTCTCCAATCCACAGAGGTAAATAACGGTAAACTGGTGATGCCATCTGTTGGGTTATTTTGTGGATATAAGCCGTGCTGCAATACACCACTTAAATCTATAGACTAAGCGAGATCCTGCGGTTAAAACCTAAACCAATCAACAGCCCGAATGCGTGGCTGGTTGACAACTTAATCACTGATATTGAGAGACGTCCATTTGCAATCATTGACGAAGGACTTGCAAGGCTGAGGAGCACCAAGGAATAACTAAAATATTCTTTACCAAGGATCGAGCTCTGTTTAACACAAAGGATCTCCGCTGGACAAGCAGTCTTGCTTGAAGCCTAAAGGATGGCTACTAAAATCGTAACACCATCTGTTGACCATCACCCTTGTAACTCAGCATATCACCAAGGTGACTATACCATTGACACATTTAAATTCATCTGCTACAGACACCTCACCACCGACATTCTCGGTATGTCTGGGGAGCAGTCCATGACATGCAGCAGTCCACTTTGGTCCTTACTTAGGTTAGACGGGCGGTTAGAGAGACCACGTCTGATCAATCGGTTGGTCATGGCAAGCCCTTGTCCCGACCCTATATCTCTTATGGCACCCCAACCCTTTTTATCATATATGTGCTAAAATGCAGTGACTGAGGGTCTTAGTGTCTTGGGTATAACATTAAACTGCATCTAGCTGTGGGGTTGCAATTCTGGAGCTCTGGGAGTGTGGAGTACCCCTTAATTGCCATTTCTCCCAGGTCCACTTTGATCTGGAGCGGTCGTACCTATTAGGGTCCTCATATATGGTTTAAATAGATCACAAAAGGAGTTTAAAATTTAAAAGTTGAGTTAAAACATTCCAGTGTGCTTTGACTTAAGGTTAAGCAGCTAATACGGTGCTTTGAAACCAATGTTAACAAACACCTTTTAATTCAATAGTATACTATTATACACGCACACACATGCACACACATACACACACACGTATATATATATATATATATATATATATATGTGTGTGTGTGTTACACACATACACACACACGTATATGTATATATATATATATATATATATATATATATATGTGTGTGTGTGTGTGTGTGTATGTATGTATTAACTCATTGTCGGTGGGCTTATAAAAAAAATTAAAGTCGTCGGGGTGGCTTAATGTCAGTATCAGCCAATCAGTGAGGGAGTCTATCCCCTTTTCACTAGCGCTAAACCAAGGGGGAGGGGGTGTATAGAATCCTTTCATTGCCATTACTCCCAGGTCCACCCTTAGTGGTAATACCTATTAAAGTCCCATCTCAATTACAGTTTACAGTTATACCTATTACCCTCTTTTTGTCTTAACCCTCTAATATGAATACAGTGAGTATACGCTAAGCCCCGACGACATGGTGAGGAATAAAAGCACCTTTAACCTATCATCTCTTCGGCCCCATGAAAGAGGGTTTGAGAGGCAAACATTATTCCAGTGACGAGGAAGTGAAATCTGTATTAAAGAAGGGACTCAAAGAACGGTCAACAGAATTTTACGGGACAGAGATACATGGTCTCATTTGAAGGTGGAACATTGCTATTGAGAGAAACGGTGACTATTTGGAGAAGTAGGGATGTGACCCAGAGAGGACCAGCTTCATTTTGATGTATGATACATGTTCCTGTGTTGGTAATTATACCTGTCCTAAATAAAATGGCATTACTTTTTGACTCAGCATCGTATGACATGAAATTTTTCTTTGTTAATAACTAATTTTAAAAGGGTTTGTTTCTTTGTTTAATGGCATATCAACCGTGGGTTAATTAATGCCAAATCCATCCTTACAGAAGAATAGTAGCGGTACTATTTGATCTATATTTGGGGGATGAAGAAGTTTATACTTTTCATAAGAGTATTAGCCAGAATGTGAACGTAATTGCACGACTAGAGTTTGTTTTTTTTATTTAGGAGGAAAGAGGAGGAGGAGGAGGAGGGGCTGTCAAAGTAGTTTTGACTAACGAGAAGAGAGTTCGTTTTGTTTAAATTCAGAGTTGTCCTTCTCTTAGACTGGTTGACAAACCAATGTTAAAGAGCCCCGTCTGTCCTACTATTTACCCATGGCTAGAGAGAGAATAGTTGGATTCGTACCTTTCCCAAGTGTATTAGCGCTATATGTGTGACAGAGAGCACAGGGCGAGTGGAGGAGGTGGGGACCGTAGAGTTGAGAATTCCCTGCCCCTAAGGACTAAGCGTGTCCGTGTGTGTCTGGCCTGCGCGAGGGGGGTATAGCGAGTGACTCGAGATTGAACTCGCAACCTCCTGATCATGAGTGGTGGAATTGCTGTCACCCCTGTTAGCTAAAGTGGTTCGACCACTGAGAGAAATAAATGCCGAAGGCGAGTTCTCTGGGACAGAACGTCTTTTTCAGTTGAGAGAACGGTGTGTCGTGTTTCGATCTTCAAGTGAAGTGAACTTTTGACGAATTGTGGGAGAACTACTGGGAGTGTTTGTATTTACCACGTACCACACGTGTACGGATTAGGCACAAGGCCCTATTAATGTGAGTCCACCCACGAACCGAAGCTCATGAGTGGCGGGTGCAAAAAATGCGTGGATCCCGTCGGCATTCCCCCTCAAGGGGGCATCTCAGGCACTGGGCAATAAACCCAGCCCAACTCTTTAAATCGAGGGGGCAGGTGTTGCCTGGGATGACGCCGTTAATTTAACACACCGGTCCAGTGACCGAAGCTACCGGATCCCCGCCCAGAGCGACGGGTTGTTAATGTAATGGGAGTGTTGCCGGTGGAATACTTTTTTTTCACTTGAAACTAACAACTAGAATATGGAATGCAAACAGCCGCGTCCAAGATTTGAACTCGTCCCGCCGTGTCCGTTTCCTACGATTGTAACCATTACACCATACGCGCCTCCAACAAGTTTCAAACTCACTTACTACGATGTTGCAGTCCAGTGCGTTAACCACTACGCTAGTTTTAAAACAAAATATTATTGGAAAAAAAAAAAAAAAAAAAAAAAGAGAAAGAAAAGAAAAAAGAAAAAGTAAACATGTTAAAAGGTCAAACATCAAAAGAAGAGCGGCAAGTTCATGTTGAACACGTTGGACCACCAACGCAGAAACAAATAGAAATACATAAATGAATAAATAAAATAAATATATAAAATGAATAAATAAAATGAATAAAAATGAAAAGCGCTTTTATTCTTATTGTTGCAAATTCATCTTTAGTTCTTACTCACCTCATTGTCTTCAGATCTGATCGCTCGTACAATGACATTGTTGTTGTTGTTGTTGTTGTTGTTATTGTTTGGCGCGACAATCAGTCCAATGCTGATAGCGGGTCACGTGACCTCAGCGGAGAGAACGTTGACGCATCAAACGATTGTGGCGGCATTTGGCCGAAGAATGGAACGAAGAAAAAAACAAAGACAAACATAAAAACAAAACAATTTTGTAGGTCAGTAAATAAATAAGTAGGTATTTACCTCATACCCCACTTGTGTGGGTTTGACACAAGGCCTCGTTTTTATGTGGGCGATTAAAAATTGCGTAGATCCCGTCGGCATTCGCCCTCAAGGGGGGCGCTGAGCAATAATCCCAGCACTGCCCCTTTAAATCAAGGGGGTGATTAAAAATTGCGTCGATCCCGTCGGCATTCCTACTTAAGGTGGGCGCCTCAGGCGCTGGGCAATAATCCCAGCACTGCCTCTTTAAATCAAGGGGGCAGGTATTGCCTGGGGGATAGCCCCCTGGGATCGACGCTATTAATTAACTTTACCGGTCCAGTGGTCGAAGCTCACTGGACCCCGAGTGGGTCAAGTAAATAAATAAGTAAATGAATGAATAAATACTAGTTTAGAACCACCCGGAATACATTCGACGGAGACAATCTGTTGCACATTAAGCGTTTTTGGCAGATTCCCTCGGGCGAGGGTTCAGTGGCTTCGGCCCTGGACCGCAGAAGTTAACGTTAATCCCAGGGGGCCATCCCTCCAGGTAACACCTGCCCCCTCGATATAAAGGGACAGGGCTGGGTTTATTGCCCGCTGCCTGAGACGCCCCTTGAAGGAGAATACCGACGGGATCGACGTATTTTTTTGCACCCGCCTCCCATGAACTTCGGTTCTGGGGTGGTTCCACATTAATAGGGCCTTGTGCCTAACCCGTACACGTGGGGTAGGCGGTAAATACCAAATTTACTATTAGCTTATACTACCCAGATATGTCTCCTTTTCTTTTGAAACATGAACTCAGTTTTATCGGAGTTCACATAGAGGCTAATATTCTTTGCTGCCTTCTCTAGGCTATGCAGTAGTGACTCGGCCTGTGGCGGTGTATCTGCAAGAAGTGCAAGGTCATCAGCATAGTCGGCATCTGTGATAGTCTGTGCGGGATATCGCCTGCTTCTTGCCTTTTTTAGTGTGAAGCCTTCTTCTTTTATGGTATCTAATGATGTTCGGAGTACATAGTCTAAGCATATTATAAATATATATGGTGCTAATGTATCTCCTTGTAGGACTCCAGCGCCGATGTCAAAGAAATGTGTGTCACCATCGGGTGAGCGTGCCATTGCTTTAGTGTCCATATAGAGCATCATTATAGCAGCAACCGTTTCTTTTGGGAGCCCGTATGCTAGTAGTATTTGTTCCATTTTTCCTCTGTGTATTGAATCAAATGCCTTGGAAAAATCTACGAATAGTAGCGTTGCCTCATGTTTCAAAAGAAAAGGAGACATATCTACACTCAATGGTAAGCCCCTTAAGCCAGTGGAACAATTCACATACCTAGGTAGCAATATCTCATCCACAGAAAGCGACATAATTACACGAATAGGAAAAGCGTGGTTGGCCACAAACAAATTATCAGTAATATGGAAGTCCGATCTCGCCGACAAGTTGAAGCGACGGTTCTTCCAGGCTGTGGTTATGTCAGTGCTGCTGTATGGCTGCACTACTTGGACCCTAACGAGACGCCTTGAGAATAAGCTGGATGGGAGCTGCACAAGAATGCTGCGTGCAGTCTTGAACAAATCGTGGAAGCAGCACCCCACGAGGAAACCTGCCCCCCATCTCATAAACCATTCGGGAGAGAGGGGCAAGGCATGCAGGGCACTGCTGGAGAAGCAATGACGAGCTCATAAGCGACGTTCTCCTGTGGAAGCTAACACACGGACATGATAGTGTGGGCCGCCCATCAACGACCTACATTGAACAGCTATGCAAAGATGCTGGATGCTGCGCAGAGGACCTCCCTGGGAAAATGAATGATAAGGAAGGTTGGCGAGAGATTGTCATGGATATCCGTGCTAATTGCGCGACATGATGATGATGATGATACTACCCAGCGTCTATACTTGCCCGGCCTTTGGGGGTCTAGCGGCTTCAGCCCTGGACCGGTTAAGTAATTAATGGCGTGATCACAGGGGGGGGGGGCATCCCCCAACCAACACCTGCCCCATGATTTAAAGGGACAGGGCTGGGTTTATTGCCCAGTGCCTGAGGCGCCCACTTCAGGGGAAAATGTTGACGGGGTCAACGCATCTTTTGCACCTATCATCCCATGAGCTTTGGTTCGTGGGTGGCCCCACATGAATCGGTCCTTGTGTCCAACCCACATATAAGGGATGCGCGGTAAATATTCCCAGCATCCAGGGGCTCCGGCTTATGGACCAGTAAGATATAAAATAAATATCTTGATCCCAGAGGCCGTCCCCCAGGCAGCACTTGCACTCCAGTCTAAAAGGGGCAACGCCAGGTTAATTCTCCGGTGCCTGGAGCACCCCAAAAGGGGAATACCAAAGGAATCACGTACTTTTTGAACTGGCCACCGCACGAGCTTCGTTTTGTGCGTGGATCTCTACGTAAAAAATCCTTGTGTCAATCCTGCGTGGTGGGAGTTCTGGAAAATACTTACTAACAGGGGAAGGAGGGAAGTATTTTTTTTTCTAACGAGAACGTTTGGTTTGAATTCAGAGTTTTCTTTCAACTAGACCGGTTGCAATACCAAGGTTAAAGAGCCCAGTTTTCCTTACTATGTACCCGTAATTGGGGAGGGGCGAGAATAGTTAAATTGATACCTTTCCCAAAGTTATTAGTGCTATATGAAATGCACACCGTCGTGTCTAGGATTTGAACTCGTCTCACCGGTGGGGTTGGTAAATATATATAGTTTAAATTCGTAGAATTTCATCAAGCAAAGTTGGTCATGTGCATACATTTCACACAAAATCGTAACACCAACAACGCTGGAATAACAACATCCACAATAAACTAATCAAACCCACTTTGGGAGACTGGAGACCAACTTTAAGGAAGTCTAGAAAGAAACAAGTCATTATGTCCCGATTACGCATTGGTCACACAAGACTAACGCACTCCTATATACTTAAACAAGAACAACAACCACAGTGTGAAACATGTCAAACACCTTTGACAGTTAAACACTTATTCGTGAAATGCTGGTTTTTTGCTCTCATCAGAAACCGTTATTTTAATGCAAACAATATGAAAGATCTATTTGAAAAAGTCAACATAGAAGACATTCTGTCCTTTTTGAGGGAAATAAAAATTATACCATAGAATATAGACATGAAGTTAATCAATACCATACAACATGATCCCCAATGGTGTTAAACACATTGTTAAAACCAATAACTAAAAAAAAGTATAAATATAAATACACAACATATATTACTTCCTAACCATTAGGCATGACATAACCCGAACAGATTGATATGCCGTTAAAATCAACCAAACCAACCAACCTTAACATCACTTTTCGCCAATGATAATGTTGTTTGGGAGACATTGTTACTTATTAAGTGGAAAATCACCAGGACTGTTGGTAACCTTGACCCCTAGAGGCACGAATCCCGCGCGTCATGTGATTAGTAGGTTTAGATTTTAGTTTCAACCAGACCTTGGAGCAGAGAGCATGTGCCTCTCTCTGGTGAAATTGAAACTCACCCGCGCAGCGAATAATGTTGTTTGTTTGTCTGTTTGTTTGTTTCTTTCTTTCTTATCGACATATCAAACTTCGTAGGTTATTCAATGCAAAAGCTATTCTTGTAGAAGAAGAGACGTATTATTATTCAACCCATATTCGGGGAATGGAAGGTTCATACCTTTTCCAAGGGTATTAGTCTGAAAGTGAACGTAATAGCGTGACTGGAATCCAAACTTGCTTACCTTTCATTCATGCTGGGTATTCAGATTTTTAAAAAAATTCATTGTTTCATCTTCTTAGCCCATAAATGTGACCCTAACAGTTACCACCAATCCGGGTCAGAGTAGATCTGGGAGTAACGGAGGGGCACTCCACACTCCCCAGAGCTCGAGATTTGGAACCCCACCACTTAATGCTTCATCTTCTTAGCCCATAAATGGGACCCTAACAGTTACCACCACTCCGGGTCAGAGTAGATCTGTGAGTAACGGAGGGGCACTCCACACTCCCTAGAGCTCGAGAATTGGAACCTCACCACTTAATGCAGATTAGCATCATACCTACCTAGGACACTAAGAACCTCCGCCACCGCCTTTTAGCACAGATATAATCAAAAAAGAATTGGGAGTTTGCCATAAGGGCAATAGGGTTGGGACAATCATATAGATGCTAGGGCTTGCCGTGATCAGCCTTTTTATCGAAAAGGGCCAATCGGATCGCCCGTCTAGCTCAAGCAGGGGGTAAAGTGAAATGTTGCATGTCATGGTTGCATGCTCGGCAACCAGGGTTCCGACCTTATGGGTCGTCAGACCCAGGGTCGCCATCTACGGCCAACAGGTGGCCCCATTATTGGCGGGGTAGGATCGTACTCCTCTGCAGAAGCGTTGTCTGCGTATGTTGTATACTCTGTTTCCTTTCTTACTTACTATTCTTCTTCTTCCAGCGTCTCTTCTAGCGTCTGGATTTCGTCTTGGGGACTTCGTGTCTGGTCTTCCATTGGGGATTCCTCTTTATCAGAAGCCCTGTGTCATTGGTAGTTTTTAGATAATAACACAAGACTTCGATTTAACTTAGATCATATTTTATTCTGAAATCCCCACCAGACTACCTGTGCAGATTGAGTCGGCAGCGTGCATAACACGACTTACCACCGTCGTGGTTTTGGCCGATCTGACTAAAATCTCTTTCTAATCTAAACCGGAAGAGGGTCTTCTCCACCGATTCTCACGGTATCCACCAAAGGAGGATCAGGACTGAGGTCAAGCCTTGTCATTGAATCTTTCAAGGCCGCCGGCTGAACTTATAACAGCCATTTTGGTTTCTACACTACTGTACATAAATATTAGGAATCTAATAATTATGTAACACGTATTCTACTGTTCTAGCCGACATTGTCAAGTAAGGCGATGTCAATATACTCGTAGGAAATAGACAGATTATCGATTATATAGAAATCTGTTCTCTTCGGATTCTCCCAAGCTGTAGCTGTGTCAGTGCTACTGTATGGCTGCACCTCTTGGATGTTAACGAAGTGAGTAGGAAAAAGCTGGGTAATTCCATGTCAAATCATCCAGGCTATGTTACCCACCCCCTTCAATTTTTCTGAAATTTTGTCCAAGTGTGGATTATGATAAAGTAAGCCGATCCCCAAAGCTTCCAATTCCAGAAATTAGCAGAGTTATGTCGATTTTTAACTCTCCAAATTTGAAGTGTGGGCGGTCGCGAAAAATGGCGACTTTTTGTAATCTATTTTTGTTTGCAAAATGGGTTCTAGAGCTTCCCTACTCGATCGATCGATCAATATATCTTAGGCTATTTATATCTATATGTTTATTTCAATCTATCTATCTATCTATCTATCTATCTATCTATCGATCGATCGATCGATCGATCGATCGATCAATCTCTCTCAGTCTATTTATATCTATATGTTTATTTCTATCTATCTATCTATCTATCTATCAAAGTATATTTATATCTCTATATGTTTATTTCAATCTATCTATCTATCGATCACTCTCTCTCAGTCTATTTATATCTATATTTCTATCTATCTATCTATCTATCTATCTCGGTCTATTTATAGCTATATTTGTTTATATCTATCTATCAAAGTCTATTTATATCTCTATATGTTTATTTCTATCTATCTATCTATCTATCTATCTATCTATCTCGGTCTATTTATATCTATATTTGTTTATATCTATCTATCTATCAAAGTCTATTTATATCTCTATATCTTTATTTCTATCTATATATCTATCTATCTATCGATCAATCTCTCTCAGTCTATCTATCTATCTATCTATCTATCTATCTACCTATTTCAAACTTTGTACATATGTTTGTAGTGATCATGCAAAATTAAACAAACAAAAAACATCCCAATTTTATGTGTCTCAATGATTACAGAAAAGTCATGTGTCTGTGTGGGTGTCCGTGTGTGTTGTGTGGTGTCCGTGTGTGTGTGTGTGGTGGTGTCCGTGTGTGTGACTGGGTGTGTGTTGGTGTCCGTGTGTGTGTGTGACAGGGTGTGTGTTGGGTGTCCGTGTGTGTGTGACTGGGTGTGTGTTGGGTGTCCGTGTGTGTGACAGGGTGTGTGTGTGTGTGTGTGTGTGTGTGTGTTGGGTGTCCGTGTGTGTGTGTGTGTGTGTGTGTGTTGGGTGTCCGTGTGTGTGTCCGTGTGTGTGTGTGTTACTGTGAGAGGTGTTGTGTGTTCAATGCACATGCCGGATGGTGTAAACAAACACAGTGTTGAACAGGCGCGTTTTCATGATCGCGTGGGTGTCAGAAAGAGAGCGGAAGAGAAGAAAGCGGGTTAAGTATGAGGAGGGGGGGGCACAGATGGGGAGGGGGTGCTTCGAATGTTTTTTTTATGAAAATTATGTTTCAAGTGGCTGAAGAACGAGTTGACGATGAGTAGAAGCGGAAACATTCGCATGGCCAAAGAAACTACAAACGGAAAACTCAAAACACACGGACGCGCGAGCGCGCTATAATAATAATAATAATAATAATAATAATAATAATAATAATAATAATACTGGGACTTTGAGATAAAAACGGATCACCTTATCCCAGCAAGAAGGCCAGACCTAGTGTTGATTAACAAAAAAGAAAGAACTTGTCAACTGGTGGATTTTGCAGTGCCAGCAGATCACAGGGTGAAGCTAAAGGAAAATGAAAAAATGGACAAATATCTGGACCTTGCCAGAGAACTGAAAAAGTTATGGAATATGAAAGTGAAAGTGATACCAATTGTAGTTGGTGGACTTGGAACACTGCACTGCTGCAATCTGCCAGAATACTCAGAAGAGTCCTGGAGACCTGAGGAGACTTGCTGTCACTCAGACTCCAGTGAAAGACCATCAGTTAACACTGATGTGAAAACTCAAAAGGAGTAAATAATAATAATAATAATAAAATAATAATAATAATAATAATAATAATAATTATTATTATTATTATTATTATTATTATTATTATTCATAGTCACAGGAGGCGCTGCAACCTCAGGGGCACACAAAAACTTTTATCATAGTCTTTCGAGACTGAATTGCCAATGATGATGATGAATGATGATATTATTATTATTATTATTATTATTATTATTTTCACTCCTTTTGAGTTTTTCACATCAGCGTTAGCTGATGGTATTTCACTGGAGTCTGAGTGACAACAAGTCTCCTCAGGTCTCCAGGGCTCTTCTGAGTATTCTAGCCGATTGCAGCAGTGCAGTAGTCTGGATGGTCTCAATTCTTCCTCTGATTTCCAGATCCTCCAGTCTTTTTTCCAAGTTTATTGGTACCGTTCCAAGTGCACCAACTACAATTGGTATAACTTTCACTCTCATGTTCCACGGCCTTTTCAATTCTCTGGCAAGGTCCAGGTATTTATCCATCTTTTCATTTTCCTTCAGCTTCACCCTGTGATCTGCTGGGACCGCAAAGTCCACCAGTTGACACGTTGTTTTTGTTGTTGTTAATCAACACTAGGTCTCACTGGCTGGGATAGGGTGATCCGTCTTTATCTCGAAGGCCCAGAGATTATTATTATTATCATTATTAATATTCGACGCTTTGTTTGATCAACAGTCAAATTATTCAAAGTGATTTCCTGGATTAGGTCATTGCAATGCAATGATAGACAAGGAACATCTGAGGAAGGCCGGAGGATATAGCGGACGAAACCTTGTGTTTTTACATAACACAATAAAGATGAAGACAACAGTCAAAAAAAAAAAAAATTGTATACATTAGCCGTCATCCAAAAAAAAAAAAAAAATCAGACAAATAGTAATGGAGATTGTTGTCTCTCTGTCTGTAACCGAAACTACGTTACTGCTTACACCCCCAGGAATTGTGTAAGCTTGTCAATGAGCATTTAATTTATATTTAAAATTCTTAATACGTAGAATTTGAGCATGCAACATTAAACGGTCCACTTTGTATTTTTAAAATACGTTTTAATAAATACATGTCCGGTATTATATATTTATTAAATTTTTTAAAACTCTCACCCTTTTTTTCAGTAACAAGAAGTTAACTAAAAAGTTTACATATAAATACATACCTACAATTTCGTATAAAATTTATGTGTAAAATTCAAAAGAATCATTTAATTACTATTTCTCTGAATGTTTGAGATGAGGCTTGATGATTAGTATTATCTGCGTTATTCGGACTATTGTCCTCATCTTTATTGTTATTTGTACAACATTTCGGCCGATATACACTCCGGCCTTCTTCAGGTATTTCTTGTCGGACTCGGGAACCTTCTTTTTGGACTCGGGAACCTTCTTTTTGGACTTGGGAATCTTCTTTTCGAACTCGGGAACTTTCTTTTCGTAATAATACTAATTATTTAATTAATAATAATACTAATTATTTAATTAATAATAAATAGATGCACACAACATTTTATTTTAGGGGGACACAACTAAGTTTCCATTTCAAATTGTTTTATTTTTTTACTCGTTTAATAAATTTGATGATTTTACCTCTGAGACTGAGTTTTTAACTTCTCGTCCCAAGCAATATCTTTTTTTTTACTTAAAAAATTGTTTTTTACCCCGCCGGGAGGGTGTTTCATTATTTTTGCTAGTATTGATAATAGTAGTTTAAAACTAGCATCCTGAAAAAAATGTAGAATCACGTGAAGGACGAGAAATCACCCGAGATTATAATCAGTCTCGCTTGTGACGTAACTTGCCAGATGGAAATCAACTGTCATATCAGCGTTGTCTTGTTGAACAGAAATTTGTTTTTTTCCTTGCTGTATATAGATTTGCTAAGAGACAGGGTATAGAATGAGGAACATCAGTATGGCCTAACAGATGTAAGGGTCGAATTTATTGCTCGGTACCTGAGGCGCCACTCAAGATGAATGCCAACGGGACCATGCATTTTTTGTGTTTTAGTTTATGAAAGTGGGCAGTACCGCCCCCTGAGGGCAGTGGAAATATCTAGAGGGTCGGTAAGGCAAAAAGTAAGTAATAAATAACTTGCTTTTTACAAAACTGAAAGTTATCCTGTTAACGTGTTTATCTGATTCCTTCATACAAAATGGCAACAACACTGGAATAACAACATCCACAATAAACTCTTCCTAATCAACACCTTTTTGGGAGACTGGAAACCAACTTTAAGGAAGTCTAGAAAGGAACAAGTCATTGTGTCCCGATTACGCATTGGTCACACAAGACTAACACACTCCTATATACTTAAACAAGAACAACAACCACAATGTGGAACATGTCAAACACCTTTAACAGTTAAACACTTATTCATGGAATGCAGGTTTTTTGCTCACATCAGAAACCGTTATTTTAAAGCAAACAATATGAAAGATCTGTTTGAAAATGTCAACATGGTGGATATTCTCTCTTTTTTGAGGGAAATAAAATTATACCATAAAATATAGACATGAAACAAATCAGTACCATACAACATGATCCCCAATAATGCTAACACATTGTTAAAACCAATTACTACAAAAGTATAAATATAAATACACGATATGTATAACTTCCTAACCGTTAGGTATGACATAGCACCAGACGGGTTGATATGCCGTTAAAATCAATAAACAAACAAATATAAACAAACAAACCAGGGCTCCCATAATTACTAACAAAACGGTAGTTTTAATGTGCTGCATTCTTTTCAATTTCTATTCCCAAGTATCAAGTAATTATTTACTCCTTTTGAGTTTTCACATCAGCATTAGCTGATGGTCTTTCACTGGAGTCTGAGTGACAGCAAGTCTCCTCAGGTCTCCAGGACTCTTCAGAGTATTCTGGCAGATTGCAGCAGTGCAGTGTTCTGAATGGTTTCAATCCTTCCTCTGATTTCCAAACATTCCAGACCCTTTTCCAATCCTTTTGGGACTGTTCCAAGTGCACCAACTACAATTGGTATCACCTTCACTTTCATATTCCATAACTTTTTCAGTTCTCTGGCAAGGTCCAGATATTTGTCTATTTTTTCATTTTCCTTTAGCTTCACCCTGTGATCTGCTGGAACTGCAAAATCCACCAGTTGACAAGTTCTTTCTTTTTTGTTTATCAACACGAGATCTGGTCTTCTTGCTGGGATAAGGTGATGCGTTTTTATTTCAAAGTCCCAGAGAATTTTATGCGTTTCGTTTCGTTATTATTTTATTATTTTGTTATTATTTTATTATTATGTTATTTTGTTATTATTTTATTATTATGTTATTATTTTATTATTTATTATGTTATTATTTTATTATTTGTTATTATTTTATTATTTTGTTATTGCGTTTTGTTTCGTTATTATTATTATTATTATTATTATTATTATTATTATTATTATAAAAGGGGTAAAGAAATTGTTGCATTTAAAAAATGTAGAATCACGCGAAGGACGAGAAATCACACGAGATTATAATCAGTCTCGCTTGTGACGTAACTTGCCAGATGAAAATCAACTGTCATATCAGCGTTGTAATGTTGAACAGAAATTTGTTTTTTTTTCCTTGCTCTATATAGATTATTTTGCTAAGAGACAGCGTATAGAATGAGGAACATCAGTATCGACGTTGATTTCAGCCAAAATTGGACTTTGTCTGAAATAAACGCCCAGGTTTCCCGATGGCAAAGGCCGATTCTCATCATCCTCAGTGTCCTGCTTCCCGTGGGTTACATCGGTAACAGTCTTGTCATTTTCTGTAACGTTAAACTTTACCGCCACAAGAAGTCAACAGTGAGACTTCTGGTTTTATATCTGGCGTTCGCCGACCTCATCTCGTCAGTTTTCTTAGGACCACTATATTTGCATAGAACCCTTTTCCCACTGTTGAGCAGCGCCAACATAATGTGCCAACTTTATCGTTTCTGTTCGGATTTCTTCTTTTTTTCATCACTGTTTACCATTCTGGCTATCGCCGCCGAAAGATATAATCGCATTTGCTGCCCTTTAAATAAACAGTTGTCTACCTCGATGACCGTACGGATTGTGATCGGGATCACCTTGATTGCGCTTCTGTTGTCAGTGCCCCGTGGAATTCATGAATTAAATACGAGATTCAGAATCGAGGGTAAACTCTTGGCTTGTGTTTGTTGGAGGGACGTGAAAGAGAGTTCGCACTTTCACCATATTGTAAACTTCACTCTTCTTTATGTCGGCGGTTTCGTGATGATATCTCTCTATGCTCTTGTGTGGTTTAAACTGGTGAAATATCGCCAAAATATTCACGATAATATTGAACATATCAACGACGTAAAGAACATCTCTCATCCACGGAAATTCTATATTGGATCCCGGAAGTCGTTTATTTGAAATCAGCCTATCCATTTTAAGCATTACCCTTGTATTCATATTCAGTTACATTCCTAATTTAACGATGGACATGTTCTTTCCGTTGGACCATTCAATACCGCATTTTGGCCCCGACATCTTCCGTGAAACTTTGAATCTGGACTGGTTGGTCAGTCACGCTTTTAATCCATGTGTTTATGGAATGTGTAAAGGGATATGCCTATTGAAGTGCAACAAGCTATTTCGGTGCAAGGACCCGGAAAATATTGAAGGAGAAGAATGTATGGTAACAAGTATTCTGTAACCTGGAGTGGATGGGCTCTGCCAGATTGTTCTTGCCCAAGACACACTACACAAGTCATACCACTAGAACCAAACCACAGTACGGTATAATTCTTCTTCTTCTTCTTCTTCTTCTTCTTCTTCTTCTTCTTCTTCTTCTTCTTCTTCTTCTTCTTCTCTTCTTCTTCTTCTTCTTCTTCTTCTTCTTCTTCTTCTTCTTCTTCTTCTTCTTCTTCTTCTTCTTCTTCTTCTTCTTCTTCTTCTTCTTCTTCTTCTTCTTCTTCTTCTTCTTCTTCTTCTTCTTCTTCTTCTTTTCTCTCTTTTCTTTCCTTTCTATTTTTCTTCGCCCTTTTCTATCTTTCTTTTTCCTTTTTCATTTTCTTCGTACTTAACTTTCTTCTTCTTCTTCTTCTTCTTCTTCTTCTTCTTCTTCTTCTTCTTCTTCTTCTTCTGTTTCACAACTGAATAAAATATACAAACAGAAAACACCAGGAGTTAATCACTGACTTGATATATGATTTCATCGATTATTCACAGTGGAGGCATGTGGTGTAATGGTTACCGTCGTAGGAAATGGACACAGCGAGACAAGTTCAAATCCTGGACGAGTGTCTTCACATAGCGCTTGGTAAAGGTACGAATCCAACTATTCTCCCTCCAGCCACAGGTAAATAGTATGGCAGATTGGACTCTCTAATCTTGGTATGACTACTGGTGTAGGAGAAGAAAAACTCTGAATTCAAACCTAAAGGTCTCTCTTCTCGTTAGCCCACACTAATTTAAGAGCTACCCCTCCTCCTCCTCCATATTCTAACGGTCAACTCACGTTGAAAGCACCGGTTACCGAAGACAAATAGCGATGAGCCTGTTTAATGTTTAGATGGGAGTCCATTTAAGCAACAACAGGTACTGTATGCAACTGGCATCAAAATAACTTGTTTCGGCATTAAATGACCTGAAAAGGGTTGATATGCCATAAGACAAAACTATCAAATCTCCTTCATCTCAATATTTCTCTCAATACAAAAAAAAAAAAAAAATTCATAGACTGATGGAAAATAATTTTTTAAAGCTTGATACACTATGTGTATACTGTGCTTCACTTCGTGCTAATGCCCTTTCGAAAGCTATGAATCCATCCAATCTCTTTCCCGCTGTGTAAATAGTAGGGACGACTGTGTTCTTTAATTTTCGTTTGGCAAGTAGTAAAGAAGATTTAGGTTTGTTTTGTTTTACGGCATATCAACCTCAGTGGGTCATTTAATGCCGATAAAGTTTTGAAATAAATCAATTCTTAATGGATAATACAATTTTTTCATAAATACATTTTTCTATTTAACCCATAGATGGGACCCTAACAGGTACTACCACTCTGGGTCAGAGTGGACCAGGGAGCAATGGTGATGAAGGGGTGCTCCACATTCCCCAAACCTCCAAAACTGGAACCTCACCATCAGATAGAGTTTAACGTCATTCCCAGGACATGTAGACCCGCAGCCACCGCCTTCTAGCACCCATATGATAAAAAGGGTTGGGGCTTGCCATAAGGGCAATAGGTAGTAAAGAAGAAGGGAAAATTCAAAGTTCAAATCAGTAGTCGTCGGGGTGGCCTAAAGTCGCTATCAGCCAATCAGCGAGGGAGGCTATCCCCTTTTCACTAGCGATAGACCAAGGAGATTGTTTTTTTTTTGCGTCTGAGGTGGAGCGCCACACCTACCATCAGCTCCTTACTTTTACCGCACATATCCTTGTGCTACTCATACGCTGAGTTGGCGAGGGCCGGTGTTACATATTAATTGGATCTATTACTTTTTAAGGTAGTATAGAAATCCTTATGGCGATCAGTGCAGCTGATGGCCTTGAGAGTGAGTGACAATGCTTGACCTCACTCTGACCTTGCCTTGCGGAAAGGGACCGTGAGAATCGGAAGGCAATAGAAGCCCTTCCGGTTTAAGGTGTAAGGAACTCAGTCAGTTAGTTGCAGTTAGTCAGTTGCAGAGTTAGAAGCTAGCAAGATGTGACTCTCAGCGCGCATTTGTCTGGTTCTGGGGGTTCCAGAATAAACTAACATCCAAAGTAAATCGAAGTCTTGTTGTTATTACTAAAAGCTAACAATGACACAAGGCTTCTGATAAGAAATGGTCCCCAGCAGAACCAGACACGGAATCCCCATACAAGAAAGACCAGACCTGTAGAAGATATACCCGACCATTAGAAGATAGAAGACTAGACAGAGAAGAAAAGAAAAGGCGCTACGTAACACCGGTATCGAACTAGGAACCTTGTGGTTTCTAGCCGAACGCTCAACCGACTAAAGCTAACCCCTGCTTAAATATGACAGTGTCGTATCGTTTCGTAGCGGAGTGGTTGCGCAAATACATAGCAATGCGCCCCCTATGTTTGTATTGATGTACCTGTTGTGAGGTTTAAAGGGGTCAAATAAGAACAAAACGACGGGTAACAAATGTAGAAAAATATATTAACAGAAAGTAGACAAATACAATAGAGAGATGTGGAAATTACGTCCGACGAACAGAATTATTGGCACACTCGCATTGGCTTACTGCTAAGCCACAATTATCCCTGTTATTTATAGTAACCTGTCGGCGCATTCCATTAGTCGTATAGGGTGTATCACCTATAACAGTACCTGAATCCAAAATCAGCATGACTCGTTTATTAAGAAGAAAAAACAAAACAAGGAAAGAAAAATAAATAAATAAATAAAATAAAATAAAACAAACATATAAAAGAAAAAGAAAAAGAAAAAAACAACAACATAAAGAAACGAGACAAAAAGACCTCCAGAAGACATTAACTTTTGTTATGGAAAATGATCATTTGAGAATAGAAAATTTCTAAAGAATTTCTTTCTTAGCTAATTCCCAGACCCTCAATAAAAAAAAGTTATCTTCTTTTCAGAGATCTGGATAAGCCGTATATTCATGTGATTTGCATTAAAATTCTAAGCATAAAATCTATTAAATGGACTACTTGAAGCAACAATTCATTCTAGAGAAAGGTTTGTTTGATATCAACTGAAATACTTGTCAACGTCGTATGATTGATTTTAATGACACATCAACCCGTCTAATGCTATTTCATAGCTTAGAGGTTAGGTTTATTTGTTAGAATTTCCCATAGGAAAGTTGGGAAAGTTATGAATCCAACCAATCTCCCTCCAGCAATAGGTAAATAGTAGGGCAGACTGGATACTTTACCATTAGTTAGTATGTTGAATTAAAAACAAATTCTGATGCAGGGTCGTCCACAAAGTGTTTCTTCACTGACTGCAGTCTCGCGTAGGCCCCCGCGCTCCACTCACTTCAGTTATTTATGGGCATAGTCCCCCAACATCCGGGCACATCAGTCGAACCTCACGTCCGTGGAACGCACAATTCTCGTGCATTCGGATGGACGCGTATAGGCCCCCAACATCCGGGCACCTGATTTGCATCTCGCGTCCATCCAGCGCCTAAATTGCATTTCTTGGCATTCGTGAGGGCGCGGGTTCGCATCTGGCAGGCAAGACAATGTCTTGCTCTTTTTCTAAATGAGTACAGTAATACTCGTTCTCCGTCACAGTTAGGCAACCAATTTAGGAAAAGGAAAACTCTGAATTCAAACATTCTGCTCGAGCGGGGTGGTTGGGTAAATATCTATACTGAAAAGTTCGAAGACTGAAAAGTTCATATTATGACGTAATATCTGTTTTTGATGACTCTTGATCAATGAGGTCCAAGCACCACAACACGATAGAAGAAGTGGTATGGATCACAATGGGTACTAAAATAAACCTCATTTGGTCACATTCCATGAGAGTATATTGGCCAGCCTAAAATGTTTTAGTCGATTCTTGTATATCAAATCTTCAAGTCATCTATAAAGGACAGACAAGCAAACACTTCTTAATTATCGAGACTAGCAAATATATGAACCCCCTGGTGCAAGTATTATGTTTTAATGTAATAAAATATTACATCAAATTAGAAAAGCTAATGAAACTAAATAAGAATGCAGATAAAAAGATTAGAAACAAAAGGGGGGTATAATCGAAAAATAGAACAACTGAAACTTACTCTTCCATCGCTCCCATCTTTCATTGCTAAATTTTGCTAATTAAACTATTTAGTTAAAATAGGAAGTAAATAATAAAATTACAGTTATTTCTTCTTTTAATGGATTTCTTTTAAGATTTATCCCCGAGATTTTTGCTCATATTTTGTCAGATAAAACCAAACAATTAGAAATCAATGATACTAAGCACATATTTATTAAAAATCAAATTTGTAATATTATGTAAATTAGCCTTCCTGATCACACTGTAAACCGTTATTTTGTTGTATATATAAGTACAATTGCATGTTATTAGTAGTTAAATATGGCCAACAGTATTAATAATGTAAAACAATTCTATTAATAATTGAGGTTTAAATAAAAATAAAATTTTAAGGGAATTGTGACTTGGGTAATAATATAGTTTCGGTTACAGACAGAAAAACACAACTCCGCATTATAATAACTAGCAAATATATGCACCCTCCGGGTGCAAGTATTTAAGTTTTAATGTAATAAAATATTATATTAAATTAGAAAGGCTAATGAAACTAAATAAGAATGAAGTTAAAAAGATTTGAAACAGAGGGGTATAATCGAAAAATAGAACAACTGAAACTTACTCTTCCACCACTCTCGTCTTTCATTGTTATTTTTTCTAATTTAAGTATTTAGTTAAAAGAGGAAGTAAAGAATAAAATGACAGCTATTTGTTCTTCTTAATGGATTTCATTTAAGATTTATTGAAGAGATTTTTGCTCATATTCAATAAGATAAAACCAAACAATCAGAAATCAATAATACTAAGCACATATTTATTAAAATCACATTTTTAATATCAATATGCAAATTAGCCTTCCCGTTCACACTGTAAACCGCTATTTTGTTGTATATATAAATACAATTGCATATTATTAGTATGTTGATATGGTCAACAGTGGCTTCGGCCTCTGGACCATTGATATAATTAACGGCGTCGATCCCAGGGGGCCATCCCCCCAGGCAACACCTGCCCCCTCGATTTAAAGGGGCAGGGTTGGGTTTATTGCCCAGTGCCTGAGGCGCCCCCCTTGAGGGGGAATGCCGACGGGATCGACGCAATTTTTCACCTGCCACTCCATGAGCTTCCGTTAATAGGGACTTTGTGCCTGATCCGTACAAGTGGGGTACGCGGTAAATACTATGTAGATATGGTCAACAGTCTTAATAATGTATAACAATTTTATTAATAACTGAGGTTTAAATAAAAATAAAATCGTGGAGTATATGATGTAAATAACTAAAGGGAATTGTGACTTGAATAGTGATATAGTTTCGGTTACAGACAGAAAAACATACAATCTCCATTATAATAAGATAAGAATAGATTAACTTGATTCGAAGATTAAACAGTACTTATTGCACCAGTTTGATGGTTTGTCCAAGCTGCTATTACCTAGCAACAATGAATCACATTGTTGTGGGACAAGAATTGATCCGTGAATGTAAAGGCATCCACCTGTGTTCTCTTCTGTAATGTCTGTAGATTTGTATTCTGCATACCATTCAGGGAAACCCAGTGGACTCGCCTGTCCCGTACTCTCACACACACACACACATGCTTGTATGCGACTGGGTAGGTACGGGCGTGTACAAGAGAGAGAGAGAGAGAGAGAGAGAGAGAGAGAGAGAGAGGGGGGAAACAGAAGAGAAATAGAATGAGACTGTTTCGTGTGGATGTTTGGTTGAGAGAGTAAATGAGAGAGAGAGAGAGAGAGAGAGAGAGAGAGAGAGAGAGAGAGAGAGAGGGGGAGATCCTCTGTGGATCCATACGCGCATTAGAGTGTGTGCGATATATATATATATATATAGATATGAACAGGCGGATATATATATATATATATATATATAGATAGATAAGAATGATAGATAGATAGATAGATAGATAGATAGATAGAGAGAGAGAGAGAGAGAGAGAGAGAGAGAGAGAGAGAGAGAGAGAGAGAAAACAGAAGAGAAATAGAATGAGTCTGTGTGTTCGTGTGGATGTTTGATTGAGAGAGAGAGAGAGAGAGAGAGAGAGAGATCCTCTGTGGATCCATATGCGCGTTAGAGTGTGTGCCATATATATATATATATATAGATAGATATGAACAGGCGGATATATATATATATATATATATATATATATATAGATAGATAGATAGATAGATAGATAGATAAGAATGAGATAGATAGATAGACAGACAGAGAGACACAGAGAGAGACAGAGAGACAGAGAGGCAGAGAGGCAGAGAGAGTAATATTGAATATAAAAGGACAAGCAAAGAAGGGTCCCGTCATTTTGACTGTCTTCTGTCCATACTCACATACACATGCTTATAAGCGCCTGGGTATGTACATATGAGAGAGAGAGAGAGAGAGAGAGAGAGAGAGAGAGAGAGAGAGAGAGAGAGAGAGAGAGAGAGAGAGAGGCAGAGAGTAATATTAAATATAAAAGGACAAGCAAAAATTTTAAATTTCTAAGGGTCGCGTCATTGTGAAAGGAAAGAAAGAAAGAAAGAAAGAAAGTAAGAAAAAAAAATGAGGCCACTTTGAAGAGAACAAAAATAATCATAGGTTCTTTCAAGCACTTGTCTCCTCTGCCTACCAGATCCATTTCTAAATGGTCTCTTTTATTCGTTCGCTTAGAATGTTACCTGACAGACACCAACAATGCTTCTTTATTTATTTATTTTATTTTATTTCATTTTATTTTATTTTACTTTTTTAAAATGATGATGAGAACGACGCTTACGGCTGAAGGCGGAGAACAGTACCACTCAGTGTGTGTTGAAATCGGTCATAGTCGAGAAAAAAAAATGGCCATACGACGAATCTTTTCATTGGATCTTTCATTCTCCTGTTTTCTTTCCTAATTGTTTCAGTGCAAAAATCATGGCCGCAGTCGTACACGTTGTTGTTGAGCCGTGAAAAACAAAAACCACACTCGGTTGATAGGGTTGTGGTTGAGCTCTGATCCAAGCGTGAATAAGGGTTGTATTTCTTTCTATATTGATTCAATCAAGCAGATGCGTTGTGGAATTTGGGTAAGAGCTATTGTAGTCCAAGTAAATACCTTCAAGTAATCAATTGATAGGTATGACCAAACACTGGCAAAAAAGTGGCTTTCATTGATAAAAATTACTCAATCACATATAGCCAGACATGTACAAAAAAATATGCACTTTTAATAAAAAATGTAAACAAAAAATATTTATTTCGCTGAATTTTTCAGATGAGGCTTGATAATCTGTATTAGTTGGCGCAACCGATATAGGGGTTGAGTTAATGCAGTTATTAGTGACACTCATCTGTAGGCTGCAGGTTCAATTCTGACCACGGGTGATAATAACAGAATGCTTAACATAGCTTAGAACTTTTACCTGGTCATGATTAGCGGAATGAGAACAGTCTACCCCGGTGGATTGAATAAAGGGTTCGGTTCGAAATTCCACGAAGTCTTCCTATTATGACACAAAGGCTCCCGAGTTCGACAAGAAGGTTCCCGTGTTCGACAAAAAACACCCGAAGAAAGCCGAAGGGCAAATTCACCGAAACGTTGTGTATATGATAATAAAGATGAGGACAACAGTCCGAAAAATCCAAATAAAAGAAAAAATATTTAGGATTAAGAAAAAAAGATATGAACAAAATCTAATTCTCCATGGAATTATCTTTAAAACATGTGAAAAAGAATCATTCATATGCACCTTTATTAAGGGAGTCAAATTTTTAAAAAAAGATTGGGTGTGGGATAGTTGGCCCATGACTTCAAAAATAATCAAAATAAACATGTCTTCACAATTTTGAGGAAAATTCCTTTTAAAGAAAATTATATGAAAATCCAATAATTATTCGATTTTGGGGGAATAAATAAGGCAAAACAAAAAATAAAGAAAAGGGGTGCGTGGTATAATGGCTAGAGTCATAGGAAATGGACTCGACACAAGTTCAAATCCTGGACGCCGCTAATAATAATAATAATAATAATAATAATAATAATAATCACATAGTGCTAATACCCTTGGGAAAGGTATGGATCCAACTACTTCCCTTCCAGCTATGGGTCAATAGTAGGGCAGACTGGATCCTTTAATCTTGGCTAGGTAATCGGTCACAACTTTCCCAAGGGCATTAGCACTATGTGAACTGTAGCTTCGTCCAGGATTTGAACTCGGGTCGACGAGTCCATTACCATTACACCACGGCTTCCAACCATTTACTCTTATAATATTGACAATCTAACGACGTATGAAGTATTTAGCAGTTAAAACGGACTGTGAACTTTATCAATACATTAGCACTTAAATCTTTGTCTACTTTGAACCGCTCACAGCGGCTCTCACACTACTGCAATCCTACCGTAAGCCGATGGAAGCGGCTCACGCATGTGTCACTTTGTTTTCTACTGAAAAATCATTATGGAAACACCTCTGCCATCTTTTTATTTGAACAGAATGAGTCCTGGGGTGAATAGATAGTGAACTTTGAAATATTCCATCATAGAGGTATTTGTATACCAAGAAAATCTGTTACAGCTGTGGGCGAAATTTGGTAGGCAAAGAGTTAAAAAATTGATATTGCAACGGAGTACGAAGAGTCTTCATGTTTAAAATGATTGTGAAGATACATTTTTATACCCGGAAAATAACAAGTAAGGGTTAATGAAACACTTCATGTCCGTATGATAGACAAGACTAAACCTTTAGCTGACCATGTTAGAGTTCTATGATTGGTCGGTTCTATCAGAAGAAAGTATTAAAGAGAGTACCGCAGGTTCCGTAAGGAACGAACGCGGAAATGGCTATTTCTTCCGACGCGTGTTGGTTACCTTTAAGAATTTGGATTTTAAAATAAAGAGCTCTAAAAATATACTAAGTTTTTGTGTTCATATATAAGAACAAGAACGGACACAGAGAGTAAGAAACATCTAAGCAACCAAAGTAGAGCCCAAGAAGCCGGAGCAGATGAGAACAATTAGCGCCAGCGAGTTGTAAAGTTCACTACGAAATGTGCTTTCTACAGTAAGTGACAGAGAAGACAAAGATGAGTATAAGAAAAAAAAAAAGGCTGTGCATCTGTAGAGTGTATCTGGTAATGACTTGATGGCTGATTGGTTGGTTGGTTGGATTTTACGGCATATCCACCCTTGGGGTATTTTATGCCGAATATATATTTTTTATTCATTCTTGTTGGGTATTCAATTTCTTTTAACTCATTTTTAAACACTTTAAAAAAATTTAATTAATTGATTTATTTAACCGATAGGTGGGACCCTAACAGGTACTACCACTACGAGTCAGAGAGGATCTAGGAGTAATGAACATAAGGGGGTACTCTACACTCCTTAGAGGTCGAGAAACTCAACACTAGCTGTAGTTTAACGTCACTCTGGCCCGTTGTGGTAGTACATGTTAGGGTCTAATGTATGGGTTAAATAGAAAAAATGAGTTTCAAAATGTGTTTTAAAATGTTTTAAAAGATTGAGTCTAAAAAAGTTCGATGACTAAAAAGTTCATATTATGACGTAATATCTGTTTTTGATGACTCTTGGTCAATGAGGTCCATGCACCGCAACACGATGGAAGAAGTGGTATGGATCACAATGGGTACTAAAATAAACCTCATTTGGTCACATTCAATGAGAGTATATTGGTCAGCCTAAAACGTTTTAGTCGATTCTCGTATATCAAGCCTTCTAGTCGTCTATAAAGAAGAGACAAGCAAACACTTCTTAATTATCGAGACTAGCAAATATATGAACCCCCTGGTGCAAGTATTATGTTTTAATGTAATAAAATATTACATCAAATTAGAAAAGCTAATGAAACTAAATAAGAATGCAGATAAAAAGATTAGAAACCAAAGGGGGGTATAATCGAAAAATAGAACAACTGAAACTTACTCTTCCATCACTCCCATCTTTCATTGCTAAATTTTCCTAATTGAACTATTTAGTTAAAATAGGAAGTAAATAATAAAATGACGGTTATTTCTTCTTGTTAATGGATTTCTTTTAAGATTTATCCCCGAGATTTTTGCACATATTCATTAAGATAAAACCAAACAATTAGAAATCAATAATACTAAGCACATATTTATTAAAATCAAATTTTTAACATCAATATGCAAATTAGCCTTCCTGTTCACACTGTAAACCGCTATTTTGTTGTATATATAAATACAATTGCATGTTATTAGTATTTAGATAGGGCCAACAGTATTATTAATGTAAAACAATTTTATTAATAATTGAGGTTTTAAGGGAATTGTGACTTGAGTAGTAACATAGTTTCGGTTACAGACAGAAAAACACAAATCCGCATTATAATAAGAATAGATTAACTTGATTCGAAGATTAAACAGTACTTATTGCACCAGTTTGATGGTTTGTCCAAGCTGCTATTACCTAGCAACAATGAATCACATTGTTGTGGGACAAGAATTGATCCGTGAATGTAAAAGCATCCACCTGTGTTCTCTTCTGTAATGTCTGTAGATTTGTATTCTGCATACCATTCAGGGAAACCCAGTGGACTCGCCTGTCCCGTACTCTCACACACACACACACATGCTTGTATGCGACTGGGTAGGTACGGGCGTGTACAATAGATAGATAGATAGATAGATAGATAGAGAGAGAGAGAGAGAGAGAGAGAGAGAGAGAGAGAGAGAGAGAGAGAGAGAGGAAACAGAAGAGAAATAGAATGAGACTGTGTGTTCGTGTGGATGTTTGATTGAGAGAGTAAATGAGAGAGAGAGAGAGAGAGAGAGAGAGAGAGAGAGAGAGAGAGAGAGAGAGAGAGAGATCCTCTGTGGATCCATATGCGCGTTAGAGTGTGTGCGATATATAGGTAGATATGAACAGGCGGATATAGATAGATAGATAGATAGATAGATAGATAAGAATGATATATATATATATATATATATATTTAAAGAGAGAGAGAGAGAGAGAGAGAAGAGAGAGAGAGAGGGAGGGAGAGAAGAAAACAGAAGAGAAATAGAATGAGACTGTGTGTTCGTGTGGATGTTTGATTGAGAGAGAGAGAGAGAAGAGAGAGAGAGAAGAGAGAGAGAGAGAGAGAGAGTAATATTAAATATAAAAGGACAAGCAAAGAAGGGTCCCGTCATTTTGACTGTCTTCTGTCCATACTCACATACACATGCTTGTATGCAACTGGGTATGTACGTGCGTGTACAAGAGAGAGAGAGAGAGAGAGAGAGAGAGAGAGAGAGAGAGTAATATTAAATATAAAAGGACAAGCAAAAATTTAAAATTTCTAAGGGTCGCGTCATTGTGAAAGGAAAGAAAGAAAGAAAGAAAGTAAGAAAGAAAAAAATGAGGCCACTTTGAAGAGAACAAAAATAATCATAGGTTCTTTCAAGCACTTGTCTCCTCTGCCTACCAGATCCATTTCTAAATGGTCTCTTTTATTCGTTCGCTTAGAATGTTACCTGACAGACACCAACAATGCTTCTTTATTTATTTATTTTATTTTTATTTCATTTTATTTTATTTTACTTTTTTAAAATGATGATGAGAACGACGCTTACGGCTGAAGGCGGAGAACAGTACCACTCAGTGTGTATTGAAATCGGTCATAGTCGAGAAAAAAAATGGCCATACGACGAATCTTTTCATTGGATCTTTCATTCTCCTGTTTTCTTTCCTAATTGTTTCAGTGCAAAAATCATGGCCGCAGTCGTACACGTTGTTGTTGAGCCGTGAAAAACAAAAACCACACTCGGTTGATAGGGTTGTGGTTGAGCTCTGATCCATGCGTGAATAAGGGTTGTATTTCTTTCTATATTGATTCAATCAAGCAGATGCGTTGTGGAATTTGGGTAAGAGCTATTGTAGTCCAAGTAAATACCTTCAAGTAGTCAATTGATAGGTATGACCAAACACTGGCAAAAAAGTCGCTTTCATTGATAAAAATTACTCAATCACATATAGCCAGACATGTACGAAAAATATGCACTTTTAATAAAAAATGTAAACAAAAAATTATTATTTCGCTGAATTTTTCAGATGAGGCTTGATAATCTGTATTAGTTGGCGCAACCGATATAGGGGTTGAGTTAATGCAGTTATTAGTGACACTCATCTGTAGGCTGCAGGCTCAATTCTGACCACGGGTGATAATAACAGAATGCTTAACATAGCTTAGAACTTTTACCTGGTCATGATTAGCGGAATGAGAACAGTCTACCCCGGTGGATTGAATAAAGGGTTCGGTTCGAAATTCCACGAAGGCTTCCGATTACGACACAAAGGCTCCCGAGTTCGACGAGAAGGTTACCGAGTTCGACAAGAAACACCCGAAGAAGACCGAAGGGCAAATTCACCGAAACGTTGTGTATATGATAATAAAGATGAGTACAACAGTCCGAAAAAATCCAAATAGTACGAAAAATATTTAGGATTAAGAAAAAAAGATATGAACAAAATCTAATTCTCCATGGAATTATTTTTAAAACATGTAACAAAAAAATCATTCATATGCACCTTTATTAAGGGAGTCAAATTAAAAAAAAAATGATTGGGTGGGGGATAGTTGGCCCATGACTTCAAAACAATCAAAATAAACATGTCTTCACAATTTTGTGGAAAATTCCTTTTAAAGAAAATTATATGAAAATCCAATAATTATTCGATTTTTGGGGAATAAATAAGGCAAAACAAAAAATAAAGAAAGGGGGTGCGTGGTATAATGGCTAGAGTCGTAGGAAATGGACTCGTCGACACAAGTTCAAACCCTGGACGCCGCTAATAATAATGATAATCACATAGCGCTAATACCCTTGGGAAAGGTATGGATCCAACTACTCCCCTTCCTGCTATGGGTCAATAGTAGGGCAGACTGGACCCTTTAATCTTGGCTAGGTAATTAGTCACAACTTTCCCAAGGGTATTAGCGCTATGTAAACTGTAGCTTCGTCCAGGATTTGAACTCGGGTCGACGAGTCCATTACCATTACACCACGGCTTCCAGCCATTTACTCTTATAATATTGACAGTCTAACGACGTATGAAGTATTTAGCAGTTAAAATGGACTGTGAACTTTATCAATACATTAGCACTTAAATCTGGGTCTACTTTGAACCGCTCACAGAGGCTCTCACACTACTGCAATCCTACCGTAAGCCGATGGAAGCGGCTCACGCATGTGTCTCTTTTTTTTCTACTGAAAAATCATTATGGAAACACCCCTGCCATCTTTTTATTTGAACAGAATAAGTCCTGGAGTGAATAGATAGTGAACTTTGAAATGTTCCATCATAGAGGTATATTCATACCAAGAAAATCTGTTACAGTTGTGGGCGAAATTTGGTAGGCAAAGAGTTAAAAAAATTGATATTGCAACGGAGTACGAAGAGTCTTCATGTTTAAAATGATTGTGAAGATACATTTTTATACCCGGAAAATAATAAGTAAGGACTAATGCAATACTTCATGTCCGTATGATAGACAAGACTAAACCTCTAGCTGACCATGTTAGAGTTCTCTGATTGGTCGGTTCTATCACAAGAAAGAATTAAAGAGAGTACTCGCAGGCTCCGTAAGGAACGGGCGCGGAAATGGCTATTTCTTCCGACGCGTGTTGGTTACCTTTAAGAACTTGGATTTTAAAATAGAGAGCTCTAAAAATATACTAAGTTTTGTGTTCATATATAAGAACAAGAACGGACACAGAGAGTAAGAAACATCTAAGTAACCCAAAGTCGACCCAAGAAGCCCCGGAGCAGATGAGAACAATTAGCCCAGATTGTAGCATAGAAGTGACAGTATAGAAGACAAAGATGATTATAAGAAAAAAAAAACAAGGCTGTGCATCTGTAGAGCGTATCTGGTAATGGCTTTTATGGCTGGTTGGTTGGATTTTACGGCATATCAACCCTTGGGGTATTTTATGCCGAATATATATTTTTATTCATTCTTGTTGGGTATTCAATTTCTTTTAACTCATTTTTAAACACTTTAAAAAAATCATTAATTGATTTATTTAACCGATAGGTGGGACCCTAACAGGTACTACCACTCCGAGTCAGAGTGGATCTAAGAGTAATGACAATGAGGGGGTACTCTACACTCATTAGAGGTCGAGAACCTCAACCCTAGCTGTAGTTTAACGTCACTCTGACCCGTTGTGGTAGTACATGTTAGGGTCTAATGTATGGGTTAAATAGAAAAAATGAGTTTAAAAATGTGTTTTAAAATGTTTTAAAAGATTGAGTCTAAAAAAAATTGAATACCCAACGAGAATGAATAAAAACAAAACATAGCTCAATAGTTGGTATGCCGTAAAATCCAACAAACCAAAAGTCCATTACTCCCAGGCCCACACTGGTCCGGAGTGGTAGTAACTGTTAGGGTCCCATCTATGGGTTAATTGGTAAAAAATGAGTTTTTTTTTAAATGTGTTAAAAAAATGAGTTAAAAAAAATTTAAGGTATTTGCCTCTCATCCCACCTATGAGGGCATGACACAAAAACATTTTTATGTGGGCCCACCCACAAGCCGAAGCTCATGGATGGTAGGCACAAAAAATGCGTCGATCCTGTCGGCATTCCCCCTCGAGGGGGGCGCCTCAGGCGCTGGGCAATAAACCCAGCCATGACCCTTTAAATCAAGGGGGCAGGTATTACCTGGGGGGATAGCCCCCTGGGATCGACCTGGTTAATTTCATTAATAGACACAGGCCCCGAAAGGCCCGTGGTATTGATGTGGGTATTTGCCTCATACCCCACTTGTATAGGCTGGCACAAGGCCTCGTTTTAACGTGGGCCCACCCACAAGCCGAAGCTCATGGGTAGGAAAGAACAAAAATTGCGTCGATCCCTTCGGCATTCTCCCTCAAGGTTACTAAATAATCAGGCACTGGGCAATAAACCCAGCCCTGCCCCTTTAAGTCAAGGGGGCTGGGGGGATAGCCCCCTGGGATCAACACTGTTAATTTCATTAATAGACACAGGCCCCGAAAGGCCAGTGCTATTAATGCATTTAAGAAAAGTTTTTAAAAAATTTAATACCCATCAAGAATGAATAAAACAAAACGTCTTCGGCATAAAATAACCCAACAAGGGATGACATGCCGTAAAATTCAACCCACCAACCAACCAACCAACCAACCAGCCGATAGGGCTAGATGGTTTTTGAGGTTTTTTTCTAAGCCATTGTTGTATAAAGGCAGCCTATGTCTTTATATATATATATATATATATATATATATATATATATATATATATATGTATGCCCGGATATCAATACGTTTTTTTGTGTATTGATTCACGTCTTTCTGTTCTTTGTATTTGTTAATAGATGCGGAGGGTGAAGTACGGATTGCGACGAGGGACGGAATTTAGGCGTGGCCATGTGAAATTTATTGTTACAAAAGACCCAGTGGCGACCAGAAGAATTTATTTTGTGGGCACTGCACAACATTTGTCCTCTTGTCTTAATTCCCAGGACATTTGTACAATGTTCTTTTCTGGCGGTGTTAATATCTGTCTAACTTTCTATCTAAATCGGTCAAAACAGATCTATCTATCTATCTATCTATCTATCTATCTATCCTGGACAATACTGATCTATCTTTCTATCTATTTATCTATCTCAACAATACTAATCTATCTATCTATCTATCTATCGATATATATATATATATATATATATATGTGTGTGTGTGTGGGTGTGGGGGGGTGTCAACCAATACTAATCTCTCTCTCTCTCTCTCTCCATCTCTCTCTCTCGATCTATCTATCCATCTATCTATCTATCTATCCTAGTGAGTTCATATCTATCTATCTATCTATCTATCCCCTCTCTCTCTCTCTCTCTCTCTCTCTCTCTCTCTCTATCTATCTATCTATCTATCTATCTATCTATATATATATATATATATATATATATCATTTTATATATCTATCCCAGACAATACTGATCTATGTATCAATCTATCAATCCCAGTGGGTTCATATCTATCTATCTATCTATCTATCTATCTATCTATCTATCTCAAACAATACTGATATATCTATCACAGTTGGTTAATTATCTATCTATCTATCTATCTATCTATCTATCTATCTCAAACAATACTGATCTATCTATCTATCTATCTATCTATCTATCTATCTATCTATCTATCTCAAACAATACGGATATATCTATCACAGTTGGTTAATTATCTATCTATCTATCTATCTATCTATCTATCTATCTATCTATCTCAAACAATACTGATCTATCTATCTATCTATCTATCTATCTATCTATCTATCTATCTCAAACAATACTGATATATCTATCACAGTTGGTTAATTATCTATCTATCTATCTATCTATCTATCTATCTATCTATCTATCTCATACTGATCTATCTATCTATCTATCTATCTATCTATCTATCTATCTATCTATCTATCTATCTCAAACAATACTGATATATCTATCACAGTTGGTAATTATCTATCTATCTATCTATCTATCTATCTATCTATCTATCTGTGTTTTATATCTGCCTTAAAAAAAAAGATAGAAAAAGAAAGAATAATACATAAGAACAATTTTTTTCTATTTCTGCCCCTTGACATTTCAAGCCTGAACAGAACGCCTTCTTTCTTTCTTTTCTTTTTTTTTTTGCATTCCATTAGCCGATTTTTCAACTTCACTTTTGCTGCTTTTAAAACTTTTTGTTGTTATTGTTGTTGTTGTTGTTATTGTTGTTGTTGTTGTTGTTGTTGTTTCAAAGTCCAATCGAACAGGTGCACGAACAAACACCCAACAAATTCAATTCTTTTCTTCTTTTTCTTTTAGACTTTATCAAATAACGACTCTTTGTATAAACGAAAAATTCTTGACTGGATTTGTCGGATCTTAATGTCTTTAAGTTTCCTATTGAAATGCCAGTGTCAACCAATGAACTTTCCCCGGAAAATACGGCCATCTTTTTTTATTTATTTATTTTTTTTTTTTACTTACACTATTTATAATTGATGAATATACAGTGATAAATCAATGCATACGCCTATTTTTGTAAAAATGATTTTTGCGGTCAATTAAACAAGAAATTCATGAAATATTTCTTCAAATATTAAGAAGGAATTGCCAGGTGATCGTTATGAATGGCCCGCTCAACAAGTTTCATAAAGCGCCTTTTCAAGACTTACATCAGTTAAAATTAGTCGAGTACTTCATCAATTTAAATTCGTCTGGTACAGAGAAACAAGCTTGCATTTACCCAACACCTCCGCCACAGGGTGTGACACAAGATCAATTTTTTAAAGCAGATTTAAGCTGATTTTAAAATAAGAGTTTTCCTTTTGTTTCATGTTGAGTGGGGTAGCCTATCCATTTTGTAATGTAGTGTAAAAGTAAGTAAAGTCATCGGAGTGAACTAAAGTCGGTATCAGCCAGACAGCGAGGGAGTCTATCCCCTTTTTCCCTAGCGCTAGACCAAGGAGATTTTTTAGTGTCTAAGGTGGAGCACCAAACCTACCATCAGCTATTCACTTTAGTGCACAGATTCCTGTGCTACTCATACGCTGAGTTGGCATGGGCCGGTGTATCGAATGAGGAACCTTGTAGTTCCAGGCGCACGCTCTACTGACTGAGCGAAACCGGCCCCTAGTGTAGAATAGTGTAGAATATTTGATTTTGACTGTTAACGCTTTACTGATAGCTTTTGACCCCTGATTAACCCCTGATTGACGTGGTATGATATTCTGATTGCTAGGTCTTGATTGACCAGCCGCTGGGTCGGAGGAGGCCTCTCCGACCGGCCGTCTAGCCCCAAATCAGGGTCAAAGTGGAGTGTTGCATGTCATGGACAGCTCAACCACCAGGATTCCGTCATTAGGCATCATGCATCGCCACACAAGACTAGCAGGTAGTCCCATTGGGGGTCTTACCACTCAGCAGAGGTGCAGTCGTAAAAATTATTCAGGCCCAGTGGACAGAGCTAAATAGTCAAATAAATATTGAAAGAAGATTTATCTGTTTATTTTTTTTTTTTTTTTGTTTAATTAATATTAATCTATTGTATAAATCCTGCTAGATAACTGAAGTTAAGCAGCGATGAGCCTGTTCAATACATAGATGGGTGACTACTTAAGCAGCAGCAGCAGTTATCGGAAGCAACCAAAGCCCTGTGTAGCATATCTTAGCAAAGCTTATAAAATAACAACACAATGCAACCAGATTACTAAAGTTAAGCAGAGATGAGCCCGTTCATTACTTAAATGGGTAATTTGTCACTTAAGCAACAGCAGATACTGTCAACAACCTGAGGCCTGTTTTGGAGGCATGTAATGGCTACTGTCGTAGAAAATAGACAAGATGAGACGAGTTCAAATCCTGGACGCGGCTGTTTGCATTTCACATAACACCTTGGGAGAAGGTAAACTCTAAATTCAAAGCAAAGTGTCTCTCTTCTCATTAGTCAAAACTACTCTTCTCTTCCCATCTTCTGTACCATATCTAAGCAAAGATTATAAAATAACAATATAATACAATCATATCGCTGAAGTTAATTAGTGATGAGCCCGTTTAATACTTAAATGGGCGACCACTTAAGCAACAGCAGGTACTGTAAGCAACCTGAGACCTATGTATCATATATAATTGGTTTGGTTTGGTTTGGTTTGGTTTGTTTTACGGCATATCAACCTCGGTGGGTCATTTAAACACCAAAACCTTATACGTCACCAAGAACACCAAACACAAATGCGCACATTCATACGCACAAACACGCGTGGATGTGATCATGACGTCACAGTACTTACGTACTTTCATGTGTGCGTGCATGCCAACATACGCACACGTACGAACAGAACAGAAATACTAAATAAATATCAGTTTACAATTTAATTTAGGTTGTATTTTTTTTTTAAAGTTAAAACGTTTTCGGGTTGAATCGAAATTAACGGACCTAAATTCCACCATCGTATATCACCCCGCCGAAAGAAAAGAATACCAAAAATCAGGGAATTAACAGAATTTAATGAAATTTTCAGTGTTGATATATTAATGAATAAAATATATGATTCAACAGTTATTTTATTTGAAAACTTTTACAGTTTTTCAGGTCTGTTAACTTGGAATCACATATCTTTGAGGCGTAAAACACAGATTCTGAAAGTTAAACTGATGCATTATATCTTTTATTCATTAATATATCAACACTGAAAATTTCATTAAATTCGGTTAATTCCTTGATTTTTGGGTTTATTAAAATCGGATTATTAGTTTAATTTTGCTGATTTTTTAAAAAATTCTTGTGCTTCCTCTTATCGACAATTTTGAAAATCACAGAAAAAATAGATAAAAGCTTTGTAATTTCAGCGGTAAATTACATTCAGGGAATATACCGAGAAATCATGGAAAATGTAACAATAAAATTATCAAAAAATATAAATATATTTACCGACCCCTCCGCACGAGCAGGATGTGACACAAGGTCAATTTCTTAAGCGGAGTTTAAACAGGTTTGAATTCAGAGTTTTCCTTCTCCTAGACCGATTGCCTAACCAAGGTTAAAGAGCCCAGTCTGCCCTACTATTTACCCATAGCTGGAGGGAGAGTAGAATTCATACCTTTCCCAAGGGTATTAGCGCTAAGTGAAATGCAATTACCACGTCCAGGATTTGAACTCGGGTCGACGAGTCCATTTCCTATGACTTTAACCATTACACCACGCGCTTTCTAATTTCAACAAAATAAATTTTGTAGTTATCAATGATTACAAAGGTTCCGTTAAGGTAAAAAAAAAGTACATAAATAAACAAGAAAAAATTTAATTCAAAAGTGTTTTTTTTTTCTTAACACTTCAAAAATTCATACCCCTACTTTCTTAAAATAAAAAATAAACCTTTATTAAACTTTATTTTTTATCATAATTGATGCAACACTTTTAAAATTCACGATTAAGTGTTTCGTTGATAAATTAAAGAATTCAAAGTTCATCTTTTACTTTGAAATACCAGGATGTGAAAACATACGAGATAGAATTATGTCCCTCGTAGTCTACCATAGGTTTCGCCCTTCGTTTTTATGTTAAAAAAAAGAGTTATCATCTCTTGGAATACGGATTTCTCTCCCTTACACCCTCTAAAACACACACACACACACACACACACATATATATATATATATATAATTAAAAAAAAATCTTCCAGCTGACTGTTATTATTTTAAATTCCAATATAACTTAAATTCAAATATAACTTAAGTTACATATAAACCGGAAATGAAACAGACACAATTGGCTACAATAAACAATTCATATCTATTTAATTCTATTCTGTTTTTATCTTTAAGTTTTAAGTTTCCTATTAACTTCACCAATATCTTCAGATATATTAATTTAATGCTTCAAAAGAGTTCAGTAAAAACAAAAAGTTTTTCCATTAACTATTTTCTCTTAAAACATTTCTTTTTTTTCCCCTTGAGAGAAAATTTTTTAAAAAGATTTTTTTATTTGACATTTTGTATTTTTTTTCATTCATTTTTAACTATATATATATATAATATATATATATATATATATATATATATATATATATATCGGCAATCACCATATATATATATATAATATATGGTGATTGCCGCTTCTTCACAGAATAAGGCCATTTCTACAAGTAGTTCAGTTGTGAGCAGTTGTGAGCACGCAGATGGCCCATGGATCCAGCTTGTTTTTATGTACCCTGTCACACATATGAAACCCTCGACATACAGGCCCTGCCACACAGGTCAGACTTCAATGTAGGAAATGTTTCCATGACGTCCGTCATGTGTCGCTTCAGGATGGAGGGCTCGAGTTACCTTACCTCAAACTTCTTACAGCTACCATCGGCCTGTCTTTCCATGAGGATGTGTATCCAGCAACACCCCTCTTCTGTCAATTGGTCCTTATCGCTGAAATTGACTTCCGCAAGGGCATTGATGTTGGCCCCTTATTGAGATGCTTCCCAGTCATGATACCAGTACGTAGTTTGGGGTTTCCCAATCTCTCAAGAGCGGGAGATGTCGAGACATTCCAGGTGGCTATTCGTAGCCTAGTTTTGTGTTGTAGTATTTTCTTGTTTTCGCCCAGCTAATGGGGACATCCGTCGAAGCGCTAGTTTCTGGCCAGCTTGATAGGTGAACCGGCATTTGTTTAGGTCACCTTTTCTAGATAATTCCCAAATGGCTGGCTGAACAGTGTTAACCAAGGGGCTGCCCATTCACCCACAACCTCACCGAGGCACGTTGCTGTTCAATCAGCAAGGCGGTGACGTTATATATATATATATATATATATATATATATATATATATATATATATAGCAATAGCAATAGCATAATCTTTACAGATCACTGCCGTCCCTCACAATCCTATAATCCCACCACCAGAACCTTTCCTCTCATGAGCCCTCAAATTGACTCATCAAAACCGCTGCAGATCCACAAAGTTTGATGCAAATATGATATAGGAAGGATATCCTGCCCGTTGAATAAGATGATTCAGATGGATCAGATGCTAAAATTTGATGCTTATGCACTACCATATGTCTCTTAAGACACGAAGCTAACTTACAGACTTTGTTACAGATTGCACAAGACACATTGTTTGTTCATGGAGTTTGCATGAATTCATGCAAACTCCAGGAACAAACATATCCAGCCTTAGGAAGCAGAATTCGACCACATGTCTGACATTTCCAACCCTCCATGTTCTCTCCAATATGATATATATATATATATATATATATATAAAGAGAGAGAGAGAGAGGAGAGAGAGAGAGAGAGAGAGAGAGAGAGAGAGAGAGAGAGAGAGAGAGAGAGAAACTATTTCTCTATTTTTGTTGTGGCGTAGTCAAAATGTTAATGAAGAACTTCTGATCTAATTGATAGGCGTCATAACCATTGCGCTTTTCTGGTCAGCTGTGGAATCAACCTTTTGGTAGATTGCTGACAGAAATCTTTCTAATTAGCAAAGCTCTCGAGTAAATAGAGATAAGAGTTGAGTAGGAAGTGGATAGGAAGTAAAAATGAGAGGAGAGAGAGAGAGAGAGAGAGAGAGAGAGAGAGAGAGAGAGACGGAATCTCGCCTGTTAAATTTAAATAACCCGTTTAAATGCTGCCTTGGGCGACCCCCACTCAATGTCTAATCACTTCCTACTTATAGAATTTATATCAAAAATACTAATTATCTCGAAGATTATTTTCACTCAGCGTTAGCTGATGGTATTTCACTGGAGTCTGAGGGACAACAAGTCTCTTCAGGTCTCCAGGACTCTTCTGAGTATCCTGGCAGATTGCAGCAGTGCAGTGTTCTGAATGGTTTCAATCCTTCCTCTGATTTCCAAACTTTCCAAACCCTTTTCCAATCCTTTTGGGGCTGTTCCAAGTGCACCAACTACAATTTGTATCACTTTCATATTCCATAACTTTTTCAGTTCTCTGGCAAGGTCCAGATATTTGTCCATTTTTTCCTTTTTTTCTTTTCTTTTTCTTTTCTTTTTTTTCTTTTTATTATTATTATTATTATTATTATTATTATTATTATTTATCCAATCCGTTCGCTCCAGGTAGAATGTGACACAAGGTTGCAAGTACGGGGCACCCTGTGAGGATCGAACTCGCTATTCAATATTAATTGATCTGCGAGACTAGTTTGCTTATCATTAAACCACAATGGAAGGTTTTCGCAACGCATTTGACATTGGTAGGATATGGTACAAGGTCTTAAGTATGAGGCATCCAGGGAGGATTGAACTCGCTATTCAATCGTAATGGATCTGCCATGGATCTGCAACACTCACTTGATAACCATTATACAACAATGGGACGCCCTATTTACCTAAACCGTACGTCCCCGGGTAGAATGATACAAAGTCGCAAGTATGGATCATCAAGTGAAGATTCAGTAGTAATGGATCTGCGAGACTAGCTTGATAACCATTACTCAAGGAACGAACGCCTATTAGGTCAGAAGTACGGGGGAGCCAGCGGGAATCGAACTCAAGACCCATTACTACAGTGGGTACTGGATAGATACTTCCTCCGTCCGGAACCCAGAAATGATCAATGGGTACGATGTTACTTTGTTAATCATTGCTTGAGTGGGTTAGTTTAGCAACTTGCATTCCCACTTCGCAGTACTAGATCTTTATGTATACTAGCAAATATATGCACCCTTCGGGTGCAAGAATTTAGGTTTTGATGTAATAAAATATTGTATCAAATTAGAAACTATTTAGAAAATGATAAACTGAGGGGGTATAATCGAAAAATAGAACAGCTTTAAATCTAACTCTTCCATCATTTGCCATCACTCCCGTCTTTCATTTTTCCTAATTTATCTATTTAGTTAGATTATGAATTATTTAATAAAATTACAGTTCTTTCGTGTGGTTTATGGATTTCTTTTAAGATTTATACCCGAGATTTTTGCTCAGATTCGATAAGAGAAAACCAAACAATTAGAAATCAATAATATTAAGCATATATTTATTAAAATCAAATTCTTAATATCAATATGCAAATTAACCTTCTTGTTTACACTGTAAACCGCCATTTTGTTGAATATATAAATATACTTGCATGTTATTAGTATGTAGAACCAACAGTATTAATAAGGTATAACAATTTTATCAATAATTGAGGTTTAAATAAAAAATAAATTCATGGTGAATGTGATGTCAATAACTAAGGGAATTGTGGCTTGAGTAGTGATTTAGTTTCGGTTACAGACAGACAGATTCACACAATCTCCATTATAATAACTAGCAAATATATGCACCCTCCGGGTGCAAGTATTTAAGTTTTAATGTAATAAAATATTATATTAAATTAGAAAGGCTAATGAAACTAAATAAGAATGCAGATAAAAAGATTTGAAACAGAGTGCAAGTATTTAAGTTTTAATGTAATAAAATATTATATTAAATTAGAAAGGCTAATGAAACTAAATAAGAATGCAGATAAAAAGATTTGAAACAGAGGGAGTATAATCAAAAAATAGAACAATTGAAACTTACTCTTCCATCACTCTCGTCTTTCATAGTTATTTTTTTCTAATTTAAGTATTTAGTTAAAGAGGAAATAAAGTATAAATGACAGTTATTTTTTTCTTGTTAATGGATTTCATTTAAGATTTATTGAAGAGATTTTTTGCTTATATTCATTAAAATAAAACCAAACAGTTAGAAATCCATAATACTGAGCACATATTTATTAAATTCGATTTTTTAATATCAATATGCAAATTAGCCTTCCCGTTCACACTGCAAACCGCTATTTTGTTGTATATATAAATATAATTGCATGTTATTAGTATGTAGATATGGTTAACAGTATTAATAATGTAAAACAATTTTATTAATAATTGAGGTTAAAATAAAAATAAAAATAAAAAATTAAGTGACTTGAGTAGTAATATAGTTTCGGTTACAGACAGAAAAACACACAATCTCCATTATAATAATATATATATATATATTATATATATATATATATATGTGTGTTGTGTGTGTGTGTATGAGGAAATATGACAAGGTTTACGCCAAAAATCTCAAAGATTTCCTACTTGAGTAACAGTAGTAATTAACATTCCTTTAACTAAATATTCGGGTTTCTTGAATTGTGGTTTACGAAGTTTAGTTTAGTGCAGTACAAGGTTAGATTAGGTGGGGCATAACGCTTTGTTAGTTATGTGGTAGTAGCCAGGCATCTCATACAGTGCAATTTGATGACATTAGCACAAAGAGTGCATATTCTGGTCAAGGTCGGGTAACATAGAGAATTTCAGTGTATCCTGAGTGCACTTCAGTTGATATGCATGACGTATATAAGGACTATTCAGGGCCTGATTAGCTCAGTCGGTAGAGTGTTGGACTAGGAACCACAAGGTTCCGGGTTCAATACACCGGCCTTCGCCAACTCAGCGTATGAGTAGCACAGGGATCTGTGAGGAGCTGATGGTAAGTGTGGCGTATCCCCCTCAGACGCTAAAAAATATTTATTTGACTATTTAGCCCTGTCCACTGGGACTGAAGAATATTCCGACTGCACCCCCAATGGGACTACCTGCTAGTCGTGTGTGGCGACGCATGATACCTAAAGACGGAATCCTGGTGGTTGAGCTGTCCATGACATGCAGCACTCCACTTTGACCCTGATTTGGGGCTAGACGGCCGGTCGGAGAGGCCTCCTCCGACCCAGCGGCTGGTCAATCAAGACCTAGCAATCAGAATATCATACCACATGTCAATCAGGGGTTAATCAGGGCTCAAAAGCTATCAGTAAAGCGTTAACCGTCAAAATCAAATATTCTACACTAGGGACCGGTTTCGCTCAGTCAGTAGAGCGTGCGCCTGGTACTCAATTCCTCAGCGTATGAGTAGCACAGGAATCTGTGCACTAAAGTGAATAGCTGATGGTAGGTGTGGCGCTCCACCTTAGACACTAAAAAATCTCCTTGGTCTAGCGCTAGTGAAAAAGGGGATAGACTCCCTCGCTGTCTGGCTGATACCGACTTTAGTTCACTCCAATGACTTTACTTACTTTTACACTACGTTACAAAATGAATAGGCTACCCCACTCAACATGAAACAAAAGGAAAACTCTTATTTTAAAATCAGCTTAAATCCGCTTTAAAAAATTGATCTTGTGTCACATCCAGCCCGTGGCGGAGGTGTTGGATAAATGCAAGCTTGTTTCTCTGTACCAGACGAATTTAAATTGATGAACTACTCGAATAATTTTAACTGATGTAAGTCTTGAAAGGCGCTTTATGAAACTTGTTGAGCGGGCCATTCATAACGATCACCTGGCAATTCCTTCTCAATATTTGAAGAAATATTTCATGAATTTCTTGTTTAATTGACCGCAAAATCATTTTTACAAAAATAGGCGTATGCATTGATTTATCACTGTATATTCATCAATTATAAATAGCGTAAGTAAAAAAAAAAAAGAAAAAAAAGATGGCCGTATTTTCCGGGGAAAGTTCATTCGTTGACAGTGGCATTTGAATAGGAAACTTAAAGACATTAAGATCCGACAAATCCAGTCAAGAATTTTTCGTTTATACAAAGAGTCGTTATTTGATAAAGTCTAAAAGAAAAAGAAGAAAAGAATTGAATTTGTTGGGTGTTTGTTCGTGCACCTGTTCGATTGGACTTTGAAACAACAACAACAACAACAATAACAACAACACAACAATATTTCATGAATTTGTTGTTTAATTGACCGCAAAATCATTTGACAAAAATAGACGATTTACTACATTTTTTTATTATATATAAGAACTTTTATAAGACTAGTTGAATTACTTGTCTACGCTGATTAAGAAGACCTCAGTTAGATCCCAAACATGGCGAGACAAACAAGCGAATACAAAAATCGCTTCTACCGTGTGTGCTCGTGTAATGGACGACTTTTAATTACACGAGATATGTTTTCGAACATGTCTAAGCTTGCCGTCATTGATTACACGCAATATCTGATAAAACATAGAGACGCGCGGTGTAATGGTTAGAGTGGTGAAGGAAATGGACTGGTCGACCCGAGTTCAATTCCTGGACGAAGCTGGTTGTATTTCACATGGCGCTAATACCTTTGGGAAAGGTATGAATCCAATTCTCCCTCCAGCTATGGGCAAGTAGCAGGGCCAGGTAACCATTGCTAGGTAACCAGTCTAGGAGAAGGAAAACTCTGAATTCAAACCTGTTAAACTCCCCTTAAGAAATTGACCTTGTGTCGCACCCTGATCGTGCGGAGAGGTTGGTATATATATATATATATATATATATATATGATAAAACACTTTTTTTGTGGTTAAAATCAGAGGTTCATTATGTTGAGTATATATATATATATATATATATATATATATATATAATATAAAGTCGTCGGGGGGCGGCCTAATGTCGGTATCAGCCAATCAGCGAGGGAGTCTATCCCCTTTTCACTAGCGCTAGACCAAGGAGATTGTTTTTGCATCTAAGCTGGAGCGCCATACCTACCATCAGCTCCTTACTTTACCGCACAAATCCCTGTGCTACTCATAACGCTGAGTTAGCAAGGGCGGGTATCGAACTAGGAACCTTGTGGTTTCTAGCCGAACGCTCTACCGACTGAGCTAACCCGGCCCTATATATATACAAAAGTAAAAATCGGCAAAGTGGACTATTGCCGGTATCAGCCGAACTGAGGGAGTCTATCCTCTTTTAATTAGTGCTAGACCAGGGTGATTGTTTATGGAGCACCACACCTACTATCAGCTCCCCACATTATCGCACAGAGTAGGTGAGGGCCGATAAGGAACCAGGAAATTTCAAGAAATCATCTCTATTTATTGATAGTCATTCTTACACACGGTTATCTGGTTTCAAATTGATTCTTAGTAAACAATTATAACTTTAAGTATCTATTCTTAATGCAAATAGTTGACAGTTATACGGTAAGTATTCCTATTAAATACGAATAATTTTTGAACATTTCTATTTGAGTCATAGATGGGCAATTGCATTCAGAAAAATTGAAGAGCAAAAGTTTAACAAATTTTTGCAAAATGTTGTAGCTTCGGTTCTGAGCAAATATCAAACTATATTTTTGGTAAAAACAATTTTCAATATATGTGAAATAATAATAGAAAAAATTGTTGTCATAGACGCAGTGCCACATCGGGATATTGATCTTGCTATAAAAAATCAGAAATCATCAATAACTTAAAATTGGTTGACTTTAAAACTTTTTTTGATAGTGCTTTTGGCTTCCATGGGCAAAAATGATTTTATAAACCAATTTTTAGGAGTAGGGAAGTTCGAGAACTGATTTTACAGACAAAAATAGGTTACAAAAAGTCGCCATTTTTCCTGCCCTCCCCGTCAAATTTAGAGAGCTAAAAATCGACATAACTTCGCCAATTTGGGGAATTGGAAGCTCAAATTTTGGGAATTGGCTAACTTTATCAAAATTTCAGAAAAATTGAAGTGGGTAGGTGACATAGCCTGGATGATTTGACATGGAATTACCCAGATGGTACTTTAACTGTTATATATACTTAAATATACAAAATCAATATTAGGGAATTCAAGCCTAGATAAATTTAGACGAAAACGCTTCTGTGATTTCTAGATATTTTGAAGACCTTATTTTTGGGATTATCCTCGTTGTAAACCAATTAAAGCCTAGATAAATTTAGACGAAAACGCTTCTGTGATTTCTAAATATTTTGAAGACTTTAATTTTGGGATTATCCTCGTTGTAAACGAATTCAAGACTAGATACACTGAGACGAAAACGTTTCTGTGATTTCTAAATATTTTGAAGACTTTAATTTTGGGATTATCCTCGTTGTAAACGAATTCAAGACTAGATACACTGAGACGAAAACGCTTCTGTGATTTCTAAATATTTTGAAGACCTTATTTTTGGGATTATCCTCGTTGTAAACCAATTAAAGCCTAGATAAATTTAGACGAAAACATTTTTGTGATTTCTAAATATTTTGGAGACCTTATCTTTGGGATTACCCTCGTAGTAATGGAATTCAAGGTTAGATAAATTTAGACGAAAAAGCTTCTGTGATTTCTAAATATTTTGAAGACCTTATTTTTGGGATTATCCTCGTTGTAAACCAATTAAAGCCTAGATAAATTTAGACGAAAACATTTTTGTGATTTCTAAATATTTTGGAGACCTTATCTTTGGGATTACCCTCGTAGTAATGGAATTCAAGGTTATATAAATTTAGACGAAAAAGCTTCTGTGATTTCTAAATATTTTGAAGACCTTATTTTTGGGATTACCCTCGTTGTAAACGAATTCAAGCCTAGATAAATTTAGACGAAAACATTTCTGTGATTTCTAAATATTTTGGAGACCTTATCTTTGGGATTACCGTCGTAGTGAGGGAATTCAAGCCTAGATAAATTGAGACGGAAACATTTCTGTGATTTCTAAATATTTTGGAGACCTTATATTTAGGATTACCCTCGTTGTACGTGAATTCAAGCCTAGATAAATTTAGACGAAATAGCTGGAAAGATTTACCGCCCTTGTCTAAGGAAAAACAGAGTCATTAACAATGGTGATGAGACAAACATTAAATCATCTCTTCGGCTTCGTTTATTTATTTGTCCCTGTTTATAATAAAAAAAAAAGGGGGAGAAAAAGGATCCCTATTAAAAGTTGTTTCTAGCGTCAAATTTAAGAGTGCATAGCAAAGAACTAGAAAGGAAGAAAGGGTTTGTGATTGGTCTCTACTGAAATGAGGTTGTTGTTAGCACACCTGGGATTCACCTAATGGGCGCTGAGGGCCGAGAGGGGGGGTGCTGGTAGTTGACACAGGTGACTGGAAGAGAGCTACACGCAGTCTATAATAGACACAGGTGGGCTGAACAATCGTCCTATTGTTTTCATTTGCTGACTGTTTTCTCGTATCTTTTATGTATACGTTAGTTTTGTTATTGCATCGCTGTAAATATGTGGGCTTTTTGGTTGGTTGGTTGGATTTTACGGCATCTCAACCCTTGTCGGGTTACTTCATACCGAAGACGTTTTGTTTTATTCATTCTTGTTGGGTATTCAGTTTTTTTAAAACTAAAATTTTTAAGACACATTTTTTACCGCCCTGTCGGCTGGGGCGTTAGAATGCACCGACTGTACCTCTGCAGAGGGGTAAGACTCCCCCAATGGGGCCACCTGTTGGCCGTGGGTGGCGACCCGTGATGCTTAAGGATAGAGCCCAGGTGGATGAGCAGTTCATGACATGCAATACTCCACTTTGGCCCTATCTTGGGCTAAATGGGCGGTCGGAGAGGCCCCCTCCAATCAGTCGGCTGGTCACGTCAAGCCCTAGCACCTATATGATTTTCCCAACTCTATTGCCCTTATGGCAAGCCCCAACCCCTTTTTATCATATGGGTGCTAGAAGGCGGTGGCTCAGGGTCTACATGTCCTGGGAATGACGTTAAACTCTATCTGATGGTGAGGTTCCAATTTTGGAGGTTTGGGGAATGTGGAGCACCCCTTCATCACCATTGCTCTCTGGTCCACTCTGACCCGGAGTGGTAGTACCTGTTAGGGTCCCATCTATGGGTTAAATAGAAAAATGTATTTATAAAAAAATGTGTATTATCCATTAAGAATTGATTTATTTCAAAACTTTATCGGCATTAAATGACCCACTGAGATTGATATACCGTAAAACAAAACAAACCAAACCAAACACATTTTTAAAAAACTCATTTTTTACCAATTAACCCATAGATGGTGCCATAACAGTTAAAATAAAACCGGAATTCTTCCAAGCTGTAGCCGTATTAGTACTACAGTATGGTTGCACCACTTGGATTCTAAAAAAAGCTTCCGCCCTGTCTGTGGCGCGTTAGAATGCACCGACTGCACCTCTGCAGAGGGGTAAGACTTCCCCAATGGGGCCACCTGTTTGCCGTGGGTGGCGACCCGTGATGCTTAAGGATAGAACCCAGTTGGTTGAGGAGTCCATGACTTTGGCCCTTTCTTGGGCTAGATGTGCGGTCGGCGAGGCCCCCTCTGATCAATCGGCTGGTCACGTCAAGCCCTAGCACCTATATGATTTTCCCAACCCTATTGCCCTTATGGCAAGACCCAACCCCTTTTTATCATATGGGTGCTAGAAGGCGGTGGCTCAGGGTCTACATATCCTATGAATGACGTTAAACTCTATCTGATGGTGAGGTTCCAGTTCTGGAGGTTTGGGGAATGTGGAGCACCCCTTCATCACCATTGCTCTCTGGTCCACTCTGACCCGGAGTGGTAGTACCTCTTAGGGCCCCGCTCTCTGGGTTAAATAGAAAAATGTATTTATAAAAAACAAAAATGTGTATCCATTAAGAATTGATTTATTTCAAAATTTAATCGGCATTAAATGACCCCCTGAGGTTGATATGCCGTAAAACAAAACAAAACAAACTCTAAGTTTCCTCTTGTTATAAATTCTTCATTTAATCTTCCTTAAATTCCACATTCAGTGGCTATTAAGTTGAAGTTAAATAAATATGAAGAAGTACTGTATAAATAGCCTTTTCATCCTTTGAAAAATTAAAGTGATCAGGCTGAGCCTGAATACAGACCCCACAATATTATTAGTTGCTAGTTAGATTACTATTATTCATAATTTGAAACATGTTCACTCTGACCCGGAGTGGTAGTACATGTTAGGGTCCTATCTATGGGTTAAATAGAAAAATGTGTTGATAAAAAAAAATGAGTATCCATTAAGAATGACTTTATTTCAAAATTTTTATCGGCATTAAATGAACCCCTGAGGTTGATATGCCGTAAAACAAACCAAACCAAACCAAACCAAAAAGCTTGCAGTAAAACCTAGATTGGAACTACACAAGGGTGGTGCGTGCAGTTCTGAACAAATTCTGGAAGCAACAACCTAGAAAACATCAGTTTTACGGCCACTTACATCCCATCTCGCAAACCAGAAGAACAGAAAAAAAGGAGAAAGGCGTACAAGAGAGGTTGGGCAATGCGAAGAGAAGTAAAAATGAGCCCATAAGCGACCTTATCCGATAACCCCCTATACATGGGCACATAGGTGTTGGCCGATCTGCAAAATCTTACGTTCATCGGCTCTCTGCGGACACTGGATGTCGTATAGAGGACTTAGCAAAAGCGATGGCCAATAAAGACGAGAGCGAGAGCGAGAGAGCGAGCGAGAGAGAGAGAGAGAGAGAGAGAGAGAGAGAGAGAGAGAGAGAGAGAGAGAGAGAGTTTGATAGTAATTACTTAGTATAAAATTAACTCTCCAAGTTTCCTCTTGTTATAAATTCTTCATTTAATCTTTCTTAAATTCCACATTCAGTGGCTATTAAGTTGAAGTTGAATAAATATGAAGAAGTACTGTATAAATAGCTTTTTCATCGTTTGAGAAATTAAAGTGATCAAGCTGCGGACACTGGATGTTGTATAGAGGACTTACCAAAAGCGATGGCCAATAAAGACGAACGAGAGCGAACGAGAGAGAGAGAGAGAGAGAGAGAGAGAGAGAGAGAGAGAGAGAGAGAGTATCCGTGCTGTTGGTGCGCCTTGATGATAATGATGATGATGATGATGATTACTTTCGAAGTGACCTCGCATTTTAGAATTAGGATTAGCAAAAATGGGGTCAAACGAATGATTTAATCTGAACAAAATATTGTATTATGCATTTGATTTAGAGCGGAGCTAGCTTGATTGATTTATTTATTCTAACTTCCGAAAATCCCGAATAAAAAGTTACTCCGAAAAACATAACCTATTGATTGATTGATTTTAACGGCATGTCAACCCGTCTAGGCTAATTTTAGTCCTGGGGGTTAGGGAATCGCACTCTTTGAACATTTATATTTACATTTTTATATAGTATTCACATAGTTTTGGATAATGTTATATCCAGGACACCCTTTGTTTTGTTTTTGGTTGGAGCTAGTGCGGATTAATGATATTTCAGTTTATTTCAATGGAGAACATTGATTTGATATACGAGGAAATTGAGTTAAGAGTGAAACTAATTAAACTCGTAAGTCAAGGTACCACTGTTTTTATGAGTAGGAAGTTAGATTCTTAGGTTCAGGTTCAAGCAAGATTTAAAAAAAAAACAACTTTAACGTGGGGAGCGACGCACAAACCAAAGCTCATGCGATGACAAGTGCAAAAAATGTGTGGTTCCCGTCCGCATTCCCCTTTTGGGGTGTCACAGGCATCGGACAATAAGACCTTGTGTCGCATCCTAGCCTGGTGGGCTCCTCTGGCACCAGGTAATAAACCAAGCCCTGCCTCTTTAAACCGATAGGGCAGTTGTTGCCTGGGGGCAGCCCCGGGGTATCACGTGGTTTAACAACCGCGGTCGTAGTCGTGCAATAACAAAGAGCATCAGGTCGTCGTCTCAGAAACAGATACTACACTCTGATCTTGCTAGCCTTTCTTTTCAAAAGAATAATGGCGTAGGCTAATATCCGAAAGATGGTGTTCACTTTCACTTTCACACGGTAACTGATAATTTAATAAAAGGAAGAAACAAAAAATCAACAGGGTAAATATTCGTTACCGAGTGCTGGGTGGGTGGGGCTCGATCACGGTGTCTATTCGCTTCACACTTACCCCTTAAAGTTGTTTCTTTATTGTGACCTCACGTAACTAGTCTGGGCTCCGACGAGAAAGAAAAAATGATAGAAAGTGTTTCTATTATAGCCCTTCTCTCTCAATATCCCTGCCCCTACCCCCCAAGATAAAAACCTTAACCCTTGCTTTAGTCAATATCCCTAGTCTGTGTCCCACCCCCCGCTCCACCAATGATAAAATCCCTAACCCTTACACCCTTGAATAAATATCCTTTTCATGGCATGTCTCCCTCACCCTACCATTTCAACGTCTTTTCAAAGTGATATAAGATAGGGTCGAGATAGACCCCTTATTCATTAAACATACAATCGCGTCGATCAGGAAAATTATGAGATGTGACTGATTTAACCTTGGACAACTACCAATTGCCCCGTGTTGGCCTTTCTGTATAAGAAAAATGAGAACCTTTTTTTTGACAGGGAAAGTTTATTTTGAACGTATAAGAGAGGACAAATCCACCTTTTAGAAAGACACCAGGCTATATGAGGCTTATAATCTTGTATTTGCTTTTGATTTACCGCTTCTGACCAAATGAAAATTCCAAATAAAAAGTAACTCCGAAAAACATACCCTGGGAATTTACTGATAGATTAATGGCATCTCTAGCCGTCTAGGTTTATTTTATATCTATAGTTTAATGAATCGCGTTAATTGTAGGTTGAGCGGCTGGGGATTTAGAATACGTTAGATTTCAATTGATTTAATGGTGCGAAAATGTAAACATTGTTTTCATTCATAATTTTCATTATTTCCGTAAGCTGAATTAAAAAAAAATCATCAGAGTTTTTTTTTATGTTTCTTCTTTTGAATGGTTAAAAATTTTTAAGATAATATTAACCTTTTTCAAGTTTCATGGTGTTAAATATATATGGGGAGTAAATTTCTCTACAAATCATATATACAAAAAATACTAGTATTATTAGTGTTATTCGGACTATTGTCCCCATCTTCATTGTTATTTGTACAACGTTTCAGCCGATATACCCTCCGGCCTTCTTCAGGTATTTCTTGTCGGACTCGGGAACCTCCCGAATACGACAAGAAAGTTCCCGAGTTCGAAAAGAAGGTTCCCGAGTCAGAGAAGGTTCCCGAGTCCGACAAGAAATACCTGAAGAAGGCCGGAGGGTATATCGGCCGAAACGTTGTACAAATAACAATGAAGATGGGGACAATAGTCCGAATAACACTAATAATACTAATCTTCAAGCCTCATCTTAAACATTCAGAGAAATAACAAAAAATACTGATCTCGAGACGGATTTTTAACTTTTGAATACACAGGGCAGGGAGACACTGAGCCATATCTATTCTGCGAGCGAAGAGGTGTCCGTTTAATAGGTGTCTGTTAGGGTCCCACGTACTAGGTCTTTTGAAAATTAGCAAGGCTCATCCCTTCAAAGAATCCTTGTAAATGAAAGGGCGTGTGTCTGAATGGCTAAAGATGAAACATAGGCATAAAAATTTCAAAAGGCATTACTTTGACAGTGGAGACGCCTGAGGCTAGCTATGGCCTGCTAAGAAGCACATCAGTGACTTCAAATGATGACACATTTTCTGTCCCCTTTGATAAAATAAGCCGAATAAGGAGCACGGTGATATATGAATGAACCCCGCCCCCCGAACTCCTGTAATTTGTAAATTTCCGGTAGAAGGTTGGTATAGTATAGCGGTTGAATTTCGAGACTGGATTTCTCTTGTTCGATGGAAATTAACGCCAAGCATCTTAATGTGTGGTCCAATTTGATTTGATGATTGCGATAATTCAGAATCAACTTCCGGTGTTCTGGACCCAGGATTTAAAAAAAAAATCGATTTCTAAGATGGCGGCGAAAAAGAAATATATATTAGAATTATTTTGTGCCGTTTCATCTATATCCTTAATGGTTTCTGGATGTAGGCGGTGACCGGACGAAGACGAGACGCGGAAGTTGAAAGATTGAAAATCTTTTCCGGGAAAAAAAGATTTCTCTGAAGGTGAATGCATGTATTTACCCAACCCTTCCGCTACAAACAGAATTCGTTGGTTGGTTGGTTGGTTGGTTGGTTGGTTGGATTTACCCTTGGATTATTTTATACAGAAAGCGTTTAAGTAACTATCTAATCATTAAGAGTGGTTTATTCGAGAAAATTCCCGAAGTAAAGTTTGGTAGGTTGGCTGGTTGGTTTCAAGCTCATCAATTTTTACTTTCACTAAATGTTCACGTAGCACTGGATCGAATTTTCCAGTCAGTTGAATAAGCCACGAAAAGTTCCTTTATTTTCATTCGCCTCCTCGATTCGAGTGTGCCGCTCGGGGCGGACCGCTTTATCCGCTCCGCTCTCGGTACACCACTGCCCTGGATGACCACAGGTGCTTACCTGTGACATTTTTACCTGGTAAAAAGTCACAGAAAGATCACTGAAAAAAAAAAGACACAGCAAAAAACAAAAATTCAAACAAAAAAAAAACAAACAAAAAAAACAAACTTAAACCAAAACCATTTACTTTAAACCCCTTACATCTCACTCGAATTAAGATACATACTTCCCTATAAAACTTAATCCTAAACAGTCACCTTAAATTCATTGTGACTTTTTTCCTAGCCAAAATTCTGACTGGTGTATATTGATAAACCGTTGTTTTTTGGGGACAGTTAGTGTAGTTAGATTTTGAATTAAAAGTCGTTGAAGTTCAAAATCCGTAGGGCTAGATGATTGATAGGTAATAACCTTTGGATAACCTTCTTTCTGGCTGTCTGTAGTTAGTTAGACCGGAGATGTCGTAATGGAAGCACGCTCCGGTTTCGACGCCGACGCGGTTGAGAAAATCTCACTCTGAATGAAGAGATATGATCACATAAAATATAAGCCTCGTGTTGTCTCTGAGTAATGACAGCCTTGGCAAACCATCTTAAAGTCAGACCAGAACTAAGGAAGACCAGTTAAAATAGATGTTCCAACTAGTCAAGAAATAGACTACAAAAAAAAAAGTACCAGCCGAGCTGCTCAAAGTAAGTAAAAATAAAAGACTTAAATATGCAGGAGACATATACGAATGCGTCTCATCTCCCCATAACAAGAATATAGCTCTGTCGCCACTTATATACCAGTAAGTGGGTATAGCACATGACTTTTCCCCAAGATATATATTTACCAACCCCTCCGCACGAGCAGGATGTGACGCAAGGTAAATTTATTAATTCAGGTTTGAATTCAGAGTTTTCCTTCTCAAAGACTGGTTACCTAACCATGGTTAAAGAGCCCAGTCTGCTCTGCTATTTACCCATAGCTGTTGGGAGAATTGGATTCATACCTTTCCCAAGGGTATTAGCGCTATGTAAAGTTCAAAATATGAGAAAGAAAGAACGAAAGACTTTTTCCCTATATGTTTATTAACGGCCTTGCGGACCGCACGTCTGTGTGTGTATGTGTGTATGTGTGTGTGTGTGTATGTGTATGTGTATATGTGTATGTGTGTGTATATGTGTGTGTGTGTGTGTGTGTGTGTGTGTGTGTGTGTTATTTTTCTATATCATCAACATTTTTGCTCAAATTCTTTTACAGAAATACCTCAAATTTCATATAGCTTAGGGGCACAGCAGGTGAAAAATCCAACCTCGCTTGAATTGGATTTCTAAGAGACTTAATGTAATTTTGGCATATTCTTAAAAATAGTGGCTGAACTTGCAAATTGGTCGGAAAATTAAAACGGAAAGTTTTTTGGTGGTCCTCCATGACAGTTTAACTACAGTCTATGAATGAACTTTTTGCGAATTGTTTTACGGTTTAGGGGTTTAGGGATTAAGGTTGTTTTTAATTACGTATTGCTTAAAAAACAACAAAAAACACCCCAATTTACTATACATTTAATTAACCATTGAAATTAATAATTGAATCCAACGGTAGACACATTAGTCTCAGTTGGTTGTATTAGTATTGCAACGTATAATTTCAATTAAACTTGGTCTAAAAAAAATATTTTTCAACATTAAATGTGTAGTAATTTCGTTTTTTTTTTAAAGCAATACGTAATTAAAAACAACCTTAATCCCCAAACCCCTAAACCGTAACTCAATTCGCAAAAAGTTCATTCATAGACTGTAGTTAAACTGTCATGGGGGACCACCAAAAAACTTTCCGTTTTAATTTTCCGATCTATTTGCAAGTTTTGCCAAAATAGTTTAGTGTATATATATATATATATATATATATATATATATATATTTGTGTGTGTGTATATCTATGTACACATACACGCATATGCATACACACACGCATATATATATACACATATATATATATGCAGACATTTATGTACACATATTTATATACACACACATTCATATATATATACACATATATGTATATATACATAGACGTATATACATATATATGTATATATACACACATACACACACACACACACATATATATATACATATTATTTTTCTGTATCTTCAATATTTTAATAAACACATATATATACATATGGAGTGACGTCACCGTCGTCTGCGACGGACTTCGAAAAGAAAGAAAAGAATATATATATATATATATATATATATATATATATATATATATATATACTCACAAACAGATATATACACACACACACATATGTATGTATACATAAACATATATAGGCACACACACACACACACACACACACACACATACACACACACACACACACACACATAATATATATATATATATATATATATATATATATATATATATAATTTTTCTGTATCATCAATATTTTTACCAAGTCTTTTTGAGAAAGCCTCAAATTTCACATAGCTTAGGGCCTCCGTCAGTGAAAGACCGACCTTGATTGAATTAGATCTTTAAGTGGATTAATGTAATTTTGGTATATTTTTAAAAATAGTTTAGTGTGTCTGTATGTATGTGTGGAGGTGGCTGTATGTGTGTGTGTGTGTGTGTGTGTGTGTGTGTGTGTGTGTGTGTGTGTGTGTGTGTGTGTGTGTGTGAAGACCTAATCAAATTTGGCACCGCTCTGGGTGAATCGTTCAGACTTAAAAAAAAAAAAAAGAAAGAAAGAAATGACTTTGCGTACATAAATAAAGTTTTTGATTTTTTTTCTAAACAATATTTAAAAAAAAAAATTCAAAAACTTTATTTATGTACGCAAAGTCATTTCTTTCTTTTTCTTTTAAAAAAAAAATTTTTTTTTTTTAGTTAATTTATTCTATTAACTTTTATTTAAAAAAACAATAACATAAAAACATCAAAGAAGATATTCTAAATATTATTCTTTTTAAAATATGAGGTACAGATTTAAAAACAAAAAATAGCTCCATTCTCGTACCTAGAGGCTTTTCCAGATTGGTCGTCCGTCTTACAACCGGAGGAAAACTCCTATCTTACGTTGCCTTTCTCCACATTTTTTTTTCAGTGAGGGAGGTTTCCTCGTAGACTTTGTGTCACCATATGCACACACACACACACACACACACACACACACACACACACACACACACATATATATATATATATATATTTAATTGGTATTTATATTTTTGACATATATACATGTGCATTGGGTCTAAGAGCCCTTACCTGCCAGTCTCAATTAGTCTTTGCCTATATCTCCATCCCGGTGGCTCTTTTCATTAGGCTCAGAGGCTCCAACAGTAAACTCCCCCCCCCCTAATGGAAATGGTTAAAGCAAATAAAAATACAATATCTTTGTATCTGTCTTGGTTTAATTTGGTACAAGATCGAATGTTCTTAATTATAAACAAAAATTAATAACAAAGGCTTGTAAGATAAGTCTGTTTATACTTATGGAAAGAAAGAAAGGAATAAAGAAAAAAAGAAAGAAAAAAGAAAGAAAGTGAAATCAAGGAAAGAAAGAATGAGAATTCAAAGAAAGAAAAAAAGAAAGGAAGAAAGAAATTAAAAAAGAAAGACAATTTAAAGTAAGAAAGAGCAAAACAAAGTCAAAGAAAGAAAGAAAGAAAGAAAGAAAGAAAGAAAGAAAGAAAGAAAGAAAGAAAGGAATAAAAAAGAAAGAAGGAATAAAAGAAAGAAAGAAAGAAAGAGAAATCAAGTAAAGAAAGAATGAGAATTCAAAGAAAGAAAGAAAGAAAGAAAGAAAGAAAGACAACATAAAGAAAGAAAGAAAGAAAGAAAGAAAGAAAGAAAGAGCAAAAACAAAGTCAAAGAAAGAAAGAAAGAAAGAAAGAACGAAAGAAATTAAAAAAGGGAAGAAGAAAATAATTCAGAAAAATATGTTCAAAGAAAAAAGGTTCAAAGAAAAAAAGAGTAAAAGAATAAAAAAGCAAAGAATATTTAAAGAAAGAACGAGAAAAAGAATTCAAATAAAGAAAGAAGTTGAAAAGAAAAGAGCAAAAAAACGTGAGATAGAAATAGAAGTGAACTTGTGGCGATTGAATGATAAAAGAAAGAAAAAGGAAGGAAAGAAAGAAAGAATTCAAATAAAGAAAGAAATTGAAAAGAGAAGGGCAAAAAAAAGAAGAGAGACATAGAAGTGGATTGTGGGATTGAATGATAAATAAAGTAAAACACAAAAACAAAAAAAAACCCCACAAAATAAAATAAATAAGTACAAAAAATAACAATCTTCCCGGGGGCATCTGACAGGAAGAACAATCTGAGCATGCTCGGAAAAGAGGGGTTTCCTGGTGCCAAAAAGTAGCTCGGGTAGATCTCTCTAGAAACCATGACTGGGAAGACAGCTATTACTGGCTCAGGAAGAAAATACCTCTCCAAAACTATAAACCTGAAACTGCAAAGTTGAGTCTTGAAAGTATCTGCTGTTTCTTTCACTTTATCTTTCTTTCATTCCTTTTCAACCTGACAACCAACAAAAAGAAGGACCATACGGATTAGGGCTAAAAGTAAAAACAAGTGACCACCAACATAACATCTTAACCCCATAGGCTTACATAACAAGTTGCTACAAAATAAGCGAAGTTAAGCAGCGATAAGCATTCTCAGTACTTTAATGGGTGACTCAGGAACAACAGGCACCTAATCAATCTGAGGTATGTGCTAATACTTCTGGAAAAGACATCCAACTATTCTTCTTCCAGCTATGAATGAATAGGGTAGACTGGGCTCTTTAACCTTGGTATGGCAACCGCTCTAGGATAGAGAAAACTCTGAATTCAAGTAAAATGGTCTTTCTCGTTAGTCAAACTACTTTGAGAGCTCCTCCTACATTACTCTTCCTCCAAATACACATATAAAAACTATCTATTTCTCCACCATATTAATATTTTACTCTTTGTGAGTTGTTAAAATAACTTTTAATTGGTGGTTTTCCCTGAATTCTGAGAGACAGCAAGTTTTTTTATTCGGGTCTCCAGGACTCTTCTGAGTATTCTAGCCGATCTTAACAATGCTGTTGATTAGATGGTCTCGATAAGAAATCTTTAATAAAATAAACAAAAAGAAAACAACAAGAAATGAATAAAACAAGATAGGTTCAAAAAATGAAAATTGCCCCCCCCCCCAAAAAAAAAAAACTCAAAAAGAATGACCCATAGATTGAACTCTAACAGGTACAACCAGTCCGGGTCTGGGTGGATCTGAGAGTAATGGCAATGAATGGGTACTCTATACTCCGTAGATTTCCATCAGATTCAGTTTAGTGTCATGCACAGGACCACCTCTCTGACTCAGTACAGGCGATACAGTCAGCGTATTCTCTGCCCCTCCGACGGTGTTGAAAGCAGACCAAGAAAAAATATCTGATGATAATCGTACGATTATCAAAAAAAGGAGGAAAAAAAGCAAATGCCAAAATTATTCCAAGAGTACAGTTTGGCGAAAATTTAATTTCCACGCTCACAGATTCCATTCACCAAAAAGGTTTTTTATAAATTTTGTAGAAGGAAATCAGTCGAGTCGAAAACAAATTTTTTTTCTTTTTTTCTTTCTCTCTTTCTTTGCATCCTCTTTTCTTAATAAGATTTCATTCTTTCTTTCTTTGTTTTTTTTCTTTGAATTCTCTTTCTTTCTTACTTTTATGAACTTTTTCCCTTCTTTCTTTCTTTCAATCTTTCTTTCTTTCTTTCTTTCTTTCTTTCTTTCTTTGAATTCTCTTTCTTTCTTATATAACCCGTCGGTCGCTCACGAGCTAAAGGGCTCACAGAATCTCCGAAATTGGCCGTCAAGATCGGATTTTCTGCATCAACCACGGATTGCAGGGTCTCTATATTTGCTGGAAGTCTAGCCGAATGCCCCACGTTGTGCTAAGATCTCAAACGACTAGAAATCTGCTATAGAAACTGATTTCCGAGATTAATGGCGGCCGATAGGTCATATGAAAAAATAACGAATCTTTTTCTTCTTCAAAAATCAACAACATTTATATTCGAAAATATAGGAATACAAATAATTACTTCTCAAGGTTTGTGGGAGTGATGTGCCCGTAATTAAATACTTCTGGTCTTCTGCAAAGTATTGTGCAAAACAGTTCGTAAGTTGACTAAGTTTTCAAAATGGTCTTAGCTGAAGTCAGTTACTCTCGGCTCTCAGTATTGCGTTAATCTTGTCAGCTAGCCCGGTCAGCGCATGTGATCCTTAAACAATCAACGTCCTCTTTCAAGCGCAGCGTGGCTTAATCTGCCCTCAAGCCAAAAACGTCTGAGTTAAGTAACACTCCGATCGGAACAATTTTATTTCCGGCCGGCACGAAGACATTGGGAATTTTTCTGCTCCACCCACTCAAGAAGGGTAACCGCCTTCCTCTTGTTCAACCAGCCAATCAAATTTACTTCCGCTCACTAATCTGGGTACCATCTCTTCCGGCCACTTGAATGTGTTTTTTAAATACATTCGACCCCTTTTTTTTTTTTTAATGTCGATTTCCAACAAGAGTTTATCTCCATTCTCCAGCAATAGGGAAACATAAAAACAATAGATTCTCTTTAATCCTGGTTTCTTCATGTTCCGGTAATCTATAAAACAAGATTTATATTTTCCCCGCGACTAAAGTCTGGATACATCAAAGACTCGTCTAAGAACGGCTTCCCTCACTTCTGGGAGTTCCGACCTACTTGAGATTTTACTACCGGCCACTATTGCCTCGACCCCCCGGTCGAGGTCATTTTCGGATCGCCCATCTGTTTTGAATCTACGACCGAAGTCGGCCAGCGAGTTATATTTCCGTTTATTAATTCTTTCTTTCTTCTAATTTCAAAACCTAGATCAGGTCACATCTCGATCGCGGCCTTGTAATTCTGACCCAAACGATCGGAAGATTTTAACTTCCGATTTTTCTTTCTTTCTTTTTCTATCTTCCAAACCTGAATCAGGTCACATCACTCCCTATGCCTTTTGTCATTTACTTGTAAATGACATATAAACCCACCTACCAACTGGTAAGTTCAAAAACAATTCATGCATAAAGTTTCTACTAATCATGCAGTAGAAACAGAAAACGTCCTTACTTCTTCCTTGATCATGCAATTGTTCCAGTTCTTTCTTTTTTTTTTTAAATGTTCCTTTTATGCAGTAGGATAGAATTCAAACAGAGCTCTCAGCGCTCCTTACCAATTACTCCATCCAATCCGTAGAGTATGCTCAGAATATCAACACATGTAATATATGTGTACACACACGCACTCATATATTTAGCAACAAGCTTTTGCTTTAACAGCAGCCTTCAGTCCTTCGTCAAGAGTTTTTTTTTTCTTTGTATCAATCATTGGCAATGGTTCATTTGAGTTTCCCTTGCCTTACACAGAAACACCTAGTGGGTTTCCCTCCTTGTTCTCACACACACCTGCCAGTGCTCTTTTCCTACTTAATACTTTCCTACGTCTTTTCAACAAGAATACTGCTGATAGTATCATCACTATGATCAGCCAAATTCCTATCATAACCGACCAGTTTATCACCATCCCCGACGTTCCCTTCCACACTGAATTCGATGTCCCTACTGAACTTAACTTATCCTGTAACTGGTCTAAATCAATCCTCTCAACTGGCCCTAAAAGCTTAGGTATCTTTCTTAACGTGGCCTCAGAAAATCCTTCACTAGGGTTTGCCACAACTCCACCTAATCGCTAATATTGGTCCCCAATAAGTTAAAAATTGATTCTTTTTTTCCCTGAAACTTCTCTTTGTATAACTCTAGTATACACAACTTACGATTATCCATTACATATATGGGACTCACAGAGTCGCAAGTTCCTAAGACATCACTTTTACACCTTATTGCTTCTACCCCTGACAACAGCAGGAATTCTAGTCGAACCAAGCTCAAAACGAGAAATTCAGTTTCAATTTTATATCGAGCAACTGCTCCAAGCGTCTGGTCTACCCGGGGTTATGGGAGATGTCAATTCATCACCTGATATCTTTCAAAAATACTATCTCTATCCAGTAGGGGAACGGATAACAATACTAACAGTCTATCATCTTCTAAAACAAGTAACACAGCCCAAGGCACTATAATACATCCACAATTCTTTAGTAGGGTCAACTGGCAATCTCAAATGATGAGAGAGCCCTGCCCGTATACCTACGAGAATACTTCTAAGACGACCAGGGGTTACCATAACTTGTCTGTCACATTCCCCACTTCTCCCTGCAAGGTTTCCATACTACCAATAAGCCAATTTATAGTGCCTCTGTTCTTAGCTAACTCCACCCTTGTCATGTTTAAAATGGATACGCTTTCCTTAGCTACCTGGGCTAACACTTTCTGACCCTCTTTTACATCTTTCAATTTTCTTGTCGCTTTCGGATACTGTTCCGAACAACACACTTAGGGCTTTTCCTGCTATGGGTACCACCGCTCTTTTTTTTTTGGTCTGGTTTGCAACAACTCTACCCCCTTTCAAATAATTCTGCATTTACTTTTATGAACTTTTTCCCTTCTTTCTTTCTTTCAATCTTTCTTTTTTTCTTTCTTTCTTTGAATTCTCTTTCTTTCTTTCTTTTATGAACTTTTTCCTTCTTTCTTTCTTTCAATCTTTCTTTCTTTCTTTCTTTCTTTCTTTGAATTCTCTTTCTTTCTTTCTTTTCTTTTTCCCTTCTTTCTTTTCTTTCAATCTTCTTTCTTCTTTCTTTCTTTCTTTTTCTTTCTTTGAATTCTCTTTCTTTCTTTCTTTTATGAACTTTTTCCCTTCTTTCTTTCTTTTCAATCTTTCTTTCTTTCTTTCTTTCTTTCTTTCTTTCTTTGAATTCTCTTTCTTTCTTTCTTTTATGAACTTTTTCCGTTCTCTTTCTTTCAATCTTCTTTCTTTTCTTTCTTTCTTTGAATTCTCTTTCTTTCTTTTTTCTTTTATGAACTTTTTCCGTTCTTTCTTTCTTTCAATCTTTCTTTCTTTCTTTCTTTTTTGAATTCTCTTTTCTTTCTTTCTTTCTTTTTTCCTTCTTTCTTTCTTTCAATCTTTCTTTCTTTCTTTCTTTCTTTCTTTCTTTCTTTCTTTGAATTCTCTTTCTTTCTTTCTTTTATGAACTTTTTCCGTTCTTTCTTTTTTCTTTCTTTCTTTGCATCCTCTTGTGTTTATAAAATTTATTTCATTGTTTCTTTGTTTCTTTCGTTCTTTTTTCTTTGAATTATCGTTCTTTCTTCTTTGAAATTTTCTTTCTTTTTCTTTCATTCTTTCTTTGAATCCCCAGTCTTTCTTTTATAAAATTTCTTTTTTTCTTTTGTTTTTCTTTTTTGTCGTAATTCACTTGTTTCTTCTTTTGAATTTTCTTCGTTTGTTTGTTTCTTTTTCTTTCTTTCTTTCTTTCTTTCTTTCTTTCTTTCTTTCTTTTTCTTAGAATTCTCTTTCTTCTTTCTTCTTTTAAATTTTCTTTGTTTCTTTGCCTTTTTATTTGAATCCTCTTTCTTTCTTTTATAAAATCTCTTTCTTTTGTTTTTCTTTTTTCTGTTTTTCTTTCTTTCCTTGAATTCTGTTTCTTTCTTCTTTTGAATTATTTCTTTCTTTTTCTTTTGTTCTTTCTTTTTCTTTTTTTCTTTCTTTGAATCCTCTTTACTTTTTAAAATTTCTTTCTTTCTTTCTTTCTTTCTTTCTTTCTTTCTTTATTTATTTATTTATTTATTCATGTGTTTCTTTCTTTGAATTCTATTTATTTCTTTATTTATTTTATGAACGTGCGTGCACGCTCATGTGTGTGTGTGTGTGTGTGTGTGTGTGTGTGTGTGAGAGAGAGAGAGAGAGAGAGAGAGAGAGAGAGAGAGAGGAGAGAGAGAGAGAGAGAGAGAGAGAGAGAGGAGAGTATGCTGGATGAAATGGCCCAAAGAAAATCTAGAAAAACAGAAATAACAAAAACCAGAAGCAAAAAAAAGGCAAGACTGTAATTACTAGCACGGATCTAATTTACCCGCCAACAACAAAAAAGAAAAAAAAAGAAAGAAAGGTCAATGAGTCCGAGTTTGAAAATTATTTGGCAAAACATTTCCATCAAAGACGAAGAAACAAGGAATTGTTTAGGTCTGCCTTGTAAATCCAATAAAGGAACATTTTTTAGAAACTGTTTGATGAGCCGACTCGACAAGTGGAAACACTGTTTAAAAACCAAATACAAATAACAAGCAAGGACATTATCAAGAACTTTGAAACTAACTAATAAAGATATCATTGCTCATTTGGGTAGGTCGATTTTGGAACAGTAACGTGGGTAATTTATGAAGAAGTGCGTCCCGGTCTCCTGCCTCAAAAATTGCTACCCGGTGACTATTAAAATAACGACCCAGCTCAGTCTATTCAAAACTAACTATCTATCTATCTATCTATCTATCTCAATTTGTTCATATTTATCTATTTACTTTAAATACTAAGATTTTTTTTATTCATGTTTGTTTAATGTCTTGTTTTTAGTTTAAATAAACAAGAATTACGAAAAAAAGATGCGACCCCCCTCAATTATTAATAAATTTGATTCACCTTTTATTAGTTTTGTCCATATCTACATACAAATAACATGCAATTGTATTTATATATACAAAATAGCGGTTTACAGTGTGAATGGGAAGGCTAATTTGCATATTGATATTAAAAATGTGATTTTATTAAAAATGTGCTTAGTATTATTGATTTCTAATTGTTTGGTTTTATTTTAATGAATATAAGCAAAAATCTCTTCAATGAATCATAAAACCAAACAATTAGAAATCAATAATATAAGCACATTTTTAATAAAAGTCACATTTTATATATCAATATGCAAATTAGCCCTCCATTCACACGTAAACCGCTATTTTTGTATATATAAATACAATTGCATGTTATTGTATGTTAGATTGGACAAAACTAATAAAAAGGTGAATCAATTTTATTAATAATTTGAGGGGGGGGTCGCATCTTTTTTTTTCGTAAATTTCTTGTTTAATTTAAACTAAAAAACAAGACATTAAATAACATGAATAAAAATCCTTAGTATTTTAAAGTAAATAGTAAATATGAACAAATTTGAGATGATAGATAGATTAGATAGATAGTTAGTTTTGAATAGACTGAGCTGGTCGGTTAATTTTAAATAGCACCGGGTAGCAATTTTTTTGAGGCAGGAGAACCGGGACGGCACGATCTTCATAAATTACCCACGTTACTGTTGCCAATCGACCTACCAAATGAGCAAGTGATATCTTTTATTTAGGTTGTTCAAAGATTCTTGATAACTGTCCTTGCTTGTTATTTGTATTTTGGTTTACAA
>CM042145.1:11656473-11662305 GCA_023376005.1 Doryteuthis pealeii | reverse complement strand
GAGAGAGAGATGAAGTGGGTCAAGAATAGTCTCGTTTACATTCTAACAATCATATTCTCCCACTCATCTCGAGTCTTCGATAAAAGGGATTTATATTCTTTAGAAATAAATCAACGTAAGGTAACGGTTTCCAGCGAATTCCAGTAAGAAAAAACAAATCCTGTTTGTACATGAACGCTCATGCGATTTCAAAAGAAGTTTCAATTGCAGCGTATATTTCTTCGATTTCGTAGATTAAAAACGGCATTTCAAGAAATTGCGATCTGCATTGTTCCGTATTGGCCTTTCTGTATTTGTTTTGTAAGGTCGGAAGAAAGGGTGTGACCGGCGCACATCAAATATCCCGTATTGGCCTTTCTGTTAAAACGTTCAGTCAACAGATTCTTTAGAGGAATTATTGGTTGGCTGGTTGGGTGATTTACGGTATGTCAATCCCTTGGGTTATTTTATGCCGAATACTTCTATTGATAATTAGGTATTCAAAAATGTATAGGGGTTTATTTGCTGCAATCAAGTTTTCTGTTGAGAATTTGAACATCAAGAGAGTGAGTGGGTAATTTTTGTAGGTCTATGAATTTACATCCTTGGATGTAAGTTCATAGACCGATGAATATTGGATTTCTTATAAAACTTTACGCCAAAATGTGGTTTTACGGTTATCGTCGAAAGAAATTGACTGGGCGACTTGAGTTCAAATCTTGGACGTGACTGTTTGCATTTCGCATAGAGCTAATACCCTTGGGAATTAGGCATATATCCAACTATTCTCCCTCCAACTAAGAGTAAATAGGGTAGACTATGTTTTTTTAACCTTGATATGGCAACCGCTCTAGGATAGAGAAAACTCCGAAATAAAATGGGTTTCTCGTTCGTCAAACTAATTTGCGAGCTCCTCCTACATTACTCTTCTTCCAAATACATATATAAAAACTATCTATTTCTCCACCATATTATAATTTTTTCCTTGTGAGTTTATAACATAACTTTTAACTGGTGGTTTTCCCTGAATTCTGGTGATAGCAAGTTTCTTCAGGTCTGCAGGTCTCTTCTGAGTATTCTAGCCGATCTTAACAATGCTGTTGTTTAGATGGTCTCGATTCTTGCCGAGGGCGGTCCTGAGCCAAATTTTCTCTATCCCCTTTTCGCTAGCGCTAGACCAGCAAGATTGTTTTTGCTGAGGTCAATATACATAACCTAATGATATTATCTCTTTCGCGCTATTTTGCATTAGTACTAAGTTTAATAAACAAGTAATTATTTGGCTGGATCAAAAGTATCATTCGTTTTATAGACTGCTTTACACCAAAGTTTATTTCATATAAACATTATCTACGACTCCACTGTTATTATTTTTAAAAAGCTTATGTTGTTTAATGGCGTTTTATTTGTTAAGGAAACGCCTATAACTTTTTAACGATCATGACGCTTCTCGTTACACTTTTCTGTTTGATAAGCGTGCAAAAACAATGATATCATTATTTAAATGAGATCTTCAAAATTCTTATTTGTTATTCGCAATTGGGATATCTTAGAGAGAACGTAGTATTTTGGTTGAAGTAGGCTGCACAGGAAAGAATGAAAGCGTTTATTTTTGGATGAATCGGTCGGCGAGTGTATCTAGTTAGTTAGTTAGAACCATGCAACAGTATGGCCCTTTATCACCCCTCCCCTAATACAACTTCCGGCTATATGCCGAGATGTGTCGTACGCCTATGAACCATTTTCAGGTAAATAAAAATTATTTGAGGTGGGTGCAGAAGTATACTCACATCAAATAGTGAGGTCTTCAAAAGTTTTTTGACGCCTTGTGTGATCAACTATCACACTATTGAAAATGATTTCCCAGATTTGGGTCATTGCTATGCTCGGATAGACAGGAAACACCTGAATAAGCCTGGAAGATACAGCAGCCATTTTTACGTACAGAAATAAAGACGAGGAACAACAGTGCGAAAAAATTAAAATAATATACATCAGCCACATTTTAAAATTTAAGACAAATAATATTTTTTGGTGTTTTCCAATCTTGTCATCATCATCATCATCATGTCGCGCACGCAGCACGGGCATCCATGACAATCCTTCGCCAACCCTCTCTATCATTCATTACACCTGGAAGCTCCTCTGCGGAGCAGCCAGCATCTTCACATAACTGGTCAATGTAGGTCCTTGCTGGGCGCCCCACACTTGCATGTCCATGTGTTGGCTTCCACAGGAGAACGTCGCTTATGAGTTCATCCCTGCTTCTCCAGCAGTGTCCTGCATGCCTTGTCCGTCTCACTCGGATAGTTTGTGAGATGGGGGGCAGGTGACCGTACAGCTGTTTCCTTGTGGGGTGCTGTTTCCACGACTTATTCAAGACTGCATGCAGCATTCTTGTGCAGCTCCCATCTAGCTTATTCTCAAGACGCTTTGTCAGGGTCCAGGTGGTGCAGCCATACAGCAGCACCGACACAACCACAGCCTGGAAGAACTGTCGCTTTAGCTTGCCAGGGAGATCGGACCTCCATATGACTGATAATCTATTTGTGGCCGCCCATGCCTTTGCTATTCGTGTATTAACATCGCTCTCTGTGGAGGAGATATTACCACCTAGGTATGTGAATTGTTCTACTGGTTTAAGAGGCTTGCCGTCGAGTGTGGAGATGTCTCCTTTATTTTTGAACAATTTTACGCGACATTTTATAGGGAAATGACTAATCAATTGCCGTTAGAATAGTTGTAGTTTTATGGGTGAAAGTAACTGAGATGAGTCTTGATTTATTCTCCAACACAATAATGGCCGATTTTTACTCAAGCCACTACACTACTATCAACGGCTTGTGAAGAGAACAGTGTTATAAGTGGATTTATTGATCACTAAAAAAAAAAAAAAGAAACAACTGACCAAGCGTTCTTTGACTAATTAAAAAAATCATAGCTTCATTTCCATACAAGAATAAAAAAAAAGTTCAAGATAGAAAAGAAAGAGAAAAAGTCACGAAAAACAGAAAGAAAGAAACGTAAGTAACAAAAAAGACACAAGGTAGTACAGAAAGAAAGAAAGAAAGAAAGAAGAAAGAAAGAAAGAAAGAACAAGCAACGAAATAAATAATACATAAAGAAATAAGAAAGAAATAAAAGAAATAAAGAAAGAAATGTAAGTAACAAAGACATAAGGTAGTAAAAAAAAAAGAAAGAAAGAATGTAAGTAAAGAACAAGAGTTAAAAGAGAAAGAAAAAAGAAAGAAAGAAGAACAAAGAAAAAGAAAGAAAGAATATAAGTAACAAAAAGACATAAGGTAGTAAAAAAGAAAGAAAAGAAAGAAAGAAAGAAATATAAGTACAAAAAAGACATAAGGTAGTAAAAAAGAAAGAAAGAAAGAAAGAAAGAAAAGAAAAAGTAAAAAAGAATAAAGTAAAGAAAGAAAGAAAGAAAGAAAGAAAGAAAGAAAGAAGAAAGACAAGCAACGAAAGAAAGAAAGAAAGAAATATAAGTAACAAAAAGACATAAGGTAGTAAAAAAAGAAAGAAAGAAAGAAAGAAAGAAAGAACAAGCAACGAAAAAAGAAGAAAGAAATGTAAGTAACAAAAAAAGACATAAGGTAGTAAAAAAAGAAAGAAAGAAAAGAAAGAAAGAAATGTAAGTAACAAAAAAGACATAAAGCAGAGAAAGAAAGAAAGAAAGAAAGAAAGAAAGAAATGTAAGTAACAAAAAGACACAAGGCAGTAAAGAAAGAAAGAAAGAAAAAAAGCAACGAAATAAATAAAGAAATAAATAAATAAAGAAAGAAAGTTGAGTAACAAGAAAGATACCAGTTAGTAAAGAAAGAGAGAAAATGTATGATTTTATTTTCAATTTTTAAGCGAATTCTTATTTAGTTCGCGTTTTCGAAAATTCTAATCCAGTCATTTTCACACATCAAGTTTCAATAAAAAAGTTTTTGAAATTCTTTGCGAACATCATTGTTGCATGCTCCGTAGACAAGTGGGTTCAGGGAACAGTTTAAAATCCAGGATCTTGCGAGAATCAACTTGAATCGTTCCGTCATTAGCATTTCACCAGATTTACCGTTCAAAATGAGCATGGTTCTCGTGGGCACATAACTTAAAATGAACAGGACAGTAATGGCGACCACAGTAAAATTGATCTGATTAATTTCAACGCGACTTTCATGCCTCCTTAACTTAAATGCTGACATACTATTGTTCCGTTTCTTAGTCAGTCCGAAGTGTCGCTTAGCGTTGTAATATATATTACAATACAAAATAACCATAAATGTCAATATGCAAACAGCGCAGACTGTAAGAAATATACTATATTGATGAAGAGGGGGAGTTGGTTTGTATACACACTGAACTAATTCATAAACATTCATATCTATATATACATTAGAAAATGTAAACCAACAAGGGACTGACAAACTCGCAGCAAATACATATATACCAAGGATGAGGAGTTTGCCCTGATAGGGAGACAGCTGTTTTTTCGTGGCTCTACAGACGCTGTTGTATCGTTCACAACAGATACAGAAGAGAATTAGCACAGATGAGATGGAGCAGGTATACGGGATAAAATGTTCAAGGTGACAAATAAATTGGGAAGGGTGGGTTATTGGAGAAAGGAGTTTAACGAGAGCAAACGGGATGCCGAGTAGACAGTTCATCATGTCGACGAAAGAAAGACTGAGGATGAAATTCCGTAGAAGAGACTTCCGCATACGCAATGAATGTAGATGTATAAGACAAAGCCATTACTCACAATCCCGAACAGCATGAAAAAAGACATGAAAATAATCGCTGGTGTGTTGATGTAGATAAAGTACTGGTGAAGCTGATTTAAAGAATAGTTCTTAAAGTTAACAGTCAATTCTACGATGCTTTCTCTTATCATTCTGATTCTTTGATAAAAAGGGATTTAATATTCTTTAGGAAATAAATCAGTGTAAGGTAACGGTTTCCAACGAATTCCAGTAAAGAAAAAAAACAAAAATCCTGTTTGTACATGGAACGCTCATGCGATTTCAAAAGAACGTTCAATTGCAGCGTATATTTCTTCGATTTCGTAGATTAAAAACGGCATCTCAAGAAATTGCGATCTGCATTGTTCCGTATTGGCCTTTCTGTATTTGTTTTGTAAGGTCGGACGAAAGGGTGCGGCCGGCGCACATCAAATATCCCGTATTGGCCTTTCTGTTAAAACGTTCAGTCAACAGATTCTTTAGAGGAATTATTGTCAACCAATTTTAACTTATTGATGATTTCTGATTTGTAAAATTTTAACTGATGTTATAGCTTCGGTTCTGAGCAAAAATCGAACTATCCTTTTGGTACAAATAATTTTTAATATATGTGAAATAATATTAGAAAAAAAATTTGTCATAGATGCAGTGCCACATCAGGATATTGATCTTGCTATGAAAAAAATCAGAAATCATCAATAACTTAAAAGTTTAAAACTTTTTTATGATATTTTTGGATTCTTTAGGTAGAAATGCCTTTATAAATTAATTTTTAGTAGTAGGGAAGCTCTAGAACCCATCTTATAGACCAAAAAATATTACAAAAAGTCGCCATTTTTCACCAGCTCCACCAAATTTGGTGAGATAAAAATCGACATAACTCCTCCAGTTTTGGGGAATGTCTAACGTTAATATAGTTCACACCTGGAAAAAATTTCAGAAAATTTGAAGTGGGTGGGTGTCAATTTTAGTTTTTTCTGTGTGATTTAACATGGAATTACCCAAAACCAAATGTCAATTTCCAATTATCTTTTAAAAAGTAAGTAAATAAATATTGCAACCTAACAAAAGTTACTAAATGAGAAATAACCAAAACGGAGGTTGAAAATGA
>CM042145.1:11588973-11651473 GCA_023376005.1 Doryteuthis pealeii | reverse complement strand
TTTTTGAAAGTTAATTGATTAATTATTAATTAATTAGGCGGGAATACCTATTTATATATAACTCTAAACAAATCGAGAAAAATCAATCTCTGTATGTACATTTCGGCCTATTAGGCCTCATCAGCAGAGCTATAGATAAGAAGACCGCCTTGTGCGTGATTCGAACCCTGCCTGTCAAGCTGGGGTTAAATTATGGATATAAATCCGACAATATATAGAAATAGGAAAAATAAAATATTCCCCAAAAGATGAATCTATTATGTTTCTGTCGAAGTTTACACGTTTCGGTTTATATAAAACCTTCTTTAGGACAATATGATATAAAGAAGAGAAAAATATTTTTTTGTTGTTCAAAAGTTGATGGATGTTGGAAATATTTAGAAAAAGGTTTATAACCATTCATTGATAACGTTCAAATTGAATGTTCCTCGCATTGATTGGTACATACAAAAACGTCGACATAAACATTATAAATTCATCTTTTTAGGAAGAATGTGTCTTCATATATATGTATATATATATATATATATATATATATATATATATAAGTAAAGAAATAACAAAAGACTTAGAGATTTAGCATTATAGTCTATTTCAAGGAGCTTAGACAAATTGTCTAACTCTCCCGACTCATCAGATGCGAATGATGAAATTTTTGATTACTTTAAAGGCATTTGAAAACAGATTTTTGTTTTTTATATATTTAAAATTTTTTTTTAATTTAATAGTCCTGTGATATGAATTCCGAATGAAATCCTTGATGTTGCAAAAAAAAAAGAAAAAATGTTTATGTTGTAGTTTCACTTCTGTCACAAAAAACTCGGTCAGCAAAAAATGTATCTCATTTGTCTAAGCTCACTGAAATAGACTATAATGCTAAATCTCTAAGTCTTTTGTTATTTCTTTACTTATATATTTGCTCTGTGACTCTAGCATTAAGAGCACACATTGAGCTCTCAAACTGCGACAGGTTTTTTTTAAATAAAACTCTTGTGTCGTAAGGAAGATTTCTTCTCTGGACTTTTGGATTATAAATAAATAAATAGCTCTGCTGATGAGGCCTAATAGGCCGAAATGTACATACAGAGATTGATTTTTCTCGATTTGTTTAGCCATACATTTAATAGGTATTCCCGCCTAATTCATTATTAATTAATTAATTTTCAAAATTAGGTACGACTCCAATTAAACACTTATTCTCCAAAAAATTATCGGCAAAAAGCCATTCTAAACAAACCTTGTTTACAACTTACCACATCGTCGTGTAAAAAAGTCACTAGAGAGGAATGTTAACCTACTCTAAAACAAATCATAAAATCTAAGAAGTTCGTTTGGTGTTGGGGTTATGGATCGGCCTGTCAGCTTGGCAGTCCGGTTTCAAATCACGCACAGGGCGGTTTCCGATCTATAGCTCTGCTGATGAGGCCTAATAGGCCGAAATGTACATACAGAGATTGATTTTTCTCGATTTGTTTAGCCATACATTTAATAGGTATTCCCGCCTAATTCATTATTAATTAATTAATTTTCAAAATTAGGTACGACTCCAATTAAACTTATTATATATATATATATATATATATATACTAGCAAATATATGCACCCTCCGGGTGCAAGTATTTAAGTTTTAATGTAATAAAATATTATATTAAATCAGCAAAGCTAATGAAACTAAATAAGAATACAGTTAAAAATATTTCAAACAGAGTGGGGTACAAAGAAAAAATAGTACAACTTAGTCTTCTATCACTAACGTCTTTCATTGTTACATTTTTCCTAATTTAACTGTTTAGTTAAAATAGGACGTGCAGAATAAAATTACAGTTATTTCTTCTTTTCAATGAATTTCTTTTAATATTTATTGAAGAGATTTTTGCTCATATCCATTAAGATAAAACCAAACAGTTAGAAATCAATAATACTAAGCACATATTTATTAAAATCAAATTTTTAATATCAATATTCAAATTAGCCTTTCCATTTACACTGTAAACCGCTATTTTGTTGTATATATAAATACAATCGCATGTTAAAAGTATATAGATATGGTCAATATTAATAATTGAGGTTTGAATAAAAATAGAATCATGGAGAATATGACGTAAATAACTAAGGGAATTATGACTTGAGTAGTAATATAGTTTCGGTTACAGACAGAAAAACACACAATCTCCATTATAATAAGATTATACAGGGTGATTGAAAAGTAATTCCCTATTTTAAACTATTTATAATTTTGTTTCTATTTCTCAATTCTTTATTGTATTTTCCTTAAAAGATGACAATTAAATCTGATGTTATTTTTCTTTATTGTTGTTCGTGAATTGCTGAATCACCATTTTCCTGTGAGATGGATGGGTAGACATGGTCCGCATGAGTGACCGCCCAGAAGCCCTGATTTGACACCCTGAAGCTTTTTTCTTTGAGGGTGGTTGAAGGAGCAGATCTACTCTACGAAACTAAAGACTTTGGAAGAACTTGAAGGACGAATACCAGAATTTATTTCTGCGATTCCACAAGAATTCCTATGAATATCAGTTGATGCGGCTTGAAAGGCTGGAGCCAAATTCTGGTGCTCATATAGAATTTTAAATTATAGTCATACTATGTGTTCTCCTCATATTCATTTTTTGTAAAAATAATGATTCAGAAATAAATTATAAGATTTTTAAAATAGGGAAGGGAGTTACTTTACAATCGCCCTGTATAATAAGATACATTTTAATTTAAGTTTTATTTTTTTAATTTTTTTAATTTTTTACGGTACATGTTTAAATTTCAGTAAATTGAAACACATATTGGGAGTATTGCAATTTTATTTTCCGGTAGGGTATAAAAACAGTATATATATTGAAGAAGATATCAGAAGATATGAAACATGTGTCGCAAATGTAAAATAAAATTTAAAAACAAAAAAACAAAACATAATCTATTTTGCGAACCTTGTTTTTTTTTTTATAAAATATTTAATTTTCTTCCGTTGGATCCATAACAACACTTTATGTATGTATATACATATATATATATATATGAGGAAGAATGAATAAAGAAAAGAAAAGAATGGATAATAAAAGATGAATTTAATCAATATCACTTACACATGTGTTTCGGTCAGTTCATCTGTGTGAAAATATCCCGCTCACAGAGAAGATTCAACCTTCATTAGAGTGAAATTTTATTTTGAATGAAAAAATTCGTTGGGGAAAAACGGAGAATTTTTAGAAATGTTCGAAGAGATTTTTTTTTTTAAATCACTAAAAAAAATTTTTTTTTTAAATCACTAAAATTTTCTTTTTTTTAAATCACAAAAAAAAATTTCTATTATCATATATATAAAATTTTATTATCCATTCTTTTCTTTTTTTTCTTTATTCATTCTTCCTTATATTGTCGGATTCATTTCCAATTTCCATTTTTACACACACACACACACACACACACACACATATATATATATATATATATATATATATATATATATATATATATATATATAATTTATCGTTTGAGATGTACAGTATTTTTCAGAAAAATTGATATCATTTCGTAATTAAATAACTTAACCAATTCTCGTTCAAACGGTTTGAGCTACAAGGAGAGATTGGAGACATATAGATTTTCTATTTTATTGGAATGAAGTATGAAAGTTATCTAAGTTGAAAATTTCAAAATAATTAACGGAATTTCTAGTTATTGTAGACATTTTTTATATGTCTCCTCGAACAGAAAATTTACTGTCAAGGCAGATTTGTAAAAAAAGTACGTCTATTAACCAACTGGATTTTTTTTCCCTAATAGTTTAATATATTTTGGGAACAAATTGCCTCAGCTGATGAAAAAAACAGCAACAGCATAAAAACAATTAAGATTGATCCGGATTAATTCAGACAAAATGGTAAGGAGAAATTTTTAAGATGGTATTTTTGGGAACTATCGAATGAATTACATAATAAAATTTAATTCTTTTATATATTTTTTAAAGGTTGATGTGAGAAGATAGAAAAATGGGAAATGACGAAAAGAAATAATAACTAACTAACTAACTAAATAAATATCAAATTTTAACAGCATGCATACAACTAAGAATTATATTTTTAATGTTTTAAAATCTTTTTTTTTTCAGTGAATAGCATTTCTATACCGGAAAAGAAATGAAAAACATTAATCATAATTTTAAGATTTTTCTACACATGTCCTTAAGATTTGAAATAATTTGGTCTCTCTCTCTCTCTCTCTCTCTCTCTCTCTATATATATATATATATATATATATATATATATATATATATATATATATATATATATATATATGAGGAAGAATGAATAAAGAAAAGAAAGAAATAGAATGGATAAGAAAAGAAAAGAAAGAAATAGAATGGATAATAAAAGATGAATTTAATCAATATCACTTACACATTCTATTTCTTTCTTTTTTTTTTATTCATTCTTCCTCATATTGTCGGATTCATTTCCAATTTCCATTTTTTACATATATATATATATATATATATATATATATATATATATATAAGATAAATCTAATGAGTCAGAGGAACCTACTAAAAGATTCGCTTAATGCTCTTCAGGGCTAAGATCTGACTCATATCTCAGCCCTGAAGAGCATTAAGCGAAACTTTTAGTAGGTTCGTCTGACATTAGATTTATCTTTATTATTTGCTCTATTTAGGTATTGAGCACTTTTTACTTATTAGCTTTAGTCGCCTGGCGGTTTTATGTGATATATATATATATATATATAATATATATATATATATATATATATATATGCATATAAATTGTTTTTTCTTTTGGCCAAAAATATTGTACCAATAGATTATTTTTTTGTTGGTACGATTATCTTGTTCTTTTCTTTTTTCAAAAATTTTTTTTCTCCCCGGGTGATGTTTGGTAGTATATTTTTACAATCAAACTATTTGCTGTTTTTTTCTCACCGCGAGGATTTACCAATAAGTTTGGTATATTATATATATATATATATATATATATATATATATATATATATATATATATATATAATATTGTAATATTACAGTATATATATATATATATATATATATATATATATATATATATATATATTAATGTGTATGGTTGGCACTAGTATACTAGAAAAAGTAGTAGTAATCCAACGTACTGTTATTAGAAGAGTGCTCAATATCTGTGATAGAGCGTTGATAGTTGAATGAAGTGACAAATAAAAGGTTTAGCTTTTTTTGTTGCAATATTGTTCCCAAATAAATGAATAAAAGCTATGAAAAGTATGAATTCTACTCTCCCTCCAGCTATGGGTAAATAGTAGGGCAAATTGGACTCTTTAACCGTGGTTAGGCAACCGGTCTAGGAGAAGGAAAACTCTGAATTCAAACCTGTTAAACTCCACTTAAGAAATTGACCTTGTGTTACATCCTGCTAAATATATATATATATATATATATATATATATATATATATATATATACCTCATTTTCTATTGTGTAAGTTAATTTTCTATAATCTCAGTCACCCCTCCATCACAATAGTGATATGAAAATTTCACTAACGTTCGTTTTATTATTATTTTTAATGTATATAAGAATCGATTATTTTATTATTTCTACTTTTCAGTTTTTGATAATAATAATTAAATTATTGCTTACAATGCTCAGGGTTTTTTTTGGAGGGGGGGGTACGGCATCTCAAGCTCAGTGGGTCATTTAATGCCAGCAATGTTTTGGAATGAATTCATTCTTAATGGATACTCAATTTTTTTTCATAAACACATTTTTCTATTTAACCCACAGATGGGATCCTAACAGGTACTACCACTCCGGTTCAGAGTGGACCAGAGAGCAATGGTGATGAAGGAGGGCACCTCATTCCCCAAACCTCCAAGACTGGAACCTCACCATCCGATACAGTTTAACTTCATAAGACAATGCTCAGGTGCACTCGTCAAAGGTTCGTGTATAGTGAATAGAATTATGTACTAATGCCAGAAAAATTAACAGTGTATAGTCTTGTGTGTGTGTGATATTAGGTATAGTGTTGTCGAATTACAGGATTGTAATAATAAAAGAAACTATAAAGGAATATAGGTTATTTATTAAGACTTAAGGGGACGGATTAGCTCAGTCGGTAGAGCGTTCGGCTAGAAACCACAAGGTTCCTAGTTCGATACCGGCTCTTGCCAACTCAGCGTATGAGTAGCACAGGGATATGTGCGGTAAAGTAAGGAGTTGATGGTAGGTCTGGTGCTCCACCTCAGACGCCAAAAACAATCTTCTTGGTCTAGCGCTAGACTGGCTGATACCGACTTTAGGCTGCCCGGCGACTTTACTTTTATTAAGACTTAAATTGATAAATTATTGGAGAGAACTATATATATATATATAATCTATCTATCTATCTATCTATATATATATTACGAAATGATATATATCTTTTAAGCACCCTGTATATTAGCATGCAATAATATATTTACTAATATAAGATGGGTGGCGGCAAGGCATGAACTCTAATACATACAATTTTGAACTGACTTTTCAATAAAAAAATGTCCACATCAATTTACGTTGTTTTTTTTTTTTTTTCAGCTATAAAAGATAAGAAACTATTATGATTAATTATTAATAAAAAATCATATAGGTTATTTATTCAGATTTAAATTGATACAGGATTAGAGAGAACTATATATATATATATATATATATATATATATATATATATATATATATATTACGAAATGATATCAATATAATATAAGATGGGTTACGACAAGGCATACATCCAATTTTGAACTGAGTTTTCAATAAAAAAAGTCCACATCAATTTACGTTGATATATATATATATATATATATATATATATATATATATATATATATATATATATATATATATATATAAATTTACGTTGATATATAGATAAATATATATATCAACGATATATATATATATATATATATATATATATATATATATATATATATATATACAGGGTGTCCCAGAAGTTACACCATCCTGGTTTTCAAAAATACACCTTTGTTGATTTCAAATCACTGTTATTGAGAATAATTATAATAAATGCTCAAATTGAGAGATAGAAAATTAATTGCGTCAATCACTATCAATGAATATGTTTTTGAAATAACTAAAGGTGTTGTTTTTCAAAACCTGGATAATACATGACTTTGGGACACCCTGTATATATATTACGAAATGATATCAATATAAGATGGGTTATCAAAAAAAAATAAAATAAAAGTAAAATGTTCTCATCAATTTACGTTTTTGTTTTTTCAACTTTCCGTTTCTTTTGTTGTTGTTTCCTCTTCGCTCTCCACGGATTTTTTATCCTTCAGAAAAACGCTTTTCAAATTTTCCCGGAATCTGATGTCGCAAATAACATAGACAACCGGTTTCCCAGTGTAGTTGATAATCCACAAATTGGTTAGGAACAATTCAAACGCCAACCAACGTCTCAAAGATGAATCTCCGACCAAGGTGATGTTGTTTAGAATCATATATGGCGAAAGACTGAGCAGATAGAGAATCGAGACACCCAAATGTGTTCGGGTGATTTGGATGTTTCTGTTTTGGTCGACATTCGCAAGTTGATCGATCTGTTCCGCCTCCTCATCTTGAACCTCAGACCTGCTCAGTGATTTCATGACGAGACCGTGAAGGGTTAAAATCGCGATGAACACAATCACAAATAAGGCAAGAACTGTCCATTCGTAGACCTCCCAGTGAACGGGTAATTCGTACCCACAAATATGTCCGTAAATATTATCGATCAGTTCAAGCCTAATTCTATCAGCAACCAAGTACATGGGGAGAGAAAGTAACAGAGACACACCAACCACGGCAAGAGTTAATTTTTTAATTTGGAATAGATTCAACTGTCGTCCCGATGGACGACAAATTGTCATATATCTTTCGGTTGCGATGATAAGAAGGGTAGATAGACCAGAAATATGACAGAAATACAATAGAAATCCCTGCATTTTGCACAGGATCGCGGATGGGAACATGACTGGGAAAAGGAGGTCAATCATGACGAGTGGGACCCCCAGGACGCAACAGAGCAGATCGATGAGAGTGAGAAAGATCAAGTTAATCCGAAGGTTCGATTTCGTTTCACGCCACAAGAAGATGAACAGTGCCAGAATGTTGGCAATGACACCGAACGGCAGAAAAATAGTCACAAGAATAAATGAAGGTTCGTTGAATTTGAAATTACCAGAGTTTAATGATTCAAGCGTGATGTTCGCCATATTGGATTTGTTGGTGAAAATATCGAAATCCGGATATTAAAGAATGAAAAACAACAAATTAAACAGAAAAATATTAAAATCAGAGTATATATTTTTAGTTTGTGATTAATTCAAAAATGGTCTTTCAATGGTTTTTAAAGAAAGTTTTTATAATAGATAATTTCAATTTGCTCTGTGATGACGTCTTTTTGCAAATTTATATTGCATGGGTAGGTATTTTTTTTTTTTTTTTTTTTTAAATTCAGAAATATATCTTGGTTACTGTACACACTCCAGGCTTGGTAAATGATGAAAAACTGTAATATTACAGAATTTATATATATATTTCAACAATAAATATATATGTATATTTCAACAATGAATCCTAAATCAATCAGGTATCAGACATTTCCAAAATGGCGAGTGTTATTGGTAATCCCTGCATTTATAAGTGCAAATTGTGTGTAAACCTATTCATTCTTCTTCTAATATTTCATCATGAACTATTTGTAATTCCAATATCGACTTCGAGGTGTGAAAAATATCATTTGTCAAAATTTGACAGTCAGAAAAACAAAAAAAAAAAAAGAAAGATCCAATAAATCTGTTGGCAATGTTGTTCTTTGTCAAATGAGAATTCAGCCAGAGAATAAGCGAAGAATACAACCGGTCGACATTTGTAAAGAAAACATTAAAAAAAAACTGTGTCATCCACAGAAGCAGCAATTTCACAAATGAGTAAAAGTGGTGACTGACCAATTCTAATTAACAAACAAAAAAAGAAGAAAAAAAAACTCTCCAGAAAATGAGTCATATAAAGTGGTCTTCTTTTGAATCGATTGAACCGTTTGCGACTTTTCGTTTGTTTCCGGTCTACAAAACCGTTTCCGGTTTTCAAGATGAATCTGGCCAGCGTCAACTATGGCCTTGGTAACCTCGACCATTTCATCTTGACCTCAATTTCCTTTACCCTCTCACTTACCATGGGGATACATTCACATTCATACTAACTCATACGCAAATTAATTGAGGCGAGTATAATTTAGATGATAAGCTTTGAATATATTAGAACAAAAAAAACAACAACATATTTTCACGAGTACTATACGATCTTATTTATGTTATTTACCTAGCATCCCACGTATGCGGGTATGACACAAGGTCATTTAATGTGGGACCACCTACGAACCGAAGCTCATGGGATGGCAGGTGCAAAAATGCGTAGATTCTGTCGGCATTACCCCTCAAGGGGGGCGCCTCAGGCACTTGGCAATAAACCTAGTCCTGCACCTGTAAATCAAGGGGGCAGGTGCTGACTGCCCCCCGCTGGGATCAACGCCGTTAATTTCATTAATAGACACAGGCCCCGAAGGGCCCATGTTATTAATACGATATAATTTAATGAGATCGCCCGGTTTTTGGTAGCGATACTATTATGCCAAAGTTTGTGCGTTTGTATGTGTATGTACGCGCGTGCATGTGTGTGAGTGTATGTGTGTGTGTATGCGGGTGTTCGAGAATCACGCCTCAAACATCTATGGGTTAAATAGTACCACTACTGTTCTTCTACAAGAATGGCTTTAACATTAAATAACTTCACAAAATCATAATTCAGTTTCAAATAAGAAAATAATTACTATACACTCTAAGTTATTGCATTTTGCTGGGTGACAGTTACATGAATCCACATGCGTACACACAAACGGAAAAAAAATCCTTAGCTGAGTCAACTGTTCTCAGAGTACAGTTTTTCAACTAACCCCATTACTGAACAAGCAATAATGAGTTCCATAAAGAGCCGAGGTTGGCTGACTAGACGACGAGGGTTTACAGTGTCAGTAAGACCAAACCTTGCACGAGCAGGATGCGACGCAAGGTCAATTTCTTAAGCAGAGTTTAATAGGTTTGAATTTAGAGTTTTCCTTCTTCTAAACTAGTTTCTTAGCCACGGTTAAAGAGTCCAGTATGCCCTACAATTTTCCCATAACTATAGGGAGAATTGGATTCATACCTTTCCTAAGGGTATTAGCGCCATGGGAAATTCAAACGGCTTCGTCCAAGAATTGAACTCGGGTCGACGAGTCCATTTCCTACGACACTAAGCATTATGCCACAGGCCTCCATAACTGATCTGGGTATATATAGCATGCTCACCAGTACTCAAGTGTGTGATGCCATAACTGCATTGAAAGATCTTTCCCGCAGAACCAGATATTAGGTGGACTGACAAGAGGGCGAGGGTTTACAGTCAGTTGATTACACGCAATATATAATAAAACATGGAGACGCGTAGTCTAATGGTTAGAGTTGTAGGAAATGGACTCATCGACCCGGGTTCAATTCCTGAACGAAGCTGTTTGCATTTCACATGGCGCTAATACCCTTGGGAAAGGTATGAATCCGATTCTCCCTCCAGCTATGGGTAAATAGCAGGGCAGATTGGACTCTTTAACCATGGCTAGGTAACCAGTCTAGGAGAAGGAAAACTCTGAATTCAACCTGTTAAACCCCGCTTAAGAAATTGACCTTGTGTAGCATCCTGCTCGCGCGGAGGGGTTGGTAAATATATATACAAACGCACACCAGTGCTCAAGTGTGTGATACCATAACTACACTGAGAGATCTTGCCTGCAGAACCAGCTATTAGCATCTAGAGTTGACCAGTGAACACCGGAACAAAAGAAGGATTTTGATGATATGTCCTGAATCTATTAATGGATCTCTCAGCTCAGTACCCTTGACCCAAGTGAGCCAGAACTACGATCATTATCACCCGGGCAACAGCTTCTGATGGAGATAGTATAAATTGTGATGCTGTTGGGGATATTGGTTGTTCTATCCAGAAGGTTAATAACATGAACGTTTTGGAGAGCACATGGTGTATATCGCATAAATGCATCCTGATCTCCTGCCCTATAAAAACGCTAAGCGGTGCCCGTTGAAAATCCGACCTATGCTACTAACTCCTTAGCTGTTTGAAGGCGTTTTTCCCGTAAAGTTAATGCGATATGAAAGCGATATTTCATTTTGTTTTAATTCAAAACAAGACTTGGAGGATGTCGCTTTCATATTGCATTAACTTTTCGGGAGAAGCGCCTTCAAACAGCTAGGGAGTTAGTAGCACGAGTCGGATTTCCAGCGGGCCTCGCTTAGCGTTTTTTTTACGGCAGGAGGCCAGGACGCATTTATGCGATAGACACAGAGCACATTGAAAAGAAATTAACGATATATAGTCTGTACAATGCAAGTGCAAGTGTTCCACAAAGAGTCCTTCCAGCACAAAAGGTGAACTGATGTGCATCACAGCCTACAGTGATAGTCGAGGTATAGATTGCAGCTGTTGGATTTATTTTGGTATATAAGGTGTGATTCAATTCCCCACCTGGATTTATAGACAAGTCGTAGTCACGTGGTTTATTCCTTCGCCAATCATTAGCCATACTGCGTGGCTGATACACTACTTAAACACTGATTCTGGCCACAGTTCTACTAGCACTCATTGATGATGGACTTACAATACTTAGGACTCTTTACCAGAAGAACCAAAGATTCATTATCATAGGATTACCAAGGATCCAATTCCACTGGACAAGCGCTCTTGCTTAAAGCCTACTGGATGGCCCATAAGATTGTAACAGGTTATGGGCCCAGAGACGCGAGGATCTTTTTCGATGGCGAGCAAATGAACTTTGAACTTTGGGAAGCGAAGTTCCATGGCTATTTAAGGACTCTTTACCAGAAGAACCAAAGGATTCTTTATCAGAGGATTACCAAGGATCCAATTCCACTGGACAAGCGCTCTTGCTTAAAGCCTAGAGGATGGCCCATAAGATTGTAACAGCAGCAACATCAGCCAGGCTGCAATAAAAATTAGAAGAGGGATGCTAAGATGAAGTTACTTTATCTGAGCGTTTGTTTCGAGGACAGAAAATGGTCTGTGAATTACTTTTTTTTAGCTGAGAGACAGGAAGAACTGTAATTCTTCTGGGTGCTTATTTTCATATGATGTACTCGGTGATGCTGATAGCTTTTTGATTTAGTGCATCCTGGGACGCACCTATTTGCTTTGAATGAGTCCCCAGGAAAATTAATGGGTCCCAACTAAAGCTTCTTAATAGATTGTAGGGTTTTTACTTATGATCTGGAGAAATCAACTGAAGCCGTCTGACCTCTACCTTGTAACCTATCCTGTGAAATTCATTTCTAAGAAACTATTGAAAAGTATTTAGAGTTAGCTTAAAATGGTGAGGGAGGAAAAAAGAAAAACGCTGGGACGCATGGATACGATTTTACTACGTCCTTTTAGATTTTTGTACGTCAGGGACGCAGGACGCGTACCTATCATCATCTCTGTGTACTATTTCATTTCTGTACGTAATTGTAATAATAAACTAACGAAGGTGAAATATGACTTGTTTTTAATTCCTTATTTTAGATGTGGTTTGCATATTCTCACCCCCCCCCCAAAAAAAAAATACCCAGTCGGTCAAAAAGAGAAAAATATCAAATTTAGCTTGGTAACTATGTTTTCCCTGCCCACCTTCATATCCACCAGACTTTAATTGATATGCAGTTTTGCATATGCAGCTTGACAAGCTTAATTTCGCTAGGATGGTCAGCTGTGTACTGTGGCCGAGGCGATAAGGTGTTTCACTAGTGTTTCACTGTGTCTGCTGAGGTCCCGGTTTCGATTTCTGTCGGAGGGAAATCGTTAGTATATACCGCTGATGAGACTTAATAAAGTCGAAACAGTCTGTACGGTATTCTACACATCGAGCCATCCTTTGTTGGATTACACTTGTCAAGTTCATTTTCTATAAGAAAAAGTATCGAATTTTATGCGATACATGCGTTGTAAGTGCCTTCAAGTAAAAATTTAATATATACTTTATTCAGCAACGTTTCTATACACAAACATCTAAATCTTATATATATCTATCTATCTATCAACTGCCTTTCTATCTATCTATCTATTCTTATCAATCTATCTATCTATCTATCTATCTATTATTCATATCAATCTATCTATCTATCTATGCTAATCTATTCTATCCTCTTTTCTATTCTATCTATCTATCTATCTATTTCATTCTTATCTATCTATCTATCTATCTATCTATCTATCTTTCTTATCTATCTTATCTATCTAATCTATCTATACTATTTCTATTCTATATCTATATCTATCTGTCTATCTATTTCATTCTTATCTATCTATCAATCTATATCTCTATTTCATTCTTATCTATCTATCTATCTATCTATCTATCTATCTATCTCATCTATCAATCTATCTATCTATTTATCTATTTCTCTATCTATCTATTCATCTATCTATCTATCTATCTCTATCTATCTATCTATCATCTATCTATCTATCTATCTATTTCATTCTTATCTATCTATCTATCTATCTATCTATCTATCTCAAACTGTCTTTTTCTATCTATCTATCTATATCTATCTATCTTTATCTATCTATCTATTCTATTCATTCTTATCTATCTATCTATCTATCTATCTTCATTCTTATCTATCTATCTATCTATCTATCTATCTATCTATTTCATTCTTATCTATCTATCTATCTATCTATCTCAAACTGCTCTTTCTATCAATCTATATCTATTTCATTTTATCTATCTGTCTATCTATTTATTCTTATCTATCTATCTATCTATCTATCCTATCTATCTATTCATTCTAATCTCATCTATCTATCTATCTATCTATCTATTTCATTCTTATCTATCTATCTATCTATCTTATCTATCTATCTATCTCAAACTGCTCTTTTCTATCAATCTATATCTATTTCATTTTTATCTATCTGTCTATATCTATTTCATTCTTATCTATCTATCTATCTATCTATCTATCTATCTATCTATCTTATCCTATCTATCTATTTCTTCTATCTATCTATCTATCTATCTATCTATCTATCTCAAACTGCTCTTTTCTATCAATCTATATCTATTTCATTTTTATCTATCTGTCTATTTCATTCTTATCTATCTATCTATCTATCTATCAATCTATCTAGCTATTTCATTCTTATCTATCTATCTATCTATCTATCTATCTATCTATCTATCTATATATCTATCTCAAACTGCTCTTTTCTATCAATCTATATATCTATTTCATTCTTATCTATCTATCTATCTATCTATCTATCTATTTCATTCTATCTATCTATCTATCTATCTATCTATCTATCTATCTATCTATTTCATTCTTATCTATCTATCTATCTATCTATCTATCTATTTCATTCTTATCTATCTATCTATCTATCTATCTCAAACTGCTCTTTTCTATCAATCTATATCTATTTCATTTTATCTATCTGTCTATCTTTCATCTATCTATCTATCTATCTATCTATCTATCTATCTATTTCATTCTTATCTATCTATCTATCTATCTATCTATTTCTATCTCAAACTGCTCTTTTCTATCAATCTATATATCTATTTCATTCTTATCTATCTATCATCTATCTATCTATTTCATTCTTATCTATCTATTTATCTATCTATCTATCTATTTCATTCTTATCTATCTATCTATCTATCTATCTATCTATCTATCTATCTATCTCTCCAACTGCTCCATTCTATCAATCTATCTATCTATTTCATTCTTATCTATCTATCTATATATCTATCTATCTATTTCATTTATCTATCTATTTATCTATCTATCTATCTATTTCATTCTTATCTATCTATCTATCTATCTATCTATCTATCTCTCCAACTGCTCCATTCTATCAATCTATCTATCTATTTCATTCTATCTATTATTATCTATCTATTTCATCTATCTATCTATATATTTCTATCTATTTCTCTATCTATTTATCTATCTATCTATCTATTTCATTCTTATCTATCTATCTATCTATCTATCTATCTCTCCAACTGCTCCATTCTATCAATCTATCTATCTATTTCATTCTTATCTATCTATATATCTATCTATCTAAGTGTTGAAACAGAATCATAGAGGCATAAAAGAATGACAGATTTAAAAAAAAAACCCAAAAACTTACGAGTCAAGTACGTTTGTGAGCCAATTTAGAACCCCAGCCCCTGAATGTGTGTGTCTGTGCGTGTTGCTCAGTTAATATCAACATGTGATTCGGCGTCTATTATCGCAAGTGTAGGAGTGTTTTCCTAGCGTCTCGTACTGTACATGTCAGGGGTGGAATTTGATGTTGGGGCGAGGGGGGGGTGGCAGTGGGGGGCGACAGCGGACAATGAATGTAAGATTACTGTGATCCATGACAGCGAGTAAGAGCAGGGTGCTTGGACCCAAAGGTAATAAGGGTGGATGTGTGAAGGGGCCCAGCGAGGACGGGTGTCTGCAGCCTCTCGGGTCGGGTAAGAACGGTCGGGAGCAAAGGGTGCGTTTGATTATGTCGAGTAATACCTGACTGTACCAGTTGACTTTCTATCAGGGGGTCACGGGGTGTGGAGTGGGTAGCGGAAGAAGAACAGGCGAATGAGGGGAAGTGACTAAACCTCCTCCTCCTCCCTTTCCTTCACCTACTCCTTCTCCTCCTCCTTCTCCGGTTCGCTCTTCAATCCAGATGAACTCTGACCCATTGAATGACATCTATTTGAGGTACAAATCAGGGTCTTGCATATTTCCCCCCTCCCCTTTCAGTTTCTTTTTCTTTCTTTTTTTCTTTCTTTCTTTCTTTCTTTCTTTCAACCCTTTAAGCGATGTTAAAGTTATTGTTATTGGTATGCTTCATACAGAGGTGAAATGTGACTCACAGACAGTCAAGCGGTCATTCGGTGCACCGGTATGGATCAAGAAGAATTACCTGTGGTGAATAGTATAATATATATATATATATAGTAAGTCGACAGGGTGGCCTAAAGTCGGTATCAGCCAGTCAGCGAGGGAGTCTATCCCCTTTTCAATAGCGCTAGACCAAGGAGATTGTTTTAGCATATGAGGTGGAGCGCCACACCTACCATCAGCTCCTTACTTTACCGCAGAGATCCCTGTGCTACTCATACGCTGAGTTGGCGAGGACCAGTATCGAATAGGAACGCTCTACCGACTGAGCTAACCCAGCCCCTATATATATATATATTATATATAGGTAATAAAGGACTATTTCCTGTATATTCCTACCATAAAATAAACTGAACCCTCATTTTATGTCCGTGTTTTTGCAATAAATGTTTTATTTTTCTTGCACCCGTTATGTTACAATACTAAATATATTTCCTTTATTTATTTTAATATTCACTTCAATGTTTATATTCTAAAAGCTTTTATTTTGTGAGAATGCTTAGTTTTAAAGTGGGGGTTGGTTTTTACACTTCAACTTTTTACACGTAAATTCCTACCATAAAATGTCCAAGCCTAAAAAGTTGAATATTACCCTTTGTTGTTGTTTTTTTCTTTTCTTTTTGGCTTTGGTACTCTAGAATAAAACGTCAGATTTTAATCACCGTCGACGAAAAAACAAAATTACGGTCATAAAAGGAGGATCCAATTTATGCCTAAATTGTAAAACGAGTTTTGTAGTTAGCAAGCACTTTTTCTTTTTCCTTATGAAACTGTCAAATTTCTCCCAAACACCCTGTATATAATTTAGCGTAGCAAACACATAAAGTCAACGATCCTGGATAACAGTCAGTTTCTCGCCTATGCGATTTTCAAAGCAAATTGATTGGAAAAACTGATTGTTACCAAGCGCTGTTGACTTTTTGTATACGCTACCCTATTTTCGATATATATGCTCAATCACTGATATTGAGCAATTTTTACATATAAATATTTCAAACTGTCTGTTTGTCTGTCTGTCCGTCTCTCTTTATATATATATATTATATATATTTATATTATGAGAGAGAGAGAGAGAGAGAGAGAGAGAGAGAGAGAGAGAGAGAGAGAGAGAGAGAGAGAGAGAGAGAGGGGGTTAAATAAACCGAAACGTTTAAACGTCAATAAATAAATTCATCTCATTTTTAGAACACTTCGTTTTTCAAATTTTCAATTATATATATATATATATATATATATATATATATATATATATATATATATATATATATATATATATAGCAATAGTGGATGGTTATCACTATCTCTTGGCTATTATCCATTTATATAAATAGCTATTATATAAGAAGAAATAAATATATATTAGTTTGTTTATACACAACCTAATGTATATTTATTTATTCTCATATATATATATATATATATATATATATATATATATATATTATATATATATTCGATTATGTGTCTCTTCGTGTTGAGCAACTCCTGGAACAATTTTTGCCGGATTTAAAAAAAATAATTTCGTCAAATTATTGGCCCCGAAAATCGTCTGAGGGACTATCAAGTTTTCAGATCAAAAATATAAATCTGTTACATCCAAATAGGAAGTAAGTAATCTTATTATAATGGAGATTGTGTGTTTTTCTGTCTGTAACCGAAACTATATTACTACTCAACTCACAATTCCCTTAGTTATTTACGTTACATTCGCCGTGACTTTATTTTTTATCTAAAACTCAATTACTAATAAAATTGTTTTACGTTAATACTATTGGCCTTATCTACGTAGTAATACCATGCAATTGTATTTATATATACAACAAAATAGCGGTTTACAGTGTTAACGGGAAGGCTAATTTGCATATTGATATCAAAAATGTTATTTTATTAAATATGTGCTTAGTATTATTGATTTCTAATTGTTTGGTTTTATCTTAATGAATATGACTAAAAATCTCGGGTATAAATCTTAAACGAAATATATTAACAAGAAGAAATATCTGTAATTGTAATTTTGTTCTTGACTTTCTATTTTAGCTAAATAGTTAAATTAGGAAAATTTAGTAATGAAAGACGGGAAGTGATGGAAGAGTAAGTTTCAGCTGTTCTATTTTTCGATTATACCCCTCTGTTTCAACTTTTAAAAATCTGTATTGTTATTTAGTTTCATTAGTATTTCTAATTCAATCTAATATTTTTTTACATTAAAACTTAAATACTTGCAGCCGGAGGGTGCATATATTTGCTAGTAAAAAAAAAGTGCTGCAGTGGGGAGAAACAAAAGTGGCAAGAATTGAACATGGGAAAATGTTGCAATAGAGAATAAGGTAAATGGGACATTACTCCACTGGGAACAAACGGAAATGGGGAAACGATCCACAGGGAAGAACTAAAAATGGGAAAATACTGCAGTAGGAAGAATAAAACATTGTAAAAATGGAAGAAGCAATGTTGGAAAAATGCTGCATTAGAAACAATCAAAAATGGGAAACTAGGAAAATGCAACACAGGGAAGAAGCGAAAATGGGAAAATGATGGACTGGCAAGAAGCAAAATGGGAGAATCCAGCACTGGAAAGGATAGTCAATGGGAAAATGCTTCACTGGGAGAAGCGAAAATGGAAAATGCTTCACTGGGAAGAAGCGAAAATGGAAAATGCTTCAACTTGGAAGAAGCGAAAATGGAAAATGCTTCACTGGAAAGAAGCGAAATGGAAAAAAGCGAAATGGAAATGCTTCAGTGGGAAGAAGCGAAATGGGAAAATCTTCAGTGGGAAGAAGCGAATGGGAAAATGCTTTCAGTGGGAAAAAGGAAAAAAATGCTTCACTGGGAGAAGCGAAATGGGAAAATGCTTCACTTGGAAGAAGCGAAATGGGAAAATGCTTCAGTGGGAAGAAGCGAAAATGGGAAATGCTTCAGTGGGAAGAAGCGAAAATGGGAAATGCTTCAGTGGGAGAAGCGAAAATGGGAAAATGCTTCAGTGGGAAGAAGCGAAATGGGAAAATGCTTCACTGAAAATGGGAAAATGCTTCACTTGGAAGAAGCGAAAATGGGAAAATGCTTCAGTGGGAAGAAGCGAAAAATGGGAAAATGCTTTCAGTGGGAAGAAGCGAAAATGGGAAAATGCTTCAGTGGGACAAGGAAATGGGAAAATTTCACTGGAAGAAGCGAAATGGGAAAATGCTTCACTTGGAAGAAGCGAAATGGAAAATGCTTCAGTGGGAAGAAGCGAAAATGGGAAAATGCTTCAGTGGGAAGAAGCGAAAATGGGAAAATTGCTTCAGTGGGAAGAAGCGAAAATGGGAAATGCTTAACTGGGAAGAAGGAAAATGGGAAAATGCTTCACTTGGAAGAAGCGAAAATGGGAAAATGCTTCAGTGGGAAGAAGCGAAAATGGGAAAATGCTTCAGTGGGAAGAAGCGAAAATGCGAAAATGCTTCACTGGGAAGAAACGAAAATGGGAAAATGCTTCACTGGGAAGAAGCGAAAATGGGAAAATGCTTCACTTGGAAGAGCGAAAATGGGAAATGCTTCAGTGGGAAGAAGCGAAAATGGGAAAATGCTTCAGTGGGAGAAAGCGAAAATGGAAAATGCTTCAGTGGGAAGAAGCGAAAATGGGAAAATGCTTCACTTGGAAGAAGCGAAATGGAAAATGCTTCAGTGGGAAGAAGCGAAAATGGGAAATGCTTCAGTGGGAAGAAGCGAAAATGGGAAAATGCTTCCAGTGGGAAGAAGCGAAAATGGGAAAATGCTTCAGTGGGAAGAAGCGAAAATGGGAAAATGCTTACTGGAAGAAGCGAAATGGGAAAATGCTTCACTTGGAAGAAGCGAAAATGGGAAAATGCTTCACATGCTCAGTGGAGAAGCGAAAATGGGAATGTTCAGTGGGAAGAGGCAAAAATGGGAATGCTTCACTGGGAAAGCGAAAATGGGAAATGCTTGGAAGAAGCGAAAATGGGAAAATGCTTCAGTGGGAAAGAAGCGAAAATGGGAAAAATCTTCAGTGGGAAGAAGCGAAAATGGGAAAATGCTTCACTGGGAAGAAGCGAAAATGGAAAATGCTTCACTTGAAGAAGCGAAAATGGGAAAATGCTTCAGTGGGAAGAGCGAAAAATGGGAAAATGCTTCAGTGGAAGAAGCGAAAAGCGAAAATTTCACTGGGAAGAAACGAAAATGGGAAATGCTTCACTGGAAGAAGCGAAAATGGGAAAATGCTTCACTTGAAGGAAAATGGGAAAATGCTTCAAGTGGAAGAAGCGAAAATGGGAAAATGCTTCAGTGGGAAGAAGCGAAAATGGGAAAAGCTTCAGTGGGAAGAATCGAAAATGGGAAAATACTTCACTGGGAAGAAGCGAAAATGGGAAAATGCTTCACTGGGAAGAAGCGAAAATGGAAAAATGCTTCACTGGGAGAACGAAAATGGGAAAATGCTTCAGTGGGAAGAAGCGAAATAGGAAAATGCTTCATGGGAAGAAGCGAAAATGGGAAAATGCTTCAGTGGGAGAGCGAAATGGGAAAAGCTTCACTGGGAAGAAGCGAAAATGGAAAATGCTTCACTGGGAAGAAGCGAAAATGGGAAAATGCTTCACTGGGAAGAGCGAAAAATGGGAAAATGCTTCACTGGGAGAAGCGAAATGGGAAAATGCATCATGGGAAGAAGCGAAAATGGGAAAATGCTTCAGTGGGAAAGAAGCGAAAATGGGAAAAATGCTTCACTGGGAAGATGCGAAAATGGGAAAATGCTTCACTGGAAAAGCGAAAATGGGAAAAATGCTTCAGTGGGAAGAAGCGAAAAATGGGAAAATGCTTCAGTGGAAGAAGCGAAAATGGGAAAATGCTTCACTTGGAAGAAGCGAAAATGGGAAATGCTTCAGTGGGAAGAAGCCGAAAATGGGAAAATGCTTCACTGGGAGAAGCGAAAATGGGAAAATGCTTCAGTGGAAGAAGCGAAAATGGGAAAATGCTTCAGTGGGAAGAAGCGAAAATGGGAAAATGCTTCACGGGAAGAAGCGAAAATGGGAAAATGCTTCAGTGGGAAGAAGCGAAAATGGGAAAATGCTTCAGTGGGAAGAAGCGAAAATGGGAAAATGCTTCAGTGGGAAGAAAGCGAAAATGGGAAAAATGCTTCAGTGGGAAGAAGCGAAAATGGGAAATGCTTCAGCAAAATGGGAAAATGCTTTCAGTGGGAGAAGCGAAAATGGGGAAAATGCTTCACTGGGAAGAAGCGAAATGGAAAATGCTTCACTGGGAAGAAGCGAAAATGGGAAAATGCTTCAGTGGGAAGAAGCGAAAATGGGAAAAATGCTTCAGTGGGAAGAAGCGAAAATGGGAAATGCTTCAGTGGGAAGAAGCGAAAATGCGAAAATGCTTTTCAGTGGGAAGAAGCGAAAATGGAAAATGCTTCACTGAAGCGAAAATGGGAAATGCTCAGTGGGAAGAAGCGAAATGGGAAAATGCTTCATGGGAAGAAGCGAAATGGGAAAAGTCGGAAAACTGGGAAGAAGCGAAAATGGGAAAATGCTCAGTGGGAGAAGCGAAAATGGGAAAATGCTTCAGTGGGAAGAAGCGAAAATGGGAAAATGCTTCAGTGGGAAAGAAGCGAAAATGGAAAATGCTTCAGTGGAAGAAGCGAAAATGGGAAAATGCTTCACTTGGAAAAGCGAAAAATGGAAAATGCTTCACTGGGAAGAAGCGAAAATGGGAAAATGCTTCAGTGGGAAGAAGCGAAAAAAATGCTTCAGTGGGAAGAAGCGAAAATGGGAAAATGCTTCAGTGGGAAGAACGAAAATGCGAAATGCTTCACTGGAAGAAGCGAAAATGGGAAAAGTTCAGTGGGAAGAAGCGAAAAATGGGAAAATGCTTCAGTGGGAAGAAGCGAAAATGGGAAAATGCTTCAGTGGGAAGAAGCGAAAATGCGAAAATGCTTCAGTGGGAAGAAGGAAAATGGGAAAATGCTTCACTGGAAGAAGCGAAATGGGAAAATGCTTCACTGGGAAAAAGCGAAAATGGGAAAATGCTTCACTGGAAGAAGCGAAAATGGGAAAATGCTTCAGTGGGAAGAAGCGAAAAATGGGAAAATGCTTCAGTGGGAAGAAGCGAAAATGGGAAATGCTTCACTGGGAAGAAAGCGAAAATGGGAAAATGCTTTTAGTGGGAGGAAGCGAAAATGGGAAAAGCTTCACTGGGAAGAAGCGAAAATGGGAAAATGCTTCACTGGGAAGAAGCGAAAATGGGAAAATGCTTCGAAAATGCTTCAGCAGGAAGATAGTAAATGAGAAAATGCATCACTGGGAAGAAGCGAAAATGGGAAAATGCTTCACTGGGAAGAAGTGAAAATGGGAAATTACTTCTGTCGGAAGAAGCGAAAATGGGAAAATGATGTCCTGTGAAGGATAATAAATAAGAAAATGCTCCACTGGGAAGAAGCAAAAATGGGAAAATGCTTCACTGGGAAGAAACGAAAATGGGAAAATGATGCCCTGTGAAGGATAATAAATAGGAAAATACTGCAGCGGAAATAAGTGAAAATTGGAAAATGCTTTCGTAGAAACTTCTATAGAGCCCATTCTGTCTTACTATTTACCCTTAGCGGGGGTAGAAGAGATGTATATACATTTTCTAAGAGTATTAACCCGATGGGAAACGCAAACAGCTTCATTCAGGATTTTAATTCGGGTCGCTGAGTCTATTTCCTATTTAGTTGAATAATCAAGTATTAAGTCACCATAAAACATCAATCGGTGTATTATATAAAACTATTCTTTTGAAATAGATTCCTATTGTATCCAAGAAAGTTGTATTTGAACATTTAGGTAGATACAATCTATTGAACCGGAAAACTATTAAATAAATTATGATAAAAAAGTAAAACTGCTAAGGGACGTTTTCTTTAAGAATAATCTGGGAACAAGCAAAATAAGAAGATTGAATCAGAATCATGTTGGTTTTGTTAAATCTCTGATTTTTTAAAGATGAGGCTTGATAATTAGTATTATTCGGATTATTTGGGTTATTGCCCTCATCTTTATTGTTATCTGTACAACGCTTCGGCCGATGTGCCCTCCAGCCTGCTTCGGGTATTTCTTGTTGGACTCAAAGTTCTGTGATGGCTTCCGATTACGAAAAGAGTTTCCGAGTTCGAAAAGAAGTTTCCCGAGTTCGAAAAGAAGTTTCCCGAGTTCGAAAAGAAGTTTCCCGAGTTCGAAAAGAAGGTTCCCGAGTTCGAAAAGAAGGTTCCCGAGTTCGAGAAGGTTCCCGAGTTCGAGAAGGTTCCCGAGTTCGAAAAGAAGGTTCCCGAGTCCAACAAAAAATGAAGAGGGCACATCGGCCGAAACGTTGTACAGATAACAATAAAGATGAGGACAATACTCCGAATGATCCAAATAATACTAATGTTGGTTTTGGTTAGGAGGAAAGAGAGCTCTCAATGTAGTTTTAAAGCCTCGTCCAGAATTTGAACTCGTCTTGCCGTGTCCATATCCTGCGACAATAACCATTAAACCACACGCCTTTAACTCTAATTCCATCGTTGTCAACCAAGAAATCAAAGAAATATTAAATGAGCCATTGCCAACAGAAAGTCGACTGTTGAAGTGAATGAAAAAAAGTCGGTACTTTGTCTAGGGATTGAGTAAAGTGTGTAATATACAGTTAAAAAAGTGTGTAATATAAAGGTTAAAAGTTTAACCGTTTTAGATTTAAGAAATAATTTTAAAATACTTACTTTGGTCATAGCAGCTGGTCTACCAAGCTCAAAATTCCACTTTTTGCGGATTTGAACCTGGCGACCTCCCGTTGCCTTTATCTTATGCCAATTTGCACGAGAAATGCCTGGAAAAAAAGAAAACGAATTTTTATTTCTCTGAATTTTTTAAATGAGGCTTGATATTTGTATTATTCGGACTATTGTCCGAATAAACAAAATAAAGATGAAGACAATAGTCCAAATAATACAAATACAGTTTATTTCAGGAAAAAAAAAATCATATTGAAAAACGAGATTTCACTAATGTAATACATTTAGAAGAGTTAAGTGTTTTAATAACCTTGGGCAAATAAAACTTTTCTTTCTTTTTACACAATGGGACGAATTTTTATCTTTTTCACTGAAAGTATGTAATTGGTAGAATGCTCAAAACATAATTAGAAGTACCCTCATAAATACCTTAAAATAAAACTAGAAACGGCTACCCGGTGTCGCTTGGGTAGAGGGGAAATAGAAAAGTAGTCTCGCAGATCCATTATTGTTGAATCTCAAGTTGGATCCTTGCAGGATACCCCATTAAAATCCCTATGTAAAAAAGACCTTGCGTTGATCCAGACACTGTAAAAGAAAATTAATGTCTCCTATTTAAAATACTAAACGTAAAAAATTCCATGCTGTTATCATTTATATTTTATTTTTCTAATTACCTTCACAAATACAAATCAAATCTTGATCATTTTAAAAAAAAACAAGATCTGATGATAGTGAATGTGTACATATATTAACTTTATCATTAATTGTTATATTTCATAATTTCCATCTTACATACACACACACACGCATACATACACACGAACTGTCCTTTATATATGTACTAGAAGCGGCTACCCGGCGTCGCCTGAGTAGAAGGGGATAAAAAAGTAGTCTTACGGATCCATTGATTGTTTTGGTTTTTCATCATTAATTTGTTAATGTTTTAATCACGGACGCCGCTAATGGCTTTCCCTTCTCTTACTATTCAGACAGGGTTGGCGAGACGCCTGCCGCACAGGAGCTAAGCAGCTCAATAATGATATAAACAAGACTGCAGAGCGGTGACGTCTTCGTCGTCATGAACAACCAAATGTAGATGGGAATTTCCTCTGCAGTGTTTGTGACCGCATCTGCAAGTTCAATTCTGGGCCACCATAGGGTCCACAGATGAAGACATGATTCGGACTTCAAGAAAAAATAAGTGTCTGCTGAACTTGGCACCACTGAGGTTTGAAAAGATACTCAGGAAGGTGCTGGAGATGTTTTACAGTCACTCAATAAGCAGCAACAAGGAGAATTGCGGAAAGTACTCCATTATCAAAAACAAGCTAACTCGGTTACCGTGTCTAAAATCTATTAATAATTGAGATTCGCTTCCCGTTTTTGTATGTAACAAAAATTACGTCACTGCTTACGTCACATTACCCAAAATCGTCATAACATAGAATAAATACACTCAAAATTTGAACATGCAACATTAGACAGTCCTCATTGTTTTTTAAAACAAGTTTTAATAAATACATGACTGGTATTATATATCTATATATAGTTTGTTTTATTTTAATACATATCTAAAGTTTACATTTCAAATTGTTTTATTTTTTAATCCTTTAATGAATTTGATGATTTTACTTACTTAGGGTACAAACTCGCTGACATTGAATTTTTTACTCCCACCAATATGTTTCAAAAATATATTTTTACATCGCCTGGAGGGTGTTTTTTTATTTTGTACTGGTACATATAATACATGTTACTAAGGTTCTATTATTACTATAATGATACATGTTACCGTGTCACATGATCGGAACTGAGTGTATTCGATTCCCGCGCAGTAAGGGTTAATGTTAGATTTTGATTATAGCCTTAATTGCACTTATCTATTTGAACATTAAAAATATTAGCACTTGTTTAAAAATTTCCAATCTTGAAGGAATTTTAATTTCATCTTCACCATTCTTCGTTATTTAGAATAAAGATTGAAGAAAAATGTCATATCTTTTTTTTTTCTTTAAATAAATGATGTAAGAAAGTACTACAATTCCATGTAAAATGCACAACTTGTCAGTGCACCATCTACCACTGTACTACCAACTGGGGGGGGGTATGTTCCACCTTTAGAACTGCTTTGGACACATGACACACGCGCCACAAAAGTACCACCACAGTGGATGACTTCCCAGGGCTGTTCAAGCTGTTTTGGTCACGTTATATTCACGTCGCAAACTAGCATGGATGCAAATATTGTAAAACCAGCTGGATTATTTGGTGGTATATAAGCCGTGCTGCAATCTACCACTTAAATTTATAGACTAAGCAAGGTCACGTGGTTTAAACCTCAGCCAATCAACAGCCCAAATACGTGGTTGGTTAACTACTTAATCGGCTGATATTGACAGATGTCCATTTGCACTCATTGGCGAAGGACCTGCAAGACTGAGGAACACTAAGGAGCAACCAAAGGATTCTTCACTAAGGATCGCGCTCTGCTGAACACAAAGGTTCTCCGCTGGACAGCGCTCTTGCTTGAAGCCTAAAGGATGGCCACAAAAATCAACAGCCCGAATACGTGGTTGGTTAACTACTTAATTGGCTGATAATGACAGATGTCCATTTGCAATCATTGATGAAGGACCTGCAAGACTGAGGAACACTAAGGAGCAACCAAAGGATTCTTCACTAAGGATCACACTCTCTCTAACACAAAGGATCTCCGCTGTACAGTGTTCTTGCTTGAAGCCTAAAGGAACGCCACAAAAATCTTAACAGACTCACACTCGTATTTTCTTTCTTGTTTTAAATCATATCATTTTTTAGCCAATGAATGAATATTTACCACGTACTCCACGTGAACGGGTTAGGCACAAGGTTCTATTAACGTGGGACCACCCACAAACAGAAGCTCATGGGAGGCGGGTGCAAAAAGGTGGGGTACCTCAGGCACCGGGCAATAAGCCCAACCCTGTCCATTTAAATCGAGGGGGCAGGTATTGCCTGGGGGGATGGGCCCCCTGGGATCAACGATGTTAGCTTACGCGGTCCAGGGCCGAAGCCACCGGACCCTCCGAGATTCTATTGGGAGTTTTGGTATCACTTTCAAACCTGTTCAATTCAATATCTGAAACTTCCTTAGCCACAAAACGCCAATTACTGACGAAGAGTGTTAAACGTACCGACCTGCGTTTTGGGGCTTTTCGTCTTTCGGGTCTCTATAAGAAAAAAAAAACTGTGTCGGTCGCGTCGCATAATTGACCTTTTTTCTCTCTTTGATCGACAACAAACACTGACGCCCTCCCAGCTGCTCATGTAATTTACCTTATGTATTCCAAAATAATTAACTGGAACTATTAACTTCATTTTGACGCTCTGATGTTTTGCCGCCAAACCGTTTAGTTCAGAGACACGAAATGGAGCAGGTAGTGGCGACACGGAAAATCTAGTAACACAACCCTACATTACCCTTTCTCATAATCAGTCTATAGTACCGATGTGATTATCGCACCATGGAGCAATGGTTGAAAATTGTAATGAGTTCCATCCGCAATGAATGATACACACTTGTGTCACATTAGTACTAAGTTTAATAAACAAGTAATTATTTGGCTGGATCAAAAGTATCATTCGTTTTATAGACTGCTTTACTCCGAAGTTTATTTCATCTAAACATTGTCTACGACTCCATTATTATTATCTTAATCCATTTTTTATAGCAGTTTTAACTGGTGGTCTTTCACTGGAGGCTGTGTGACAACAAGTCTCCTTAGGTTTCCAGGACTCTTCTGAGTATTCTAGTCCATCTCAGCAATCATGTTGTGTGGACGGTCTCGATTCTTACTTCGATTTCCAATTCCTCCAGACTTTTCCCCAAAGCCTCGGGACTGTTCCAAGGGTACCAAGTACAATTGGCATCACTTTTACCCTCATATTTCACAATTTATTTTTCAGTTCTCTGGCAATGACATTTTCTTTCATTTTCACTCTGTAGTCCACCTATATGACAATATATATATATATATATATATATATATATATATATATATATATATATATATATATATAAGGTAGGTAAAAGGATAGTGAACAAAAAATGATAACTCAAAACAAATCTAAGAGTTGAAATATTTCGTCCGATTTATACGGACATCCTCAGTCGAAAGATTTTTATTGAAAGCAAAATTACGTGCGTGTACATATGATTTGGTGAGGAGGTGAGTTAGTAATTTTGCTTTCAATAAAAATCTTTCGACTGAGGATGTCCGTATAAATCGGACGAAATATTTCAACTCTTAGATTTGTTTTGAGTTATCATTTCTTGTTCACTATCCTTTTACCTACCTCATACTGTCGGATTCTACTACATCCATCCTATTTCATATATATATTATATATATAATCTCGATAATTTTTTGACACATATATATATATATATATATATTATATATATATATATATATATATATATATATATATATACATAAGGTGTGTCAAAAAAAGTATCGAGATTTTTGTACTTTTTGACACACCTTCTATTCTGAAAAAAAAATAACGTTCCCTTCATTTCTATCAATCTTTCTTTCTTTCTTGTTCTTTCGAATCAATACAGCTGCATGTTTTAACACGAAAATATCATATCATAAAATACGTTCTTAATAACAATTAAGTTCATTTCAAATAATGCGCAAGCACAATTAAGAACACATTTTCTGATATTATTCTCATTTATGTAGCTAATGTTCAGATTAACCATGTGACAAGCCGTGATCGGTCACCACGCTGCCGTCGCCTTCGTTTTACAGCGCGGTGGCACCCGCATCGATGGTCCCGGTCCCGTTCTTCCCACCTTCCATTGGTCGCTCTTCGCTTCGGTTCGGGACATCTCTGGGTAACTCACCGGCCTTCATGCCTGACGACAGGTCTCTCGAGGGTCCACCCTACCAACTGTGGAAGGTTAGCAATACCGTGGTTACTACAAGTAACGGGAAATCGGGGTTCGATTCCGGAGAGGTGCATGCGAAACGGCTACCATACCCAAGGAAGACAGCAAACAATTTCTTCGTGGTTGCCCAGAAAAATGGAAGATATAATTATTTACTAAGCTTAGCTTAGATGTGGCACAAGACCAGAAGATTCAATGAGAATCGAACTCACTAACAATGGTCTGCGAATCTTGCTTGCTAACCATTACATCACAGGAGGTGTCCCAAAATGAAAGATATAGTTATTTACTAAGCTTAGCTTAGATGTGGCACAAGACCAGAAGTATGGGCTCCCAATGAGAATCGAACTCACTAACAATGGTCTGCGAATCTTGCTTGCTAACCATTACACCACAGGAGGTGTCCCAAAATGAAAGATATAAAAATTCAAGAAGTTGAACAAGAATTTATAGGAAATGTGTCGCTGAAAAAGATTAAAAAATCAAAACGAAACAAAGAAGAAAATAAAAAGGTAGAATAATCACAATGATTATAATAATAAAGGAAAAAAACAAAAACAACAAAAAAAATCGAAAATGAAATCTCGTTTGAAGAACGAGAAGTAAGAACGAGAAGTAAAAAGGAGAGAAAGCCAAAGAGAGAGACAGAGAGAGAGACAGAGTGACAGACAGACAGAGACTATTTGGGAAATATACTAAAAAAATGTGGTGAGTTACTTCCCTTCGATTGTTAATGAGGAAAAACGAAAAAAACAAACATTAAGAACAAAAGCAAAAAAAAAAAAAAAAAATACAATTATGTCGGAAATAAATTCATTCGGGGGTAAAGTTATGAACCCAGATAATCGGGGAAAAAGCAGACAGAAAAACGACCGAGGCTGAGGAGAGCTGTTCGGGGAAAAGATGAATCGCTATTTTAGAAATAAAAGTTTGAAAAAAAAACAAAAAAAAAAAAAAAAAAAACAAACACAAAAAATAAACAAAAACCACAACAAGGCAAAAAAATCCCAAACAAAATAAAACAAAGCAAAAAACAACAAAATCTTTTTTTTTCTCTCTATAGAATAATGTACTTATTGACACTTGTTAAATGAATTGCCACAATTATACAAGGTGGGGTATAAGTAATAGGGCAGTTAATCATATTTGGATTAGGGATTGAGTGTCCTATGCCTTCATTCAATCTTATCTCTCTCTGTCTCTGTCTCTCTGTCTCTGTTTCTCTCTGCCTCTGTTTCTGTCTCTCTCTCTGTCTGTCTCTGTCTGTCTGTCTCTCTCTCTGCATTGGTGTGTATTTTCACATGCGCACAGGATTGAGCTGAACTAATAGGACAGTTAGTAATATGTGCATTTAGGATTGACTTTTTTTACACCCAAATACCCCCACAACATCTATATATATATATATATATATATATATATATATATATATATATATATATATATTTCATGTATAAACAAAGATAAACAAAATAAAAAAATTCACAAATTTTAAGTTGTTGATCTTCAGGCGAACGGGTATTCAGCACGTGTCGCGAAACTGAGTTGTGAGTATATATATATATATATATATATATATATATATATATATATATATATATATATATATATATACCACCCATTGTTTAAATTGGAATAAGCAATATATATGTGAGACTTCAAGAAGTGAGAAGGATGTGAGACTTCAAGAAGTATTAAAAAACGAATCTGCCTCTTATAAACAACAGATTTGCATTTAGATTCTCACACAGCTAATTTGTCTCATGATATATATCTATATGTTTGTGTTATCTGGTGTGTCTTGTATTGTTTCCTGTGAGCGTCCAATGGTGGTCATTTCCATGGGCTTAGCTTCACGCTATTAGGCATGGCCTCCCTTCAATAGTAGTTTAACAAAAATAAAGTTTTTCTTTTACTTATTCTTTATAACTTGTACCTACTATTGATAAATAAATTTATTCTATTCAATTCTATTCAGAAGAGATATGAAACGGTCAGTTAAATAATGCACTAACGAAACACATTCTGGAAACTAACCACCTTTCATTTCTAAAAAATCCAGAATGTTAGTTAACATACACAGAAAAAAACTAAGAAAACATTTTGCATCTAGCATCATTTCAAATTACAATACGATAAACCAAAGACCCGGTTTTTTCAAGTTATCTACTTAGTTAAACTTGCATTAAAGTGTTAAGGGATACTTTATGTTGATTAATGATTTAAAAAAAATACGCCATCAAATAAGTTATTTCCATTCATAAACGATTATCCAATAGCTTCGATGAAATTGCGTCACACAGTTTAAATGGGGACGCCAACGGTCGCACTGTGCTTATAATATATATAATATATATATATATATATATATATATATAGTGCGATGCATGAGTAAAGTGGTAGATAAATGAGAAACTATGTTGAATGTTATGTAATAAGTTCCATTTTATTTCATCCGATATTTCGAGGGAATGACCCGTCTTTTACAAGCATTTTTTAGTCCTGATCAGAGGGTCATGACTAAAAAATAATCATTTTAATCGCGCCGGCCATGGTTGCTTTTAATGCTCCCTGAACACTGTAAAAAAATCAGGCATGAACTGGAGAATTGCAATGGAGACTACGAGGCTGTGGCTAGAAGAAAGAAACATAACAGACGATCTGATTGCGTTCGTACAGCAGAATTCCTCGAAAATCTGCAGAAAAAAGTTTTGAAGATGTCTACGTGGAATTGCTAAAGCCCTGGATAACAATGGTAGCCAATGGTAGGCCATATGTATGGCACCATGATTCGGCTCCTGTCACACCTCCGGGAAAAGTTAAAAATGGTTGTCGGCGAATTTTTACGATGTTTTATTATGTTTTGCCTCCAAACTCCCCAGATGTTAACCCCATGGATTATTATGTATGTGGCGCTGTTGAGAAAGACACCAATCACCATACCAGTACTACAAAAGCCCAGTTAATCGACAGAATTAAGGTACCTTTTGAGACCCTTCCTAGGGAAACTGTAACATCAGCTTGCTCCTGGTTCCGGAGCAGGATTGAGACTGTGATCGACGCTAATAGTGGTTATTTTGAGTGAAACTTGTTGACAGTAGTATAATTTCCGTGCCTGTTGAATTTCTTTACAATCCATTATATTTTGTAGTGACCAATCACTTTTTCTTTTTCCTTATGAAACCGTCAAATTTCTCCCGAACACCCTGTATGACGCTTCCCATTTCCATGGCTGAGCACTGTGTGTGTGTGTGGGGGCATTAATTGTAACTTCACCGTTTGGCATTAGCCGTGACCCGTCTGTTTACAGATTTGAGTTCTCTGGTGATTGTAAAAACATACCGCCGTAAAGTATGTAGCAATTAATTGTTAGACTGATGGCCGCTGATAGCCGCAAGGGTAAGGAACTTGGCAGACGAAAATTCTGTCGGGTTTCGATCCCGGCTAGAGGTAGCTGTTAAAAAAGTCGAGCCGCACTGATGAGAAGTAAACTTCGAAACACGTGTCTGTGGATAACTAATATATATATATATATATATATATATATATATATATATATATATATATATAATGCGTTCTCCCTGTCTCTGAGTGTGCCTCTGTCACTATCTCTATTCCAGCTAGTTCGTATCTATCTATCTATCTATCGCAGTCTATTCGTATATATCTATCAATCTTTCTATTTATCTATCTACACTCTTTTTATTATTCGGATTTATTAACGGATTTCATTCTCTCCTCTCTCTCTCTCTCTCTCTCTCTCTCTCTCTCTCTCTCTCCCCTCTCTCACACACACACACACATATTCACTCGCGCGCACAGTGATAATTGTGCAATTCACATTGACGTCAAATTTTTAGTCTCGAATACAGATTTTCAAAACAGATGCTCAATTTAAGGGATTGGCACAATACAATCTAAATATCTTGTTACTCTCTGACAATACAAGTTATACGAGATTTCCATCCTATATCCTATCTATCTATCTATCTATCTATCTATCTATCTATCTATTTCACTCTGTTCTTATCTATCTATCTATCTATCTATCTGTCTATCTATCATCTTATCTATCTATCTATCTATCTATCTATCTATCTATCTATCTATCTCTTTCACCCTGTTCTTATCTATCTATCTATCTATCTATCTATCTATCTATTTCACCCTGTTCTTATCTATCTATCTATCTATCTATCTATCTATTTCACCCTGTTTCTTATCTATCTATCTATCTATCTATCACACCCCTTTTCTATCTATCTATCTATCTATCTATCTATCTATCTATCTATCTATCTATCTATTTCACCCTGTTCTTATCTATCTATCTATCTATCTATCTATCTATTTCACCCTGTTCTTATCTATCTATCTATCTATCTATCACACCCCTTTTCTATCTATCTATCTATCTATCTATCTATCTATCTATCACCCCCCCTTCTATCTATCTATCTATGTATCTCAACCCTTTTCTATCTATCTATCATACCCCTTTTCTATCTATCTATCTATCTATCTATCTATCTATATATATATATATATATATATATATATATCACCCCTTTTCTATCTATCTATCTATCTATCTCTATCTCTCTCTCTCTCTCTATATATATATCAACCCTTTTCTATCTATCTATCTTTCTATCTATCTATCACATCCCTTTTCTATCTATCTATCTATCTATCTATCTATCTATCTAGCCCACCCTGTTCCTATCTATCTATCTATATATCTATCTATCTGTTCCTATATATATATCTATTCATCTCTCTTACCCTGTTCCTATCTATCTATCTATCTATCTATATCTCACTCTGTTAGTATCTATTTATGTATGTATGTATGTATGTATCTCACGCTGTTTCTCTCTGGTTGTCTATGTAACTACCTATCTATCAAACTCTGTTCCCCCTCTCTGTCTGTCTGTCTGTCCGTCTCTCTCTGTCTGTCTGTCTTTCTCTGTCTCTCTCTCTCTGTCTGTCTATATATATATATATGGTTCTCTCTCTTTATATATATAAATTTACATGTACGTGTGTGGTTATTTACCAAGCCTTACTTAATCTGACACTTGTGCCATAAAAAGTTAATCTGAGTAAATATTGTTGTTAAACATGAAGGCCGATGACAACACGGCACTTTTGTGTTGTCACGGTGGTGTAGGAAGGCTGGAAATCAAATAAAGTTGAGAGTAATAAACTACCGTCGATGGTAGCGAGACGGGGCGGGGTAGGTGGTCAAAGATTATAATAATTATTTACGTCTCCATCGTCTCCATCGTCGTCATGACTGTCGGCGCCACCGGCGTATCTCTCATTACGAGGAAGCACTCGACCTCTACAATAGAGTAGGTCGATTTTTCACTTTTGAAAATATCAAATTGTCCATCTATGCGAAAGTTGTTTGTTAGTATACTATACTGATACCAAAATTAGATCTTTTACTTGCACCATTGTTTGAGGAAATAGCATCAAAGATCGTCTGTGTGTTAGTATACTGAATACTGATACCAAAAATTAGATCTTTTACTTGCACCATTGTTTGAGGAAATAGCATCAAAGATCGTCTGTGTGTTAGTATACTGAATACTGATACCAAAAATTAGATCTTTTACTTGCACCATTGTTTGAGGAAATAGCATCAAAGATCGTCTGTGTGTTAGTATACTGAATACTGATACCAAAAATTAGATCTTTTACTTGCACATTGTTTGAGGAAATAGCATCAAAGATCGTCTGTGTGTTAGTATACTGAATACTGATACCAAAAATGAGATCTTTTACTTGCACTATTGTTTGAGGAAATAGCATCAAAGATCGTCTGTGTGTTAGTATACTGAATACTGATACCAAAAATTAGATCTTTTACTTGTACTATTGTTTGAGGAAATAGCATCAAAGATCGTCTGTGTGTTAGTCTACTGAATACTGATACCAAAAATTAGATCTTTTACTTGCACCATTGTTTGAGGAAATAGCATCAAAGATCGTCTGTGTGTTAGTATACTGAATACTGATACCAAAAATGAGATCTTTTACTTGCACCATTGTTTGAGGAAATAGCATCAAAGATCGTATGTGTGTTAGTATACTGAATGCTGATACCAAAAATTAGATCTTTTACTTACACCATTACACTATTTGAGGCAATAGTATCAAAGATCGTCTACTAAAATGCGCTAGAAATCCTTGTTTTCGTAAAATTTAGCCTTTAGAAAACGAGGATTTTTAGTCCATTTTAGTAGACGATCTTTGATACTATTTCCTCAAACAATGGTGCAAGTAAAAGATCTAATTTTTGGTATCAGTATTCAGTATAATAACATACAACTTTCGCATAGATGGACAATTTGATATTTAACAAAAGTGAAAAATCGATCTACCCTACTCTACAACGGATTATCAAATTTCTTTGAGCTGTATACCCGAACCTTGCTATTCACAGATATAGTTATTTACTAAGTTTAGCTTAGATATGGCACAAGGCCAGAGTATCAGGCGCCCAATGAGAATCGAACTCACTATCAGTGGTCTGTCTTACAAACCATTACACCAAGTGAGGTGCCCAAAGTTATTTACTAAGCATAGCTTAGATATGGCACAAGGCCAGAGTATGGGGCGCCCAATGAGAATCGAACTTACTATCAATGGTCTGTTAATCTGCCTTACAAACCATTACACCACGTGAGGTGCCCAAATTATTTACTAAGCATAACTAGATGTGGCACACGGCCAGAAGTATGGGGCACCCAGTGAGAATCGAACTCACTATCAATGGTCTGTTAATCTGCTTTACAAACCATTACACCACGTGAGGTGCCCAAATTATTTACTAAGCATAGCTTAGATGTGCACACGGCCAGAAGTATGGGCACTCAGTGAGAATCGAATCAATTCTAACATGGTCTGCAAATCTAGTTGCTAACTATTACCCACGTGAGGTGCCCTATATAAGGTTCAAATACACCGACCAGTCGACGATGAAATCCGTGGATAACAGCGAATCATGTATACTAGGTGTGTCCAAAGGTTTTCGCCGAAAAATTGACACACTATTATTTGGGTGAGTTTCATATATGAATAAAGTATCGCTGCCGACACTCGAGTTTAAAAACGAGTCGTCAGAGATGGAAAATGCCCGACCTCCATCAAATATCAATAGAAGAAAGGCCTACGGTGCACATTGTCCGTTTTAAGCGAATCCGTATTTTCTGGAGAACATGTATTACGGATAAATAATAATCTTTGGTTTATCTTTATTTCTGTTCCTCTTGAATAATATGATGAGTGTATATATATATATATATATATATATAATATATATATATATATATATATATATATATAAGTATAGATAAAAGGAAATGAAAACAACACAATATGCTGTTAAAGTGAAAACATTTTATAACATATTCATAGCTGATATTGAACAATATTTCGATTTTATAAAAATCATCTTCAGAGCTTGTTTATACTCCGTACTATCAAGAGCGGAGACGAAAGTCATATGAGTTGATATGACTTTCGTTTCCTTTCTCGATGAGTCCTGAGTATAAACAATCTCTGAAGATGATTTTTATAAATCGAAATATTGTTCAATATTAGCTATGAATATGTTATAAAATGTTTTCACTTTAACAGCATATTGTGTTGTTTTTATATCCTTTTTCTATACTCATACCGTCGGATTCATTTCTTTCTTTTAACTTATATATATATATATATATAGTATATATATATATATATATATATATAAATAACAAAAGACTTAGAGATCTTGCATTATAGACTATTTCAGGGAGCTTAGACAAAAATGTCTAATTCTCCCGACTCATCAGATGCGAATGATGAATTCTTTATTTTTAAGGCATTTGAAAACAGATTTTTTAAATTTTTTATTATATATATATTATATATATATATATATATATATATATATATAAAATCCTGCTTGAAAAAAATAATCCCTGGGTTACACAAATAATTCATAGAAAAATATAATTATTGCCACCTCTGGCAGAAAATGTACAAATTATTTTCTATTTTTTTGTCATTTACATAAACATTGAAAATAATTCATAAAAATAATTATTGCTAACTCTGGCAGAAAATCTATGAATTATTTTCAATAATTTTTCCCTTCCTCTTTTAAACTCCAACTCTAATCCTTTCTTATATTTCATTTCCTTTCATCCTGTTCATCGACTGCACCTCTGCAAAAGGGGAAAATCCACCTAATTGGACTGCCTGTTGGTCATGGGTGACGACCCGTGAAGCTTAAGGACGGAATCCTGGTGGTTGAGCAATCCATTTTGTTTTACATATCTGTGCTAGAAGGCAGAGGCTGCGGGTCTTAGTGTCCTGGGTATGACGTTAAACTGTATCTAGTGGTGAAGATATAATTCTTGAGCTCTGGTGGAATGTGGAATACCTCTTCATTACCATTGCTCCCAGCTCCACTCAGACCTGGAGTGGTAGTACCTGTTAGGGTCCCATCCATGGGTTAAAAAAAAATGAGTTTAAAAATAAATAAAGTTTGAAAAAACAAACAAACTGAGTACTCAACAAGAATGGAAAAAAAAGTCTTTACCCAAGGGTTAACATGCCGCAAAACCAATCAGTCATCCAATCAACGAGGCCTATCGGCTAGGACTTAAGATTACACCGACTGGACCTCTGGAGACTCTGCCATAATAGGGCCACCTGTTGGCCATAGGTGGCTACCCGTGATGCTTAAGGACGGAATCTTGATGGATGAGCAGTCCATGACATGCAACACTCTACTTTGGCCTTTACTTGGGGTGGACGGGTGGTCGGAGAGGCCCCCTCCGATCAATCGGCTGGTCACGTCAAGCCCTAGCACCTATATGATTGTCCCAACTCTATGGTCCTTATGGCAAGCCCCAACCCTATGGGTGCCAGAAGACGGTGGCTGAGGGTCTTCATGTCATGAATGACGTTAAACTCTATCTGATGGTGAGGTTCCAGTTCTCGAGGTTGGGGAATGTGGAGCACCCCATCATCACCATTGCTCCCAGCTCCACTCTGATCCGGAATGGTAGTACCTATTAGGGCCCCATCTATGGGATAAATAAGAAAAACATGAGTTAATAAAAAAAATTGAGTATGAAGAATGAATTTATTTCACCAACTTTGAGTATTAAGAATGAATTTATTTCACCAACTTTGTCGGCATTAAATGACCCACCGAAGTTGATATGCCGTAAAACAAACCAAACCAAACCAAAAACAACCAAACCAACCCAACCAACCAACCAACCAGCCAACCACTAATGTCTAAAAGAAAAAGATAAATTAGTTTACTCGAGTAGAGCTCTAAATTTCTTGAAACCAAATCACTAGATTCCATTTGGTCGTGTCATTTTCAGTGGGTTATTTTCCGGAAACTGTTTATTTATTTATTCATTCATTCATTCTTTTTTTTTTATTTTATTTCTTTTTCATAGAAGATATCTATTTATTTTCCCGTTTTATTTTTTTTCTTCTTTCAAACAGGTCTTATTTTTAATTTTTTTGCCAACCACGCTGCTGCATTTTTGTGTTTCTTTAGTCATCCTGATATTTTATTTCAGAATGTTTTTCTGTCTGTAACAATTGTTTTATTTTTCTCTGTCTTCTTTTATTTTCTTGTAAAAACTTATCTTCGCGGCTAGAAATTGCGAACTTACAAGTAATGGCTTGCAGTACTGGCTGATTTTAGTTTTTAAACGAATTTATATTTGTCCTTTTGTGGTGAGTCGGAAGTTAACGCTTTGAAAGCAGAAATAAAATGACGAAAATAAACGCTTTGCGCATGGGATCGAAAGAAAGAAAAATACAAATATTAAAAATGATAATTTTCAACCAATCAGATGGGTTCGCACCTAAAAGGAAGTTTTTCAAAAAAGACCTATTTGGAGCCTAGGTAAATCCTATATAAACGAAGGTTTTTCGAAGAACAGTTCAGAAAGATCAAATATGCCTGGATAGTCCACGTCTCTTGATTTAAGAAATATTTGCCCACCGCTGAAGCTATTACAAACTATGTCTTTCCCTCTCTACAAGTTACTTCACTGCTAATATATAGAACTCCACTCTTTCATCCTCTTATTACATGGACATTTAAAAAAGCATATTCTACAGGACTTTGATCAGTATTCTTGATTATTGTAATCTTTTGTTTTAATACAAATATTACTTGTTGAATTTATAAGTTCTTTGTTTTTCTGTCTTAATATATGTGACCTCATGGTGTGTTTATTGTACCCCCCCCCATATATATATATATATATATATATATATATAATATATATATACACCATCAACACAATCACCATAACAAATAAGATAAAGATAAATTTTCTTTATCATTTAGATCGAAACATTTTGAATCCATTGTAATAAATATTGAAACGTTGAGTTTAAGCATTACTATTTAACATTTACAGAAAGAAAAAAAAATACTATTTCAAATAGATCTTGCCAGTTACGAGAATCTAATTCTCCGTTATTTTCATCATCCGAACATGTGAGTCGATCGGACATAAATGTCAATTTATGACAATCAAATTCATTTTCGACCACATCCAACGTCTACATTTCACGCGAAACTACAAAATAAACTTATCGGCCGTCAATAAATGACGTCAATGAATTGGCATTGTTTTAACCGATATTCTACATACATAAAAAAAAAACAACATACAAGGTGTCCGTGGTTTAATGATCTTCTTTGTTGAAAATGAACACGGTGACACGAGTTCAAATCCTGGACGGTGCTGTTTGCATTTCACATACCGCTAATATCATTGGGAAAGGTATGAATAAGCCATGCCGTACACACAGTTATTATTTCCCTTGACCTTGTTATCGTCATAAACGAAGTAAGAAACCGAATATTAAAGATGACTTGATTCGGCATTAAATGACTCGAAAAGGGTTGATATGCCTTAAAACCAACCAACCAACCCCTGGTTGAGGTCGGTAATTACTGTCTTTCAGCAGTAGACCGATTTGTATATCTAGGCCTCTGCTGGTATTTGTTTTAGGAATACAAATTACTAGATCATTTTATATCTTTGTCTCAACTTTAGGCTATTCAATAATATTTTTCTCCGTGTTGATTGGACAGAAATCATATCGTTAATTCAAATAATTTGATTTGGTTTGGTTAAGGAATACCGCCAGAATGTTCAACTACTAAAGAAACATGTTTTTCATCTTAGTTGTTATTAGTTTATTTACTGCTAAATAAAACTCTAGTGTTCTAATTCGAAAATGTTTGCCAGGTGTAGTCCTATTTACACACACACACACACACACACACACACACACACACACGTGCGCACGGGCTGCCCTATCGGCTGCGACGTTAGAATACACCGACCGCACCTCTGTAAAGGTGTAAGACTCCTCCAATGGGGCCACCTGTTGGCCGTGGGTGGCGACCCGTTATGCTTCAGGGCAGAGCCCAGGTGGATGAGCAGTTCATGACTTGCAATACTCCACTTTGGCCCTTTCTTGGGCTAGACGGGCACTCGGAGAGGCCCCCTCTAATCATTCGGCTGGTTACGTCAAGTCCTAGCACCTATATGATTGCCCCAATCCTATTGCCCTTATGGGAAGCTCTAACCTTTTTTATCATTTACTTTTATCTTTTTATAGGGGTCTTCATGTCTTGGGAATGACGTTAAACTCTATCTGATGTTGAGGTTCCAATTTCGGAGGTTTGGGAAATGTGGAACACCCCTTCATCACCATTGCTTCCTGGTTCACTCAGAGCCGGAGTTAGTATACCTGACAGGGTCCCATCTATGGGCAAAAAGAAAAAACATGAATTTATAAAAAATTGAGTATATATATATATATATATATAATATATAATATATTATATATATTATATATATATATAATCCAAAGTCCAGAGAAGAAATCTTCCTTACGACACAAGAGTTTTTATTTAAAAAAAAAAAAACAAGTCGCAGTTTGAGAGCTCAATGTGTGCTCTTAATATTAGAGTCACAGAGCAAATATATAAGTAAGAAATAACAAAAGACTTAGAGATTTAGCATTATTATATATATATATATACTATATATATATATATATATATATATAATGCTAAATCTCTGTCTTTTGTTATTTAGATAAACTAGCAAATATATGCACCCTCCGGTGCAAGTATTTAAGTTTAATGTAATAAAATATTGTATTAAATTAGAAAGGCTAATGAAACTAAATAAGAATACAGATAAAAAAGATTTGAAACAGAGGGAATATAATAAAAAAATGGAACAACTGAAACTTACTCTTCCATCATCTCGTCTTTCATTGTTATTTTTTTCTAATTTAAGTATTTAGTTATAAGAGGAAGTAAAGAATAAAATGACAGTTATTTATCTTGTTAATGGATTTCATTTAAGATTCATTGAAGAGATTTTTGCTTATTCATTAGAATAAAACCAAACAGTTAGAAATCAATAATACTAAGCACATATTTATTAAATTCGATTTTTTAATGTTAATATGCAATTAGCTTTTCCCGTTCACACTGTAAACCGCTATTTTGTTGTATATATATTAAATATAATTGCAGTTCTCAGTATGTAGACATAAGTTAACAGTATTAATAATGTAAGACAATTTTATTAATAATTGAGGTTTAGATAAAAATAAAACACATGGAGAATGTGATGTTAATAACTAAGGAGAATTGTGACTTGAGTAGGAATATAGTTTCGGTACAGACAGAAAACACACCAATCTCCATTATGATAAGATATAATTGTATATGTATATATATATATATATATATATAATTCAATAATAGACCATTCAAATGTCACTTTCATATTTAACCCTTGGTGCGTGTTTCTAATTAAACCGTGGAAATTCCACGGGTAAATATTATTATGTAAAGAGAGAAAAGGGAAGAGAACAGCGTCGGTGGATCAACCCTACGATATATCAATCATATCATAGATGTATATATCTATTATTTTTATTATTCTGTTTCATGATATTATTCATTGTTTCTATTACAACAACAACAACAACAGCATCTACTACTACTACTACTACTACTACTACTAACATTAATATTATTATTACTTTTTTTTATGGCGATGGAGGTGAGGGCGGTGATGTTAATGGTAAAGATCAAAGAACTTGGTTGGCTGTAAGTGATGAAGGAATGGAATTAGAGACGCCAAATAGCACCGGAGCCTGACCATTTTTTCAAAGACTTTTCTTTCGAATTGTTAGTTTTCTTATTCTTTTGTTTTATTTTTGTCTTTGTATTTAAAAAAAACACAAATGGCTCAGATTAATGCATGTTGTATCCCCCTACACACAAGGGATTGAACTCACACAACCAAAACCACAAAAAACACTCACATACACGCATAGTCATCCGCACACATATATCTATATCTCATCTATATATATATATATGCATAGACACACACAGACACACACACACACACACACACACACACATATATATGTTATTGTATATATAAACAGGTTTGGTTGAATAATACGGATTATTCACGTTCAAGCCTTCGTGTAATTATTCCTTTATCGAGGGCCAAAAGGTAGAGAAGTTGCCCCATATATATATATATATATATATATATATATATATATATATATATATGTGTGTGTGTGTGAGAAATATGAGGAGGTTAATCCGACAGTATGTGGAGAAAGGTAGACAAACACGGGATGTTATGGAAACTGGATGTTTATTGTCGACGATGCAACGTTTCGGTCACTTAATTAAATTAAATTAATTAGACCATCTTCAGGACTTGGTATAGTAGTTACTTCAATGATGGACATTCTCAAAAAAAAAGTCCATCATTGAAGTAACTACTATATCCAAGTCCTGAAGATGGTCTAATTAAATTTAATTTAATTAAGAGACCGAAACGTTGCATCGTCGACAATAAACATACAGTTCCCATAACATCCCGTGTTTGTCTACCTTTCTCCATATATATATATATATATATATATATATGGAAGTAAGGTGAGGAATTTAATCCGACAGTATGTGGAGAAAATTTAAAAACAAATACGTTAAACAAATAGTTGTTATGATGGATGGGAATTTATTGTCGGTGTTCGAACATTTCGGTTTACAATGGAAAACTTCTTCGTTGAATTTGGAAAATGTGTAGAAAAAAAGGTTCGTTACCGTTCGTTACCGTTCGTTACTCTTTCGCATGCAGGAACCACGTCATCTACATTCAACTATAAACGCCCATCAACGAACGGTAACGAACTTTTTTTTTTACGTATTTTCCAAATTCAACGCATACAAAAAAAAAAAACACAAAAAAAAAAACATCCATAATCTTTTATCCACATAAATTTCACAGCCCTGAAGAAGGTTTCCATTGTAAACCGAAATGTTCGAACATCGACTATAAATTTCCATCAATCACAACATCCCATATATATATATATATATATATATATGGTTGAGATGTGAGGAACACAAGAACAGAACTCAGACAAAAGTGTGTAGGATATATTTCGCTAGAGCATTGAGCTCGGCATCATCAGTCGTTTTAATGAATTATCAGGTTATCATACAAGTGATTTATAGAAGGGGAAGCGTGGCGGGAGGAGAGTGGAGCTCAACGCTATAGCGAAATACATCCTACACACTTTTGTCTGAGTTCTGTTCTTGTGTTCCTCACATCTCCACCACATTCTATCGGATTCATTCCAATCCTCTTTCCACACACACACACACACACAACACATACATATATATATATATTTACCACTCCTCCGCACGAGCAGGATGTGACACAAGGTCAATTCTTAAGCGGAGTTTAACAGGTTTGAATTCAGAGTTTTCCTTCTCCTAGACTGGTTGCCTAACCAATTCCAATCTGCCCTACTATTTAGCAGCGCTAAGTGAAATGCACATGTCAGGATTTGAACTCGGGTTGACGAGTCATTTCCTATGACTTTAACCATTACACACACATATATATATACTAGCAAAAGTACCCGGTCCATGACCAGACTTAATTTTTTCTGTCTTGGAAGTTCAAAACTTAACTCACGTTGACAGGAGTGGAGTGGGTGGGGTCGGAGGGGGCTGTATACAATATTTTTAAATTTACTTTTTAATTATTGAATTATATCGCTTAGTAAGATATCGCTTGGTAAAAATATCGCCTAGTAAAAATAAAAAGCCAAATTTTGTGTGTTTCTTAGTTACAAGTGTATCATGGTGTATGCAAGATTTCAAATCTGAGTGACGTTTCTTTTCGGAGTTATAAGTCGACACGTGCATACCTTTTTTTATATATATATATATATATATATATATATATATATATATATATATATATATGTATATATATATATATATATATATATATATATATATATATATATATATGTTTGTGTGTGTGTGTGTGTATCAGCAACTGATTCAAGAACCAGTTTACTGACCCAGCTAACGAGCAGGTGGACATTTTTAAAGGTAACCCTGGGCCACTAGAAGTCCCAATAAATAGAGAACTATGTAAGGATGTCTAAACCTTGCGAAATCGACGTTTACCAGACAATATAAGCAATGAACTGTTCAAGAATGCCAGCAATGTCATATCTCCATCAATTGCTTCTATCATCAACTCTATAATTGAAGAACACTAGACGGTTGAATCCATTGGCCAGGGCACACTAATCGTGCTACCCAAACCAAAAAACCACCCGGTCCACCTGCTAATCTGTAAGCCGACATTTTATCAAACAGCATCCGGAAGATCCTGTCCACAGTGACACTGCACCGCATCCGTGACAAAAAATCAATCACTTCATTGGGCCATAAGAGAGAGATGGAGATGTGCCGATATTTTGTTATTTTAGTGCAGGGATTACCAAACTTTTTTCACGGTGGGCCGGATAATTGAAAAAATAACGAGCGCGGGTCACATTATTATACTTGCTTGTAAATTTATTACAATCTTATATATATTGAAAATATTAGGTTTACCCTTTCCAAAAATGTTTGTCTAATAACTTTTGACGGATTCGTTGCTTCACAGTAGCTCTTTGAAAATGACCTGTGTTTTTCAAGCAGTCGTAAAAAGTGAAAATTCGGGACCCCGTAAGTAATAAGTGAAATGCTCACACGCAGGACATTTTTAAACCTACCTACAGTAGTCAATTCCATGAAGATTTAATAAGCTTAACATGATATTTAGATTTAAATGGTATCAGAATGTCTCGCATTCTGTACGTTTTTAACAAACAAATTCAAGTACCGTCGGTGGGCCTGATAAAATGTCTTGCACAAAATCGCTGGAATTTTCTGTAATATTATTCTAGTGATTGTCTGTCCCTGCTGGGATGAACTTATGTCCAAAAGGGTTATCTTTCTTTGTCGCCAGGGTTTCGCCACAAGGTGACACTACTAGCTGGGTATTTAAACTCAGCCCGGAAATCTCTCTGCCTCTCTCTTGGTCTGGCGTCCACAAAAGCTGGACTAGACGCGTGCTGTCTCTGTCTATCAACTATCAGTAAGTAACTGGTCAATGCTACTTCAACGACATCAGCGAGGTGGTAAGACATGGGCATACAAAAACTACCAAAACTACAAAGATGGCACAATTACGGTGGACCTTGTTTGGTCATGTGCTACGGATTATATATGACTAATTTTAAACATATTTTCGACCCATAGATGGGACCCTACAGGTACTACCACTCCGGGCCAAAGAGGACCCGGGAATAATGGCAATGAAGGGGTACTCCATACTGCCCATATCTCCAGAATTGGAGCCGCACCATTAGGTGTAGTTTAGTATCTTACTCAAGACACTACCTTTTTTAGGGGATAGAGTCAGCGTATTCTAACTCCCACGACAAGACGTTCAAACTTTTCAAAATTTCCGCTCGTGGAGTGCTTCCCCTGAGGCTCATCACTTTAAACCGATGTTATTCATTCCTTGAAGCGGTAATCCCTGTCAAAGATTTTGGAACGGTTCATTGAGACTTGTCCCAGTGGCGTACCTAACACAAGTGGCGCCCGGGGCGGATGTTTATTTGGCCGCCCCTTAAAGTTCTAACATTTCAAATAGCCGAAAACGGAAGAATACATGTATATAAGTATGGAAAATAAAAAGACAAACTGTAGCAACTATTCATTTTCACACAATCTAATTTTATAATATTTATACACAAAAATAATAGGAAATATATGTTTAAGAACAGATGAATGAATTACAGAAATCATCGATTTACGAATGGATTTTTAAGAGTATTTACGGGGTTTCGATGGAGCTCTTATTCTCCGTAGTTGGTTATTATTCGGACGAAAGAAGGAAACAAACACGAATATAAATTACAGACACATGTGTTATCAAAAGTACAGAAATTGTTGCAAATTTTAATGGCATTTGCTACAAGACTTATCTGAGATGTGCAATAAAAAGTTTTTGGTGAAGTGCGCTAGAAAAGGTGATTCTACTCGCTGGTTTTGGAATGCTGTTAAACGCTTCATCTGGTCGGTTCTCGTCCGATAAGTAAAAGTAGGGGATGCTTTTTTAGAACCTATCGCCAGGGTAACTGCTCTTTTAAATGACGGTGGTTGGGGCCCTTTTTAAGTTGACTATTTAGGTCCTCGGCCTTCTGATAAGTATGCTGTCGAAACGGCCTTCAGTAGTATGCTATTGAGACAGCCTTAGAAAGTATGCTGGTTAAGGGCAAGGTGATGGGAGCGCTTATTTACCCTCTCTCCTCGGTAACTGCTCCCTGATAAGTGATCGGGTTTTGATTCTCGCGCCAACCTCCAGTTGGCGATTCGCCCCCTAGCGGCAGGGATGATAATTCACTATCGGATTTCCGATATTTTACGTCCTTTCTCCTTTGTGAAATTGAAAATGAATTCATCAAAATCACCTTTATCCGCTAGGTCACACTCTACGGATAATATTGCTAAAATCGTATGTTACTAGACAGGACAGTGTGAAATCTTAATGCCTTAAAACGCATATAAATACCAAGCTTAAGGGAAAATCCTCATGATGAACAATGGAAGCAAGTCAAGAGAAGGGACTGGGAAGTTAGAAAATTGCAGGTTAATATACTGATTGCTCCGATTATAGAAAAATGATCTTTGACTACAGAGAACTCAGAGTTGTGGCGAAAGGATAGACGTATAGGGTTTTCAGAGTTCTAAGGATTTTAAATTTAAGCACAGGAAGTGTATTTTTGTCTTCTTTTGGAAGAGGGGGAAAAACTTAACAACAAATAAATGATAATAATTTTATCGTGCGAGACATAACATTAAGAGCAAAAAACCAAAAAAACATCAACAAAATAAACAAAAACATGAAAAAATAAGAATAAAAAAACAAAAAAAACAAAAACAAACAAACAAAAAGAACATGCAAAATATTGGAGACAAAAGGAAGAGAAAAAAGGGGGTTTACCTCCTTCAAATGAAAAAACAAAAACAAAAAAAAAGATAAATAAAATAAAACAAAAAAAAATACCAACAAAAAAACAAAAAACAATCCAAAACAAAACGAAACAGAATTGAAAATGAGAATCAGAAAATTCTTTGGAATGTCTGAAGCATTACCATTAATGGAATAAAACAAACGTAAATGTCATTTTTTAAGAGTCAGGAAGAAACGAAACACATGAAAAAGATAAAAATAACACAATCCATATGTTTGAAATATGGTCCGGGCTGAAACGAAATCTTTCTGATATAAAAAAATGATCACACATATTATTATTATTATTATTATTATTATTATTATTATTATTATTATAATATCCTTTGCGAGTTTGTCACGCCAGTTTTAACTGGTGGTCTTTCACTTGAGCCTGAGTGACAACAAGTCTCCTCAAGTCTCCAGGACTCTTCTGAGTATTCTAGCCGATCTTTACAATTTTGTGTTCTGTGTAGTCTCGATTCTTCCTCTGTTAGTACATCCATATTTTGATCTTTCACAATTCCTAGTGGGTCACCTTTCCCACCCAATCATGCCGATGACCTATCACGTGCGTGACCCACTGACCTCTCACTAACCACATGGACTCAAAAGATACCATGTGCATCAATGCACTATCTAGCCTTTCTTTGCCGGGTTTTTATCATCTTCCACGACATCGATGGCGTATGAACGGAATATGGCTTAGAAGGGAGTTATATCCTTCTAGAGGACCCCGAAATATATAACGTCTCTCTCACTGATCGGGATGGGTAAGTTAAACAAAGTCATCGGGGTGGTCTAAAGTCGGTATCAGCCGTACAGCGAGGGAGTCTATCTCATTTTCACTAGCGCTAGACCAAGGAGCTTGTTTTGGCGTCCGAGGCGGACACTCTACCGACTGATCTAAATCGGCCCTTTGAAAGTAGTCGTCGGGTGGCCTAAAGTCGGTATCAGTAAGACAGCGAGGGATTGTTTTTGGCGTCTGAGTCGGAGCACCACACCAACCATCAGCTATTGCTCCTCACTTTACCACACATATTCCTGTGCTACTCATACTCAGAGTTGGCGAAGGCCGGTATCGAACCAGGAACCCATGAAAGTAGTCGTCGAGGTGGCCTAAAGTTGGTATCAGTAAGACGGTGAGGGACTCTATCCCCTTTTCACTAGCACTAGATCAAGGAGATTGTTTTTTGGCGTCTGAGTAGGAGCGCCACACCTACCATCAGCTATTGCTGATCAAACCTTACGATTGAATTAGCCAGTCGTGGTTTTCCGATCAAATTCCCTAAGATTGAAAAGGAAGAAAATGTCAAAGTTCATCTACACATTTAAACTGAGATACGTTTCTCTGGCGGTTGATTAGGTTTTGGACAAGCGGAGAAAATTCGATTTGACATCAACAGAATGTTACTAAACTCTAAGTGATGGTTGGTAAGCGAATATGTAAAAGACTCAGTTAGTAGTACTCGCATCTCTTAAGTGTCTGGTATCAACAGCTCTGCCCTCAGCTCACTGTTCTCTGCTCCGTTCTGATCTACACTATTCTTCTTACAGATACTGTTCTTGATAGGCAAGCATCATGATAAATAATATATCATCTTAAGGCATCATGATAAATAATATATCATCTTAAGGCATCGTGATAAAGAATATATCATCTTAAGGCATCATGATGAATAATATATCATCTTAAAGCATCGTGATAAATAATATATTATCTTAAGGCATCAGGATAAAGAATATATCATCTTAAGGCATCATGATAAAGAATATATCATCTTAAGGCATCGTGATAAAGAATATATCATCTTAAGGCATCGTGATAAAGAATATATCATCTTAAGGCATTGTGATGAAGAATATATCATCTTAAGGCATCGTGATAAAGAATATATCACCTTAAGGCATCATGATAAAGAATATATCATCTTAAGGCATCAGGATAAGTAATATATCATCTTAAGGCATCGTGATAAATAATATATCATCTTAAGGCATCATGATAAAGAATATATCATCTTAACGCATCGTGATAAAAAATATATCATCTTAAAGCATCGTGATAAATAATATATCATCTTACGGCATCGTGATGAAGAATATATCATCTTAATGCATCGTGATAAATAATATATCATCTTAAGGCATCGTGATAAAGAATATATCATCTTAAGGCATCGTGATAAAGAATATATCATCTTAAGGCATCATGTTATAGAATGTACCAGCTTAAGGCATCATGATAACGCATATAACAGCTTAATGCTGGTATTGTGGCAACGAATAAACTAGCTTAGGGCATAATAATAAAGTATATACCAGCGTATAGCATCGTAGTAAAGAATATACCTGGATAAAGCATCACGTTAAAGAATGTAGCAGCTAAGGCAACATGGCAAAGCATATAATAGCTTAGGGAATAATAATAAAGAGAGTACCAGCTTAAAGCATCTTCTCTCGGCAAAGGGTGGTTGGGAAGCTAAGAGTTCCGAAGAAGAGGCGTAAACGGTCCCGAAAATTTAACATTAAAAACTGGGATTTTTATATTTCATGCCTAATGCTTCATACTAAATCCCAAACAATATATATTATAAAGATATATATATATATATATATATACATATATATATATATATATATATAAATGGGAGAATAAGTGTTTAATTGGAGTCGTACCTAATTTTGAAAATTTTCAATTAATAATGAATTAGGCGGGGGCGGTCTTCCAATCTATAGCTCTGCTGATGAGGCCTAATAGGCCGAAATGTACATACAGAGATTGATTTTTCTCAATTTGTTTAGCCATACATTTAATAGGTATTCCCGCCTAATTCATTATTAATTGATTAATTTTCAAAATTAGGTACGACTCCAATTAAACACTTATTCTCCCAAAAATTATCGGCAAAAAGCCATTCTAAACAAACCTTGTTTACATATATATATATATATATATATATATATATATATATATATATATCAACTATGAAGCATATGTGGATCCCTCTACAACAACAACAACAACAACAACAACAACACACACACACACACACACACATATATATATATATATATATATATATATATATATGAAACAGTTATTCTGTTCTTTCTTTATTGGAAAAAAAACAAACAATCAACATACGTGCATATCGGTACGTACGATATTATGATGCTGGGTTTGGTGTAAGGACAGAACTGCAAGGGTGGCTGAGAGATGAGTAGAAAAAAAAAGAGGAAAAAAATTGAGGATAATGGAGACAAATTCGCTTTTAAATAGTCGCCCGAGGTCAAAGGTCATACGTATTAGACTGTCTGGCCCATAAAGTCCTAACAGATTGGCGGCATACGGGCAGACGCCGGTGTATGTGAAATGCTATCGGCCCAAAAGGTCAATTCGACGCTTAGATGAGGGTCAGGTGGATTTGGAGCAAGTATTTACGTTTAACACCGATTAGAGCAGAGCGAGAGAGAGAGAGAGAGAGAGAGAGAGAGAGAGAGAGAGAGAGAAACGAGATAATCTCACAGGCAATGTGTATTTTTGGCTGTTATTGGCTGGCCAGTAATTACGAGTAAAATGTATTACCTAGTTTCAATGCTACTATTCCTCTCCCCCCCCGTCCGCCATGACACTTCGTTTATGACGACAACAAGGTCAGGGGAAATAATAACTGTGTGTACGGTACGGCTTCCCTTCGGTCTGATTTAAAGTATATATGTTCATTATATGAAACTTGTATATATATTATTTAGATTTTTCGGACTGGTGTCCTCATCTTTATTGTTATATACACAACATTTTGGACGATGCGTCCATTTCAGGTATTACTTGTCGAACTCGAGAACCTTCCCGTCTGACTCGGGAACCATCTTGAACTCGGGTGACTTCATGTCGGAATCAGGAGCCTTCATGGAACTTCGAACCGAACACTTTATTTAATCCATTGGGGCAAATTGTTCCCATTCCGTTAACTATGTCATTTTCACCTGTAGTCAGCATTGACCCTGCAACCTACAGATGATTTTCACGGAGAACTGTAGGATCAAGTCACCAATAGGCACCCCAGTTACGAGCTGTTTTCATTGGAACGGAATTTTGTTTTTCACCATCAAACAAAATCAACAGACGATTTTTTGACATAATTTCATACAAAAAATGTGTCTTTTGTTTAAAGTTTTATAATTAAAAAAAAAAAAACAAACCCAAAAACAATAAAAATATTAGTTTAGAATTAAAAAGTATTTATATAAAAAAGATTTTTCTATTAAATTTTAATTTGATTACATGTAATGTGATCAAATAAAGAATCAATATTTTTTCATAATTTTTTATAAAATTATTTATTTGCAAGTGTTGAAAAATATTCGTCAACTTCTGATTAGTTAGCAAAACTTCTGAATTCCTATTCTGACTAAATAAAACCTATTTTAATTTAAAAAAAATTATAATTAAAAAAAACAAAACAATATTAGTTTATCTTGTTTACTAACAACTGGTGAAAAGCAAAATTCCGTTCCAATGAAAACAGGTCGCAACTGGGGTGACAATTGGTGACTTGATCCGAACTGTATTCTCAACCCTTATATTTGTGCCATGTGTCCAACTAGACAAATAATAATACAAATTATCAAACCTGATTTTTTTAAAAATCCGACAAAAGAAACTTGTATAGTCTTAAATAGATTAATTGATTGATTGGTTGAGTTTTACGGCTTGTCAACCCGTGTAGGGTTATTTTATGACTAGAGGCTAGAGAACCGTTATCATTGTACGTTTATGTTTACATTTTTTATTCAAGTTGTTTCTTAATGTTTTTTTTGTTTTTTTTTTTTTGCATACGGTCCTATCGAATATGAATGATTTTTAAACAGATCGATTTGACCCATATAATGGGACTCAAACTGGTAGACCAAGAAAGACATGAAAGCGCTAGGATATAAAACTCAAAGCAATATGTCTTGAAAACAGAAAATGTACAATGAAACAAATGGGTCAAACAGGGTTAAATGTGTGACAGAATGGTAAGAAATCGGCTGAATGAAATGAGGTTTACATCGAGAAAAGCCAAACGAAAACAAGCGCTAACACTTATAAGAAATGAGGTTAAAATAAGCTAAAGAATAACAATCATGGCGTGTGGACAATTGGATGAAAGTGATATTCAAATAGAAAATGTTCAACAAAATAAATGAAAAACTGGTCGAAATATTTGTTAATGTTTGTGACAGTACCGTAACAAATCTACTGAATGAAATGGGATGTACATTAAAACGAAAACCAGCACCAACACAGAAACAGAAAAAAAAATGATAGTAAAGTGGGCTAACGATAAACTGTCATGCCATGTGTCCGTATATAAGGGATGATGACGATGATGATGATGATGATCATCATCATGTTGCACTGACAGCACGGAGACCCGCCCTTTTTCTTTTGCCAACCACTCTTATCAGTCATCGCCCTAGGCAGGTTTTCCACGCGGCGTCCAGAATCCGCACTGATTGATGTAGGTTTTTCTTCTGGTTGGCCTACACCGGTGTGTCCATGTGTAGGTGTCAACAGAAGAACGTCACTTATAATTTCGTTCTTGTCTAGCGTATTCTAAGCATCACCTACAGGGTGAGAAGATTTTAAAATGGACGATATACTGTTTGACCAGGAAAGACATTAAAACGTCAAGATAGAAAACTCAATTGGGTATTCAATTTTTTTCAAATTCAATTTTTTAAACACATTCAGCTGATTGATGTAGTTTTTCTTCTGGTTGGCCTATACCGGTGTGTCCATGTGTAGGTGTCAACAGAAGAACGTCACTTATAATTTCGTTCTTGTCTAGCGTATTCTAAGCATCACCTACAGGGTGAGAAGATTTTAAAATGGACGATATACTGTTTGACCAGGAAAGACATTAAAACGTCAAGATAGAAAACTCAATTGGGTATTCAATTTTTTTCAAATTCAATTTTTTAAACACATTTGTAATACTCATTTTTAAAATCTATTTAACCCTTACATAGGACCCTAACATATACTACCATTCCAAAGTGAGGTGGTTTTAAAAAGGAAGATATACTGTTTGACCACGAAGTTTTAGGATAGTTTTGGGCCCTTGGGATTGTAGCCTATTCTGTCAGTAGGTCACTTATGAGATAGTTCTTGCTTTGCGTATTCTAAGCATCAACGCGAGGTGGCTGATTGTTGGTTGGTTGGTTGGGGATTTTACGGCATGTCAACACTTGTTGGGGTATTTTATGCGGAAGATTTGTTTTATTCGTTCTTGTTGGGTATTAAATCTTTTTCAAATTCAATTTTTTAAAACACACGTAATTCTCATTTTAAACTATATATAGTACTTATGATGAGTTCTTACATTAAATCGTTATTTTCCAACAAAACAAATCGGTCGAAACAGGATTCGTTCTTGTTGGGTATTAAATTTTTTTCAAATTCGATTTTTTAAAACACATTTGTAATTCTCATTTTTAAAAATCTATTTATCCCTTACATAGGACCCTAACACGTACTACCATTCCAAAGCAAGGTGGTTTTTAAAAAGGGTGATATAGAGGAAGTTTGACCACGAAATACATTAAAGATTTCAGGATCGAAAACTCAAAGAAATTTGTTTTGGAAATATAAAATGTACAAGAAAACAAATCGGTCGACACAGGAGTCAATGTTTGTGACAAAGCTGTAAGAAATCGGCTAATGTCATTTACATACTAAGGAAAATCAGCACGTATACATTAACAGAAGAAAATACGATTAACGTAGGCTGAAGAGAAATCATCATGGCGTGTGGACACCTCAGTGTCTGGTTCAGAGGTAGATAAACAAGTAAGCAGGTTCTGACCGCATAAACTGAATGCCACAGTCATAGACAAGAAGAAAGAATTTAAAAAAGATCTAATTGACCCATAAATAAAACTCTAACAGGTACTACCACTTAGTTTTGGCAATGAAGTGGTATTGCACATTCTCCAGATTTCCAGAACTGGAGCCTCACCATCAGATGCAATTTAGTGTCATACACAGGATACCCCCTCTTTTTTAAAAAACTTATCTGTAGGGGTTACAGTCAGCGTATTCTAAGCTCCTTGATTGCTGAGCCTGCTCCAGAGCACTTCGGTCTCTGGAGCAGCTAAGTAAAATTAACAGTATTGATTCCAGGGGGCTCTCCCTCCAGTAAATACCTGCCCCCTTGATTTAAAGGGGCAGGGCTGGGTTTATTGCCCAGTGTCTAAGGCGCCTCCTCGAGGGGGAATGCCGACGGGATCGACGTAATTTTTTCACCTGCCACCCATGAGTCTTGGCTTGTGGGTGGTCCCACGTTAATAGGGCCTTGTGCCTAACTCGTACAAGTGGGGATACGAGGTAAATAATCTGAGCCTGCTTCAGAGTGCTTCGGTCTCTGGTGCAGCTAAGTAAAATTAACGGCGTTGATCCCAGGGGCTCCTCCCCCAGGCAATACCTGTCCCCTTGATTTAAAGGGGCAGGGTTGGGTTTATTGCCCAGTCCCTGAGGCACCCCCTTGAGGGGAAATGCCGACGGATCAACGCATTTTTTGTGCCTACCACCCATGATAAGTGGGATGAGAAGCAAATACTCTGAGCCGCTCATCACAGTTTTTTTTAGTTAGGAGTAATGGTAATGAAGTGGTACCTCACACTCCCCACATCTCCGAAACTGGAGCCTCACCATCAGATTCATTTAAGTGTCATATCCAGGATTCACATTCATTTTTCTGCTTTGAAAACTGATTTGGAACTTGTCCTGGAGTGGGACAAGATTCAATCATGCTCCTGATAATTCCAGTTAGAGCTTGAAGACGTACATGTTTTTCTGAACTTTCTTGCAGGTTGAGTGCTCTCTGCAGAACGGCTTTAACTTCAGCGGCAAACTGGACTTGAGCTTCAGGACAGTGATTGCAGGAAGCAATGCTAGCAATAAGTACACTTGACAAAGCAGGACAATCTCTGTCACCAGCAGTTTGGCATGGAGATAGCAGATTATCTAAGACAAATGCCAACACACTTCAATTCTCAGTGATGATCTCACTCTGCCCGGTTGTATACATGTGCTGAGTGATTAGTTGTCTACATGATGTGTAAGACTTTACTATTTCTAAGAGCAAGCGTAGGATAGCTTGATCTTCAGCATTTTATTTCTGTTCTTATGCATTGAACAAAAGAGTAGAAATTTACAGCAAAGAAAGTAGAGATTGCGTCCGACCAATATAGTTACGAGCTGACTCGCATTTGCTTCGACAAGCCACAATTGTTCCTTATAGTAACCGTCAGCGCATTCCATTATTGTCCATAGGTTATATCACCTATAACAGAAAGAAAATACCAAAAATCAGGGAATTAACCGAATTTAAATAATTTTCAGTGTTGATATATTAACTAAAAAGGCTATAATGCACCAGTTATTTTATTTAAAGACTTTTACATTTTTTCAGGTCAGTTAACTTTGAACCACGTATAAATTGTTGGTGGCTGTATCAGAGCTCTGATCACCTCTGATAGGGTCAGCAAGGCGAGGGAAGTCTGATGTTGGAAGACCCGAAACTTCCCAATGAACCCTGCGGATTACATCACTGACGACAACCACCAGCGCCCCAAATGTAGGAACGTATATTTAAAGTAAAAGTTTTAAATAAAATAACTGGTGCATTATAACTTTTATTCATTAATATATCAACACTGAAAATTTCATTAAATTCGGTTAATTCCCTGATTTTTTTCTTTCGGCGGGGTGACATACGGTGGTGGATTTTAGGTCCGTTTAGTTCGATTTAACCACCATAGGTATGCGGGCCCCCAATGAGAATCAAACTCACTGTCATTGGTCTGAAAATCTACCTTGCTAACCATTACACTACGTGAGGTGCAATTGAGGCAGTGATATACGGACCAAGACGACACAGCCCAACGCAAGAGACCAGGGAACTCTTCCTGGCCAGCAGATACGAGAAGGTTTAGAATTAGAATTAGAATTAGAATTAGAATTAGAAGAAGAAGAAGAAGAAGAAGAAGAAGAAGAAGAAGAAGAAGAAGAAGAAGAAGAAGAAGATAATAATGATAAGACTAAGCAAATAATATTGGCCTTTATGTAAACTCCGATAAAACCGAGTACATATGTTTCAAAAGAAAAGGAGACATAACCACACTCAACGGTAAGCCCTTTAAACCAGTAGAACAATTCACAAACCTAGGTAGTAATATCTCATCCATAGAAACCGATGTTAATACACGAATAGGAAAAGCGTGGTCGGCCACAAACAAATTATCAGTAATATGGAAATCCGATCTCACTGACAAGCTAAAGCGACATTTCTTCCAAGCGGTGGTTGTATCAGTGTTGCTGTACGGATGCACCACTTGGACCCTAACGAGGCGCATTGAGAATGAGCTGCACAAGAATGCTGCGTGCAGTCCTGAACAAATCGTGGAAGCAGCACCCCACGAGGAAACAGCTATATGGCCACCTGCCCCCCATCTCACAAACCATTCAAGTGAGACGGACAAGGCATGCCGGGCACTGCTGGAGAAGCAAGGATGAGCTCATAAGTGACGTTCTCCTGTGGAAGCCAACACACGGACATGCTAGTGTGGGCCGCCCATCAAGGACCTACGTTGACCAACTAAGCAAAGATGCAGGTTGCTGCGCAGAGGACCTCCCTGGGAAAATGAATGATAGGAAAGGTTGGCGAGAGATTGTCATGGATATCCGTGCTAATAGTGCGACATGATGATAATGATGATGATGATGCAACACTAAAAGCAAGTAAAACTGGCATCTACAGGAGGCGTTACTCTTGCTGGAAAGATTTTGTAGAGAAATTAAATAGAATGAATTCGTAGTTAACAAAATGTGCTTTAGTATATTATATTTCTCCCGGCCAACACCGGTCTCTTCTGATAATATATATATATATATATATATATATATATATATATATATATATGTGTCTGTGTGTGTGGTATTTATATATATATCATATAGGTGCTAGGGCTTGCCGTGACACATTTATGTATGTATATATATACGTGTGTATGTGTGTGTGTGTGTGTGTGTGTACGTGTGTGTGTGTGTATGTGTGTGTAAATTATTTTCCTTAATCTATGCCTTAAAATGTTCCATATGTGCTCATTTAAAGTTTGATATTTCACATCCTCCCCTACCTATCTTCAAACAGGGGCAAATTTTTCTGAAATTTAAACAAACAACCCGGAACATTATCGAATCTCTCTCTCTCTCTCTCTCTCTCTCTCTCTCTCTCTCTCTCTCTCTCTCTCTCTCTCTCTCTCTGTGTCTCCTCTCCTCTCCCTTTCCCCTCTCTCTCTCTGTCTGTCTGCCTCCCTCTTTCCCCCACTCCCTCTGTCTGTCTGTCTGTCTCTCTCTCTCTACCCTTTCGTTCGAGTTTTGGGGAAATTAATTTTTTTTTTCATCCAAGAAACCTAAAATGGATTTTTGGTGAAATTAAAACTTGAAAAAAAAAAGTTAAATAAAAATTTAAGTAAGTAAAATCTAAGAAATGCAACTGCATACGCACTCTGTCCCTGTCACACACACACACACACACACACACATATATAAATATAATGTATATATATATATATGTTTGTGTGTATATATGGATATATATCTGCATATATATATATGTGTGTGTATATATATATACGAATATATATGTATATACATACATATATATATATGTGTGTACGTGTGTGTGTGGTGTGTGTGTACTAGACAACCGGTGAACCCTTTGGGTTCCAGATGGAGCTGCCGTTCATGATGATATTAATGTTTTTATAAAAGAAAAAAAAATGAAAGATTCTAATTAATATTTTATAGCTATATCCGTTATATCGAGGATTTAAAGGATTAGAAAATGACGCTCAGCGCGGTCACAGACCCCCAAAAAATCTATCATATACTTGCAAGTTGGATGGTAAATTGCTTTATTCTTTAACTTAGTGTAATTCAAGTGTATTGGTAAATAAAGTAAATAGAGTGCATAACATTTACCAAAATGTGCTTTAGTATATTATTTTTGTCTCGGGTAACGCTGGCGTTTTCTGATAACATATATATATATATATATATATAATATATATATATATATATATATATAAATGAAATGAATGGAATAAATGAAAAAATCGTTTCCAAAGGACCCCTCTTAAAGGAAAAATAAAGTAATTTTTAAGAGAGGTCCCTAATTGAAAAGCCTTCTTCATTTTTACTGGACTGCTACAATACACCACTCAAATTTATAGACTAAGCGAGGTCACGTGGTTTAAACCTCAGCCAATCAACAGCCCGAATGCGTTACTGGTTGACTACTTAATCACTAATACTGAGAGACGTCCATTTGCAATCATTGACGAAGGGCTGGCCAAGACTGACGAGCACCAAGGAACAACCAAAGGATTCTTTACCAAGGAACGCGTTCTGATTAACACAAAGGATCTCCGTTAGACAAGCGCTCTTGCTTGAAGCCTAAAGGATGGCTACTAAAATCGTAATGGTTAGAAGGCTTCCGGATATTGTGTCCATATCACAGGTGAATTGCCAGCAACAATGAAAATTGAGAAAATAAAAAAACAGTATCTGGTAATATATACATGGCAGACTTTGGTCATAACATATTGGGATTTTATTTTATCGTGTCACTTGGATCTTCTCGACATTCCACTCAATTTTGTTTGCCGTTGTGATATCCAGACCTCAGTTTAGAGTGTCATTAAGGACCAGACAAAAAATATAAAAACCCATTTTTTCCAGTGTTCACAAATAATATGGGACACTTCATTCATGCTAAAGCCACACTCAACAATCCGCTAAGCCTGTGTGACACAATGGTTGAGTGAGAATACGGCCAGAGAGAGAAAAACAAAGCAAAATAGAATATATTATGTCAATAAGGTTAAGGAAAACCATAAAAAGACGTACTATCAACTTGAATTGAAGCCACTTAAAGATAATATCTTGTGGCTAGTTTTAAGAGAAAATGGGTCTCTAGAAGTTAATAGTCTGAAAACTTGGGACTCTAAGACTGGTAAACCAAGTAATGTCCATAACTGTAGAAGAAATTGGAGCCATGAAGTTTGGCCAAAAAGATTAATACCAATTTCTGGGCGGTAAAATAAGCTGGGTCGGGTTAGGGAGAGTTCTGCATATATTCAGTTGATTCGAGCCCCAAAGGGCGGATCGAGACCGGCTGTTGGGGTGAGAACCTCGTCCAGTGGGCAGTTGATAGATAGATAGATAATAAGTCCCATATGATAGGAAGTCCGCTAGATTTGTAGTTTACTCTAGCAGCCAGCTTAAGGGAATTTTTTGCCAGGTGATGACATAGATTTAAGTGCCCTCTGCTCTACCACAAACTGCACAAAATGTCACAGCTTCCTCCTCCATTAGTGCCCTGTCTTCAAACTTTGAGTTGTGTTTTTCTTTTCCTTGTGGACCTGTCTCTGGCTCGTGCCTTTCTAACCGGCCAGCACAGATTATTAGAAAGTGGGGTCATCAACATTGTGCAACGAAGGCGTACGAGTGCGGGCGGGTATTATCACACCTGTTTTCCGACCCAAATGCCCTGCACCATGTACTGCAAGGTCATAGGTAAATATAAAACTAGAAACACAGGATCCAATGAGCAAAAAATGTTTGCAAGTTTCTCAGACATTCATAGTCTCCTGATCTCTCGGGACACTTTAAATGACACAATGACTCTCTGTCTGTCATTGATAATTGATGTTTGCAGATCCTATTTGAATTCCCAGGAAGCGCATGGTGTAATGGTTAAAGTCATGGGAAATGGACACGTCGCCCAGAGTTCAAATCCTGGACGTGATAATTGCATTTCACTTAGCGCTAATACCATTGGCAAAGGTATGAATTCTACTCTCCCTCCAGCTATGGGTAAATAGTAGGGCAGACTGGGTCAATTTATTAAGCGGAGTTCAACAGGTTTGAATTCAGAGTTTTCCTTCTCCTAGACCGGTTGCCTAACCAAGGTTAAAGAGCCCAGTCTGCCCCTAATATTTATCATAGCTGGAGGGAGAGTAGGATTCATACATTTCCCAAGGGTATTAGCGCTAAGTGAAATGCAATTACCACGTCCAGGATTTGAACTCGGGGCGACGAGTCCATTTCCCATGACTTTAACCATTACACCACGCGCTTCCTACGTGGTTTCTCAAAATATACGTGGTTCAAAGTTAACTGACCTGAAAAAATGTAACAGTTTTTAAACACTGAAAATTTCATTAAATTCAGTTAATTCCCTGATTTTTGGTATTTTTTTTTTCTTTCGGCGGAGTGACATAAGATGGTGGAATTTAGGTCCGTTAAGTTCAATTTAACCTTAGGTGATAATAGTTGATAATCTTACTTTACATTCTGTTTATTTCGTCTACTCGTCTGAACACCATGTTGTCTTTTGGGCTTCTGTTAAGGGTTGGTTCTTCTTCGTTGATTCTTCTCTAGGACATTGGGCTGGACATTGCTTTTGATAATACAAGACTTGGTGTTTCCTAATAACAAAGCTTTATTCGCAACCCTGTCCATGTTGATTCCGCCCCGGGTGGAGATACAACATCAGAGCGGCGAACCATAGGTCCACCCGCTCTGAAATCTGCATCGCGTCTAACTAAAACTAATTCCCACGTCTAAACCATCTACCGGAAGGTCAGTTGGAATGTCACCATTGTCACTCATCGGTCCCAGTAACTTTCCACGGACCCCGTCATTTTAAGTTAACGGACCCTACTTTAAAATTCTAACTTCAGGTACGTTCATAATTTAAGAGCTGCTCATAAATTATGTAACACCAGTTATATGTGTATTTGACCCATAGATTGAAATTTAACAGGCACTGCAGGTCAGGTGGACATGAGAATAATGGCAATAAAATGGTACTCCGTATTCCACAAATCTTATCTGTTATGGCAATTTACCATGCACGCATGAACTCTTCCTACTATAAATAGCAGTAGGTTCTGCACTTAAGCGAGAGTTAATATTTCCGCGGATAGCCGATAAGACAGTCTCGTGTGTCACCGTCTCATTTGTATATGTTTATACTACTGTTCTTTGTTAATATATTTGTTTAACTCATTTCCTCTCTTGAATCTTTATTCTGGCCCCTAACCCTATCAGCTGTAGTGTCATACTCAGGGCACACCTTTTAAGGGTATATCATGGAATACAGTCAGCTTATTCTAAGCCCCACTGACAGGGTTGGAGGGGATCAGAGTTGCATGTTTTTAATTGTCAGACGAGTAAATAGTATATTGACAACTGAAATATCTGTTTTGGTATAAACGTTACGGAACAGTTTGATACATATAGAACATGGGTAATTTTCACTTTTAGTTGTTAAAATTCCTAGCATAAAATTGTACGTGCGCATTATCTGAAAAGAACTTAATTGTTATTAAGAACACAATTTATGATATTTTTGTGTTAAAGCATGCAGTTGTATTGTTTTCGAAACGATTCTAAGATTTGTATATTTCACACGGACACTTTCAAAATGGCTACCGTCTTGTTCAAAGTGAAAGTCAGTTGGCTAAATTCCTAGCATAAAATTATCTGAAATGAACTTAATTGTTATTAAGAACACAATTTATGATATTTTTGTGTTAAAGCATGCAGTTGTATTGTTTTCGAAACGATTCTAAGATTTGTATATTTCGCATGGACACTTTCAAAATGGCTACCGTCTTATTTCAAAGTGAAAGTCAGTTGGCTAAATTCCTAGAATAAAATTATCTGAAATGAACTTGATTGTTATTAAGAACACATTTTATGATATTTTTGTGTTAAAGCATGCAGTTGTATTGTTTTCGAAAAGGTTTCTAAGATTTGTTTATTTCGCACGGAGACTTTCAAAATAGCTACCGGCTTAGTTCAAAGTGAAAGTCAAGGGAGGTTACTCTAATTGCCTTATTTGCTAGGAATTTTGACAACCAAAGGTGAAAATTACCGAAACAAGTCTGGTTGGTATATTTCTATCATAGAATGTGTGATACCGTATACAATAACGTGTCTGCATCAGCCACCAACCATGTGTGGTATCACAATTTCGCTGATTGAGGCGGTACTGCCACCCTTTTGCCATAGCAGCTTTTGACTATCGGACAGGGTATTTTAAGAAATTAATAAGTTCATATTTGCAATGAAGTTTGTGATTTTCTTAACAAAACGCATTTACTTTCGCCTATTAAAATATATGTATAGGTGAATATATGCATAATTAA
>CM042145.1:11576473-11583973 GCA_023376005.1 Doryteuthis pealeii | reverse complement strand
AAAGATGAAAGAAAAGCAGAAAAAAATAGATTAAATAAATAAATAAATAAATAAAGAAAGAAAGAAAGAAAAAAGAAAGAAAGAAAAAAGAAAGCACTAAAAAGAAAGGTAGAAAGAAAGAAAGAAGTCGAGAGAAAGAAAGAAAGAAAGAAAGAAAGAAAGAAAGAAAGAAAGAAAGAAAGAAAGAAGAAAGAAGAAAGGAGAGAGAGATAAAGAAAGAAAGGAAATAGAAAGACAGAAATAGGGGGAAATTAAGAAAAATGAGGAGGAAAAAAATGGAATGAAAGAAAAGTAAAAGAAAAAAATAGAAAAAGGAGAAGAAAATAAATACATGGAGAAAGGAAGTGGAAAATCAGAAAGAAGAAAAGAAGAAAAGAAAGAAGAAAAGAAAGAAAGAAAGAAAGAACGAAAGAAAGAAAGAAAAAAGAAAGAAAAAAGAACGAGATTAAAAAAACGCGGGAAATTAAATCATGTAAATAGATTGAAAGTCAAGAGGAGTAATTGGAGAATAAGGATTGGCGGGAAACGCAGGCAAGAAAAAGAAGGAAGGAAAAAAGGGGAAAAAGAAAGAATAGAGAAAAAGAAAAAGAAAAGAAAAAAAAAAAAACAATCAGAGAAACAGACAGAAAAAAAAAAGAAAGATGTAATACAAGTGATAAAAAAAGTTTTAAATTCAAAACGAAACAAAAGTAAAATAAAATAAAAATAAATTTATAAAAAGATTTTTAAAAAATAGGAAAAAATATTTTTCTGTTTTTGAAAATAAATAATATCAAAATGACATTTCAAGAATTTTACACTGTTGTTTTTTGCCCGACACAATTTCTCTTTTTCTAAATAATAATAATAAAAAAAAAAGAATCCATCCCACAAAAAAAAGATCATTTTCCTGCCAACATTACTACTAGTTTATGTGCGCATGCGTCGATTTTTATAAAGGCTATCTACACACAGGAAGTATAAAAATGGATTCAACTACCATTCTGACAGTTTATAGTTAAATTATTTCAAACCTAAAACTATTCTGTGACAGCTTTTTAAGATATTTTCTGCTATCATTTACTAAGCTGGGCCTGGTTTGGCACAAGGCAGTGGGACACCCAGTGAAGTCAAAAACATCCTAACAACAGTCTGTTAGCCTAATGAGTTAACCATTATAAAAGGTGTGTCAATTTTTTTCAGAATACAAGGTGTGTCATAAAAGTGCCGAGTTTGAAGCTGTATTTACCAAGATAGAAATGAACAATTTTTTTTCAGAATAATGTCATAAAAGTGCCGAGTTTGAAGCTGTGTTTACCAAGATAGAAATGAACAATGAATGGAACGTTAATTTTTTTTTCCAGAATACAAGGTGTGTCATAAAAGTGCCGAGTTTGAAGCTTTATTTACCAAGACAGAAATGAAGAATGAAGGGAACGTTAATTTTTTTCAGAATACAAGGTGTGTCATAAAAGTGCGGTGTTTGAAGCTGTATTTACCAAGATAGAAATGAACAATGAATGGAATGTTAATTTCTTTTCAGAATACAACGTGTGTCATAAAAGTGCCGAGTTTGAAGCTGTATTTACCAAGATAGAAATGAACCATGAATGGAACGTAAAAAATATTTTCAGAATACAAGGTGTGTCAAAAAGTACAAAAAATCTCGAAACTTTTTTGACACACCTTGAATTATGATACATCGTTTTTAATGAGATTTTATGGGTGAGCGAGTTAAACATTCGGACTTTTAATCGGGAACTTCGACAGTTAACAAATATTAAATAGGCCTTTCAATTATTATCTTACTTGGGTCAATCTCTTCTATCCAGGCTGAGTCCTCTTTCGTCTTATTGTTGTATACTCTCTTTCCTTGCTTTCTTACTTCTATTCTTCTAACATCTCTTCTGGTCTCTTCTAGCGTCTGGACTTCGTCTTGGGGACTTCGTGTCTGGTCTTCCATTGGGGATTTCTCTTTATCAGAAGCCCTGTGTCATTGATAGTTTTTAGATAATAACACAAGACTTCGATTTAACTTAGATCATATTTTATTCTGAAATCCCCACCAGACTACCTGCGCAGATTGAGTCGGAGCGTGCATAACACGACTTACCGGGTTTTTGGCCGATCTCCCTAAAACATCTCTTTCTAATCTAAACCGGAAGATGGTCTTCTCCACCGATTCTCACTGTATCCACCGGAAGAATCAGGATGAGGTCATGCCTTGTCACTCAATCCTTCAAGGCCGCCGGCTGTAACTAACTACACTACTGTACATAAATATTAGGAATCTAATAATTATGTAACATTCTGTCTTCTTGGGTTGTCTTGTGTTGTCGAATCTCTGCGTGTCCATTAATTGTTCTTATAAACTGACACGAACACAGTGTATTTTCGACGTCTTTTATTTGCCTAAGACCCATAACCTCACGCGTGGAGAATAGCCATTTCACGTCTGATCAGTAAGACACACAAGGCTAATCTGACTATCAAACCAAATATTTCTCGCGGATTGGGTGGCCACATGACCAAACCAAACCATGAGAAAACTGCTTCCAGGTCAGTTAGGGATCAGGACTTGTCTATCATACTTATAGGAACTTCTGATGAGCTCTTACAATTAATCGTTATTTTCTTTTTAATCCTAAACTTCATTACAAAATGAATAGGCAATCTATTATGTAACAGAGCACCCAGTGAGAGTCGACTTCACTAATAATATCATACTAGCCTAAATTATTATTAATAAGATGCCGACTCGAGTACTTTCGATCCTGTACATTCTCAGTTCCACGGAATTTATTCAACCAAGCAACGAATTTTTGGAAAATGTACACAGGGGAAATTTCATTATAAATTCGTCTCTCACACTCTAAGCATTATCCGTAACTTAGTGTCTGACACAAGGCCATGGATCATACTGTGAAGATCGAATTCACTACTTAGAAAAGTAGGCATAACTGGGTTGGAAAGGTGATCTATGGAAATTATGCAAGAGATTAAGATTTTACCATATCAGAAATAGTATATGCACAAACCAGAATCTGTCTTAGAAAACGAGACTTAAGTTTCTCAGGAATTTTGAGATACAAACGGACCACTCAATCTCGACTAGAAGACCAACAGGGGAATTTGGTAAGCAAAGAGTTTAACCTAACTTATCCTAACCTAATAATAATAATCATAACATTAATAGTATTATTTGGATTATTCTGACTATTGTCCTCATCTTCATTGTTATCTGTTAACATTTCAGCCGATGTGACCTCCGGCCTTCTTCAGGTATTTCTTATCGGACTCAGGAACCTTCTATTCGAACTCGGGAACTTTCTTGTAGTAATCGGGAACCTTCTTGTCGTAATCGGGGGCCATCACGGAACTTTGAACCTACCCCTTTATTCAGTCCCAGGGGTATCCTGTTCTCATTCCGCTAACCATAGCTGGGGTACAGGTGTTAAGCTTGTGTTAGTTATTATTATATATTACTGCTGCCCCTGACCAGGATTGAACCTGTAGTCTAGAGATAACTGTCACTTAGAACTGACAACCTAACTCCTTTAACCACTAGGCTATGTGCCCAATTCCGAGAAATAACATTATTAATAATGATAAAAGAATTCCTGTCACATGTCTGTGGCACATGAGATGAATTATTAAGATTATAAATGTTAATGTGTCACAATTAAAACTGTTGTTCTGTCACTAGGTCACTTATGAGTTAGTTTTTGCGTTACGTATTCTAAGCATCAACGACGCGGCGAGGTGGCTAGTTAGTTGGTTGGATGGATTTTACGGCATGTCAACCCTTGTTGGGGTATTTTATGCGGAAGATATTTTGTTTTATTCGTTCTTGTTGGGTATTAAATTTTTTAAAATTCAATTTTTTTAAACACATTCAGCTGATTGATGTAGTTTTTCTTCTGGCTGGCCTACACCGGTGTGTCCATGTGTAGGTGTCAACAAAGAACGTCACTTATAATTTCGTTCTTGTTTAGCGTATTCTAAGCATCACCTACAGGGTGAGAAGATTTTAAAAAGAATGATATACTGTTTGACCAGGAAAGACATTAAAACGTCAGGATAGAAAACTCAATAGGGTATTCAATTTTTTTCAAATTTAATTTTTTAAACATATTTGTAATACTCATTTTTAAAAATCTATTTAACCTTTAGATAGGACCCTAACATGTACTACCATTTGAAAGCGAGGTGGTTTTAAAAAGGAAGATATACTGTTTGATCACGAAGTTTTAGGATCGAAAGCTCAAAGAAATTTGCTTTGGAAATAGAAAAACTGCTTCCAGGTCAGGGATCCAGGACTTGTCTATCATACTTATAGGACCTTCTGATATGGATAATGGTGGCGCGTGGTCTAATGGTTAGAGTCGTTGGAGATGGACTCGTCAACGCGAGTTCAATTCCTGGACGAAGCTGTTGGCATTTCACATGGCGCTAATGCCCTTGGGAATGGTATGAATCCAATTCTCCCTCCAGCTATGGGAACATAGCAGGGTAGACTGGACTCTTTAACCATGGATAGGTAACCAGTCTAGGAGAAGGAAAACTCTTAATTCAAACCTGGTAAACTCCGCTTAAGAAATTGACCCTGTGTCGCATCCTGCTCATGCAGAGTGGTTGGTAAATATAGGACCTTATGATGAGTTCTTACATCTAATCGTTATTTTCCAACAAAACAAATCGGTCGAAACAGGATTCGTTCTTGTTGGCTATCAATTTTTTTCAAATTCAATTTTTTAAAAACATATTTGTAATACTCATTTTTAAATCTATTTATCCCTTACATAGGACCCTAACATATACTACCATTTCAAAGCGAGGTGGTTTTTAAAAAGGAGATATAAGGAAGTTTGACCACGAAATACATTAAAGATTTCTGGATCGAAAACTCAAAGAAATTTGTTTTGGAAATTGAAAATGTACAAGAAAACAAATCGGTCGACACAGGAGTCAATGTTTGTGACTGAACTGTAAGAAATCGGCTAATGTCATTTACATACTAAGGAAAATCAGCACGTATACATTAACAGAAGAAAATACGATTAACGTAGGCTGAAGAGAAATCATCATGGCGTGTGGACACCTCAGTGTCTGGTTCAGAGGTAGATAAACAAGTAAGCAGGTTCTGACCGCATAAACTGAATGCCACAGTCATAGACAAGAAGAAAGAATTTAAAAAAAGATCTAATTGACCCATAAATAAGACTTTAACAGGTACTACCACTTAGTTTTGGCAATAAAGTGGTATTCCATATTCCCCAGATCTCCATCAGATGCAATTTAGTGTCATACACAGGATACCCCCTCTTTTTAAAAACTTATCTGTAGGGGTTACAGTCAGCGTATTCTAAGCTAAAAAAATGGTTAGTGTGGCTCGACTAATATCCTTGTTCTTAAACTGACAAATTTGATATGAAGAAAAGAAAGAAGGTTTGAAATGTCTTTATGAAATTTGGCATAGTGGATTTGATTAAGGAATTTCTTTGTCTTTTTTTAAATAAGTGAACCTGTATTACTCAGGTCAGTCTGACTTGTGACCCAAAGGGAATAAGTTTTGCTGATTGATTTTTTTTAGTTGAATTAATAAATACAAATGACCGCCCTGTCGGCTGGGGCGTTAGAATGCACCGACTGCAATAAGGTAAGACTCCCCAATGGGCCACCTGTTGGCCGTGAGTGGCGACCCGTGATGCTTTAGAACCCAGGTGGATGAGCAGGACTTGCAATGCCCACTTTGGCCCTATCTTGGGCTAGACAGGCGGTGATCAATCGGCTGGTGTATTGCCCCGTGCGGTCCTGGGAATTACAACTCTATCTGATGGTGAGTTCCAGAGAACCTGCTAGAATAGGCTCAGGCCTACTTAGGGGAATGCACGACTGCAATAAGGTAAGACTCCCCCAATGGGGCCACCTGTTGGCCGTGGGTGGCGACCCATGATGCTTAAGGATAGAGCCCAGGTGGATGAGCAGTTCATGACATGCAATACTCCACTTTAGCCCTATCTTGGGCTAGACAGGCGGTCGGAGAGCCCCCCCCCCGATCAATCGGCTGGTCACGTCAAGCCCTAACACCTATATGATTGTCCCAACCCTATTGCCCTTATGGCAAGCCCCAACCCTTTTTTATCATATGGGTGCTAGAAGGCAGTGGCTGAGGGTCTCCATGTCCTGGGAATTACGTTAAACTCTATCTGATGGTGAGGTTCCAGATTTGGAGGTTTGGGGAACGTGAGCACCCCTTTATCACCATTGCCCCCTGGTCCACTGTCTAAATTCAAACCTGACGGCTTAGCTCAGTCGGTAGAACGTTCAACTAGGAACCACAAAGTTACTGGTTCGATACCGGCCCTCGCCAACTCAGCGTATGAGTAGCACAGGGATCTGTGCGGTAAAGTGACGAGCTGATGGTATGTGTGGCGCTCTACCTCAGATGCGAAAAATCTCCTTGGAAAGGGGATAGACTCCCTCGCTGTCTGGTTGATTCCGACTTTAGACCGTCCCATCGACTTTACTTTTACTTACTACTAGAATAGGCTCAGGCCTACTTAGTGATCTATTTCAATTTAAAAAAAAAAGGAAAGCTATGAATCCAACTATTCTCCCTCTACCTATGAGTAAATAGTAGGGCAGACTGGGTTCTTTAACCTTGGTTAGCAAACTAGTCTAGGAGAAGAAGATCTTTGAATTCAAAACTGGTCACTACTAGAATAGGCTCAGGCCTACTTAGTGATCTATTTCAATTTAAAAAAAAAGGAAAGCTATGAATCCAACTATTCTCCTCCCTATGAGTAAATAGTAGGGCAGACTGGGTTCTTAACCTTGGTTAGCAAACTAGTCTAGGAGAAGAAGATCTTTGAATTCAAAACTGGTCACTACTAGAATAGGCTCAGGCCTACTTAGTGATCTATTTCAATTTAAAAAAAAAGGAAAGCTATGAATCCAACTATTCTCCCTCTACTATGAGTAAATAGTAGGGCAGACTGGTTCTTTAACCTTGGTTAGCAAACTAGTCTAGGAGAAGAAGACTTTGAATTCAAAACTGGTCACTACTAGAATAGGCTCAGGCCTACTTAGTGATCTATTTCAACTAAAAAAAAAAGAAAGAAAAAAAAAGTTAAAGAGCAATTTGAAAAGAGCAGGACTGTGGGATATTTTACTTTCATTTGTGTTTTGTACATGGGGGTGATGGCCCGGAAATGCTGGTTGGCTGGTTGTTTGGGTTTTACGGCATGTCAACTCTTGTGCTGAAGATGTTTTTTTTTTTTTTTTTCTAAATTCATTCTTGTTGGGTATTAAATTTTTTTCCGAACTGATTTTTTCAAATTGATTTTTACTCATTTTTGGTCTATTTAATCCATAGATGGGGCCCCAAACTGGTTCTAGCACTCCGGGTAAGAATAGACCCGGGGGCCACGCACAAACCGTAGCTCATACGATGATCCGTGCAAATTATAATGATAATAAGCTTTCAGAAACTGAAAGAGAGAGAGAGAGAGAGAGAGA
>CM042145.1:11571473-11573973 GCA_023376005.1 Doryteuthis pealeii | reverse complement strand
CCTCTGACCAGGAGTGAAATACGACTGACTTTTCCTCAGCCCGATTCGTTAACCTCTCAGCCATTTGCCTGCTGCTGTTACGGGGCGGTGTTTAACTATTAAATACATACTTTTGTTTATATATTTTACGATCACCAGAGAGATCCAATCTGTAAACAGACGATCATTGCTTTACGCTGGTAAGTGAAAGTTAATTTAAGTCACCCCTAGAGAGCTCTACCGGATTTTGGGAGCATATAATATAATAATTCATCCACAAACACCGTGTTTCGACGTTTCCCGTTTCTTCAGTGTGGCTAGACACAACAACTACCTCTGACTCGGAGCGAAACAAAGCGCTTAAAAACACCTTTTCATGAATCAAAAAGTGTTCAGTGCCGGCCAGTGTATATTTACGAAGCCCTTCCACACGAGCAGGATGTGACACACGGTCAATCTTTAAGCGGAATTTAACAGGTTTGAATTCAGAGTTTTCTTTCTTCTAGACCGCTAAGCATAGCAAGGTGAAATAGCCCAGTCTCTCCTACTATTTAGCTATAGCTGGAGGGAGAGAAGTTGGATTCGTACCTTTCCCAAGGTATTAGCGATATGTGAAATGCAAACATCCTCGTTCAGCATTTGAACTTAGGTGCCGTGTCCATTTCTTTCGGCGATAAGCATTACGCCGCGAATGCCTCCGACACCGGCCAGTAGAGCAGAATAAAAGCTAAAATAATGAATATTTACTCACCTCTCATTTGTATTGCGTTATATTGATCACTGCACTAGCACTGCTGTATTATGTGTGTGCAAAAGTCTCCAGCGTATTTACTATATATAATGCAAAAACGAGTATAGGAAACTTCTACACGCACACAATATACGAGGTATGTCAGAAAAGTTCCAGACTGGTGTCATTCTTCAATGTGAGGGTCGTCGTACACTGCGAGTTCTTGCCACAGGACCAGACGATCAACCAGGATGTCTACAAAGAGATACTGTGGCGTTTGTTTCGTTCAGTGCGCGAGAAGCGGCGAGAGATGCTGCAAGACAACTCGTGGGTACTTCATCATGACAACGCACCTGCCCACACTACCCTGAGTATCCGAGAGCTCCTGGTCCGGAAGAATATTATTGTGCTTGACCAACCTCCCTACTCACCCGACTTGGCTCCATGTGATTTTTCCTTCTTCCCCAAGCTCAAGGAGGTCATCAAGGGAACCCATTTTGAGGATGTGCACGACCTTTATTTATTTATCCTTTCAACATATCGTCGGATTCATTTCCATTTCCAACACACATACACACACACACACACACACATATATATATATATGTAATTATTTTATTAAAATAAAATAAAATTTATTTTATTTTATTTTCAAAACAGAATATGCATTTTAGAAATTTAAAAATTTAGAAATAAAAACAATTCCGGCTATGAACTAGAACGTTTTCATCTGTACCACTTTCGTCTTATAACGGTCCACTCATATACACACAACTCGCTCTTGATGAAGCCCACTTCAATAAAGGGTCGAAACAGATTTCTGTCAGCGAATTTTAACATCATGTGTTTGTTTTTTCTAAATAATTTTCAAAAATTAGGTACGACTTCCAATTAAGCACATATTCTCCCAAAAATTGTCGGCAAAAAGCCATATCCAAACACACCGTGTTTACAACTTATCATATCGTCGTGTAATAAAAGTCACTACAAGAGGAATATTAACCTACTCTAAACAAATCGTAAAATCTAAGAGGTCCGTTTAGTGTAGGGGTTATGGTACCCGCCTGTCAGCTTGGCAGTCCGGTTTCAGATCACGCACAGGGCGGTCTTCCTATCTATAGCTCTGCTGATGAGGCCTAATAGGCCGAAATGTACATACAGAGATTGATTTTTCTCGATTTGTTTAGCCATACATTTAAATAGGCATTCCCGCCTAATTAATTATTAATTCATTAATTTTCAAAAATTAGGTACGACTCCAATTAAGCACATATTCTCCCATATATATATATATATATATATATATATATGTATGTGTGTGTGTGTGTGTGTGTGTGTGTATAAGTGGGCGTGTATGTCCATTATATATCTGTGCCTTTGGTGAGTGTGTGTCCGTTCTTGTCGAGTAAATCACCAAGGTCTTCCTTCCGCTGGGGTGGAGTGATGTTGTTGGTAAGGGTAGGGATCGAGTGGGCTTGAATGATAGACAGATGAAAAGTTAATAGCAGTCGGCAAAGCTAATTTTCATTTGTTACTGAGACACACACCCTTTCGCACGAGATTGGGTCCCGTTGTGATTTTTTCGTCAGTAGTCACGTGGTAGCCTTAGTGTCAGAGTAAGATAGGGTAAGATAATAGGAGGAAGAGAAGAGAGAAGAGAGAGAGAGAGAGAGAGAGAGAGAGAGAGAGAGAGAGAGAGAGAGAGAGAGAGAGAGAGAGAGAGAGGAGATGGTGATCCGTTAATATCAAATGCAATAAAGACAAAGCAGAAATAGAATTAAGAGAAAGAAC
>CM042145.1:11551473-11566473 GCA_023376005.1 Doryteuthis pealeii | reverse complement strand
CCCGCCTTTTATGCCCGTTTTTGCAAGGAAGTCTTCTGGGTGCCATAACACGCTTTAACACCCTGAAGACCATCAGCCAATTCTAGCAACGCTTAAAATGTTATTATTGTTAATTGCATTAATCGTTGACATATCCGAGCCCCAAACTCTTCCCGCCTGAAGGAGTTAAACGTCATCTTCAGTCATTTTGAAGCTTCTGGCAGCAGAAGGTTACAATAATCGCTTTCCTTTCTAAAAATGTCAAAGGAACTGGGTCCTGTACGTCCGTGGCAATATGCCGATAGGACTTAGGAAATTTCGCACCTAACCACGCACTAATGTGTGACTCTCTCTCTCTCTCTCTCTCTCTCTCTCTCTCTCTCTCTCTCTCTCTCTCTTACTTTTTGGACCTGTATTCTGGTTTGATCGTAAGGGCGCATCTCTAGTAGCGTATCTTGAGCAATAATAGCCTGGCTGGTCCTATCCTTTTCTAGCCCTGTGAGTTAGGGCTGTAGAATACACCGATAGCACCTCTGCAGAGGGGTAAGACCCCGCCCCAATGGGGCTACGCGAGCCCCATGGGGTAGCTGAGCATTTCATAACATGCAACAGTCCTCTTCGGCCATTACTTAGACGGGTGGTCAGAGAAGCCCCCTCCGACCAATCCGCTGGTCACGTCAAGCCCTAGCAGCTATATGATTGCCCTGATCTTATTGCTCTCATAGCAAACATTCAAGCGTTTTTATCATAAAAGTGCTAGAAGGCGGTGACTGTGGGTCTTAGTGTACTGGTGTGAAGTTAAACTGCATCTTAGGAAGTTCTAATTTTGAAGCTCTGTGGAATGTGAAATACTCTTTCATTGCTATTATTCTCAGGTCCACACTGACCCGGAGCGGCAGTAGCTGTTAGACTCCCATATGGGCTAAATAGAAAAAATGATTTTTAAAATTGTGTCTAAAAAATTAGTTAAAAAAAATTGAATACCCAGAATGAATAAAAAAAACATCAAGGCATGAAATAACATATCCCTCTCGAAGTCTAAAACTGGTTTGAATTCAAATGTTTCCTTCTCCTAGATCTGTTGCCCAATCAAACCCAATCTGGTCGACTATTTACTCAGAGCTGAAGGGAAAATTATTTGGATACTTGGGGACTATTCCAAGGGAACCAACTACAATTGGCACTACCTTCACCTTCATGTTCCACAATTTTCTTAGTTCTCTGGCAAAATCCACAAGTTCTCTTCTTGATTAATACTAGGTCTGGTCTCCTGGCTGGGATTAGGTGATTCGTCTGTATCTCAAATGCTCAGAATTTTATGAGTCCCACTATTATTATTATTATTATTATTATTATTATTATTATTATTCCTTTTGAGTTTTCACATCAGTGTTAGCTGATGGTCTTTCACTGGAGTCTGAGTGACAGCAAGTCTCCTCAGGTCTCCAGGACTCTTCTGAGTATTCTGGCAGATTGCAGCAGTGCAGTGTTCTGAATGGTTTCAATCCTTCCTCTGATATCCAAACTTTCCAAACCTTTTTCTAATCCTTTTGGACTGTTCCAAGTGCACCAACTACAATTGGTATAACTTTCACTTTCATATTCCATAACTTTTTCAGTTCTCTGGCAAGGTCCAGATATTTGTCAATTTTTTCATTTTCCTTCAGCTTCACCCTGTGATCCGCTGGCACTGCAAAATCCACCAGTTGACAAGTTCTTTCTTTTTTGTTAATCAACACTAGGTCTGGTCTTCTTGCTGGATAAGGTGATCCGTTTTAATTTCAAAGTCCCAGAGAATTTTGTGCGTTTCGTTCTCAAGAACAGATTCTGGTTTATGCATATACCATTTGTTTGTGGGTCAAAATTTAATTTCTTGCATAATTCCCAGTGGATCACCTTCCCAACCCAGTCGTGTCTAGTTTTGTATTCTCGTTGTGCTAGTTTGCTACATTCGCAGAGTATATGGTTAACAGTCTCATCTCTATTACCGGAAAGTCTACATTTACTATTTTGTTGGGTCTTATCAATTTTCGCTTTGTATTATTATTATTATTATTATTATTATTTTCACTTCTTTTGAGTTTTTCACATGTATTTCACTGAAGTATTTCACTGGAGTCTGAGTGACAATAAGTCTCCTCATGTCTCCAGGACTCTTCTGAGTATTCTAGCCGATTGCAGCAATGCAGTAGTCTGGATGATCTCAATTCTTCATCTGATTTCTAGATCCTCCAGTCTTTTTTCCAAGTTTATTGGGACCGTTCCAAGTGCACCAACTACAATTGGTATCACTTTCACTCTCATAATCCACAAAATTTTCAATTATCTGGCAAGGTCCAGGTATTTATCCATCTTTTGATTTTCTTTCAGCTTCACCCTGTGATCTGCTGGAACCGCAAAGTCCACCAGTTGACACGTTCTCATTTATTATTATTATTATTATTATTTGAGTTTTCACATCAGTGTTAGCTGATGGTCTTTCACTGGAGTCTGAGTGACAGCAAGTCTCCTCAGGTCTCCAGGACTCTTCTGAGTATTCTGGCAGATTGCAGCAGTGCAGTGTTCTGAATGGTTTCAATCCTTCCTCTGATATCCAAACTTTCCAAACCCTTTTCTAATCCTTTTGGGACTGTTCCAAGTGCACCAACTACAATTGGTATAACTTTCACTTTCATATTCCATAACTTTTTCAGTTCTCTGGCAAGGTCCAGATATTTGTCAATTTTTTCATTTTCCTTTAACTTCACCCTGTGATCCGCTGGCACTGCAAAATCCACCAGTTGACAAGTTCTTTCTTTTTTGTTTATCAACACTAGGTCTGGCCTTCTTGCTGGGATAAGGTGATCCGTTTTTATCTCAAAGTCCCAGAGAATTTTGTGCGTTTCGTTCTCAAGAACAGATTCTGGTTTATGCATATACCATTTTGTTGTGTGGTCAAAATTTAATTTTTTGCATAATTCCCAGTGGATCACCTTCCCAACCCAGTCGTGTCTAGTTTTGTATTCTCGTTGTGCTAGTTTGCTACATTCGCAGAGTATATGGTTAACAGTCTCATCTCTATTACCGCAAAGTCTACATTTACTATTTTGTTGGGTCTTATCAATTTTCGCTTTGTATTATTATTATTATTATTATTTTCACTTCTTTTGAGTTTTTCACATGTATTTCACTGAAGTATTTCACTGGAGTCTGAGTGACAATAAGTCTCCTCATGTCTCCAGGACTCTTCTGAGTATTCTAGCCGATTGCAGCAATGCAGTAGTCTGGATGATCCCAATTCTTCATCTGATTTCTAGATCCTCCAGTCTTTTTTCCAAGTTTATTGGGACCGTTCCAAGTGCACCAACTACAACTGGTATCACTTTCACTCTCATAATCCACAGAATTTTCAATTATCTGGCAAGGTCCAGGTATTTATCCATCTTTTCGTTTTCTTTCAGCTTCACCCTGTGATCTGCTGGAACCGCAAAGTCCACCAGTTGACACGTTCTCATTTATTATTATTACTAGCAAATATATGCACCCCCGGGTGCAAGTATTTAAGTTTTAATGTAATAATATATTATATTAAATTAGAAAGGCTAATAATTCTAAATAAGAATGCAGATAAAAAGATATGAAACAGTGTGGGTGTATAATAGAAAAATAGAAATGAAACTTACTCTTCCATCACTGCCGTCTTTCATTGCTGAATTTTACTTATTTAACTATTTAGTTAAATTAGGAAATAAAGAATAAAATGACAGTTATTTTTTCTTGTTAATGGATTTCATTTAAGATTCATTGAAGAGATTTTTGCTTATATTCATTAAAATAAAACCAAACAATTAGAAATCAATAATACTAAGCACATATTTAATAAAATCACATTTTTAATATAAATATGCAAATTAGCCTTCCCATTCACACTGTAAACCGCTATTCTTTGTATATATAAATACAATTGCATGTTATTTGTATGAAGATATGGACAACACTAATAAAAAGGTGAAGCAATTTTATTAATAATCGAGGTTTAAATAAAAATAAAATCATGGAAAATGTGATGTAAATAACGAAGGGAATTGTGACTTGAGTAGTAATATAGTTTCGGTTACAGACAGAAAAACACACAATGTCCATTATAATAAGATTATTATTATTATTATTATTATTATTATTATACTCCATGCAAGCTTTTCACACCAGTTGTAATTGGTGTTTTTTCACTGGACTCTTAGTGTCATCAAGTCTCATCGGGCCCCCAGTCCTCTTTTATGTATTCTAGTTGATTTTACTAGTGCTGTAGTCGGGATGGTTTCGATTCTTCCCCAGATCTCCAGTTTCCCAAGTCTCTTTACCATGCCTTTGGTGACCATTTCACCCCCTTTATGTTCCACGGCTTTTTATAAAGGATAAAAAGTGACTTTCTTCTGGCTACTCTATCATAATAATTCTTACAAGAAATATCCCGCATTGCTGTTTATGATAAATAGGTTTGAGAGTCTTCTATTAGAACAATACAGTCGGGGCAATCAAATAGGTGCTAGGGCTTGACGGGGTCAGCCGATTGAGGTCCTCTCCGACCGCTCGTCTATCTAGCCAATGTAAGGGCCAAAGTGGAGGGTTGCGTGTCATGGACCACAGGTAGTGTTACGATTTTTGTGGCCATCTTTAGACTTCAAGCAAGAGCGCTGTCCAGCGGAGATCCCTTGTGTTAAGCAGAGCGCAATCCTTAGTGAAGAATCCCTGCTTAGTGTCCCTTAATATTGGGTATGATCCTTTGGTTGTTCCTTGGTGCTCCTCAGTCTTGCAGGTCGTTCGCCAATGCAAATGGACGCCTGTCAATATCAGCCGATTAAGTAGTTAACCAGCTACGTATTCGGTCAGTTGATTGGCTGAAGTTTAAACCACCTCGCTTAGTCTATAAATTTAAGTGATGGATTGCAGCATGGCTTATATATACCAAAATGTAGGAAGTGCGTGGTGTAATTGTTAAAGTCATAGGAAATGGACTCGTCGCTCCGAGTCCAAATCCTGGACGTGGTAATTGCATTTCACTTAGCGCTAATACCCTTGGGAAAGGTATGGATTCTACTCTCCCTCCAGTGTAAATAGTAGGGCAGACTGGGCTCTTTAACCTTCGTTAGGCAACCGGTCTAGGAGAAGGAAAACTCTGAATTAAAACCTGTTGAACTCCGCTTAAGAAATTGACCTTGTGTCACTCCCTGCTCGTGCAGAGGGGTTGGTAAATATGTATATATACCAAAAGGATCAAACAGGTTGTCCCGTCGGTGCAGAGGTGCAGTCAGTGTATTCTACAGCCCCAGTCGACAGGGCGCTGTTCGTATCAGTTTGTATACTAAGATAGGTACATACGTTCTCTAAAATATTTATCAAGCATGGTTTCACTTTAGACTCTTTTTTAAAATTTATTTTCTTCTTTAATGATATCTTCAGCCATCTCCAGTCAACAACAGGAGGCAACCAAGTGTGCAATGCTAAAAAATAATCTCAAATTTATATGTTTGTTGAAATCTAATATCAACACGACTCTTTCTCGCCCAAGGGCGCCATGATGTTTCTTAGTAAGCCTCTGCTGCTGCTGCTGCTGCTGCTGCGGCTACTTTGAAAAACAACAAAACCAAACCCTAAGGCTTTTCATTTTTCTCCCCTCTCCCGCTGGGGATATGATATCATACAGACAGGCTCATATGGAAGACATCAGGCCCAACTTCATCTATAAAACACTTCCTCCTTCTCCTCTGGCTTCTACTCTTTAACAGACATAACGGTGTGCCCGGCGCTCAGGAAGCAGACGCGTGTTGAAGCGTTGAAAAAGGTAGTCTCTTTACCACCATGCAACCACCGCGTCAAATAACAAAATGTGTAGCCAAGTGGTTCGTGCATTGGACGTAAAAAAAGAAGAAAAAAAAAAGAACAAAGAAAACAAACAAGAAAAAATAAGAGATCTATAGTGCAGCAAAATCTGGGCGTAAAAATAAAAAATCTTGGCCCAATAACAAACAATATAAGTCCAGAAAAAAAAAACAAAAAAAACGGCGCATTAAAGCGTGAATTTTATTAGAGCAATACAATTTAAATGTTTCAACCGATGCGAGTGACAATTATATAAAAATGCAAGACAACTGCACAATTTTTCCCAATTCCTCATATTCCCATATATATATATATAATTTACCAACCCCTCCGCACGAGCAGGATGTGACACAAGGTCAATTTCTTATTCGGAGTTCAACAGGTTTGAATTCAGAGTTTTCCTTCTCCTAGACCGGTAGCCTAACCAAGGTTAGAGCACAGTCTGCCCTACTATTTATCCATAGCTGGAGGGAGAGTAGCATTCATACCTTTCCCAAGGATATTAGCGCTAAATGAAATGCAGTTACCACATCCAGGATTTGAACTAGGGGCGACGATTCCATTTCCCATGACTTTAACCATTACACCACGCGCTTCCTCGTGATGCTTAAGGACGAAATCCTTGTGGTTGATCAGTCAATGACATGAACACTTCACTTTAGCCCTTATTTAGGCTACATGGGCGATCGGAAAGGCCCTCATCTGATCAATCATTTGGTCACACCAAGCCCGAGCACCTAATTACCCTTGTGGCAAACTCCCAACCCTTTTTATCATATATGTGCCAAAAGGTGGTGACGTTAAACTGAATCAAATGGTAATGTTTCAATTCTTGAACTCTGGGGAGTGTGGAGTACCTTTTCATCACCATTACTCCCAGGTCCACAATGACCCGGAGTGGTATTACCTGTTAGGGTCCCATCTATGGGTTAAGTAGAAAAAAAATCAGTTTTTAAAAATCTATCTAAAAAATGAGTTTAAACATTTATTGAATACCCATAAAGAATGAATAAAACAAATCGTCTTCGGTATAAAATAACCCAACAAGGGTTGGCATGCCCAGACTGTCCTACTACTTACCAATAGATGGAGGGAGATTAAATTCGTATGTTTCCTAAGAGTATTAGTGCTATGTCAAATGCAAACAGACTCGTCCAGGATTAGTACTCGCCATGAACCTATAAAAATTATTCAGTAAACAGTTAAGCTGTTTTGGTAAAAAATAGCGGAATCTTTTATTTAGCATATCATGTATATTTGGTCCAAAGAATTTTCTGCGTATTTCAAATATTTGTATTTATTCAAGAAAATACAAATGAAATATAGTTGGAGTTGAGTATGTTGATTGGCTGGTTGTTTTGTTTTACGACAGAGTCATTTTGATATCAAGTTGTTTTCAATACCTGCCTTTGCTTAAATAGTCACTCATCTAAGTATTGAACAGGTTCATCATTGCTAATGTTTGGTGGTCTAGCGGGAAGTGGTGCGTTGAACGTGACTTGACCGTAAGCATGATGCCCAAAAGTTTATGGGTGTAGAATAATCATACTAGGTCCAATTACCGTCGAATTGGCAAGACAAGACAGCAAGCAGTCGTAACCCAATACGATTCTGGTATGCTGTCAAGACCACTGCAAAGTGGCAGGATTTATGGAGCCTCGGAGGATCATACAAACCAAGCAGCCAATCAGGACTCAGGGAATGGAATCACCCAAATGCATGAGTGGACTGTTCTGAATTCCCATAAGTACCAGTTGTCTTGACACTGGTTCAGTTGTGCTTGGCCAGTCAAATTGTTCAAACCAATTGTTGACTGACTGACTTACTTCAATAAGGGGGGGGGTTGTTACGATTTTGTGGCCATTTCTAGGCTTCAAGTAAGAGCACTTTACTGTGGAGATCCCTTGTGTTAAGCAGAGTGTGATCTTTAGTGAAGAAACCTTTGGCTGTTCCTTTGTGTCCCTTAGTGTTGGGTATGATCCTTTGGCTGTTCCTTTGTGTCCCTTAGTGTTGGGTATGATCCTTTGGTTGTTCCTTAGTGTTGGGTAAAATCCTTGCGTTGAGCAAAGTCCTTGGCTGCAGGTCAATGTCAAATAATCTGCAAATTAACGGCTTTCAATATCGGCGATTAAATAGTTAACTAACCACGTTTTCGAGCGTGTTGATTGGCTGGGTTTAATTCACGTGACCACGCCTAGGTCTATAAGTTTAAGTGGTGGACGACAGCACACCTTATATATAAAAATATTCTAACAGCGGAAAGAAAAAAGTGGTCGTTTGTGTTCGGTAATTTCCTAACTAGTTCCATTCACTGTTCTTTACATCTTATTATAATGGAGATTGTCTGTTTTTCTGTCTGTAACCGAAACTATATTACTACTCAAGTTACAATTCCCTTAGTTATTGACATCGCATTCTCAATGATTTTATTTTTTTTATCTAAACCTCAATTATTAATAAAATTGTTTTACATTATTATTACTGTTGGCCATATCTACATACTAATAACATGCAATTGTATTTATATATACAACAAAATAGTGGTTTACAGTTTGAACGGAAAGGCAATTTGCATATTGATATAAAAAATGTGATTTTAATAAATATGTGCTTAGTATTATTGATTTCTAACTGTTTGGTTTTATTTTAATGAATATAAGCAACAATCTCTTCAATGAATCTTAAATGAAATCCATTAACAAGAAAAAATAAGTGTAATTTTATTCTTTACTTACTCTTTTAAGTAAATACTTAAATTAGAAAAAAAAAAACAATGAAAGACGAGAGTGATGGAAGAGTAAGTTTCAGTTGTTCTATCTTTTGATTATACTCCCTCTGTTTCAAATCTTTTTTTATCTGCATTTCCCATTTAGTTTCATTAGCCTTTCTAATTTAATACAATATTTTATTACATTAAAACTTAAATACTTGCACCCGGAGGGTGCATATATTTGCTAGTACTAATAAATACATTCAACCATTGCCTTCTGTCATTGTTACCATCATAATGCACCAGTCTCTTTATGCTTTTAACACACTTTTAAAAAATCACAGATTCTGGAAAAGAAGAATGTACAGATGATGGGGGAGGATTGGGGAAGGGTTGGGAATTATCAATTCAAAATCAATTCAAAAAGAAAAAAAATTAATTTAAACAACATAAAACAAAAAATAAAATCAATTCAATATTTACCCTTCCCCTAAGGGCCCCTCCCCCAGAACGTATGTTGCATTGTCCTTTTATAACTTGAGGTTCTAAGGTTGTCTTTTTCTATTCGGCTGGTTGGCCATCTTCTTTTGGGTTGATTTTCCTTGGTCTCTTCCTTTGGTTGATTCGGGCTTCTTTTGTGTTGGGTTCCGGTCGTAATAATGAACACAAGTCTTAGTTTCTTTTTTTCTTAAACGTCTTTATTAAACCGGAAAGCCCAAAAGGGTGAGAGAATGGCTTACTTGGGTACAGACAACAATTACGTCTGCTCCCATCGACGAACCGCCAAAATCTGTAAACTCTAACTCAGTTCCCTTCACACAGTTTGCTTTAGCCTATGAGAAATAATCGGCTAGGTCAGTGAAAGGCGAACTGCTGGCAATCACTCTATAATGGTCATTCTATGATTCAATGGTAACTTTCCATTCATGAATATCGTTATTTAATTTAATCACACTACAGTACACAATTCGTAGGCTACCCACGAATTATGTAAGACATATAGTGTAGCTAAGTTAAAACGGTCGCGAAAACCGTTGGACAATATATATATATATATTTATATATATATAATTGATAGCTGATAAACCAGAGATCTTTTGATTTTCCTGGACGAAAAGGTCACATGTTCGAATGATTCCGAAAGTTTTAGTAAATAGTACGGCAGACTGGGCTCTTAAACCTTGGTATGGCAACCAGAGAGTATTGTGGTCCTATGCTGTTCACGGGAACAAATGTGGTACTATTACATACCCAAATTGACATCGGGCACACAATTAGTGAGAGTGAGAGTTCTCAGATAAGAGATTTCTTCAGTGATATAGAGAGAGATATTAGAGAGAGAGAGAGACAGATTGGAGACTTACTTGGTTAGGAGTTGGCCTTACTTTATCACTTGTTGACATCTTTACTCTTCCAGTTGCCAATTTTTCGTTACTTATCACGCCACCACTCAAACTTAAAACGGTTGCGAAAACCGTTGGATAACATATAATTGATAGCTAATAAACCAGAGATCATTTGATGTTCCTAGGACGAAAAGATCACATGATCGAATGATTCCGAAAGGTTTAGAGACAGAATATAAGGTAACTTTAGTCAAAAGAGAATCGCCAAAAGTCGAGCGGTCGATAATTTCCATCTGGCTCCCAGTAGTTGAAAACGGGTAAGATGGAAGTCGTAGAGAAATAAAATAATGTGTGCATAAAATAAGTGTTACAGCACAAGAAGTTATACACCTTACTTTGGCTGTACATATTTGCTTTGAATGAGTCTCCGGAAAAATTTATGGGTCCCAACTAAAGTTTCTTAAATTGTAGGTTTTTTTTATTTATAATCTGGGGAAACAACTAAAGCCGTCTAACTCCTACCCTATCCTGTGTAATGCGTTTCAAAGAAACTATTGAAATGTATTTATAGTTAGCTTGAAATGATGAGGGAAGAAAAAAGAAATACATTGGGACGCAGGGATACGATTTTACTGCGTCCTTTCAGATTTTTGTGCGTCAGGGACGCAGGACGCATACCTATTAGCATCAATGAATATACTAATTGTATAACCTTCAAATGGATAAGAGTCCCCCACCAAAAAAGGTGGCCTGGGTAGGACACTAAACTGCATCTAGGACAAGGAAGTGTTTGTTTCAAAACCACCGTTGCCGAGCGGCTTTATATGATTCTGAGGAAAGCTAAGGGAGTAAACCCTGAAAACAAATCCGGAGCCGGAGTCCCTAAAATTGTGCAATGCTGAACTACAGCAATTCCTGCGACACTGCTGTTGCCAAACTGCATTGATTTCTTGCCTTTCCTTTGGACCACAGTGGCAGTGTGGAGAGAAGGGAGATCTGCTGTTTGGCCAACATATCAATCCGCCCAGGCTATGTAGTTTTCAAAAAATCCATTTGGACACTACTCCATCGTCTTTCGCAGACAGAAGGATGCCAACAACAACAACAATAAAGCCACACATGTCAGTATGTAATATTTATCGTTATTGAAAATGGACACGGCGACACGAGTTCAAATCATGGGCACGGCTGGCTGCATTTATGTTGTGGTCAGCTGGAAGTGAACGCTTTGAAAGCAGAAATAAAATGACGAAAATAAGCAATCTGCGCATAGGATCAGCACAGGTAGAAAACAAAAAAAAAATTAAAAATGATAATTTTCAACCAATCAGAAGCGTTCGCGCCTAAAATAAAGAGGTTTTTCAATTAAAGAAGTTTTTCTCGAGCCCAAGGAATCCTATAAAAACGAAGGTTTTCGAAGAACAGTTCAGAAGACCAACTTGATTAAGATATCGCCATCAATACCGCAGCCCAACAAGAAGTAAAAATCTGGTATGTTTAATTTTAACTAAAATTACTTTTCTTTATGACTAACTTTTATATATTTATTCTAATTCGTTGTTATTGTTGTATCATTTTAGTTGACGGTGTTATTGAGAATCGACTGTATCAAAGAAACGAAATCAAGCACAAGGGTTAAAAAAGACTAGAAAAACGAAAAATAAATCAGTTGGTTTGGTTTGTTGGTTTATTTTGTTTTACGGCATATCAACCACAGTAGGTCATTTAATGCCGACTAAGTTTTGAAATCACTTCATTCGTAATGGATGCTCAATTTTGTTTATAAACACATTTTTTCTATTTAACCCATGGATTGTACACTAACAAGTCCTACCATTCCGGGTCGGAGTGGACCAGGGAACAATGGTGATGAAGAGATGCTCTACATTCCCCAAACCTCCAGAACTGGAACTTCACCATCAGTTTAACGTCATTCCCAGGAGATGAAGACCCTCAGCTACTGCCTTCTAGCACCCACATGATAAAAAAGGTTGGGGATTGTCATAAGGGCAATAGGGTTGGGGCAATCATATAGGTGCTAGGGCTTGACGTGACCAGCCGTCTAGTCGAAGTAAGGACCACACTTGTGTGTTTACTAGTCATGGACTACTCAGCCACAATGGTTCCATCCTTAAACATCACGGGCCGCCACCCACTGCCAACGGGAGGCCCCATTGTGGGGTCTTACTCCTTTACAGAGGTGCAGTCGGTGTATTCTAAAGTCCCAGCCGACAGGGCTGTAAAATTCAAAGTCTATAATTGAACAACAGCTCCGACACGTTGTGAGACAAAACATTTAATAGGTGTACAGCACATGGTAACAATAAGATACATAAAGTACATAGATACATAAGATACAAATAAGATATAAGAGTAGAGATAAAAGGACACATTCATGAATGGTAAATACAAGATACAATATTTAGGTATAAACGAGATACCCAAATGGACATAAAATATAAATGTTACAGACATGGAACTAAAGGATAGTCCATGCTGTATAAAAGACTTACAGTAATGTAAGGGGGTCCAAAGCCCCACCGAGAAGGGGGTAGACATAAGTCTAACCCATGTGCTCGTTCAGAGAAAGTAAGGAAAGAGAGAAGGAAGCCTTTTGAATCAGCTGCTTATCTACCAGAGGTCCCCTGGTGGCCACAAACGGCAACACAGCGGGAAGATAACTCTTCCAGGCAAAGGGAAGATAATCGCCTACAGGGCTGAAAAAATCAGTTGGAATTCAAAACTCTTCATTCTTCATTGAGACTGGTACAATATGTGCCCTGTTCTTCATTACCGCACAGAAGAACTGTTTAGGCTCAAGAGAACCGACAATACGAGAAGGATAACAAAAAGACGATGATAAATGACATATGCTGGTCACGGGACCAAATGTGGTACTATTACATACCCAAATTGACATCGAGCACACAATTAGTGAGAGTGAGAGTTCTCAGATAAGAGATTTCTTCAGTGATATAAAAAAAAAGTAAAGAAGTCGTCAGGCGGCCTAATGTCGGTATCAGCCATGCAGCGAGGGAGTTGATCCCCTTTTCACTAGCGCTAGACCAAGGAGATTATTTTTAGTGCCTTTTGTGGAGCGCCACACCTACCATCAGCTCCTTACTTTACTGCACAGATCCCTGTGCTACGCATACGCTGAGTTGGCGAGGGCGGGTATCGAACTAGGAACTTTGTGGTTTCTAGCCGAACGCTCTACCAACTGAGCTAACCCGGTCCTATATTCAGTGATATAGAGAGATATATTAGAGAGAGGCAGATTAGGGACTTACTTGGTTAGGAGTAGGCCTTACTTTATCACTTGTTGACGTCTTAACTCTTCCAGTTGACATGTTCCTGTCTAGTTTTCTTCTAGCTGCTTCTTCTTCCATGCTGACATCATCATTCAAATTTTTCTGTTACTTATCACGCCACCACTCAAACTTTTCCGTAACTAATCACTCAGACCACCATCATGGTTCCACGTCATGACCATTGTGCCACAGAGTGAGAGTTCTCAGATAAGAGAGTTCTTCAGTGATAGAGAGAGAGAGAGAGAGAGAGAGAGAGAGAGAGAGAGAGAGAGAGAGAGAGAGAGAGAGAGAAAGAGATTATAGACTTACTTGTTTAGGAGTTGGCCTTACTTTATTACTCGTTGACATCTTTACTCTCCCATGTGCTATGTTCCTGTCTAGTTTTCTTCTAGCTGCTTCTTTTTGAGTTCCTCTAAGGGCTTCTGGTGGACTTTGCTTGTGTTTAATTAAATGAACTACAAGACATTTTTTTGTTACTTGATCAAGTTTTTATTTTATCTTTATGCCCATCTCACCGCGCGGGGAGACTAGCCTTAACTCTTTGACGGGCCGAGCAGAATCTCAAAATTCTTACCTCTCACTCCTCCTTTCTCCTCTTCGCCACGTACCATTCCACGTCCAATCAAAACCATGCCACGCGTCTATGCTGACATCATCATTCAATTTTTCCGTTACAATACACACTCCACCACTCAAACTTTTCCGTAACTGATCACGCCACTCAGACCACCCTCATGGTTCCACTTCATGACCATTGTTTCACAGTATGAAACTTATATTATACTTAGAATAGGAGAGAACGTGAAATTTTGAAACTACTGCCAAATATGACCATAAAATTGTCATTTCTATCGCAAGGTTCAGGATTCGATACTGGTCCTCGCCAACTCAGCGCATGAATAGCACAGTTTGGGTAATCTGATATGTGTGGTACAGTGGGGAGCTTACGGTAGGTGTGGTGCTCCACCTCAGCCCAAAACAATTTCCCTGGTCTAGTGCTAGCGAAAAGGGGATAACCCCCTTGTTGTCTGGCTGATATCGACAATATGCCACTTCGCTGACTTATATGGATGAAATAGCGCGTGGTGTAATGGTTAAAGTCATGGGAAATGAACTCGCCGCCTCGAGTTCAAATCCTGGATGTGGTAATTGCATTTCACTTAGCGCTAATACCCTTGGGAAAGGTATGAATCCTACTCTCCCCCCAGTTATGGATAAATAGTAGGGCATACTGAGCTCTTTAACCTTGGTTAGGCAATCGGTCTAGGAGAAGGAAAACTCTGAATTCAAATCTGTTGAACTCTGCTTAAAAAATTGACCTTGTGTCACATCCCGCTCGTGCGGAGGGATTGGTAACTGTATATATGGATGAAATAGCGACCCCCCCCCCGTACATAAATGTGTGAGGCATCGCGAATGTCATTTTCAAAGCATACAGACGTCTAAATAAATATGTTACGATTCATGAGAGGTGATGAATTGTGAACAGACCTGTAAGTTAGAAATATATAAATCAAGGGCCGTAACTTTAGAATCAAGGAGTCCCCATGGAAAATTAGCGGTGGCTATTAATAACCATCGACCCCTTAGAGGCGCGCGATTTTGGCCCATGATAGACACGTGATATAGTTTAGTTAGTTATTCAGATTCGAGCCAGATTTCAGAGGGTGTAGAAGAAATTGTCGGCTCTGACAGGATCCATCTCTTCCCGCGGTTGAATAATCAATATGGGCTAATAAAACTTGATCAAGGTTTTGTTGTGGTTGTAAATAATTAATACAGCTCAGCCCAGCCC
>CM042145.1:11508973-11546473 GCA_023376005.1 Doryteuthis pealeii | reverse complement strand
TGCCCATTAGGTTGAGTGCTGCAGATGCGGGTCCCCAATTGGGAAGTCGTTGCCCTGGAGGTGACCTTGCCCTCTGTAATCCTGCGATAGGCGTCAAGACAAATACAGGTTAGGTGGCTGCGCGTGAATTACCATTGACTAGATGATTTGGCATTCTCTGTTAGTGGCGTCGGCTGGTGGCCTAGGTGTAGAGATTTCGCTCTTCACTCTGTGGTCACTGGTTCAATCTCTAGTGGCGGAGATTGTGGTATGCACTGCTGATGAGACCTAAGGAGGTCGAGACAGCTGTCCAGTACTCCGGATGTCGCACATGGTGATTGTCGAGTTGTCTGGTCATGGTAATTTAATTCATTCACCTATTTGGGTAATTATATATATATATATATATATATTATATATATATAATAATCGAGATAAAGACGGATCACGCTTACAGTCAGGAGACCAGACCTAGTGTTGATTACCAAAAAAAAAAAAAAAAAGAAAAAAAAAAAGGAGAACTTGCGGTCCAGCAGGGAGAATATGAAGAAAAAGGAAAAGATAGACAAATACCGGGACCTTGCCAGAGAATTGAAAAATATGAGGGTGAAAGTAATACCATTATGGAACGGTCCCCAAAAGCTTAGAAAAAGACTTAAGGAACTGGAAATCAGAGGAAGAATTGGGACCATCCAGATAACAGCATTATTGGAATCAGCTGGGATAGTCAGAAGAGTCCTGGAGACCTCAGGAGATTTGTTGTCACTCACACTCCAATGAAAGACCATCAACTAGCACTGGTGTGAAAAACTAAATGATAATAATAATAATAATAATAATAATAATAATAATAATAATAATAATAATAATAATCTAGTGCTGATTAACAAAAAGGAAAGAACTTGTCAACTGGTGGATTTTGAAGTTCCAGCAGATCACAGGGTGAAGCTGAAGGAAAATGAAAAAATGGACAAATACCTGGACCTTGCCAGAGAACTGAAAAAGTTATGGAATATGAAAGTGAAAGTGATACCAATTGTAGTTGGCACACTTGGAACGGTCCCAAAAGGATTAGAAAAGGGTTTGGAAAGTCTGGATATCAGAGAAAAGATTGAAACCATCCAGAATACTGCACTGCTGCAATCTGCCAGAATACTCAGAAGAGTCCTGGAGATCTGAGGAGACTTGCTGTCACTCAGACTCCAGTGAAAGACCATCAGCTAACACTGATGTGAAAACTCAAAAGGAGTGAATAATAATCGTAACCATACAGGACAACAGCATTTTAAGAACAGTTAAAATATTCGGAAAAGTCCTGGAGACCTGAGTAGATTTTCTGTCATTCAGACTCCAGTGAAAGGCCAATAGCTAGCATTGGTGTAAACCCCCCCCCCCCCCAAAAAAAATAAGACAGAAGAAAAAAATGCAAGGACTAATATGATAAATTCAGCTGAAATATTACAATTGACATTTTTATTTTACCTTTTATGACTTAAATATTATTCTGCTTTTTTTTGGTTTTTGAGATCTTATGAAAATAAACAGTGTAGATTGTTATCAAAAAAGATTAGATTTCAGATTTTCTTTTCTTTGTTGTTTTTTTTAAAAGAACACTTCAATGATTAAATACAAATATTTTTTACAAATATTTCTAAATAGGGCAAGTGTTTTAGCTTAAAAGACGGTGTTTGGAAGTAATATATATATATATATATATATATTATATATTATATATGTGTGTGTGTGGTGTGTGTGTGTGTGTGTGTGAGGGGGATAAATAAAGGAAGCAAAATGTTGAATGGATAAAATGGTTTAATGAAATGCCAACATATGTTTCGGCCGAGATTTTATCCATATACACATTGTATTCTATTTATTATTATTTTAAATATGAAATAAAAGAATAATAACAATAATAAAATAATAATAATAATAATAATAATAATAATTAATGACCATGCACAAGGCTCTCCACCCTAGAGATGATAGAGATAGATTGTATGTGTCAAGAAAGGAAGGGGAAGAGGTCTTGCCAACATAGAGGAATGCGTAGAAACACAATCCAACAACTTGAAGATTACACAAGGAAGAGCAAAGACAAATTACTTATGGCGACCAACAATAGTAGAAACGGCAGATGGACAAACAGAAGAACGACAAAGACTAGAAACAAAAATGGGAAGAAAAAACAATTATATGGACGCTTCAAACGACAAATAGATGAGGTTGCACATCAAAAGACTTGGACATGGTTAAGAAAGGGAAACCTCAAAGAGAAACAGAATCACTTATAATTGCTGCACAAAATAATGCCATAAGGACAAACTACATCAAAGCGAAAATTGATAAGACCCAACAAAATAGTAAATGTAGACTTTGCGGTAATAGAGATGAGACTGTTAACCATATACTCTGCGAATGTAGCAAACTAGCACAACGAGAATACAAAACTAGACACGACTGGGTTGGAAGGTGATCCACTGGGAATTATGCAAGAAATTAAATTTTGACCACACAACAAAATGGTATATGCATAAACCAGAATCTGTTCTTGAGAACGAAACGCACAAAATTCTCTGGGACTTTGAAATTAAAACGGATCACCTTATCCCAGCAAGAAGACCAGACCTAGTGTTGATTAACAAAAAAGAAAAACTTGTCAACTGGTGGATTTTGCAGTGCCAGCGGATCACAGGGTGAAGTTAAAGGAAAATGAAAAAATTGGACAAATATCTGGACCTTGCCAGAGAACTGAAAAAGTTATGGAATATGAAAGTGAAAGTTATACCAATTGTAGTTGGTGCACTTGGAACGGTCCCAAAAGAATTAGAAAAGGGTTTGGAAAGTTTGGAATATCAGAGGAGGATTGAAACCATTCAGAACACTGCACTGCTGCAATCTGCCAGAATACTCAGAAGAGTCCTGGAGACCTGAGGAGACTTGCTGTCACTCAGACTCCAGTGAAAGACCATCAGCTAACACTGATGTGAAAACTCAAAAGGAGTAAATAATAATAATAATAGAAAAATATAAAGTATTTAGTATACTAAATAGCCGTAATTTGCAATTAAGTCAAAAACTGACCCGTGTCTTTCTTGACATTCTGCCTGTCACTTTCACTCTCTCTATGTATATCTTAATTATCTCCTCGTTATATATATTAGTTTCTCAGTGAGCGCAGAGAGAGGGTTAGATAGAGATATATTGGAGAGTTATGAAACGCATTTGTATCTTACGTTTCATAAACAGACATCCGGGCCAAAATCTTGGCTCTTAATAAATTTAGATTAGGTTTCCTTTCTTAGAAATCTTACAAAAATTATATCTTTTAATTCTCCGGTTGTATTTATTTAGTTATTCTATTTAATTCGCTTTGAATACTCACTTTTCCCTAATCACAAGTATCTACTCCGAGCTTAATGGGTGCCCAACGTTTTGTCTAACGTATATATATATATATATATATATATATATATCTTATTATAATGGAGATTGTGTGTTTTTCTGTCTGTAACCGAAACTATATTCCTACTCAAGTCACAATTCTCTTAGTTATTGACATCACATTCTCCATGATTTTATTTTATTTAAACCTCAATTTTATTAATAAAAATTGTCTTACATTATTAATACTGTTAACTATGTCTACATACTGACAACATGCAATTATATTTATATATACAACAAAATAGCGGTTTACAGTGTGAACGGAAAGGCTAATTTGCATATTAATATTAAAAATCGAATTTAATAAATATGTGCTTAGTATTATTGGTTTCTAACTGTTTGGTTTTTTTTTAATGAATATAGCAAAAATCTCTTCAATGAATCTTAAATGAAATCCATTAACAAGATAAAATAACTGTCATTTTATTCTTTACTTCTTTTTAACCAATACTTAAATTAGAAAAAAATACAATGAAAGACGAGAGTGACGGAAGAGTAAGTTTCAGTTGTTCCATTTTACCAAATTTTTATTACTCCCTCTGTTTCAAATCTTTTTATCTGTATTCTTATTTAGTTTCATTAGCCTTTCTAATTTAATACAATATTTTATTACATTAAAACTTAAATACTTGCACCCGGAGGGTGCATATATTTGCTAGTATATATAATGTAGAAAATATTTTCAAAAAATATAACAAACACAGGATGTTATGATCAGAGGAAACAATTTTATGTGTCTATACTTAAGTATTTCGGTATTAAACCATCATCAGGACACTGTTACAGTTTTTTTTTTGTGAGGGAGAAAAATGAAAAATGTTAAGTGTATAGTGAATGTGTGAATATAATGTAACAGTGTCCTGATGATGGTTTAATACCGAAATACTTAAGTATAGACACATAAAATTGTTTCCTCTGATCATAACATCCTGTGTTTGTTATATTTTTTGAAAATATTTTCTTCACATATTGTCGGATTAATTTCCTCATCGTTTTTCCATATATATATATATATATATATATATATATGAGAGTAAGTAAATAAACAATGTTTTTTATTGATATGGCTTTTAGCCGACAATCTTTGGAGGATATGTGCTTAATTATATATATATATATATATATATATATATATATATATATATATATAGAGAGAGTTTCATAATTTGCTTGAAGCATTGTGTATGTATCGGTTAGGAGGTTGATTTAGAAGGCTATTAGAATGCAGTTTGGAGTAAATAAATAAAAAATAATACGGTAACAATGGTGTTGTGTGTTGACCTGTATTTTTATTCTTACTTAAGAAAGAATAAAAATACAGGTCAACACACAACACCATTGTTACCGTATTATTATTTATTTATTTATTCCAAATTGCATTGTGATAGCCTTCTAAATCAACCTCCTAACCAATATATTATATATATATATATATATATATATATATATTATATATATATATAAGTGCTTAATTGGAGTCGTACCTAATTTTGAAAATTAATTAATTAATAATGAATTAGGCGGGAATACCTATCAAATTTAGGTATTCCCGCCTAATTCATTATTAATTAATTAATTTTCAAAATTAGGTACGACTCCAATTAAGCACTTATTCTCCCAAAAATTATCGGCAAAAAGCCATTCTAAACAAACCTCATATATATATATATATATATATATATATATATATATATAATCCAAAAATCTTCCTTACGACATAGAAGTTTTTTTAAGTGTCGTAGTTTGCAGAGCTCAATGTGTGCTCTTACTGTCAGAGTCACAGAGCAAAATTATATAAGTAAAAAATATAAGAGAAGATTTAGATTTTTTAGATTTAAAAAAAATCTAAATCTTCTGTAATATTCTTTAGCCCACGGTAGCTACGCCACTACCCGCTCACCACTATCTTAAAATTAATTCTAACATAGTTAAATGTCTCTATCTATCACAATAACTCCCATCTTGCTCTTACTCACATAGAGAGACTAACATATATAAGGAGGGGGTAATCAAGATATACATAGTGAGGGTAAAAGTAATATGCATAATGTGAGTGAGAGACGGATCCGTTTTTGACTTAATTGCTAATTACGACTAATTAGAACCAATCAAAGTGTAAAGACGTTGATTTTCGCGACTTTAACAAGGAAAATATTCTATCAACGAAATTAACGAAATCTATTTTGAATAATTCAAACTAGACCGACCGAACGAACGAGAATTTTCTTGCTAAAAATTGTTGACCAAAGCATTACAATTATTTTCTACGGCGACGAGTATACAGACCGAAAGATAGCCAAAAGAATGAAATAACAAGCCAAAATGTCAGTAAAAAGGAAGCCATGGGTTGCAGCGTGGTGGATGTGAGAAACGGCAGATGATCCCATACTGGGACAATGGCGGGGCTCATATGATGCTGGGCGGAGGAACCCTAAACGGGTCAATAACCAGAATCAAACAGTTCAGTTAGGAAACTACTGCTCCTCATCTCTAAGACTAGCGCCTATTGATGAGTCAACAGCCACCGATAGATATCTATGACATCTTGTCATGGATATCTGCGCTGAAAGCACGACATGATGATGATGATGATGAGAACCAATTAAAATGTAATCTTTTTCAAACATAACTCAATCCTAAAAGCAAGGTATATTTTAGTATAAGTTTTGTGCCATTAAACTAAACAGGAAAAAAAAGCCTTTAGGAAATAAAAAAAAAGTGATTCTCTCAGCTTTAGTATATCAATAAATCGTCGGGGCGGCCTAATGTCGGATATCGGCCATGCAGCGAGGGAGTCTATCCACTTTTTACTAGCGCTAGACCAAGAAGATTATTTTAGCATCTGAGGTGGAGCGCCACACCTACTATCAGCTCCTTTACCGCACAGATCTCTATGTTACTCATACGCTGAGTATATTAATTGATGAAGTTAAAGATATAAATTTTGTTCGTGAATATTTGTATACGTATAAGCGAGATCACGTTAGAATGCACCGACTGCACCTCTGCAGAGGGGTAAGACTCCCCCAATGGGGCCACCTGTTGGCCGTGGGTGGCGACCCGTAATGCCTAAGGATAGAGCCCAGGTGGATGAGCAGTTCATGACATGCAATACACCACTTTGGCCCTATCTTGGGCTAGACGGGCGGTCCGAGAGCCCCCCTCCGATCAATCGGTTGGTCACGTCAAGCCCTAGCGCCTATATGATTTTCCCAACCCTATTGCCCTCATGGCAAGCCCCAACCCCTTTTTATCATATGGGTGCTAAAAGGCGGTGGCTGCGGGTCTCCATGTCCTGGGAATGATGTTAAACTTTATCTAATGGTGAGGTTCCAGTTTTGGAGGTTTGGGGAATGTGGAGCACCCCTTCATCACCATTGCTCCCTGGTCCACTCTGACCCGGAATGGTAGTACCTGTTAGGGTCCCATCTATGCGTTAAATAGAAAAAATGTATTAATAAAAAAAATTGTATTATCCATTAAGAATTGATTTATTTCAAAACTTTATCGGCATTAAATGACCCACTGAGGTTGATATGCCGTAAAACAAAACAAACCAAACCAAACCTAAGCGAGATCAGAATTTGCCAATTTTTCTTCTCGAATGCTCACCCCCAAACACTTGTATGCCTTTTACCGCCCCCAAATTATTCCCTTATGTAAGTCACCGCCCCCTCAAAATTCCTAACGCCCCATTTCAAGAGGACGGTACTGATCCCGTTGGGAAACAGATTGGAGCGCCATTATTTGTGGATGAATCAGTTTTAATTTGCTCGTTTCAAAGATGCTGCTTGTCGTGTATTAATATGTTTTGCAGTTGTAAGAAGAGAGAGAGGTTCATTATCATTATAAACTAATGATACAAGATATTTTGAATCTAACTTAAACGAGTCCTGTTTAAGTAATTTTAGTCATTACCTCCTCATATACTTCTAAGGCCCCGCCCCATGAGAGGGCGGTAAGGCCCCCCCCGTTGGGAAACATTTGCGTTAGATTTATATAGTTTGTGTTTGTTTGTTTGTTTACTTCTTTCTTTCTTTTTTTTATTTTATTTTCCTGCATTTGCTTTTTCCTTCCTTTTTTTTTCTCTTTCTTTAGTTCTCTTTATTTTCATTTATATTTTGTGTTACATTTTCTTTCTTTCTTTCTTTCCTTCTTTCTTTCTTTCTTTCTTTCTATCATTCCTTCCTTCTTTCTTTCTTTCTTTCTATCATTCCTTCTTTTTCTTTATTTCTTTATTTACAGGTTTATTATTTTCTTCCTTTTTTCTTTCTTCCTTTTTTCTTTCTTTCGTTTTTTCTTTCGTTTTGTCTTTTTTTTCTTTCTTTGCTGGCTTATAATTTTCTTTCTTTCTTTCTTTCTTTCTATTTTGCTGGTTTATTATTTTCTTTCTTTCTTTCTTTCTTTTCTTTCTTTCTTTCTTTCTTTGCTGGCTTATAATTTTCTCTTCTTTCTTTATTTGTTTAGTTTTTCTTTATTTGCTTTTCTTTCTTCTTTCTTTCTTTCTTTCCTGGTTTATTGTTTTTTTCCTTTTCTCTTTCTTCTTTTCTCTTTCTTTCTTTCTTTCTTTCTTTCATTCTCTCTTTCTTTCTTTGCTTGCTTATCATTTTCTTTCTTTCTTTCTTTCTTTCTTAACTGGTTATTATCTTCTTCCTTTTCTTTTTCTTTCTTTCTTTTTTCTTTCTTTCTTTCTTTCTTTCCTACTTTATTTCCTTCTTTCTTTCTTTCTTTCTGTCATTCTTTGATGTTTTCTTTTCTTCCCCTGTTTGCATTTTCTTTCTTTCTTTCTTTTCTTTTTCGTTCTTTTTCTTTTTTTTAAGCATTGCGCATATTTCCTTTCCCGAAAATTACTTTCTTTCTTCCCTTCTTTCTTTCTTTCAATACATACATATATATATATATATATATATATATATATATATATATATATATGTTTGCTTTCTTCTAAATGTGTGTTTTTCTAAAATGTTCCTGAAGTTTGGCAAGACCATCAATCATAGTTCGCGTGGCACTCATTTCAAATTCATCTTGCCATCCCTTTGACACATTTCAAATCCATTTTTTTATTTCTCCAAAATCATCCATTTTTTTAAAACGTTTTTTTAATTTTTAAATCTGATGTGACTTCCACATTTATTGTGTGCTCTGATATTGTAACCCTGTGTCAAATTAAACATTTAGTCGACAGATTCCTTCTCTCAGTGTTGCCCTGTCAAGTGGGGCAGTAAAATAAACCGATTGCACCTCTGCAGAGGGGTAAATTCCCCCATAATGAGGCCCTGTTGGGCGTGGGTGACGACCCGTGATCTTTAAGGTTGGAATATTGGTGGCTACGAAGTCCATGACTTGCAACACTGCCCTTTGGCCCTTACTTAGGCTAGATGGGTGGTTGGAGAGGTCCCCTCCGATCAATCAGCTTGTCAAGTCAAACCCTAACACCTGTATGATTGTCCTGATCATGTTACCTTTATGGCAAACCCCAATCCTTTTTATCATATATATATTTACCAACCCCTCCGCACGAGCAGGATGCGACACAAGGTCAATTTCTTAAGTGGAGTTTAACAGGTTTGAATTCAGAGTTTTCCTTCTCCTATCCCGGTTGCCTAACGAAGGTTAAAGAGCCGAGTCTGCCCTACTATTTACCCATAGTTGGAGGGAGAGTAGGATTCATACTTTTCCCAAGGGTATTAGCGCTAAGTGAAATGCAATTACAACGTCCAGGATTTGAACTCGGGGCGGCGTGTCCATTTCCCATGACTTTAACCATTACACCACGCGCTTCCTTTTTATCATATATGTGCTAGAAGGCGGTGACTGAGGGTCTTAGTGTCCTGAGTATGACATTAAACTGCATCAAGTGGTAAATTTACAATTCTTGGGCTTTAGGGTGTGTGGAGTACCCCTTCATCGCCATTACTTCCAGACCCACTCTGATCTGGAAATGTAGTACCTATTAGTGTCCCGTCTATGGGTTAAATAGAAAAAAAAAATGATTTTTAAAAATGTTTTAAAAATGAGTTTTAAAAAATTGCAAACCCAACATGAATGAATAAAACAAAATGACTTCGGCATAAAATAACCCACACCAGAAACCGTTATTTTAAAGCAAACAATATGAAGGATCTATTTGAAAATGTCAACATGGAGGACATTCTGTCCTTTTTGAGGGAAATATAATTATTCCATAGAATATAGACATATACTTAATCAATACCATACAAAATGATCCCCAATGATGCTAACACATTGTTAAAACTAATTACTACAAAAGTATAAATATAGATACACAACATATATTACTTCCTAACCGTTAGGCATGATATAACCCCAGACGGGTTGACATGCCGTAAAATCCAGCTAACCAACCAACCAGCTTTCTCTCAGTAGTGGAATCAGTTGCGAATTATTCCAGATTTTTATATAAGTCTCGTCGAATATCATTTACATTCGGGAAGAAGAAATTGCAAATTCTTTGCTTTGAATCCATCGTCATTTCCAGAGACTAGATGCTGTTACGATTTTATGGGCCATCCTTTGGGCTTCAAGGAAGAGCGCTTGTCCAGCGGAAATCCTTGGTAAAGAATCCTTCGGTTGTTCCTTGGTGCTCCTCAGTCTTGCAAGTCCTTCGTCAATGATTGCAAAGGGACGTCTCTCAGTATCAGTGATTAAGTTAATCAACCATCCACGCATTCGGGCTGTTGATTGGCTGAGGTTTAAACCACGTGTCCTTGTTTAGTCTATACATTTAAGTGGTGTATTGTAGCACACCTTATATATCCAAAATATTCCAAACACCTACGATGGTTATGGAACCTAATTTACATTTCAATTTACCAGTCAAAGTTTTCAAAATCAAATTTAGCCATTCTACACATGGGTAGGTTTAGCTCAGTCGGTAGAGCGTCCCACTAGGAACCATAAGGTTCCGTGTTCGATACCAGCCCTCGCCAACTCAGCGTATGAGTAGTACAGAGATATGTGCGGTAAAGTGAGGAGCTGATGGTAGGTGTGGCGCTCCGTCTCAGACACCAAAACGATCTCCTTGGTCTAGCGCTAGCTAGTGAAAAGCGGATAGACTCCCTCGCTGATTGGCAGATACCGACTTTAGACCAGCCCGACGACTTTACATATAATCAATAATAAAAGATAAATGAGAAAATAAGAGGGGGTGTACCCGTGGCGTAGCGGCTAATGTGCTGGGACTGCGACCCTCAGGAAAGTTATGCCCCCCGCCCATTCCCCTCCAGCAACTTCTTGTTCAATAAATTATACCTATATATTAAAACGGATGTCTCTAACATACCTATCGTTCGTGTGTGTCACCCATTCATTTAGAAATATACGTGCGGTGTCGACTGCTTTTATCGAAGTCTAAGTGGGCATGACGAACATTCTAGGAAAAGAAAAAAAATTGAATTCAAACCAGCTGTTCTCAGCTTAAAGATTGACCTTGTGTCGCATCCTGTCCATGGATGGGGTGTGTCCTCGTGGCGTAGTCCATGTATGGGGTGAGTCCTCGTGGCGTAGTCGATAACGTGTTTGACTGAGACATTGTAGTAAGCGAGTTCGAAGCGTTATCACGTTCACTTTTGGGGCTAATACCGTTGTGAAAGGTAGGAACCCTCTCATTCTTCTAGCTATGAATTAAATACTAGCTCAGTCGGAAGAGCGTTCGGCTAGGAATCACAAGGTTCCTGGTTCGATACCGGCCTTCGCCAACTCAGCGTATGAGTAGCGCGGTAAAGTGAGGAGCTGATTGTAGGTGTGGTATCCACCTCAGACCCTAAAATAATCTTCTTGGTCTAGCGCTAGTGAAAAGGAGATAGACTCCTTCACTGTCTGGCTGATACCGACATTAGGCCGCCCCGACGACTTTACTTTTACTTTTACTACTATTCTTCTATAAGGATAAATTTGGAATTAAATAACCCACGAAGGTTTATATGTTATTAAACATAGAAGCTAAACCAAACCAAAAGGGTTCAAAATGAATTTTGCTACTCATACGCTGGGTTGGCGAGCGCCGGTATCGAACCCGTAACCTTGTGGTTCCTAGGCGGACACTCCGCCGACTGAGATGCATTGAAGAAATTATAGATTAAACATAAACATTGCTGCGAAGAGGTCATCTGAGAAAAGATGCTGGATTGTTCGGAAATTCTGTGCGTAAAATGTATTTTCAAAACGAAGAGCCGTTAGAATGCACCGACTGCACCTCTGCAGAAGGGCAAAACTCCTCCAATGGGGCCACCTGTTTGCCGTGGGTGGCGACCCGTGATGCTTAAGGATAGAGCCCAGGTGGATGAGCAATTCATGACATGCAATACTCCACTTTGGCCCTATCTTGGGCTAGACGGGCGGTCAGAGAGGCCCCCTCCGATCAATCGGCTGGTCACGTCAAGCCCTAGCACCTATATGATTTTCCCAACCCTGTAGCCCTTATGGCAAGCCCTAACCCCTTTTTATCATATGGGTGCTAGAAGGTGGTGGCTGCGGGTCTACATGTTCTGGGAATGACGTTAAACTCTATCTGATGGTGAGGTTCCAGTTATGGAGGTTTAGGGAATGTGGAGCACCCCTTCATCACCATTGCTCCCTGGTCCACTATGACCCAGAGTGGTAGTACCTGTTAGGGTCCCATCTATGGGTTAAATAGAAAAATGTATTTATAAAAAAATTGTATTATCCATTAAGAATTGATTTATTTCAAAACTTTATCGGCATTAAATGACCCACTGAGGTTGATATGCCGTAAAACAAAACAAAACGAACCAAACCAAACCAAAACGAAGAGGACCTGAAGGAGAAAGGTCCGCTAATCGAGATGGTTACCCAATTTCTCTACATCCTCCCATCCAATCGCGTTGGTTTTCGTATTCCTTCTGGCACACGTTGTACTGAGTCACCCGGTAAGAATGAAACTCCGTATATTATCAATGATCCGGAAGTCTCCCTTTGCCAAACATGGTTTTACAGAGGGCGTTCGTCATGGCACATTTTTTAGCTGCTATCAACATCATTTGTCCCCATTTGTCGTTTTTTTTAAAGGCTTGCCGGTGCGCGTGCATCCTATAAATCAACCTGCCACGACTTATAAGTGCGTGACTTCGTATAAGATGGCGATAGCAGTTTTCCCGCCGATTTAATGAAATGGCGGGAAAAAAGAGCGGTGAGGGCGAAAAGGTTGTAAGTGTCGAAAATAAAAAGGGAAAGGTAAAAATAGTGAGGGGTGCAAAATTTAAAAAAAAAAAGCAGAGATGAAAAAGAAAAAAAAAGATGGTACCATTTACTCATTGCAAGCAAATTAAATTAGTAAACCCGTTCATATACCTAGGTAGCAATATCTCATCGACTAAAAGTGATGTGAACATACGCATTTATACATATTTACCCCCCACCCCCGCACGAGTAAGATGTGACACAAGGTAAATTTCTTGAGCGGAGTTTAACAGGTTTGAATTCAGAGTTTTCCTTCTCCTAGACCGGTTGCCTAACCAAAGTTAAAGTGCTCAGTTTGTCCTACTATTTACCCATAGCTGGAGGGAGAGTAGAATTAATACCTTTCCCAAGGTTATTAGCGCTAAGTGAAATGCATTTACCACTTCCAGGATTTGAACTCCGGGCGACAAGTCCATTTCCTATGACTTTAACCATTACACCACGCGCTTCCAACACACGCATATATATAAAGCATGGACAGGTTATCGATCATATGGAAATCTGATCACTTTGGGTTAAATAAAATAAACAATTTGAAAAAATTGTGTTTAAAAGATTGTTTCAAAAAATAGAATACCCATCAAAAATGAATAAATCAAAACGTCTACGGCATGAAATAACCCAACAAGAGTTGACATGCCGTAAAATCTAACCAACATCTTTTTTCCAGGATTTTTTGATCCGTTTTCATCTCGAAATCATGGAGAATTTTATGCATCTCACTTTCTTGGACAAATTCTGGTTTGTGCATATATCATTTGTCAGTATGGTCATACTGCAGTCTCTAGCACAATTATTATTTTTAAGTTTTCACATCAGCATTAGCTGATGGTCTTTCACTATAGTCTGAGTGACAGCAAGTCTCCTCAGGTCTCCAGAAAAAATCTCATAATAATAATAATAATAATAATAATAATAATAATAATAATAATGATACCAGACCTAGTGTTGATAAACAAAAAAGAAAGAACTTGTCAACTGGTGGATTTTGCGGTTCCAGCAGATCACAGGGTGAAGCTGAAGGAAAACGAAAAGATGGACAAATACCTGGACCTTGCCAGAGAACTGAAAAAGTTATGGAATATGAAAGTGAAAGTGATACCAATTGTAGTTGGTGCACTTGGAACGGTCCCAAAAGGATTGGAAAATCTGGAAATCAGAGGAAGGATTGAAACCATCCAGAACACTGCACTGCTACAATCTGCCAGAATACTCAGAAGAGTCCTGGAGACCTGAGGAGACTTGCTGTCATATAGACTCTAGTGAAAGACCATTAGCTAATTCTGATGTGAAAACTCAAAAGGAGTAAATAATAATAATAATAAAAAAGGAAAAGATAGACAAATACCTGGACCAGTCCAGATAATTGAAAAATATGAGGGTGAAAGTGATACCAATAGTAGTTGGGGCACTTGGAAAGGTCCCCAAAAGCTTAGAAAAAAGTCTTAAGGAACTGGAAATCGGATGAAGAATTGAGACCATCCAGATAACAGCATTATTGGAATCAGCTGGGATAGTCAGAAGAGTCCTGGAGATCTCAGGAGATTTGTTGTCACTCAAACTCAAATGAAAGAACACCAACTAACACTGGTGTGAAAAACTAAATAATAATAATAATTGCTGAGAATGATTCATATAATAAAAAATGAATAAAGATAATATTACTCTGTTGTTTGAAACATGTTTGTATTACGATTACACTACTCTGCATACACACATATATATATATATATATATATATATATATATATATATACATATGTGTGTTTGTGTGTGTCTTTGTTTATATTTAGGCAAGGAAGAAAAATATCTGGGGGTACACGTTGAAAAGTATTCAACATACCAAAGTTTCCCGAACAAACGTTCAGCTGAGACTTCAATTCACACAGAACCAGGCTGAAGAAAAAAAGAGGCAAAATATTTTGACGAGTTGGGGTAAGCAAAGTAGACATGAAACAAAAGATATATGCAAATCGCATATTGTATATCCCTGCTGAAATTCACCCCGTACGGGCTGGATTTTCAATTATATTAAACTGGCCTTTTTTTTATTTGCAGCCATAAACACTCCATTATGTTTCTGCGAAGACTTAAACGTCGGTAAACGTCTTTGAGAGATTAATGTTAATGACTTTTTGCCTTAAATAAAATGTAAACACAACAATACAATTTCTTTTTAATTTTCAATTTTTTTTTAGGCCAGAATAGATATAAATCTAAAAATACTAGCAACAAAAAACGCCCTCCGGGTGGCGTATAAATTAACTTTTAAAAGATATTGCCCGAGGAGGGTAAAAATTCGATGTCTGGGGATTGTATTATAAGTAAGCAAAATTAATGTTAAAATTAATGAATGGATGAAATAAAAATGAATGAAATGATGGGGATAAATGAAAAATCCTTTCCAAGGGACCCTTCTCAAAAGTATTAAAACACTTTTTGAGAGTAGGGTCCCTGATAGAAAGTTTTTCTCATCTATTATTAGACTCCTTTGAAGCATCAAGTTAATATAATTATTCTATAATTATTAGAGATTATAAAATGAACGATATTATTTGTATGGATGTCTATAAACACACTGAGATATCTACCTAAATATAAAAAAGCTCTGAATGAAAGATAGATACATAAATAAGAATAGACTGATTGTGACTTGATAACTTCAAATAACTGTTCTTAATACAAATAATTTGTACACATTTATATGGTTTCAAGTATTCTACCTAATATTATCAATTTATGAGAGAGAAGAAAAAAAGATAAAATAAAACAATTTGAATTGAATGAATTGATAACCACAGACTTAACCCAAACTCAGGAGATTTGTTAGAATTGTCGCCATTGCAGAGGTTCCAATTGTTCTGTTGTTCACAGAATCCAGCTTGTAAATTATTAATATTAACTAGGAATAGTTAACTGAAGGTATATAATTGCAAGCAAATCCTTATTAAGTTGGAATCTGCTTGATGCCATATTATTGAGAATTCTGAGGTATGGGGGTTATCGTCCTTGTCTATGAGCTTCTGTTTCGAAACAACCAATCACAAGCTAGAATACTTTGGCGGCAAACCCAAAGTAGGAAAATCTTTTTCTGCTCGACCAACATCGAAGACAGACCACAAATTGAACGTTTCTCATATCCAGCATTACGACAGATAAGAGGTTGCAGGGGATCCGATAATTCACCCTACCTCAGGAGTCAGCTAAGTTTTTTTACAAATTACATACATTTGTGCAGACGCACTAAAAGTTTGAAACCTTATTGTTATATATATATATATATATATATATATATATATATATATATTATAAAATAATAAAATTCGAAGGCAATACAATGCGTAAAAAAATAAAGACAAAAAGATGTTTTATATGTCTAATCGATTTCAAAGCAAAGCTTTATCATCAGAGTTTTATTCAGAAATGACGTGCTTATGTTTTTTTATTTGTGTGGTTATAATTTCTCTTCATATTTCCTTTTCCTCTCCTTTTTTCCCTCTCTTTCTTCTTCTCCTCCTTTATGAATGAAATGGGCGAATAACTGTAATTTCTTATTTCTCTCTTCCTTTTTTTTCTTTTTTAAAAGTTTGTTGAGAACAAGGCTGACATCTGGTAAGATGTTGCAATATGTTGCGACCGTGTGGACATGTCAAAGTTTTTTTTTTTAAAACAAAAATGAACAAATAAATAAAAACCGTTAATAGAAAATTTTTTACATACTTAGCTTTTGTTTCGCTTTCACCTTTCCTTTCTTATTCTTTCTCCCTCTCTTTCTTTTTTTTGTGTTATTTTCTTCTTTTTTCTTTTTTTTATCCCCTTTGTTCTCTAATTTAAATTATTATTTATTTTTTTTATTTATAGTAAATAAGTAAATAAAAGATTATCTTAAATTATGTATTAGTATTGATAGAAAAAAAAAATTATTTTTTTATTATTTTTTATTTTAAGAAAATATCTTTTATGAGTACTTTTTTATTTTAAGAAAATATCTTTTATGAGTACTTTTTTCTCTTTTTCTTTTAAACTTAATATATATATATTCTTTTTCTTTTAAACTTAATATATATATATTCTGTAATACACGTATTTATTCCTATTTCAAGTTGTTCGTCTTATTCTTAACTCTTGACCTGTCTGTCACCATTCGTGGTTAAAACTTTATAATATAACTGCGTACAAATAATTTGTGTTAAGAACAGTTACTTGAAGCTATAATTGTTCATAAATAATCATTATTAAAATAAATAGTTACTTGAAACCATATAATTGCTTGCTCAAAAAGACTGACTTCAGCATTAAATAACCCAACAAGGATTGACATGTCATAAAACCAACCAGAATCCAGTTGGATAATTGTTGTGAGGTTTTAAGGGGTCAAATAAGAACAAGCAACGAGTAACGAAAAGTAGAAAAATGTATTAACAGAAAGTAGACAATACAATAGAGAGATGTGGAAATTACGTCCGACGAACAGAGTTATTGGCACTCGCATTGGCTTCCTTAAGCCACAATTATCCGTGTTTATTTATAGTAAGCTGTTGGCGCCTTCCATTGGTCTTATAGGGTGTGTCACCTATAACAATAATCCTTGTATACACCCAACTCTGTAGTGAGTTGGTAATAAAAAATAGGTCTTACAGGCAGAAAGTTCAACCAGTAAGTGATTTGAGGACAGTTGCAGTCAATCTTAAATACTTTCTATCCTCTTCTCTCATTGGCTAATTTTTACCAGAAGTGCCTGCTGAATTTGGAATGTTCATAAATAAAAGTAACGATTTTGTGTACATCTTATAACTTATAGATCATCCAAGATGTACTAAAATCTTTTTACATATTTGATTTATTTGTAATATTGAAATTGTGAATTACGGAATATATTTTGGTATTTCGATCTTCGCAATAGTACTTAGTCACACACGGAGCAGTCTCCCATGTTTATAACCTTGCTGATGAGACCTAATAGGTCGAAATGTACATTCAGGGATTGACATTTTCTCGCTTTGTTTAGCTTTATATTTGAACAAATATGCCCGCCTAAATTCATTAATTATTAACTAATTAATTTTCAAAATTAGGTATGACTTCAATTAAGCACATATCCTCCAAAAATTGTCGGCTAAAAGCCATATCAAATAAACACATTGTTTGTTTACTTACTCTCATACTGTCGTGTAGCAAGTCAATAAAAAGTGGAATATAAATAAGTTCAAAACAAACGAAGAATCTGGTAATGGCCAGCCAGTGTAATGGTTAGAGTCCTCGCCTGTCAGCTTGGCTGTCGAGGTTTTGAGTCACACACGGAGCAGTCTCCCATGTCTATAACGTTACTGATGAGACCTAATAGGTCGAAATGTACATACAGGGATTGACATATCCTCAAAAAATAGTACTTACGTAAACACCTAGAATGTTGTAATTAAATTATCATACTGTGGTATATCCACAGGTTTTACTACGTATAAATAATTTCCTATGCGTCTTTTTTCAATCGTTAAAAAGGAAGAAATGTCTAAAAGATAATCGGGATAAAATCCCCCTAATATTAGGCTAAAATTTTATGTCTCAGAAATTCGCATGATGGGCGAGTATATATGGTAGTTGGGGTATAAGAAAAAGGAGGAGTCCCCCTGCTGTAGTAGCTAACGTGCTGAACTTTGATATAAGGTTTGGTTTGGTTTGGTTTGTTTTACGGCATATCAACCTCGGTGGGTCATTTAATGCCGACATAGTTGTGAAATAAATTCATTCTTAATGCATAATACAATTTTGTTTATAAACTCATGTTTTTCTATTTAACCCAGAGATGGGACCCTAACAGGTACTACCACTCCGGGTCAGAGTGGACCAGAGAGCAATGGTGATGAAGGGGTGCTCCACATTCCCCAAACCTCCAGAACTGGAACCTCACCATCAGATAGAGTTTAACGTCATTACCAGGACATGTAGACCCGCAGCCACCACCTTCTAGCACCCATATGATTCGAAGGATTGGGGGTTGCCATAAGGGCAATAGGGTTGGGAAAATCATATAGGTGCAAGGGCTTGATCGGTGGGGGCCTCTCCGACCGCCCGTCAAGCCTAAGTACGGTTCTAAGTGGAGTGTTGCAGGCCATGGACTGCTCATCCACCAAGACTCCGTCCTTAAGCATCACTGGTCGCCACCCACGGCCAACAGGTGGCCCCATTTGGGGGAGTCTTACCCCTCTGCAGAGGTGCAGTCGTTGCATTCTAACGCCCCACCGACAGTGCAGTTCAATATAAGATTAAGCGAGTTCGAACTCTAGTGTTTAGTTTCGGAATAATACACTTGGAAAAAGTTAAGAACACCCCTCCGCCCATTTATAAGTTAAATAGTGTCACTACTACTCTTCTACGAGAAAGGCTTTAGTATTAGATAACCCACACATGTTGATATGCCATTAAAGAAAGAAACGAAACAAATGGCAAAGTAGGAATCGTGACCCTTCGGTCACAGACATAAGTGTGAGCCGTCAACATGAATACGAGAAATATTTCTAATTCTTAACCTTTACATTTTGAAAAATTGGCGCATCACAGTCTTCCTGCTTCTGTTTGCTGTTGTAAGTTCATAAAAAATGCCCAGTTACAACGCAAAGGTTATGACATGACATACTGGAAAACCGAAGCCAAATTGAAATCGGATCAGTGTCACTGCTTAATTACAGCCGAGTGGCAAGGCCGTCAGTCCACCCGGTCACTCGGGGTCAGGTTTCCTTCCAGTCGATCAGCCAACACCCAGCCACCCAACCCACCCAGTCGGTATCACATTGCCTGCACACCTGCACTAAATAAAAAAGAAACCACTCCTTCTCAAACCACCCGTTTCTCCACCCTGTTCCACCCAGCTTCGGGTACCTAACTGCCACGCCGGCCAGCTACCAATGTACCCGAGAAGGTGCAGGCCGGTTTACATAAATCTGTCCCGTTAGCGAAATGTTTTCGTAAACTTGTCTCCCACCTGTTAATTTTATTCCTGTACACGCCTAAAAGGGGGTATATACCCACAGCTCATGAGATAAAGATGTTGCTTACTTAAATTGTCGGCTCAGGTTCAAATCCAAGCAAGCTCCAGGGAGCCGACTACTGGCAATTTATTCTTTTGCTCCTGAAGATATAATTTAGCTGCAATAAAGGTAAATCTCCAGTTAGACCTTATATACACGAGTCATGGGAAATGGACTCGTCGGCCCGAGTTCAAATCCTGGATGCGGCAATTCGCATTTCACTTAGCGCTAATATTCTTGGGAAAGGTATGAATCATACTCTCCCTCCAGCTATGGGTAAATAGTAGGACAGGTTGGGCTCTTTAACCTTGGTTAGGCAACCGGTCTTGGAGAAGGAAAACTCTGAATTAAAACCTGTTGAACTCTGCTTAAGAAATTGACCTTGTGTCACGTCCTGCTCGTACGGAGGGTTTGGTATATATATATATATATATATATATATATCATTGAAAGGAAGGAAAAACTCAAAAAACATCATCCTGTAATAAATTTATTTCGACTAAAACTTAAGGGGCTTTTAGAAATTTAAAGTCGGTATCTGCTAATCAGCGAGGGAGTCTATCCCTTTTTCACTAGCGCTAGATCAAGGAGATTGTTTTTGCGTCTGAGGTGGAGCGCCACACCTACAAATCAGCTCCTTACTTTACTGCACAGATCCCTGTGCTACTCATACGCTGAGTTGGCGAGTGCCGGTATCGAGCTAGGAACCTTGTGGTTTCTAGCCAAACGTTCTACCGACTGAGCTAACCCGGCCCTTTAAATTTATTAATCCACTATTCTCCCTCCAGCTATGTGTAAATAGTAGGGCAGACTCTGAATCCGCTGGAAAAAAACTGACCTCGTATCACATCCTGCTCGTGCGAAGGGGTTTAGTAAATACATATACTAATCTTGGTGAGTAACTATAGTGAAATAAGTGAGCTCACATATTTTTGAACTAGAAGCGGCTACCTGGTGTCGCCTGGGTAGAGGTATGGGGGAGAGATAGTCTAGCAGATCCATTATTGTCTCCTATCTAAAATATTAAATGCAAAAAAAAAAAAAATTATGCTGTTATCATTTTAATTTTATTTTTTTAATTATCTTCACGAAATATAAATCAAATCTTCATTATTTTTGCTCAAAAACCAAGCCCTGGTGATATGTAATGTATATATATGTATTTACTTTGTCGTTGATTGTTTTATTTTCGAAGTTTTCTCCGGACATACATATACACACAACTGCCCTTTATATATGTAGAGATGATGAAAAAAATGAACAAGAATACCAATACGAAAAACGGGGAAAATACGGATTTGATATCTTATTATAATAGAGATTCAATGTCTGTAACCGAAACTACGTCACTGCTTACCACAAGATACCCTCAGTAATTGCTAAGTTTATCAACGCGTATTTAATTTATAGTCAAAATCATTAATCCATAGAATAAATCTTATTTATTAACGAGGTCTCTATGAAAACCTGAGTTAGATATGTCTCTAAACAGCACATGTTATCAGTGCTTTTAAAATCCTGCAATGTGTCTTATATATCACTAAGAATTAAAGGTTTACATAATATATGGTTTGATTAATTTTCATACTGGTTTTAACAAAACCGTGTTTAATGGGTAATTACTCGGTGTTATTGATCTAATATTATTGTTTTATTCTTTAACGTATTAAAATCAATCGTATGAATTATTTTATATGGAAAGCAGTTAAAATTTAATTAGGATAATCTTTTTTATACGCGTTCTTATTTAATTTCGTTAGTTTTGCTAATTTAATGTATTTCATTAAATTAGAATTAAAGTACTTACGCCAGGGGGGTGCATATTCTTGCTAGTAAATATGATAAATAAGGACAAAAATACAAATAATAAGAACAGACAATTAAGACAATCATGGGAAGAAGAGAGAAAGAAAGACGGAAAGAACTAACTAATTATGGTTCAAGTATTCCTATATAATACCAATCCTTTTAATATATATATATATATATATATATATATATATATGAGTATAGATGAAAGGATATGAAAACAACACAAAATGCTGTTAAAGTGAAAACATTTTATAACATATTCATAGTTGATATTGAACAATATTTCGATTTTATAAAAAATCATCTTCAGAGTACTATCAAGAGCGGAGACGAAAGTGATATGAATTCAAAACGAAAACCTTGATGTCGCAAAAAAGTTATGTGGTAGTTTCAAATATGAGCACTTCCGCCACACTTATCTCGGTCACCGAATCATGTAACTCTTATTGTAACAGTTTTTGAAAAAAGAAGATATATTCCAAGTTCGACACTAGATGAATTACGGAGTATAAACAAGCTCTGAAGATGATTTTCATAAAATCGAAATATTGTTCAATATTAGCTATGAATATGATATAAAATGTTTTCACTTTAACATCATATTGTGTTGTTTTCATATCCTTTTATCTATGCTCATACCGTCGGATTCATTTCCTTTCTTTTAACTTATATATATATATATATATATATATATATATATATTTGTGTGTGTGTATATATATATAAGCGTCAACTTCGAAAGGGTTACACCTGTCATATTGGAGAGAACATGGAGGGTTGGAAGTGTCTGACATGTGGTCGAGTTTTGCTTTCGAGGGCTGGCTATGTCAATCATAGGAAATCTCACCTGGGTCAATCCATGCAGATTCCAGGAGTAAATAATGTGTCTTGTGCTATATGTGGCAAGGTCTGTAAGTCGGCTTCTGGTCTTAAGAGACATATGGTGGTGCATAAGCATCAAATTTTATCATCTGGCTCATCTGATTCATCTGAACCATCTCATTCAACGGGGAAGAAGTCTTTTCAATGTCATATTTGCGTCAAACTTTGTAGATCTGCAGCAGGTTTGATGAGTCATTTGAGGGCTCATGCAAGGAAGGGTTCTGGTGGTGGAGTTGTGGGATTGTGAGGGACGGCAATGATCTGTAAAGATTATGCTATTGCCATATATATATATATATATATATATATATATATATATATATCAATACACGTGTGGAACGACACATTGTTTTTTTTCTCAATTTTCACGCGCAGGCCACAGGTAAAGATTCAGAGAAAAATAACGTAGCGTTCAACCGAAAAATATATTCAATTTAACTAAGGAATTACATCGACTTAGTTAACGTAGGGTAGGGTCCTGAAGAAATCATTTCATTTTGATTGAAACCATGGTAGACCCTGCATTCTTCCTCTGAAAATAGTGTTATTAGTATTATTACTGCACTGAACACTTTTGGGTTATTTACTGATGCCACAGCGACGGAAAAGTTAAAGCGGCAAGTGGATACTATATATATATATGTATATATATACTGCACACAATGCAGAAATAGCGGATATGTGGGAGAAACATCAACACCCTTTAGACTAAGACTAAATAACCACAAATCCACTATAAATCTCAAATCCCCGCATAGTACAATAGCACTTCATTTTAACACCTTATCACACAACCTTACACACCTCAAATGCATCTTATTAGAACACGCATTTCCAACAACGCAATCTAGAAAACAATCAGAAACTAAATGGATTCTAAAATTACAAATACACGTGAAGGGATTGAACGTAGACATCGGAATTCTCCGTTATTATAAATATTTCACAGACGCTGCCACTGTCGATAACAACAGAGACAAGGAAGCCGTTAAACAGTACTAACATTCATTTGATAAAGGGTATCTAACGAACCTGAAAATTTATGACAAAAAATAATAAAAAATAAGTGAATCCAATACTCCATGATATCGAGTTCATTCATTTATATATTTTTAATGCTTCGTAATAACGCCCAACTTAAAAAAAAACATTTTTAAAAATATATATAAATATTAATAAGTCATCCACAGACTCGTGTTTCGACGTTTCACGCCTCTTCAGTGTGGCTCGACACAACTATCCTTGGCTAGGGTCAAACTCAGACTGACCGCATGCTAGTCCGATATCTTATCCCCTGGCCCACTGACAGCTGAAGCGGGGACTGGTGTTTTTTAAACTATAAGTACATAGGTTTGTTTATGTATTTTACGGTCACTAAGAGATCAAATTTCCGATCATTGATTTTTTGCTTAGAAGTGAGAGTTAATTTAAATTACCAATTAGAGAGTTCATTACTAAATTTATGGGTGCATATATTAATAAGTCATCCTACAGACACGTGTTTCGGCGTTTCACGCCTCTTCAGTGTGGCTAGACACAACTATCCTTGGCTAGGGTCGAACTCAGACTGAGCGCATGGTAGTCCGATATCTTATCCCCTCGCCCTCTGACTGGTGTTTTTTTAAACTATAAGTACATAGGTTTGTTTATGTATTTTACGGCCACTGAGAGATCAAATTTCCGGGGAAACGATATATATATATATATTGGTTTGTTGGTTGGTTTTGAAGGCTGTCACAATGCGAGTGTAAAGAAAAAAGAAGGTAACTATGATGTTTTTTGTTAACCTGTCATTTTATTCTTTTAATATTTCGGGATGAAAAATCCCATCATCAGAACGAATTTAGCAGCCGCTAAGACAACTTCAGTTGGAGTATTCTTCTGATGATGGGATTTTTCATCCCGAAATATTAAAAGATTAAAATGACAGGTTAACAAAAAACATCATAGTTACCTTCTTTTTTTCTTTACACTCGCATTGTGACAGCTTTCAAAACCAACCAACAAACCAATATATACACAATGCTTCAAGCAAATTACAAACCCTTTTTTTATATATATATATATATATATATATATATATATATATATATTATATATATACACAATCAAATATTATATATGGATTTAATATACCGTAATTAAAGTTTCATGTTTACTTGCAATCGTTAATTTTTCCTCTCACCGATATTTTTTTTGTTTTTCTCTTTTATTTCGGTTCGTGAAGCAAAATCTCTGTCAAAAAAAGGAAGAAAAAAAGAAAAATGCTATTATTATTTTCTCTTAGGTGTACGCCATGTGTCTCACAGGTGCTGATAATTTTAACTGTCGAAAAATGTGTAGAGGGAAACCCCACCCATGGGACGTCTTCTTAGTTGACATTTAAGAGATGGGAGCATTTAGAGAAGGGGTCGGCGTTCTTCCACCTGTCTTGACATTAAGGCAATTTATGTTACCCTGGCAGGGTACTTTTTGAGAAACACAAACGTTTATATATATATATATATATATATATATATATATATATATATATAATTGTGTGTGTGTGTGTGTTTTGCGAGCGTGCGTGCGTGCGTGCGATATTTGCCTTTTTCTTCATTTTTAGATATGAACAGGTTGATATAGTTTGTTAGATAGATAGATAGATAGATAGATAGATGCCGACTTAGACAGAAAAATAGACGTAGGAATAGACTACAATAGATAGATAGATAGATATATATATAGAGAGAGACGCCGACTTAGACAGAAAGACGTATGTATAGACTGCAATATATATATATATATTATATTATATATATATATATATATATATAATATATTATATAGAGAGAGAGAGAGAAGAGAGAGAGAGAGAGAGAGAGAGAGAGAGAGACGCGGACTTAGACAGAAAGATAGATGTATGAATAGACTGCAATAGATAGATAGACAGATAGAGGGAGAGAGAGAGAGAGAGAGAGAGAGAGAGAGAGAGAGAGAGAGAGAGAGAGAGAGAGACGCCGACTTAGACAGAAAGATAAACGTATGAATAGACTGCAATAGATAGAGAGATAGATAGAGAGAGAGAGAGAGAGACAGACAGACAGACAGACAGACAGAGACAGAGACAGAGAGACGGCGACTTAGACAGAAAGATAGACGTATGAATAGACTGCAATAGATATAGATAGATAGATAGATAGATAGATAGATAGAGAGACGGCGACTTAGACAGAAAGATAGACGTATGAATAGACTGCAATAGATATAGATAGATAGATAGATAGATAGAGAGACGGCGACTTAGACAGAAAGATAGACGTATGAATAGACTGCACTAGATAGATAGATAGATAGACGCCGACTTATATATATATATATATATATATATATATATATATTATATATATGTGTGTGTGTGTGCTTAATTGGACTCCAATTAAGCACATATTCTCCAAAAAAATTGTCGGCAAAAAAGCCATTCCAAACATACCTTGTTTACAATTATATATATATATATATATATATATATATATATATATATATATATATATATATATATAAAGGATCATAGGGAGCTGACAGTAAAACACAAACAATTCAATTAATATTTGGTCCCTGTTGATTTCAGAAACTTCATCAGAAATTCTGATGAATTTTCTGAAGTTAACAGACGAAATATTCATTGAATTGATAGTTTATGTTCGTTATTCACCTTTTCATTATATTTCCTCGCACCCCTTCACATATGTATAGATAGATAGATAAATAGATAGATATTAACAGAATGACATACACAGAGAGACTTACGTATCATATATATATATATATATATATATATATATATTAATATATATATATATTATTATTATTATTATTATTATTATATTATGTTTTTGCTTGAAGGCAATTACAATGCGTATATCGCATAAAATTCGATAATTATAGAATATAATAACGACAAGAGAATTTCGGTAAAGAATTATTCTGTGTGTAGAACATCGTACAGACTGTTTCAACTTCAACAAGTCTCATCAGCGATGTATACTAAGGATTTCCCTCCGACAGAAATCGAAACCGGGAGACGTGTCAGTATCATTGACAGGTTAATTTCGCAAGGATTTTCCAGTGCTGTATCGTGGCCGAAGCAGTATGGTTTCTGACTATCCTGCTGAAGTCCCGGTTTCGATTTCTTTCGGAGGGAAATCCTTAGTATACATCGCTGATGAGACTTAATAAAGTTGAAACAGTCTGTACGGTGTTCTACACACAGATTAATTATTCACCGAAATTCACTTATCATTATTATCTTCTATAATTATCGAAATTTATGCGATATACGCATTGTAATTGCCTTCAAGCAAAAATATAAATGATAATATATACTTTATCAACAATGCATCTAAAATAAACAAACATTCAAAAATCTTATATATATATATATATATATACTTATTTATTTGTTTATAGATAGATATATAGATAGATAGGTAGATAGATAGATATAAATAGGCTGACGTAGACAGACAGATAGACATTCATATGAATAGAAAGATAGATATAAACAATCTGGCGTAGACAAACAGACATATGTGTATATATATATATATATATATATATATATATATATATATATATATAGATAGATAGATAGATAGATAGATATAAACATATGCACAGGCTAGCATAGGCATACCGATGAATATACAGAAATAGATAGATAGATAGATATAATGATAGATGGATAGATATAAACATATACACAGGCTAGCATAGACATACCGATGAATATACTGAAATAGATAGATAGATAGATAGATAGATATAATGATAGATAGATAGATAGATAGATAGATATAATAATAGATAGATAGATAGATATAATGATAGATAGATATAAACATATACACAGGCTAGCATAAACATACCGATGAATATACTGAAATAGATAGATAGATATAATGATAGATAGATAGATATAAACATAAACACATGCTAGCATATACATACCGATGAATATACTGAAATAGATAGATAGATAGATAGATAGATATAATGATAGATAGATAGATAGATAGATAGATGGATAGATATAAACATATACACAGGTTAGCATAGACATACCGATGAATATATTGAAATAGATAGATAAATAGATAGATAGATAGATAGATATAATGATAGATAGATAGATAGATGGATAGATATAAACATATACACAGGCTAGCATAGACATACCGATGAATATACTGAAATAGATAGATAGATAGATATAATGATAGATAGATAGATATAAACATATACACAGGCTAGCATAGACATACCGATGAATATACTGAAATAGATAGATCTAAATGGAAATTGATATAATCAGTTACGTAGATAAAAAATAGATATTGATAGATATAAGCTGACATGTAAACATGTTATTGTGTGTTTGGACGGCATTTAATAATTACTTTTTACGTATTTTTATTTGTGTACGTACAAATAGATTATTTTTGAAATAACTTGCACGTGTTGCATAGGGTCAAATTCGAGTTGTAGTAGTAGTTGTTAGTAGTAGTAGTCATCGTTGGTTCAGAAACAACATACGTGAGTCGTATAGTCACAAAGGGGTTGTTTATTTCTTTCTAGGCTCGTGGGTTCTTTTTCAGAGAGAATGTAAGGTTAAATTATTCTATCGGAAATCATGTTAGGTACTACTATGCGAAACACGTCACGGGGAGACCTGGGAAACCACGTCTGTCCTATTTTTACAAGGTTACTTTTTAAGCAATCCTTATACCTCTTCCAAGGTTTATGTTGTGGTCTTTTGCCATCATGCAACTGATCGTAAAGGAGTTGCTTTGGCATTCTAACATCACCCATACGCACATGATGCGTCCATCACATTTGGATCGCTATGATGAGAGTTTCAATGCATCCTGCTCTTGTAAGGACTTCAGTGTTAGAAATATGGAAGATATAACAAAGTACATAAGCACGTAGTTCTAGGTTAAGTAAAAATTTTGCAATATTTTAGTAACGTGAGGCACAATTCAGCAGCCCCAGATGGTTTTACCGAAGCCATGAAGGTAACATACCACACTGAACAGGTATGGCAACCAGTCTAGGAAAAAGACTTTATTTCTTCTTCTCGGCTGTACGTGGTGGGTGGCGAGCGTTGACAATGAAATGACCGAGGGTTGACAATGACTACTACTATTGCAATGACTGGCGATGGTGAGGTAAAGGGGGTTGGTGGGCCCCACAACCATTGATTGCAATGGACCGTGAGCGTCTGTCGCTCACTTGTTCTCCGTTCGCTGTCTCCTGTCTAACTGACCTGTCGGCTCGAACCCTCAGGCCTTTTATATTGATAGATACTCATACGCATCTTTATCTTTTGATCTGATAACGGACATTTGTTATATATTCCTTTATCTTCTCCCTGCTTCTTTGACCGGAAAGCCTCGCTTCCATTTTCCCCCTTTTTTTAAATATATATTTTTATATTTCTCTTTGTCTTTTTGCCGGAAGCTTCGTTTTCCGGCCGAGGACAATACAACAGCAAGGCAACCAGTCTAGAAAAAAGAAAACTCTGAATTCAAACCAGTTAAACCCTGCTTAAAATTGACCTGCTTATGTGGAGGGATAAAGTAAAAGAATATCTTTAAAAAAACACAAAAATACTTTTCTACTAGATCTTGTTATGATGAAAAGAAATGGAAAAACAAATATTAAATAATATGCTAACAGATATCTGTTTCGACCTGTGGGGTTTATAATATACTTTTGAATGATGATGATATATTGTTGAATGAAAGAAGGGGGAAATTTAACCGTTTGGCACGAGAGGTTCAAATAAAGCACACGTTATTGGTCGGAATGTCTTTTAAAATTGACATAAAAAATTCAAAATACGCATTTTTATACCAATTTTAAAAGAAATTCCGACCCATAACGTCAGCGTTATTTGAACCTTTCGTAAGTAAAAGTAAAGTCGTCGGGGCGGCCTAAAGTCGGTATCAGCCAGTCAGCGAGGGAGTCTATCCCCTTTTCAATAGCGCTAGACCAAGGAGATTGTTTTAGCATCTGAGGTGAAGCGCCACACCTACCATCAGCTCCTTACTTTTACCGCACAGATCTCTGTGCTACTCATACGCTGAGTTGGCGGGGACCGGTATCGAAATAGGAACCTTGTGGTTTCTAGCCGAACGCTCTACCGACTGAGCTAACCCGGCATTTCCCCCTTCTTTCATTCAACAATATATCATCATCATGTCACGCTGTCAGTGCGGATATCCATGACAATCTCTCTCCATCCGTCCCTATCGCTCATCATTCTCGGGAGGTCCTCTGTGCAGCATCCTGTATCCGGACAGAGCTGATCAATGTACGTCTTTGCTGGTCGGCCCACACTGGCGTGTCCATGTGCTGGCTTCCACAGGAGAACGTCGCTTATGAGTTCGTCTTTGCTTCTCCAGCAGTGTCCCGCGTGTCTTGTCCGTCTTACTCGGATGGTTTGGGTGATATGTGGCAGGTGGCCGTACGGCTGTTTTCTCGTAGGGTGTTGTTTCCACGTCTTGTTCATGATCACCCGCAGCATTCTTGTGCAGCTCCCATCTAGTTTATTCTCTAGTCGCTTCGTTAGGGTCAAGGTGGTGCAGCCATACAGCAGTACTGACACGACAACGGCCTGGAAGAACTGTCTCTTTAACTTGTCTGTGAGATTGAATCTCCATATGATCGTTAATTTATTTATTGCAGCCCATGCTTTTCTTATACGTTTTCTGTGGAGGATATGTTGCAACAATATATATATATATATTATATATATATATATATATATATTTATAATATAATAAAATAAATATATAAATGTTTTACATATCTATTCATTTGATGACAAAGGTCACAACCATTTGGTTTCATGCATGCGTAGGCGCAAAGAATCTTCAGGTGACATTGTTTCAAATTTGAAACAACGTCACCTGAAGATTGTTTGTGCTTACACATGCATGAAATCAAATGGTTGTGACTGTTCCTTTGTCATCTAATGAATAGATATGTAAAACCTTTATATATTTATTTTATTATATTATATAATAGCTCCATTTTTTAAATATTGAGCACTCTACCAATAATACTGCATTTTGGTACACCGTTACAGTAAAAGCTGAAACAGTGACAATCCCACATTATATATATATATATATATATATATATTATATATATATATATATATATATCAACCCCTCCGCACGAGCAAGATGCGACACAGGGTCAATTTATTAAGCGGAGTTTAACAGGTTTGAATTCAAAATTTTCCTTCTCCTAGACCAGTTGCCCAACCAAGATTAAAGAGCCCAGTCTGCCCTACTATTTACCCATAGCTGGAGGAAGAGTTGGATTCATACCTTTCCCAAGGTTATTAGCGCTAAGTGAAAATGAAATTACCATATCCAGGATTTGAACTCGGGGCGACGATTCCATTTCCAGTGACTCTAACCATTACACCACGCGCTTCATTCAACAATATATGTGCTCTGATGAAGACCTGTTTTAGAAAGTGTCTTTTTCAATTGTCCTCATTTTAATTTTAGAATAATTTCAACTAAGTTATACTTGATAAACCCCAAAGGTCGAAACAGATATCTGTTAGCATAATATTTAATATTTGTCTTTCTATTTCTTTTCATCATACTGTCGGATTTATTTCCATTTATTAAATACTTAGATCTTGTTATGTAAACGAGTCTTTTAGGCTGGCTTAAGGTTCCTAGTTCGATACCGGCCCTCGCCAACTCAGCGGATGAGTAGCACAGGTATCTGTGCGGTAAAGTAAGGAGCTGATGGTAGGTGTGGCGCTCCACCTCAGACGGAAAAACAATCTCCTTTGTCTAGCGCAAGTGAAAAGGGGATAGACTCCCTTGATGATTGGTTGATACCGGCTTTGGGCCACTCTGACGACGATTTGTTAAGCATAGAAACTCCACAATTGCTGCCTTTTGCCAGACTTGGTTAAGAATTCTAAAAGATACTAGAGTCATTTTATCTTCCTTCTTCGTTGTCACTAATCCTGCTTATCCATCTGTCTTTGTCCCCATAAACTATCAAGCCAGACATGTTTGCCCTGCAAAATGAATTAACTCTTTTTCACCTTCCCGGAGAAGAAAAAAACGCGCGCTGGGTGGGGGTTACAGATAGAAATGAAAAACTCAAATAGAGAAATGGAAATAAAATAACAAAAATATACTAAAATATGGTCGATTTAGAAAGACAGAATTGAATTTCCTTTGACTCGTTTCCCATTTCTGTTTTCTTTTTTTTTTTTTCAAGAAGGAGTTTAGCGAAGCGAAAGGCAGTGATGGAAAGCTTGCTAGGAGATACCCGATACTCTATAGGAGCAGCAGCCGAGGATCAAACATTAGCAAGCTAGTCTCCTAGGCCATGCACCAGTATTTTGAGTTCGATCCTCGACGTGCGCCCCGCAGAAATATCGTTGAGGTTGTTACATAGTCTCTTATTACGAGAGTAATCGCAAAAGTAAGGCCCCCCCCCAAAAAAAAAAAACGCTGCGGACACAGGGAGATTGTTCGTGCGGCTATTGGAAACACTGTTTTGATTGTTGTTTTTGTACCTGCATCTTGCTCAGTGTTAGCTTGGCAGTCGTTTCAGATTAGAGCTCCTCATTGACGTGACTGCACAGTTATTCGGTTTTTGAACGCAAATGGTAGTAAACCGATTGAAACTCATCACCAATTAACAGAAGGGTATAGCGAGTTGTGCATGGATGTCAAAAATGTCTGAAAGTGGTGTTGGAGTTTGCAACAACAACAAGTTTCAACGCTTCCTCAACGAGATGATGGCGAATAGAGCATACACAAACTACCAGAGCCCATACATAAATGTATCAACTGAAATGTCGAAAAATAGATACATGTTCAAATTTTAAAGTGATGTAAACGTCATTGACAAATATTCTAAATAAACGCTAGGCAATCTGACGTTCTGGGGAATGTGGAGTACATATTCATCGCCATTACCCCCTGGTAAACTCTGACCCGGGCTGATAGTAAGTGTTTGGGTGTCATCCATGGTTTAAATAAATTAAAAACGTATTTAAAAAGTGTTAAAAATGTGAGACCATATTACCTTAAGGCACCCCTTTTCGATTTCTTTTCATTAGGTCCTTTTTTTCATTTACACCGTCGATATCCGGTTGTTTGTTCGGCGTTAGGGTTAGGGATTAGGGTTAGGGGTTAGTTTTAAAATGAAAAAAAAATCTAAAAATCTTCTGTTAAAAGAACTGGATATTGACGGTGTAAATGAAAAACATGTCCTTTCTTAATCGAGATCAAAAAATGGGTGCCTTAAGGTCATATGGTGTTTTTAACAATATGGATACTCAACAAGAATGAATAAAACAAAAACGTCTTAAAATAATCAAAGGATTGACATGTCGTAAAATCCAACCAACCAACCAACCAACCAACCAGCCAACCAACCAAAAATACCTATTATACACAGAGGGTAAGTCTATATGACGAGTCCTGTGTATGACTTTAAACTGCATGTAGTGACGAGGTTCCAATTTGCCATTACTCCCAGATCCACTCTGACCCGGAGTGGTAGTACCCGCATGGAATAAATAGATTAAAAATTGAGTTTTTAAAAAAAATGAGTATACAAGAATGAAAAAAATAATATCTTCGGCATAAAATAACCCAAGGTTTGATATGCCGTAAAATCTAACCAACCAACTAAACAAATTTAAAAAAAAATTCACATAGACGATTACTTGACAATACCTACCCGGCTTTTCGGGGTTCCAGAAGATTTGGCCCTAGACCGTTGAAGTAATTAACAGCGTTGATCCCATGGGGCTATCTCCCCAGGCAATAAATGTTCCCTTAATTTAAAGGGACAGGGCTTGGTTTATTGCCCAGTACCTGAGGCACCCCCTTGAGGGGGAATGCCGACGGGACCAACGCATTTTTGCACCTAGCAACCATGAGTCTCGGCTCATGGTTGGGCCCACATAAAAATACCCTTTTGTCACACCCGTATACGTGGGGTACGCGTTACGGTAGGAGGCGCGTGGTGTAATGGTTAGAGTCGTAGGAAATAGACTCGTCGACCCGAGTTCAATTCCTGGACGAAGCTGTTGGCATTTCACATGGCGCTAATATCCTTGGAAAAGGTATGAATCAAATTCTCCCTCCAGCTATGGGTAAGTAGTAAGGCAAACTGGATGTTGGAATATTTTTGTATATAAGGTGTGCTTTAATTCCCCACCTCTATTTATAGACTATCCAAGGTCACGTGATTAACTCCTGTAGCCAATCACTAGCAATACTGCGTAACTGATAGAATACTTATCCCCCCCCATATTGGTCATAATTACAACGGCGCTCACTGATGGCGGGCATAGGATTATCGAGGGACTCTTTACCAAGAACTGAGAACTCTTTACCAGAGTAACCAAAGGATTCATTATCGAAGGACTCTTTATCAAAAATCCTATTCCACCAGATAAGCGCTTCTACTATAAGGCCAAGGAATGACCCTTAAAAACGTAACACTGGGCTTTTTAACCATGGCTAGGTAACCAGTCTAGGAGAAGGAAAACTCTGAATTCAAACCTGTTAAACTCCGCTTAAGAAATTGACCTTGTGTCGCATCCTGCTCGTGCGGAAGGGGTTGGTAAATATATATACGTGGAGTACGCGATAAATACCTACTTGACAACAGTATAAGCAAGCGGCCCTTCCCTGAGGACAAATAACGAATATTCTCTCGTGCTTATTTCGTTCAATCAACCAAATCGAACTCAACAACCATTTAACTTTCTTTCTTTCTTTCTTTTTTATATTTTTTATTACATTTAAAGTCTCCTTCTCCATTGAAAACGTTTCTGCTATGGACATTATTCTATTACACTTTCGGCTTTGTGTCTGGGTCATTACACACGAGATGACACAATTTGGATTCGAAACCTGATACAATGATGTATGGGAACTTATAAATCATCGGATGGCGAGATACGCTCCGAAAGTAATCCATCCTATTTATTCACACGAAAGCAACAAAAGATATAGAGAGTACAGTAACACCGTTGGTTAGAGCAAGTTTTCAGCTACAAAAAAAAACACAACTATTCCCGAATTAGACTATTTTATACGAGTGTAATCCCCAAAAGTAATGCCTCCAAAACATTTAGACCTTATTTTTTCCTAGTTCGAAACCGGCCCTCGCCAACTTAGCGTATGAGTAGCACAGGGATCTTTATTGTGGAAATATGTTAAACTATTATTTAAGGCCCAGTTTAGCTCAGTCGGTAGAGCACTGGGCAAGGAATCGCAAGATTCTTGGTTCGATACCGGCTCTTGCCAATTCAGCGTATGAGTAGCACAGGGATCTGTGTGGTAAAGTGAGGAGCTGTTGGTAGGTGTGGCGCTCCACCTCAGATGCTAAAATAATCTCCTTGGTCGACTTTACTTACTTTGGTATAACTAGCGTACAACAAATACAAAGAGCACTGTAACACCGTTGGTTAGAGCAAGTTTTCAGCTACAAAAAAACACAACCATTCCCGAATTAGACTATTTTGTACGAGTGTAATCCCAAAGGTAAGTAAATTAGGTGGAGTGGAGTCTATCCTCTTTTCTCTAGACTACGATAGACCAGGAAGATTATTTTTGCATCTGAGGGGGAGAACCACACCTACCATCAGCTCCCCGCTTTACCGCACATATACAAGCTGTGCTACTCATGTACGGTGTTGGCGTTGGCGTGTATCCAACGCGGAACTTTGTTGTTCCTAGACGGATGCTCATTTGATTAAGCTAAACCGAACATCTCCAAAATATTTAGAAATCACAGTTTATTGTTTATTGTTAATGATGTTCACATCATTATAAAGTTTTAATCATGAATTTATTTTTCTACATAATCGCCATTTCAGTTGATGCATTTTTTGTAGGCGGCTTTTGTATGTTAATGTCATAACAGCTCGCTGACATGTCGTTGAGGAAGCGTTGAAACTTGTCGTCGTTGCAAACTCCCTACACAACTTGCGGACATTTCTGACACCCATGCACGACTCGTCATACACGTCCATTAATAGGCGATTAATTTCAATCGTTTTAATGCTTTTGCGTTAAAAAACCGAATAAATGCGTGAACTTTACTCTTGGCGATAGCCTCACTTAGGAACTGCTAAGCCAAGCCTGAATATGGCAGGCGTAGAGGCATGCACAACAAACACAACAATAGCCGCACGAACGGTCTCCTTGCGTTTTCAGCGCTTTAGAGACCTTACTTTGGGGATTACCCTCATACAGCAGATACAGAGAGCACACTAACAACATTGGTTAGAATAAGTTTTTGGCTATAAAGCAGCATTGTTCCGGAATTCGGTTACTTGGTACATACGTCAGTGTGGCTTTCAAATCACACTCGGTCGGAGAGACCCCCTCCGATCAATCGGCTGGTTAAGTCAAACCCTAACACCTATATGATTGTCCCGACGCTATTGCCCTTACGGCAAACCCCAGTGTGGCTTTCAAATCACACTCAGCACTTTGACATTTATTTAGGCTAGACGGGCGGTCGGGTAGGCCCTCTCCGATCAATCGGCTGGTCACGTCAACCCCTAGCACATATATGATTGTTCCGACGCTATTGACCTTACGGCAAACCCCAGTGTGGTTTTCAAATCATATTCAGCACTTTGACATTTATTTAGGCTATACGGGCGGTCGGGTAGGCCATCTCCGATCAATCGGCTGGTCACGTCAAGCCCTAGCACCTATATGATTGTCCCGATCCTATTGCCCTTACGGCAAACCCCAACCCTTTTTTACATATCTGAGCTAGAAGGCGGAGGCTGAGGGTCTTCAAGTCCTGGGAATGACGTTAAACCCCTTTCATGGGACTGAAGAGATGATAGTCTGAGGCAAACATTGTTCCATTGACGAGGAAGTGAAATCTGTAGTGAAGACGGGACTCAAAGAACAGTCAACAGAATTTTACAGGGCGGGGATACATGCTCTCATTCGAAGATGGAACATTGCTATTGAGAGAAACGGTGACTATGTGGAGAAGTAGGGATGTGATCCACAGAGGACCAGCTTCGTTTTTATGTATGATACATGTTCTTCAATTAAGCATATATTCTCCCAAATATATATATGTAAGGTATCCAAAACTGGTAGTATGGGATGATTCTACATGGGATCTTCAAAATCTCACAGTATAATTATATTGCATGTTTTAGTAGGTGCAAATACAAGGATTTTTATAAATCCCTAGAGAGAGCTCAATGCATAATAATCTATAATTTAGATTAAATACAGAGCAATATTTACCTTTGAAAGAAAGGAAAAACTCAATAAACCGTCATCCTGTAATAAATTTATTTCGACCAAAAATAAAAGCCTTTTAAGATTTCTAAAAGCTTTTTAAGTTTTGGTCGAAATAAATTTATTACAGAATGACGGTTTATAATTTTTTCCTTTCTTTCAAAGATATATATATATATATATATATATAATAGTACCTGGCCTAACTTACGAATTTTACGAAGCTGTCACTTCGTCGACTTTTTGCCTTGCGTTAGAATTTGAGCTACGAACGAGCTTCGGATACGCTTATGTTAATAAGTTCACTATATTTAATTTTTCTAAATTCATCACGCAAAAGAACAAATATTATTCATAAAAAGATAAACATATTACAGCACAGAATTCATTACATTCTATTTTATTATGTTTTTATACAATGCTATTTTTAACAGTGAAGTGTGGGTTCCATATATTTTTATATAGATGGATAACAATCGTATGGCTGATAAATTTAACGAATATATATATATATATATATATATATATATATATATATATACATACACACACTCACAAACACACATGCACACACGCAAGTGCACATACATACATACACGCACGCATACACACACACACAGGCACACACACATATATATAGATATATGTATATATATTAAAGTTAAGGAAGCGCGTGGTGTAATGGTTAGAGTCATGGGAAATGGACTCGTCGCCCCGAGTTCAAATCCTGGACGTGGTAATTGCATTTCACTTATCGCTAATACCCTTGGGAAAGGTATGAATCCTACTCTCCCTCCAGCTAT
>CM042145.1:11488973-11506473 GCA_023376005.1 Doryteuthis pealeii | reverse complement strand
TCCATCTAATACATTAACAATCTCCCGCTAGCGAAAAGGGGGTAGACTCTCGTTGACTGGCTGATGCCGGCAATAGGCCACCCGCCAACTTTGCTTTTTTTGCATTTAAAACATTATTATTAAGAATATTAGTGGAAATCTATATTGGCTTCTGTCGCATCTCCTTGTGATGGAGGAGGGGGCTATCCAAATATATACAGAAAATAAACTTGGGATTAAAGGTCTTTTAAAAAACGATATACACAGAATACACAGAATACACACAGACATATGTTGAAAGATAAATGAAAAGAAAATGTATGGATAAAAAATATTTATTGAAATGTCGACACGTGTTTCGATCAAGAGTTTGTCCTTGTAAACAAACAAACTATTGTCCCACTGTACCTCTCCCCCCTGTAGTAATAGCTCTTTGAGTCCTAGAGTTTGAAACCCCTTCACTAGGCTAATAAATGCGATCCGTTGAAAAATCATTGCAACTATAGAATATCTTCTTTGCTTCTAAAGTACGCTTAACTCATATATTTTCAAAAGATTGTGGATATGTTAAAAGTTGACCTTCCTATAAATAATTAGGATATTTACTTATGATATACAACGATCATTCTATCTAAATGGGAATCTCTCTTTCGTTGTTGAAATATAAGTGCACACATAAGTCAGTAGAGTAACTAGAGTGTGGCAGATGGAACTCGTGCCTTGGGCGCCACATTTAGGGCGAAACCGGTTTGTTCACTAGTAGAAGCAGTGATTCAGAAATTTTAAATTGTATTGGGTTTCCCTTAAGGGTTCCATAAATCAAATTCATGCGAATGAATTGTGGGTAATTTGATTAATTTCTTTTTTATTATAATGCGCCGAAATTTGTACTGAAAGTAGAGTAAGACCTCGATAACTGCATTGAATAGGGTTAAAAAAGCTTCTTCCCAACTCGTGGATAATGAAAACCGCCAACATGCTTGGCATGGAATTTTTCAAACGTCAAGAATCCTTGTTTTAAAAGAAACCGTTTAAATATATAAATGATAAATATCTAAAGCAAACATTATATGTATTTATCATATGTATACATCATATTATATCTATTACATATATTATATATATATATATATATATATATTAAAGAAATTGATACAATAGAAACCTACTCGAGTTTCACCATTAGGATCTTCAGGGTTAAATCCACTGAATTAATCGAGGTACCGATTAAATGAACACACGCGTAATCGGCTGCAATTAATCGGTACCTCGATTGATTTAGTGGATTTAACCCTGAAGATCCTAATGGCGAAACTCGAGTAGGTTTCCTATTGTATCCATTTCTTTAATAAATTTGCTCTACTTTGTATTTGTATTCGCTGACTTTGTATTTGTTATATCGCTGACTTAACCCCTGGATTTTGTGCTGCACCTCCAACGATCGTGCCATATTGAGCGATCCTTGCGGAGAGAAAAAACCCAGCAAATAGTTTGATTGTAAAAATATACTACAAACATTAACCCCAAGATATTCGTGTACAGTATTTCGATATATATATATATTCATATAACCGCTAGGAGAAGCAAGTGCTCGATACCTAAGTAGAGCCTAATCTACTGAGTCAGACGAACCTACTATTAGTTTCGCATAAAGCTCTTCAGGGCTAAAATCTGACTAAAATCAGATTTTAGCCCTGAAGATATGCGAAACTAATAGTATGACTCAGTAGATTATCTTTATATATATATATATATATATATATATTATATATATATAGATAGATAGATAGATAGATAGATAAACCTGCGATCTTTTTTTTTTACATTATTTTTGCGATAATTATTTGTACGAGTAACTCTGCTATTGTACTATGTATGTGGGGGTCTCTGTCAGTTTGGCTGGGAATGCAATTGAAACAAAACCCTGTACTAGTATTAGATAAGAATACTTGAAAACATACAACTACGTGCATATTATTAGTCTCAGACAGGAATACTTAATATCATATAACAGTTTGCAAATAATTCTTAACAAACAACAATACAAAAATATCTTATTATAATGGAGATTATGTGTTTGTTTGTCTGTAACCGAAACTATGTCACTGCTCACGTCACTATCCATTTTGTTATTATGCATCAAATCATGAATCATTTTATTCAAGCCTCAATTATTAATAAAATTGTTTTTTTTACTATTAATACTGCTGGCCATATCTACGTACTAATAACATGCAATTGTATTTATATGTACAACAAATAGCGGTTTACCGTGTTAACGGGAAGGCTAATTTGCATATTGATATTTAAAATTTGATTTTAATAAATATGTGCTTAGTATTATTGATTTCTAATTATTTGATTTTATCTTAATGAATATGAGCAAAAATCTCGGAGATAAATCTTAAAAGAAATCAATTAACAAAAAGAAATAACTGTAATTTTATTCTTTACTTCCTATTTTAAAATAGTTATAAATAGTTAAAAATATTAGAAAAATTTAGCAATGAAAGACGGAGGTGATGGAAGAGGAATCTACAGCTGTTATATTTTTCGATTATACCCCTCTCTGTTTCAAATCCTTTTATCTGCATTCTTATTTAGTTTCTTTAGACTTTCTAATTTAATATGATATTTTATGACATTATTACTTGCACCAGGAGGGTGCATATATTTGCTAGTGTATATAAATGTAAAATAGGGTAGGTTGATTTTTCACTTTTTTAAAAATATCAAATTCTCTTACACATCGAAAGTTGTATGTTGGTATGATAAAAACTGAAACCAAAAACTAGATCTCTTGCTTGCACCATTATTTGAGGAAATAGCATCAAATGTCATCAGTTGAAATGCACTGAAAAATCCTCGTTTTCGCAACATTTGGCACAGAAAATGGTTTAGCAATTTCAATATTTAAAACAGAATAGATTGCTGTGGTAGTAAGCAAACAAACACTGTCGAACTTGTAGAAGCTTTATTCTACTTAGAATACAGTGGTGGATTTTTGACCAGTTTATATAGTTATTAGAAGGGTAGGGGAGGTAACTCAGTTACCTATTACAATTGCCATTTTATTTTTACTAAGATGAAATGAATAAGATATTATAACTAGAATTCAAATTGAAAATATCCCCTCCATCATCACCGACACCTCTGAAATGCTGATTTTTTACCTCATTAATTTAAACTGTATCAGGGATAACATTTCAAAAGATTGTAATCTATTTCCTCAAATAAAAGTCAAGTTTTAAATAAAAATATTTTGTGTGGTAATTTTTTAATATTAATTTGAAACTTTCGCCACATGGGAAACGTTATAGTTCCAAAATCGATCTACCCTATTGCACTAAAATACCTAGTGAAGTGTCCTTGCTGTTGGGCCGGGTTAGCTTCAGTCGGTAGAGCGTTCGGCTAGAAACCACAAGGTTCCTAGTTCGATACCGGTCCTCGCCAACTCAGCGTATGAGTAGCACAGGGATCTGTGCAGTAAAGTAAGGAGCTGATGGTAGGTGTGGCGCTCCACCTCAGACGCTAAATAATCTCCTTTGTCTAGCGCAAGTGAAAAGGGGATAGACTCCCTCGCTGACTGGCTGATACCGACTTTAAGCCGCCCCGACGACTTTACTTTACTTCACGTTATCAACAATGTCTAGATCAGGATGGGCATCAATTTGAAAATAGGTGATAGCAAAAACTTTATAAAATGCATTAAAATGGACTCTGATTTATGTGAATTAAATTAAATCATTTGAATTATAAAAATATTTTTGTTTGTATAAATGCATTTGAATTATCTCAGGAGATAATATTACTTTTGGGAAAAGCAGTGCATAATAATAAATATGTTTTACAGGTATTCAAAGTGAGGATATACTTTATTTATTCTTTGCCTACCAAATTCTCCCCACGGCTGTGCCTAATTTTCTTGTTATTTTTTACCTGTATGTTGGGATATATCAAAGTTCACATCTATTCACCGCAGAACGCATTCTATTCAAATAAAGTCCTATTATTATTGTAATTTGAGTCATTCTGCTCAATTATAATGAACTAACTATCAATGTTTGTACTTTAGTGGGTGAGCCGCGGTGTGCGGTTTAAAGTGGGTAAAGGGTTAAGACACTCTATAAATAAGAGGTGTATTTATATTTTAACTTTTACATATTTATCGTTGGCGAAATGGAATAGCTAAAGGTGTTTTGTAGCCGAAAACTTTCTCTATCGGATGTGTTATTGTGCTTACCATGTTTGCAGTAGTTTCCGCGGAAATCATTGGTTTCTTTGTTTAATGGCATATCAACGTTTGTGGGTTATTTAATGCCAACAGTAGTGGTACTATTTAACCTATAGATGGGATAAAGTCTAGGGTATTAGTCCGAAAGTGAAAGTAATAGCTCGACTAGGGTTTGAACTTGTTTACTACGATGTCGCAGTCCAGCACGTTGGCCACTACGCCACGGGGACTAAGTAGTAAAGTAAGTAAAGTCGTCGGGTAGCCTAAAATCGGTATCAGCCAGACAGCGAGGGAGTCTATCCCCTTTTCCTAGCGCTAGACCAACGAGATTGTTTTAACGTCTGAAGCGGAGCGCCTCACCTACATCAGCTCCTCACTTTACCGCACAGATCCCTGTGCTACTCATACGCTGAGTTGGCGAGGGCCGGTGCCTTGGGGTACCTAGTCGAACGCTCTACCGACTGAGCTAAACTGACCCTCCCCGGGGAAATAAGTAGGATGTATTACTTTTAGAATTTTCCTTGTATTTTATTAAAATCTACAAGGTAGGATGCTTTTTTTTTTTAAAAAAAAAGGGCAGTTAAGTCTACAGCTGCTTAATAGTGAGCTCTTAGGAGACAAAAACAAAACGAGAAAAAAGACGTCTCAAATTCTCCGAGGTTTACGCCTGATGGTCGGCAAATGTCAGGACGATAACATTATCTGACACCCCGTAATGAAGAGGAAATAGGCATCAAAATATAGGAAAGGAATCAGATGTCTTTTGTTAGACTTAGTTAAAATGGAAAACGTGTCATAGGGTATCATTTACCTACCGCCCCACCTCACTTTTAAAGCAGAATCACCACCGGTGCCAAAAATAGCTTAGATCCAATGGCGTACCAAGAACGGGAAGGGAGTGTGTCCGTCCCGGGCGGCATAATTTACGAGGGGGGGGGGCACATTCGAGTTGAGGAGGCAAATGAAAATAATGGAAATTTTCCGTAGCTTGTTCGACTCATTGGAAATTTCGGTCCAGTTTGTAACTTATATATCACACCAAAAATTCACACTGTCCTATCCAGTAACATACAATTTTAGCAATATTATCCATAGAGCGTGACCTTGATTTTGATGAATTCATTCAACATTTGGGCAGAAGAAGGCAAATAAAATCCATTGTAAATCATTTATTTTGTAATTCATACATCTGTTCTTAAATGTATCTTCTTATTATTTTTTATTTTGTATAAATATGTAGAATTAAATTGTGGTGTGAAAATAAATAATTGCTATTATTTTGCTTACTTATATACACTTATATGCATGCAAGTTTTTAAGAGAATATCTAAATTAGAAAGGCTAATAAAACTGAATAAGAATGCATTTGAGTATAATCGAAAAATAGAACAACTTTGAAACTAACTCTTATCATTTTCCGTTACACCTGTCTTTCATTGTAAATAATTTAACTATTTCATTACAGTTATTTCTTCTGTTAATGGATTTCTTTTAAGATTTATGATTAAGATAATTAGTAAGCATATATTTATTAAAATCAATTTTTTAAGATCAATATGCAAATTAGTGTAATCCGCTACAATTGCAGGGTGTCATTGAGGTGGAGAATGTCATGTAAATTTGTAACTATAGTTTCGGATACATTATAATAAGATGTATGTGAAAGTAAAAAAAAGTAGGTGTAATGGTTAAAGTCATGGGAAATGGACTTGTCGCCCTGAGTTCAAATCCTGGACTTAGCTGTCTACATTTCACATAGCGCTAATAACCCTGGGAAAGGTATGAATCCTACTATCCCTCCAGCTATGGGTAAATAGTAGGGCGGACTGGGCTCTTCAGCCTTGGTTAGGCAACCTGTTTAGGGGAAGGAAAACTCTGAATTCAAACCTATTAAACTCCGCTTAATAAATTGACCTTGTGTCGCATCCTACTCGTGCGTAGAGGTTGGTAAATATATATATATATATATATATATATATATATATATATATAAACTAAGGAAAAGGGGGTTGGAATGTATCAGGCAGAATGAGGTAAAATAAGGAATGAAAGAACAAAACTCAGACAAAAATGTGTAGTATATTTCGCTGGAGGTTTGACCCCAGCTTCTTCTTCTTTATTGAATTATCAGGGTCATACAAATGTTTTATAGAAGGGGGAAGTAGGTATGCGCACATACCTACTTCCCCCTTCTATAAAACACTATGACCCTAATAATTCAATAAAGCAGAAGAAGCTGGGGTCAAAACTCCAGCGAAATATACTACACTTATTTACCTCATATATATATGTATGTATTATTCCGTTTTCGGTTTTTTGAAGTGTTATTAGAACTTTTAAGAGACCGCCAAATAAACATCTGTCCTGGCTGGTACTTGTGCTAGCTACACCACAGATTTTGGGTCTTAATAGAAAAAAATCTAATAATAGAAAAAAAAAGTTATGGAAAATTCAACCCAGTGCTGCGTGAACATTGGTGAAAGTAAAAATTGGTAACTTTACAATTCCTATCTCTAATCAACAAATCCACACTGTCCTATCCAGTAACATACGAATTTAGCAATATCCTCCATACAACGTGACCTTGTGGATAAAATTGATTTTGAAGAAGTTATTCAAAATTTCGCGAAGAGGAAGACCCGTAAAATCCATTTGCATATCGTTTATTTTTGTAATTCATTCATCTCTTCTTAAACATATCTTTCCTATTATTTTTTGTGTATAAACATTTTAAAATCAAATTGTCGGAAAATAAATAGTTGCGACAATTTGTCTTCTCATTTTGCATATTCATATCCATGCATTATTTCGTTTTCGGCTTTTTGAAATGTTAGAACTTTTAAGGGGGCGGCCAAATAAACATCCACCCCGGGTGGCACTTGTGTTAGGTACGCCAATGTTTAGATCCATCGACAATCCTCTTTAGATTCGTTAGTTGTTTTTTACGGCATATCAACTCTTCTCGGGGCATTTACCATTACACAACTTCAATTGTTTGTTTTATATGTTTTGATCACATTATTACTGGCTGCCCTATTATTTATCCCCACCCTGTATATGAAACTGTCCCTGTATAATCTTGCAATTATACGACCAAATTTGGTGTCCCTCACGAGTTACCTGTAAGCATAGACGAGCAGGTGTGGGATCACATACACATTTTTATGAATAATAATGATATGCAAATGATTATGAATACTAATGATATGTAAATGAATATGAATAATAATCATATGCTAATAAGAAGAAAAGCTGATGACCCGTTGACATTTGACAAAGGGTGGAAGTCAGCACAATTTGTCGACGGGGGTGGGGGTAAGGGAAGAATAGAAAAGAAAGAAAGATTATAGGGAAAGGGGCGGGTAGGTGATATTTGCCCTTTCTACCCTAAAATAAAATAAAACAAAGATAGGTATAAACATATTTACATAATAGCACATAAAACGGGAAACCTGTTATTGTGCCTTCTGACTTGTGCGAACCAATCGATCAGCAGTTTAACCTAACACTGTTAGGTTATATACCATTAGAATATAAAACAATGAAATGAAAAGTGATAAAAGATAAAACAAGAGACAATGAATATAATGTAAAAGTTAATTATCATTGACAAATACGTACATTTAAGAAGAAAGAGACAGTTATTCCAGGCCGTTGTCGTATCAGTGCTGCTCTATGGCTGCACCACCTGGACCCTAATCAAGCGACTAGAGAATAAACTAGATGGGAGCTGCACCAGAATCCTACTGGTGATCATGAACAAGACGTGGAAACAGAACCCCACGAGAAAACAGCTGTACGGCCACCTGCCACATATCACCCAAACCATCCGAGTAAGACGGACAAGACACTGCTGGAGAAGCAAGGACGAACTCATAAGCGACGTCCTCCAGTGGAAGCCAGCACATGGGCACGCCAGTGTGGGCCGACCAGCAAAGACGTACATTGATCAGCTCTGCGCGGATACAGGATGCTGCATAGAGGACCTCCCGAGAATGATGAACGATAGGGACGGATGGAGAGAGACTGTCACGGATATCCATGCTAACAGCGCGACGGATGATGATGATGAAGAAGAAATGACAGAAAAAGAGTATAGAAAGTTCAATGTCTCTTGACTCACCTTGAATAAAATATTCTCGGTATATATGTAGGGTACTTTAAGGGTACCAAGTTATATATGTAAGGTACTTTAAGGGTACCTAAGGTATATATGTAGGGTACTTTAAGGGTACCAAGTTATATATGTAGGGTACTTTAAGGAATAGACTTTGTCTAAGTTGTGAAATTGATTTGCCCAATTTCTTTCTTCTACTGTTGCATAGCCTCTTCATTACTGGCACTAAATAATTATAATGTTGCATACCCCTTCTTCTTCACTTACTTGGACATCTATTCTTCTGCTGGCCGTCTTGTCTTCTGATCGTCTTTGGTATATCTTCTAGCGTCTGGAGTTGACTTGGGGATTTCGGTCTGGTTTTCTGTTAGGGATTTCTCCTTATCAGAAGCCCTGTGTCATTGTTAGTTTTTAGATAATAAACACACATCTGCTAACTAACATGGCGCGCGTATGCAGAGTGAGTCACAGTTCGGCAGTACATCTTCACTGCCTGACGTCCAACTGCAAATTGGCGACCGAACAGGTCCCACGTGACTTCACGTATTTTGGCGGGCTTTTGTAATTTTCCATGGAAGGACCCGGCCATGATATGAAAAGGGTCATCCCCTCAGAATTACAGGGAATTGACAATAATCTTATGCAACCGCATAGATTATGTAACACTACTGCAAAGTTTGACGACAAACTTTCTCGCCCCGCAACAATCTTCTAGCAGTCCTCCGTATATGCTCCATCCACCGCTTCGAAGCATCTCGCTCCCTTCTCAGTTGTCTTTGTTTTTTTTTTTTTTTGTACGGCGATTTGAGAGAAATTTGCATACGTGCAGATTTACTGTCGCCTCGTCTCTTTGCTTAGAAATCACACGTATTTAAATTGTAGTGCCAAGGCAGCCATATTTTTCATTGCCACTCATCCAGCAACCGAGACAGATTCGCGCCCGTTTTGCCCCACGAGGCAAGTCCCCCCCCTCTCTCTCTCTCGCTGCAAAAATGATTAAAGGAATGTAGTGTGTCTCTATGGAGAGTCGTGTAGATGCGTCTGGACCGAGCGACAAATTCTGAGGGAATTTGCGAGAGTCCCATTTTACGCGGCTAAGTCTGATGACCTGGTCGGTTTTGAATTGACCGTTTCAAGGATTGTCCTGTCTGTTTCTTTGGGGTTTCAACCGACGATACAGGGGTGGGTTGGGGGAGAAGGTGGTTTTGAAGGAGAGTCTTATGCTTGTAGGTATGTAGCTTCGATCTATGAAGTAGAGTTCCTGGACAAGAGAGGGGTGGGCTGAATGGTGAAGATATGTGTGAGTGGGAAGAAGGGTTTTCTTCGATGAAGGCAGAACACCCGTATAAGAGTATATTAGTCTCTGTCTGTATGTATGTCTGTCTCTCTCCATTCTGTCGGTGGGGCTTAGAATACGCTGTCTGCATCCCCTGCAGTGATGTTCTAGGTATAACAGTAAACTTCATCTGATGGTGAGGCACCAGTTCTGGAGATCTCCGGATCATGGAGTACCTCTTCATTGCTGTTACTACCACGTCCATGGTAAATGTATGAATCCAACTATTCTTCCTATGTTTAAAATAATAGAGGAAGATTAGGCTCTTTAACCTTTTTTAGTTAACCAGTCTAGGAGAAGGAAAACTCTGAATTCAGATTAGTTAAACTCCGCTTTAGTAATTGACCTTGTGTCGCATCCTGCTTGTGTTGAGTGTTGGTAATTTTTAGACCTTATTTTTCCAATGCAGTTGACATTAGGGAATGAAGAAAAGTTATGGTAAACCGTCTTTAAAAAAGAAGAAAGAAAGAAAGAAAGAAGAAATTATGGAAAAAGAGAGAAAAGAGAGAAAGAATGAGAGAAGAAAGAAAGTCAGAGAGTAGAATGAAAAAAGAAAGGAAGAAAAAGAGAAAAAAGAAGAAAGAATAGAAAGAAAGAAAGAAAGAAAGAAAGAAAGAGAAAGAAGAAAGAAAGAAAGAAAGAAAGTAAGAGAGAGAAGAAAAGAAAAAGGTAGAAAAAACGAGAAGAAAGAATGAAGAAAGAAAGAAGAGGAAAGAAGAAAGAAAGAAGGAAAGAAAGAAAGAAAGAAGGAAAGAAAAAAGAAGAGAAATTATGAAAGAGAGAAAGAGAGAAAGAATGAGAGAAAGAAAGAAAGTCAGAGAGTAGATGAAATAAAAAAGGAAGAAACAACGAGAAGAAAGAAAGAAGAAAAAGAAAGAAAAAAAAAAAAAAAAGAAGAAAAGAAAGAAGAAAGAAAGAAAGAGAAATAATGGGGAAAAGAGAGAAGTAAGAGAGCAGAAGAAAGAAAGGGAGAGAAAAACGAGAAGAAAGAAAGAAAGAAGGAAAGAAAGAAAGAAAGAAAGAAGAGAAATTATGGAAAAAGAGGAGAAAGAGAGAAAAGAATGAGAGAAAGAAAGAAAGCAGAGAGTAGATGAAATAAAAAAGGAAGAAAACAGAAGAAAAAGAAAGAAAGAAAGAAAGAAAGAAAGAAAAAAAAAGAAAAAAAGAAAGAAAGAAAGAAAAGAAAGAAAGAAAGAAAAAAGAAAGGAAAAAAGAAAAAAAAGAAGAAGAAAGGAAGGAAGAAAGAAAGAAAGAAAAGAAAGAAAAAAGAAAGAAAAAAGAAAGAAAGAAAGAAAGAAAGAAAGAAAGAAAGAAAGAAAGAAAAAAAGAAAAAAAAGAAAAGAAAAAAAAGAAAGAAAAGAGAAGAAAGAAAGAAAGAAAGAAAGAAAGAAAAAAAGAAAAAAAAAGAAAGAAAAAAAGAAAGAAAGAGAAGAAAGAAAGAAAGAAAGAAAGAAGAAAAAAAAGAAAGAAAGAAAGAAAGAAAGAAAGAAAGAAAAGAAAGAAAGAAAGAAGGGAAAACATTTGAGAAACAAACTGCTACCGTCTCTATTTCCGTAGCAACTGTTTTGCCTCTCTCACATCCATTTTTGTACACCCGGCAACCAACCAGAAAATATTTTTAAAATGCCATTTAAAATGGGTGAGATTTTCATAAAGGGCATTTTGAAACGGTTGAAATTTTTAGAAAATTACTTTCAAATGTAAATCTCCGGTGATTTGTAGCCGTTAACACATTCCATTGTTTAATTGACTAAACAAATTCTCTCATAAAATAAACACAACAAAAATATAATTATTGCAACAGTATGCTAAATATAATAATAATAATAATAATAATAATAATATAGCAAACTAGCACAACGGGAATACAAAACTAGACACGACTGGGTAGGGAAGGTGATCCACTGGGAATTATGCAAAAAATTTAATTTTGACCATACAACAAAATGGTATATGCATAAACCAGAATCTGTTCTTGAGAACGAAACGCATAAAATTCTCTGGGACTTTGAAATAAAAACGGATCACCTTATCCCAGCAAGAAGACCAGACCTAGTGTTGATAAACAAAAAAGAAAGAACTTTTCAACTGGTGGATTTTGCAGTGCCAGCAGATCACAGGGTGAAGCTAAAGGAAAATGAAAAAATAGATAAATATCTGGACCTTGCCAGAGAACTGAAAAAGTTATGGAATATGAAGGTCAAAGTGATACCAATTGTAGTTGGTGCACTTGGAACAGTCCCAAAAGGATTAGAAAAGGGTTTGGAAAGTTTGGAAATCAAAGGAAGGATTGAAACCATTCAAAACACTGCACTGCTGCAATCTGCCAGAATACTCAGAAGAGTCCTGGAGACCTGAGGAGACTTGCTGTCACTCAGACTCCAGTGAAAGACCATTAGCTAATGCTGATGTGAAAACTCAAAAGGAAGTAAATAATAATAATAATAATAATAATAATAATAATAATAATAATAATAATGAAAAAGAGGAAAAGTGAAATGATAGACAATACAATTACCAAACCGAGAAAATATAAGAACACTTGGAGAAAAGGAGAATTACAAATACTTAGGAATTTGGGAAGCGGACACCATCAAGCAAACAGAAATGAAAGAAAAAGTTAAAAAGAATACCTCAAAAGAACATCTCTAGAAACAAAACTCTGCTGTAAAAATCTAATGAAAAGAATAAATACCTAGGTCTAGCGCTTGTGAAAAGGGGATAGACTCCTTCACTATCTGGCTGATACTGACTTTAGACCACCCCGACGACTCTACCTATTAAAAATATTAAATGCAACAAAAAAAAAAGTTCCATGCTGTTACTACTGAATTTTATTTTTTTAATTATCTTCACGAATATGAAACAAATCTTCAATATTTTTGCTCAAAAAGCAGGATCTGGTGATAGTGAATGTGTACGTATATTTACATTGTCGTTAATTGTTTTATTTTCGTAGTTTCACCCAACGCTAAAACAATCTCCCTGGTTTAGCGCTTGTGAAAAGGGGATAGACTCCCTCGCTGTCTGGCTGATACCGACATTAGACCGTGTTATATATTGTACAAACGGAAATATGAATTTCCGGTTTTATTAAACAAAGAAATATAACAACTTCCCGTTATCAGATCAAGAGATAAAAATGTGTAGGAGTAGCTATGAATATAACAGTACCGAGGGCTCGAGACAGGTCAGTCGTCAGTCAGCCCCGGAGGCAGTCAGCCGGAGAGGGGAGTGAGGTGATCGGGGTCAGTAGTCGGGAGAGTCGATGCGAGTTAGTTGACCGAGCGGGACCTCGGTAGTTGGTGTTGGAAAAGCTAGCCTTAATATTTACCAACTGAAAAAGCTTGTCACCCAGAAATTTAATCGAAGGACCGAAAGTCTAAAGACCGAATATATTAATTAAACTGACCCTCTCTCTCTCTTGAAGTTAAGAAGCTTGAATTTATTTCAATAAACTTCTGGAGGATAACTTTGGTGTTATTGTCATCCCTCACAACGAAGATAAAACTATTGCAATTTAGTACAGTGACGACGCGCTATGCAACAACCGCCCCGACGATTTTACTTTACATCTTTTTTTTTATAGCAATTCAGATCTGAAATAAAGAAATCAATTATTTAATACGAGACTTAAAAAGTAAAAAAAAGTAATTTTCTCTCCCCTGGAGACAGACTGACTGTAATTTTCTTTAATGTCCACATTTCTAGGGGGAGGGTTAAATAGACTTGTTGTGGGCGATGTAAAATGTAGCAACACTTATGTCACATTTCTTCCTGACAAGTTTAATGAATTACACAGTAATCACTAGATATTCACCACGTACCCCACATGTAGGGCTTAGACACTATTAACGTAGTACCACCCATGAACCGAAGCTCATGGGTGGCTGGTGCAAAAGATGCGTTGATCCCTTCGGCATTCAACCTCATGGGGGCGCCTCAGGCACTGGGTAATAAACCCAGCCCTGCCCCCTTGATTTGAAGGGACAGGTGTTGCCTGGGGGAATGGCACCCTGGGATCAACGATGTTAGCTTGTAAGATCCAGGGGCGAAGCCATCGGACCCACCCCCGGTCGAAACCGGAGTTAGATATGTTGACCATAGAGTAATCACTAAAAACTGGTGTATATTTGATATGAATTGGTTTTGTGTACACAAATACACAATATATCAGGCCACCTTGCTAAATACTTACTGTCACACGGTCGAATGGGGCACTTGTGTGTCTTTGAGGAGATGAGTAAATCTCTTATTGTCCACTCAACGTCGACTCTTGGCCGGTTTAGCTCAGTCGATAGAGCGTTGGGCTAGGCAATCATAAGGTTCTCGGTTCGATACCGGCACTCGCCAACTCAGCGTATGAGTAGCACAGAGATCTGTGCGCTAAAGTAAGGAGCTGATGGTAGGTGTGGCGCTCCACATCAGACGCTAAAACAATCTCCCTGGTCTAGCGCTTCCATGCTGTTACTATTGAATTTTATTTTTTAATTACCTTAACGAGCATGAAGCAAATCTTCAATATTTTTGCTCAAAAAGCAAGATCTGGTGATAGTGAATGTGTACGTATATTTACATTGTCGTTAATTGTTTTATTTTCGTAGTTTCATCCGACGCTAAAAACAATCTCCCTGGTCTAGCGCTTGTGAAAAGGGGATAGACTTCCTCGCTGTCTGGCTGATACCGACATTAGACCGCCCCGATGATTTTACTTTACATCTTTTTTTTTAAAACAATTCAGATCTGAAATAAAGAAATCAATTATAAACAGAGTAAAGAGCTTGGGAACCTTTTTTTCGATCTCAGGAGCCTTCACAGAACTTTGAACCTAACCCTTTATTCAATCCACAGAGGTATCCTCTTTATAGAATAATAATCAACACAGCTTAACACCTGTACCCCAGCTATGATTTGCAGAATGAGAACAGGATACCCCCGTGGATTGAATAAAGGATTAGGTCCAAAGTTCTGTGAAGGCTCCTGATTAGGCTCCTGAGTTCAAAAAGAAGGATTAGGTCCAAAGTTCTGTGAAGGCTCCTGATTATGACAAGAAGGCTCCTGAGTTCAAAAAGAAGGATTAGGTCCAAAGTTCTGTGAAGGCTCCTGATTATGACAAGAAGGTTCCTGAGTTCAAAAAGAAAGTTCCGAAGTTTGAGTAGGCTCCTGAGTCTGACAAGAAATACCCAAAGAAGGCCGGATGGCACATTGGCCAAAACATTGTGCAAATTACAATAAAGATGAGGACAATAGTTTGAATAATCCAAATAATACTAAGTATCAAGTCTTATATTAAAAATTCAGAGAAATAGAATGAAGAGCCATTTCTTATAAAACTAATTCAGATCTCTGTCGTAATTTCTCTGCAGGTGAGGCCCATACAAAGGTGAGAGATGTGCGACAAATTTAAAACTGGATAAAACTGAGCAAGGCCACCTTGCTAAACTTTCTGTCACACGGTCGAATGGGGCACTTGTGTGTCTTTGAGGAGATGAGTAAATCTCTTATTGTCCACTCAACGTCTACTTTTGGCCTCGTCTTTAAGCGCCATCCTCATGTAAATCCATCCACTTGTAAAAGCTACATGGGCCATAAAATGCAATTACCTCCTTGGCAAATATGAAACAATTCTATACCCCCCCCCCATTACTACCTTCTTTCTTTATGTCTATCTTCCTTTCTAATTAAAACAATTCCACTTATATCTATGTATTTGATTTTTTAATAAATATCTATCTAGCCCAAACTTTTCATCTATCTATCTATCTATCTATCTATCTATCTAATATCTATCTCAGTCTATCTATCTATCTATCTATCTATCTATCTATCTATCTTCCAGTCTTTTCATATCTATCTATTTCTATAGTCTCCTATCCTCTATCTTCTCAGTCTTTTCATATCTATCTATCTATCTATCTATCTATCTATCTCAGTCTTTTCATATCTATCTATCTATCTATCTATATCTATCTTAGTCTTTTCATATCTATCTATCTATCTATCTATCTATCTATCCATCTATCTTAGTCTTTTCATATCTATCTATCTATTTATCTATCCATCTCAGTCTTTTCATATCTATCTATCTATCTATCTATCTATCTCATTCTTTTCATATTCTATCTATCTATCTCAGTCTTTTCATATCTATCTATCTATCTATCTATCTATCTATCTATCTCATTCTTTTCATATCTAACTATCTATCTATCTCAGTCTTTTCATATCTATCTATCTATCTATCTATCTATCTTAGTCTTTTCATATCTATCTATCTATCTATCTATCTATCCATCTATCTTAGTCTTTTCATATCTATCTATCTATTTATCTATCCATCTCAGTCTTTTCATATCTATCTATCTATCTATCTATCTCATTCTTTTCATATCTAACTATCTATCTATTTCAGTCTTTTCATATCTATCTATCTATTTACCTATCAGTCTTTTCATGTCTAACTATCTCTCTATCTATCTCAGTCATTTCATATCTATCTATCTATCTATCTATCAATCTATCTGTCTATCTATCTTCTCAGTCTTTTCATATCTATCTATCTATCTCAGTCTTTTCATATCTATCTATCTATCTATTTATCTATCTATCAATCTATCTGTCTATCTATCTATCTCATTCTTTTCATATCTAACTATCTATCTATCTCAGTCTTTTCATATCTATCTATCTATCTATCTATCTATCTATCTATTTACCTATCTATCTATCTATCCCAGTCTTTTCATATCTATCTATCAATTTATCTATCTCAGTCTTTTCATATCTATCTATCAATTTACCTATCTATCTATCTATCTCAGTCTTTTCATATTTAACTATCTATCTCAGTCTTTTCATATCTATCTATCTATCTATCTATCTATCTATCTATCTCAGTCTTTTCATATATATCTATCTATCAATCTATCTATCTATCTATATCATTCTTTTCATATCTAACTATCTATCTCAATCTTTTCATATCTATCTATCTATTTACCTATCAGTCTTTTCATATCTAACTATCTCTCTATCTCAGTCTTTTCATATATATCTATCTATCTATCTATTTACCTATCTATCTATCCCAGTCTTTTCATATCTATCTATCAATCTATCTATCTCAGTCTTTTCATATCTAACTATCTATTTACCTATCTATCTATCTATCTATCTCAGTCTTTTCATATCTATCTATCTCTCTCTCTCTCTATATATATATATATATATATATATTATGATACTGGTTTTTGAATTTTCGAATCTTGAATCGGCATTCTTTGACTGCGGTCCTGTAACCAACCGTTTATCGCGAAAAAACACATACGTGCAATCAACTGCAATTAATCAATATCTTGATTAAGATCCTTATGGTGAAACTCGAGTAGGTTATTACCGTGTACCATTATCATAATCAATTTGCTCTACAACGTATTGAGCACTTTATATTTGTATATCGCTGCTTACCATTGTAAAACTTGTATCAACTAACCATTGTGACCATTTCACCGGTAAGTCACCTTTTCCACAACACCATATATATATATATATATATATATATAATATTATATATTATATATGTTATATATATATATATATATAATATATATATATATATGTGTGGTGGTGTGTGTTGTGTGTAAGTGTGTGTGTTGAATTTTCATATCTTATCTATCCTGTCCAGGTGTTAATTATCTATCTATCTGTCTATCTATCTACACAGACACACACACACACACACAATACATACACATGGAATGTGTAGGCCGACAATTTCTGGACTAGGCTGACAAGTGCTAAATAACCTTGGGAAATGTATGAACCAACGGAGAAG
>CM042145.1:11478733-11488873 GCA_023376005.1 Doryteuthis pealeii | reverse complement strand
GTTGATTACTTCAACGTGTCCCAGTATTTTTCTCTTGCCTAAATATAAAACAAAGACACACCAACACACCACACACACCACACCCACATATATATATATAATATATTATAAATATATAATATAGATATATATATATATATATATATATATATATGCAGAGCTAGTGTCATCGTAATACAAACATGTTTCAAACAACAGAGTATATTATCTTATTCAATTTTTATTATATGAATCACTCTCAGCAATTATTATATTATTATTATTATTATTATTGATTATTATTTTATATTATTTTACTCCTTTTTTGAGTTTTCACATCAGCATTGGAACGGGTCCCAATAAACTTGGAAAAAAAGACTGGGTGCATCTGGAAATTGAGACCATCCAGACTACTTTGATGCAATCGGCCAGAATACTCAGAAGGCTCCTGGAGACCTCAGGAGACTTGTTGTCACTCAGACTCCAGTGAAAGACCATCAGCTAACAATGGTGGGAAAAACTCTCATAATAATAATAATAATAATAATAATAGTGTTGATAAACAAAAAAGAAAGAACTTGTCAACCGGTGGATTTTGCAGTGCCAGCAGATCACAGGGTGAAGCTAAAGGAAAATGAAAAAATGGACAAATACCTGGACCTTGTTACGTAATATGAAAGTCAAAGTGATACCAATTGTAGTTGGTGCACTTGGAACGGTCCCAAAATGATTGGAAAAGGGTTTGGAAAGTCTGGAAATCAGAGGAAGGGTTGATACCATTCAGAACACTGCACTGCTGCAATCTGCCGGAATACTCAGAAGAGTCATGTAGACCTGAGGAGACTTGCTGTCACTCAGACTCCAGGGAAAGACCATCAGCTAATGCTGATGTGAAAACTCAAAAATAATAATTGTGCTAGAGACTGCAGTATGACCATACTGACAAATGGTATGTGAACAAACCAGAATCTGTCCAAGAAAGTGAGATGCATAAAATTCTCCATGATTTCGAGATGAAAACGGATCACCCAATCCTAGAGAAAAGATATTGGATTTGATTTTACGGCATGTCAACTTTTGTTGGGTTATTTCATGCCGTAGACGTTTTAATTTATTCATTTTTGATGGGTATTCTATTTTTTGAAACATAATCTTTTAAACACAATTTTTTCGAATTGTTTATTTTATTTAACCCATAGATATGTTTCATCAAAGAGATCAGATTTCCATATGATCGATAACCTGTCCATGCTTTATATATACGCGTGTGTTGGAAGCGCGTGGTGTAATGGTTAAAGTCATGGGAAATGGACTCGTCGCCCCGAGTTCAAATCCTGGACGTGGTAATTGCATTTCACTTAACGCTAATAACCTTGGGAAAGGTATGAATTCTACTCACCCTCCAAATATGGGTAAATAGTAGGGCGGACTGGGCTCTTTAACCTTGGTTAGGCAACAGGTCTAGGAAAAGGAAAACTCTGAATTCAAACCTGTTGAACTCCGCTTAAGAAATTGACCTTGTGCCACATCCTGCTCGTGCGGAGGGGTTTGTAAATATATATATATATGCGTGTGTTCCCATCGCTTTCAGTAGATGAGATATTGCTACCGAGTTATATGAACGGGCTGGAAGCACATTGTCTAATGTTTATCGTCGTAGGAAATGGACTCGGCGAGAGGAGTTCAAATCCTGGAGAAGGCTGCTTGCATTTCAGATAGCGCTAATACCCATGAATCCAACTATTCTCCCTCCAGCTATGATAAATAGTAGGGCAGACTGGGCTCTTTAACATTGATTAGGTAACTAGTCTAGGAGAAGGAAAACTCTGAATTCAACTCCGCTCAAGAAATTTACCTTGTGTCACATCTTACTCGTGCTGGGGGCGGGGTTGGTAAATATGTATAAATGCGTATGTTCACATCACTTTTAGTTGATGAGATATTGCTACCTAGGTATATGAACGGGTTTATTAATTTCATTTGCTTGCAATGAGAAAATGGTACCATTACAATGATTTTCTTGTTTTCTTCTAAAAATAAAGATGGTAAAAGATTGTGATTGGATGTTGCAATAATTAAAGATTTATTAAACAGACAAAAGATAAGGAGGGGTGATAGCCTGGGTAGGGTTATGACCCTTGGCTAAAATTATGGAATTAATACATTTAGAAGATGTTTACCTTGTTTTTGTTTTTTTTAAATTAGCAGTAAATAACTAATAATATTCATGATACACGGTTGTATTTCATTTATTTTTTATTTTTCGTCTCTGCTTTTTTTTTTTTTTTTTTTTTTTTGCACCCCTCACTATTTTTACCTTTCCTTTTTTTTTTTTTTTTGAAACTTACAACCTTTTCGCTCTCACCGCTCTTTTTCCCGCATTTCATTAAATCGGCGGAAAACTGCTTCGCCATCTTATACGAAGTCACGCACTTATAAGTCGCAGGTTGATTTATAGGATGCACGCGCACAGCAAGCCTTTAAAAAAACGACAAATGGGACAAATGATGTTGATAGCAGCTAAAATATGTGCCATGACGAGCGCCTCTGTAAAACCATGTTTGGCAAAGGGAGACTTCCGGATCATTGATAATATACGGAGTTTCATTCTTACCGGGTGACTCAGTACAACGTGTGCCAGAAGTAATACGACAACCAACACGATTGGATGGGAGGATGTAGAGAAATTGGGTAACCATCTCGATTAACGGACCTTTCTCCTTCAGGTCCTCTTCGTTTTGGTTTGGTTTGTTTTGTTTTACGGCATATCAACCTCAGTGGGTCATTTAATGCCGATAAAGTTTTGAAATAAATCAATTCTTAATGGATAATACAATTTTTTTATAAATACATTTTTCTATTTAACCTATAGATGGGACCCTAACAGGTACTACCACTCCGGGTCAGAGTGAACCAGGGAGCAATGGTGATCAAGGGGTGCTCCACATTCCCCAAACCTCCAGAACTGGAACCTCACTATCAGATAGAGTTTAACGTCATTCCCAGACAATGTAGATCCCGCAGCCACGCCTTCTAGCACCCATATGATAAAAAAGGGTTGGGGTTTGCCATAAGGGCAACAGGGTTGGGAAAATCATATAGGTGCTAGGGCTTGACGTGACCAGCCGATTGATCGGAGGGGCCTCTCCGACCGCCCGTCTAGCCCAAGATAGGACCAACGTGGAGTATTGCATGTCATGAATTGCTCATCCACCTGGGCTCTATCCTTAAGCATCACGGGTCGCCACCCACGGTAAACAGGTGGCCCCATTGGGAGAGTCTTACCCCTCTGCAGAGGTGCAGTCGGTGCATTCTAACGCTCCAGACGACAGAGCGGCTCTTCGTTTTGAAAATGCATTTTACGCACAGAATTTCTGGACAATCCAGCATCTTTTCTCAGATGACCTCTTCGCAGCAATGTTTATGTTTAATCTATAATTTCTTCAATGCATCTCAGTCGGCGGAGTGTCCGCCTAGGAACCACAAGGTTTCGGGTTCGATACCGGCGCTCGCCAACCCAGCGTATGAGTAGCAAAATTTATTTTGAACCCTTTTGGTTTGGTTTGTCTTCTATGTTTAATAACATATCAACCTTCGTGGGTTATTTAATTCCAAATCTATCCTTATAGAAGAATAGTTGTAAAAGTAAAAGTAAAGTCATCGGGGAGGCCTTATGTCGGTATCAGCCAGACAGTGAGGGAGTCTATCTCCTTTTCACTAGCGCTAGACCAAGAAGATTATTTTAGCGTCTGAGGTGGAGCACCACACCTATCATCAGTTCCTCACTTTACCGCGCTACACATACGCTGAGTTGGCGAACGCCCGTATCGAACCAGGAACCTTGTGATTCTTCCGACTGAGCTAGTATTTAATACATAGCTAGAAGAATGAGAGGGTTCCTACCTTTCACAACGGTATTAGCCCGAAAAGTGAACGTGATAACGCTTCGAACTCGCTTACTACAATGTCTCAATCAAACACGTTATCGACTACGCCACGAGGACTCACCCCATCCATGGACTACGCCACGAGGACACACCCCATCCATGGACAGGATGCGACACAAGGTCAATCGTTAAGCTGAGTACAGCTGGTTTGAATTCAATTTTTTTTCTTTTCCTAGAATGTTCGTCATGCCCACTTAGACTTGGATAAAAGCAGTCGACACCGCACGTATATTTCTAAATGAATGGGTGACACACACGAACGATAGGTATGTTAGAGACATCCGTTTTAATATGTAGGTATAATTTATTGAACAAGAAGTTGCTGGAGGGAATGGGCGGGGGGCATAACTTTCCTGAGGGTCGCAGTCCAGCACATTAGCCGCTACGCCACGGGTACACCCCCTCTTATTTTCTCATTTATCTTTTATTATTGATTATATGTAAAGTCGTCGGGCTGGTCTAAAGTCGGTATCAGCCAATCAGCGAGGGAGTCTATACGCTTTTCACTAGCGCTAGACCAAGAAGATCATTTTAGCGTCTGAGGCGGAGCGCCACACCTACCATCAGGTCCTCACTTTACCGCACATATCCCTGTACTACTCATATGCTGAGTTGGCGAGGGCCGGTATCGAACACGGAACCTTATGGTTCCTAGTCGGACACTCTATCGATTGAGCTAAACCTACCCATGTGTAGAATGGCTAAATTTGATTTTGAAAACTTTGACTGGTAAATTGAAATGTAAATTAGGTTCCATAACCTTCGTATGTGTTTGGAATATTTTGGATATATAAGGTGTGCTACAATACACCACTTAAATGTATAGACTAAACAAGGACACGTGGTTTAAACCTCAGCCAATCATCAGCCCGAATGCGTGGATGGTTGACTACTTAATCACTGATACTGAGAGACGTCCCTTTGCAATCATTGACGAAGGACTTGCAAGACTGAGGAGCACCAAGGAACAACCGAAGGATTCTTTACCAAGGATTTCCGCTGGACAAGCGCTCTTCCTTGAAGCCCAAAGGATGGCCCATAAAATCGTAACAGCATCTAGTCTCTGGAAATTACGATGGATTCAAAACAAAGAGTTTCCAATTTCTTCTTCTCGAATGTAAATGGTATTCGACGAGACTTATATAAAAATCTGGAATAATTCGCGACTGAATCCACTACTGAGAGAAAGCTGGTTGGTTGGTTAGCTGAATTTTACGGCATGTCAACCCGTCTGGGGTTATATCATGCCTAACGGTTAGGAAGTAATATATGTTGTGTATCTATATTTATACTTTTGTAGTAATTGGTTTTAACAATATGTTAGCATCATTGGGGATCAAGTTGTATGGTATTGATTAGATTCATGTCTATATTCTATGGTATAATTTTATTTCCCTCAAAAAGGACAGAATGTCCTCCATGTTGGCATTTTCAAATAGATCCTTCATATTGTTTGCTTTAAAATAACGGTTTCTGATGTGGGTTATTTTATGCCGAAGTCGCATTCATGTTGGGTTTGCAATTTGTTTAAACTCATTTTAAAACATTTTTAAAAATCATTTTTTTTCTATTTAACCCATAGACGGGACACTAATAGGTACTACATTTCCAGATCAGAGTGGGTCTGGAAGTAATGGCGATGAAGGGGTACTCCACACACCCTAAAGCCCAAGAATTGTAACTTTACCACTTGATGCAGTTTAATGTCATACTCAGGACACTAAGACCCTCAGTCACCGCCTAGCACATATATATAAAGGAAGCGCGTGGTGTAATGGTTAAAGTCATGGGAAATGGACTCGTCGCCCCGAGTTCAAATCCTGGACGTGGTAATTGCATTTCACTTAGCGCTAATACCCTTGAGAAATGTATGAATCCTACTCTCCCTCCACCTATGGTAAATAGTAGGGCAGACTGGGTTCTTTAACCTTGGTTAGGCAACCGGTTTAGGAGAAGGAAAACTCTGAATTCAAACCTGTTGAACTCCGCTTAAGAAATTGACCTTGTGTCGCATCCTGCTCGTGCGGAGGGGTTGGTAAATATATATATGATAAAAAGGATTGGGGTTTGCCATGAAGGTAATATGTTCGGGACAATCATACAGGTGTTAGGGTTTGACTTGACAAGCTGATTGATCGGAGGGGACCTCTCCAACCGCCCGTCTAGCCTAAGTAAGGACCAAAGGGCAGTGTTGCAAGTCATGGACTGCGTAGCCACCAATATTCCAACCTTAAAGATCACGGGTCGCCACCCACGCCCAACAGGTTTCCTCATCATGGGGGAATTTACCCCTCTGCAGAGGTGCAATCGGTGTATTTTACTGCCCCACCTGACAGGGCAACACTGAGAGAAGGAATCTGTCGACTAGATGTTTAATTTGACACAGGGTTACAATATCAGAGCACACAATAAATGTGGAAGTCACATCAGATTTAAAAATTAAAAAAACGTTTTAAAAAAATGGATGATTTTGGAGAAATAAAAAAATGGATTTGAAATGTGTCAAAGGGATGGCAAGATGAATTTGAAATGAGTGCCACGCGAACTATGATTGATGGTCTTGCCAAACTTCATGAACATTTTAGAAAAACACACATTAGAAGAAAGCAAACTTATATATATATATATATATATATATATATATTATATATATATATATATATATATATATATATATTGAAAGAAAGAAAGAGGGGAAGAAAGAAAGTCATTTCGGGAAAGGAAATATGCGTAATGCTTAAAAAAAGAAAAGAACGAAAAAAAAAGAAAAAAGAAAGAAAGAAAGAAAGAAAGAAAATACAAACAGGGAAAGAAAATAAAACATCAAAGAAAGAAAGAAAGAAAGAAAGAAAGAAAAGGAAAAGGAAGAAGATAATAACCAGTTAAGAAAGAAAGAAAGAAAGAAAGAAAGAAAGAAAGAGAAAAGAAAGAAAAGAAAAGGAAAAAACAATAAACCAGGAAAGAAAGAAAGAAAGAAAAAGAAAAGAAGAAAAAAAAAAAAGAAAGAAAGAAAAAAAGCAATAAAAAAACTAAACAAATAAATAAAGAAAGAAAAATAAGCCAGCAAGAAAGAAAGAAAGAAAGAAAGAAAGAAAATAATAAAGCAGCAAAATAGAAAGAAAGAAAGAAAGAAAATTATAAGCCAGCAAAGAAAGAAAGAAAGAAAGAAAGAAAGACAAAAGGAAGAAAAATAATAAACAGTAAAGAAAGAAAGAAAGAAAGAAAGAAAGAAAGAAAATTATAAGCCAGCAAAGAAAGAAAGAAAAAAAGAAAAGAAGAAAGAAAAGAAAAATAATAAAGCAGCAAGAAAGAAAGAAAAGAAAAGAAAAAAGAAAGAAAGAAAGAAGAAAGAAGAAAGAAGAAGAGAAGAAAGAAAGAAAGAAAGAAAGAAAGAAAGAAAGAAAGAAAGAAAAAAGGAAAGAAAATAATAAACCTGTAAATAAAGAAAAAAAAAAAAAAGGCGGAATGATAGAAAGAAAGAAAGAAAGAAAGAAAGACAGAAAGAAAGAAAGAAAGTGTAACACAAAATATAAATGAAAATAAAGAGAAATAAAGAAAGAGAAAAAAGGAAGGAAAAGGCAAATGCAGGAAAATAAAGAAAAAAAAGAAAGAAAGAAGTAAACAAACAACAAACACAAACTATATAAATCTAACGCAAATGTTTCCCAACGGGGGGGGCCTTACCGCCCTCTCATGGGGCGGGGCCTTAGAAGTATATGAGGAGGTAATGACTAAAATTACTTAAACAGGACTCGTTTAAGTTAGATTCAAAATATCTTGTATCATTAGTTTATAATGATAATGAACCTCTCTCTCTCTTTACAACTGCAAAACATATTAATACACGACAAGCAGTATCTTTGAAACGAGCAAATTAAAACTGATTCATCCACAAATAATGGCGCTCCAATGTGTTTCCCCACGGGATCAGTACCGTCCTCTTGAAATGGGGCGTTAGGAATTTTGAGGGGGCGGTGACTTACATAAGGGAATAATTTGGGGGCGGTAAAAGGCATACAAGTGTTTGGGGGGTGAGCATTCGAGAAGAAAAATTGGCAAATTCTGATCTCGCTTAGGTTTGGTTTGGTTTGTTTTGTTTTACGGCATATCAACCTCAGTGGGTCATTTAATGTCGATAAAGTTTTGAAATAAATCAATTTTTAATGGATAATACACTTTTTTTATAAATACATTTTTCTATTTAACCCATAGATGGGACCCTAACAGGTACTACCACTCCGGGTCAGAGTGGACCAGGGAGCAATTGTGATGAATGGGGTGCTCCACATTCCTCAAACCTCCATAACTAGAACCTCACCATCAGAAAGAGTTTAACGTCATTCCCAGGACATGTAGACCCGCAGCCACCGCCTTTTAGCACCCATATGATAAAAAGGGGTTGGGGCTTGCCATGAGGGCAATAGGGTTGGGAAAATCATATAGGTGCTAGGGCTTGACGTGACCAGCCGATTGATCGGAGGGGGCCTCTCCGACCGCCCGTCTAGCTCAAGATAGGGCCAAAGTAGAGTATTGCATGTCATGAACTGCTCATCCACCTGGACTCTATCCTTAAGCATCACGGGTCGCCACCCACGGCCAACAGGTGGCCCCATTGGGGGAGTCTTACCCCTCTGCAGAGGTGCAGTCGGTGCATTCTAACGTGATCTCGCTTATATGAATACAAATATTCACGAACAAAATTTATATCTTTAACTTCATCTATTAATATACTCAGCGTATGAGTAGCACAGGGGTCTGTGCGGTAAAGGAGCTGATAGTAGGTGTGGCGCTCCACCTCAGATGCTAAAATAATCTTCTTGGTCTAGCGCTAGTAAAAAGTGGATAGACTCCCTCGCTGCATGGCCGATATCCGACATTAGGCCGCCCCGACGATTTATTGATATACTAAAGCTGAGAGAATCACTTTTTTTTATTTCCTAAAGGCTTTTTTTTCCTGTTTAGTTTAATGGCACAAAACTTATACTAAAATATACCTTGCTTTTAGGATTGAGTTATGTTTGAAAAAGATTACATTTTAATTGGTTCTCATCATCATCATCATCATGTCGTGCTTTCAGCGCGGATATCCATGACAAGATGTCATAGATATCTATCGGTGGCTGTTGACTCATCAATAGGCGCTAGTCTTAGAGATGAGGAGCAGTAGTTTCCTAACTGAACTGTTTGATCCTGGCCGTTGACCCGTTTAGGGTTCCTCCGCCCAGCATCATATGAGCCCCGCCATTGTCCCAGAATGGGATCATCTGCCGTTTCTCACATCCACCACGCTGCTACCCATGGCTTCCTTTTTACTGACATTCTGGCTTGTTATTTCATTCTTTTGGATATCTTTCGGTCTGTATACTCGTCGCCGTAGAAAATAATTGTAATGCTTTGGTCAACAATTTTTACCAAGAAAATTCTCGTTCGTTCGGTCGGTCTAGTTTGAATTATTCAAAATAGATTTCGTTAATTTCGTTGATAGAATATTTTCCTTGTTAAAGTCGCGAAAATCAACGTCTTTACACTTTGATTGGTTCTAATTAGTCGTAATTAGCAATTAAGTCAAAAACGGATCCGTCTCTCACTCACATTATGCATATTACTTTTACCCTCACTATGTATATCTTGATTACCCCCTCCTTATATATGTTAGTCTCTCTATGTGAGTAAGAGCAAGATGGGAGTTATTGTGATAGATAGAGACATTTAACTATGTTAGAATTAATTTTAAGATAGTGGTGAGCGGGTAGTGGCGTAGCTACCGTGGGCTAAAGAATATTACAGAAGATTTAGATTTTTTTTAAATCTAAAAAATCTAAATCTTCTCTTATATCTTTTACTTATATAATTTTGATCTGTGACTGTAATAACAGCACACATTGAGCTCTGCAAACTACGACACTTTAAAAAAACTTCTATGTCGTAAGGAAGATTTTTTCTCCGGATTTTTGGATTATACATATATATATATATATATATATATATTATATATATATATATTGGTTAGGAGGTTGATTTAGAAGGCTATCACAATGCAATTTGGAATAAATAAAAAATAATAATACGGTAACAATGGTGTTGTGTGTTGACCAGTATTTTTATTCTTTCTTAAGTAAGAATAAAAATACAGGTCAACACACAACACCATTGTTACCGTATTATTATTTTTTTTATTTATTCCAAACTGCATTGTAATAGCCTTCTAAATCAA
>CM042145.1:11453733-11471233 GCA_023376005.1 Doryteuthis pealeii | reverse complement strand
CCCGAAATTAGAAAAATCTTAAACGAAAATACTAAAATTATCTACAAAAATAACGATAAGAAACGCCTACAGATCCTAGAAGCCATATGCATTAAAAATAAAAAAAAACCTAACATTAATAAAATAGCCTTTAAAGTCGGAGACAACGTATTAAATATCTTCAATAACTAACACTCACCTAACCCCCCTCTTAAAAATAATAGACTCTCTGAATTTGATAAAAGTATAGATAAAACTAAAAATTAACTAAAAACCAAATTACATAACCCCATGAATACGACTGGAGCAACAGTCGAAAGCGCTCGGGAAATTAGTCTGCAAAATATCATGAATCAACTCGATCCAGATTCAAAAAGGATAGACAGAAGACTGGAAAAAATATCCATACAAAAAATGAAAAAAAGGAATACTCTGTGTTATTCAATAACACATGTCTTACGAATAATTTGCTGCTAAAATACACAATATATATATATATATATATATATATATATATATATATATATATAAATTCGAAGGCAATACAATGCGTAAAAAATAAAGACAAAAAGATGTTTTATATGTCTAATCGATTTCAAAGCAAAGCTTCATCATCAGAGTGTATTTTCAGAAATGACATGCTTATGTTTTTTTATTTGTGTGGTTATAATTTCTCTTCTTATTTCCTTTTCCTCTCCTTTTTTTCCTGTCCTTTATCTTCCTTTAACACCCTCTGGTTAAAAATCAGACTGTCCAAATATGCCTTTAACCATTACATCACTCGCTTCCATATTTCATATACCATATATATATATTCCATATTTCATATACCATATATATATATTCCATATTTCATATACCATATATACCCTCCTGAAATACTCGGCTATATAATAGAGACATACAGACAGATAGACAGAGACAGAGAGATATTTGATTAGAGATAGTGTTCTTAGATGAATAAATTTAGAAAGAATAGTGGAAAAGTGAGTGGAATGATGTTTGAATTATAAATATCGTTCTGTCTGGGAAATAAAGTCATGATGAAGAGGATGTTGAAAATGATGAAGATAACAAAGTCTTTAATTATAAGAATTTTCTGTGCATGGAGAAAGAAAAGAAATAGAACAGGAATAAGACAAAAAGAAAGAAAGACAAAGAAATGATAGAGTAGAACAGGAAAAAAAAATAAATAAATAATAGAACAGGCATAAGAAAGAAAGAAAGAAAGAAAAAATGGTGAATTGGAAAAGAGAAAAGAAAGACAATGTGTAAAGAGAAAAGCAATGGAAATAATGCCAATTCGTTTGCTCTGCTTTTAAAAAGGAAGAAAATATTGAATATCAGTTGAAAAGAAAAATTAAACGAGTAATAAATATGAAAGAGAGGGAGGGGAGAGAGGGAGGAGAGAGAGAGACTGGACATGGGTGAAGAAAGAAAGAACTGATTATGAATGAAAAAGAAAGAAAGAATAAGCTGAATATAAGTAAAAAGAAAAAGAATTTAATATGTTTAAAAGAAAAAAAGTAAGACTTAAATATGAATGAAAGAAAAAAGAATTTGATATGAGTAAAAAGAAATAAAGAAATAAAAAATGAATACGAGTAAAAAGAAAAGTGAAAGAAAAAATCGGATATGAATAAAAAGGAAGAAAAAAAATTGAATATAAGTAAAAACGAAATGATAAAGAAAGAATTGAATATGAGTAAAAAAAACTCTGCTGGTTACTTGCTTCTTCTTCTATCTTGTCTGGCCGCCATTTTGCCGTGTCGAATTCTATCTATTGTTAAGGGTTCAGTTCTTTCTCGTTTCTTCTTACATCTTTGGGCTGGGCTGAGCTGTATTAATTATTTACAACCACAAAAAAAACCTTGATCAAGTTTTATTAGCCCATATTGATTATTCAACCGCGGGAAGAGATGGATCCTGTTAGAGCCGACAATTACTTCTACACCCTCTGAAATCTGGCTCGAATCTGAATAACTGACTAAACTATATCACGTGTCTGTCATGGGGCCCAAATCGCGCGCCTCTAAGGTGTCGATGGTTAATAACAGTCACCACTAATTTTCCATGGGGACTCCTTGATTCTAAAGTTACGGCCCTTAATCTAAATATTTCTAACTTACAGGTCTGTTCACAATTCATAACCTCTCATGAATCGTAACATATTTCTTTAGACGTCTGTATTCTTTAGAAATGACATTCGCGATGCCTCACACATTTATGTACGGAGGGTCGCTATTTCATCCATATATATATTTACCAATCCCTCCGCACGAGCAGGATGGGACACAAGGTCAATTTTTTAAGCAGAGTTCAACAGGTTTGAATTCAGAGTTTTCCTTCTCCTAGACCGATTGTCTAACCAAGGTTAAAGAGCCCAGTCTGTCCTACTATTTATCCATAGCTGGAGGGTGAGTAGGATTCATACCTTTCCCAAGGGTATTAGCGCTAAGTGAAATGCAATTACCACATCCAGGATTTGAACTCGAGGCGGCGAGTTCATTTCCCATGACTTTAACCATTACACCACGCGCTATTTCATCCATATAAAGTCGGCGAAGTGGCATATTGTCGGTATCAGCCAGACAACGAGGGGGGTTATCCCCTTTTCGCTAGCACTAGACCAGGGAAATTGTTTTGGGCTGAGGTGGAGCACCACACCTACCGTAAGCTCCCCACTGTACCACACATATCAGATAACCCGAACTGTGCTATTCATGCACTGAGTTGGCGAGGACCAGTATCGAATCCTGAACCTTGCGATAGAAATGACAATTTTATGGTCATATTTGGCAGTAGTTTCAAAATTTCACGTTCTCTCCTATTCAAAGTATTTTGGCGCTCATACTGTGAAGCAATGGTCATGACGTGGAACCATGATGGTGGTCTGAGTGGCATGATCAGTTACGGAAAAGTTTGAGTGGTGGAGTGTGTTTTGTAACGGAAAAATTTGAATGATGATGTCAGCATAGACGCGTGGCATCGTTTTGATTGGACGTGGAATGGTACGTGGCGAAGGGGAGAAACGAGGAGTGAGAGGTGAGAATTTTGAGATTCTGCTCGGCCCGTCAAAGAGTTAAGGCTAGTCTCGCCGCGCGGTGAGATGGGTATAAAGATAAAATAAAAACTTGATCAAGTAACAAAAAAATGTCTTGTAGTTCATTTAATTAAACACAAGCAAAGTCCATCAGAAAGCCCTTAGAGGAACTCAAGAAGAAGCAGCTAGAAGAAAACTAGACAGGAACATGGCAACTGGAAGAGTAAAGATGTCAACAAGTGATAAAGTAAGGCCAATTCCTAACCAAGTAAGTCTCTAATATCTCTCTAATATCTCTATATCACTGAAGAACTCTCTTATCTGAGAACTCTCACTCTGTAGCACAATGGTCAAGACGTGGAACCATGATGGTGGTCTGAGTGATTAGATACGGAAAAGTTTGAGTGTTGGCGTGATAAGTAACAGAAAAATTTGAATGATGATGTCAACATGGAAGAAGAAGCAGCTAGAAGAAAACTAGACAGGAACATGGCAACTGGAAGAGTAAAGATGTCAACAAGAGAAAAAGTAAGCCCAACTCCTAACCAAGTAGGTCTCTAATCTGTCTCTCTCTAACATCTCTCTCTATATCACTGAATATAGGACCGGGTTAGCTCAGTCGGTAAAGCGTTCGGCTAGAAACCACAAAGTTCCTAGTTCGATACCCTCCCTCGCCAACTCAGCGTATGAGTAGCACAGAGATCTGTGCGGTAAAGTAAAGAGCTGATGGTAGGTGTGGCGCTCCACCTCAGGCGCTAAAAATAATCTCGTGGTCTAGCGCTAGTGAAAAGGGGATAAACTCCCTCACTGCATGGCTGATACCGACATTAGGCCGCCTGACGACTTCTTTACTTTTTTTTATATCACTGAAGAAATCTCTTATCTGAGAACTCTCACTCTCACTAATTGTGTGCTCGATGTCAATTTGGGTATGTAATAGTACCACATTTGGTCCCGTGACCAGCATATGTCATTTATCATCGTCTTTTTGTTATCCTTCTCGTATTGTCGGTTCTCTTGAGCCTAAACAGTTCTTCTGTGCGGTAATGAAGAACAGGGCACATATTGTACCAGTCTCAATGAAGAATGAAGAGTTTTGAATGCCAACTGATTTTTTCAGCCCTGTGGGGGATTATCTTCCCTTTGTCTGGAAGAGTTATCTTCCCGCTGTGTTGTCGTTTGTGGCCACCAGGGGACCTCTGGTATATAAGCCGCTGATTCAAAGGCTTCCTTCTCTCTTTCCTTACTGCCTCTGAACGAGCACATGGGTTAGACTTATGTCTACCCTCTTCTCGGTGGGGCTTTGGCCCCCCTTACATTACTGTAGGTCTTTTATACAGCATGGACTATCTTTTAGTTCCATGTCTGTAACATTTATATTTTATGTACATTTGGGTATCTCGTTTATACCTAAATATTGTATCTTGTATTTATGAATACATGAATGTGTCCTTTTATCTCTACTCTTATATCTTATTTGTATTTTATGTATCTATGTACTTTATGTATCTTATCGTTACCATGTGCTGTACACCTATTAAATGTTTTGTCTCACAACGTGTCGGAGCTGTTGTTCAATTATTAACTTTGAATTTTACAGCCCTGTCGGCTGGGACTTTAGAATACACCGACTGCACCTCTGTAGATGAGTAAGACTCCCCCCACAATGGGGCTTCCTGTTCGCCGTGGGTGGCGGCCCGTGATGCTTAAGGATGGAACCCTTATGGCTGAATAGTCCATGACTAGTAAACACTCCAGTTTGGTCATTACTTCGGCTAGACGCGCAGTCGGAGAGGCCTCCTTCTCCTGGGAATGACGTTAAACTGATGGTGAGGTTCCAGTTCTGGAGGTTTGGGGAATGTGGAGCATCTCTTCATCACCATTGTTTCCTGGTCCACTCTGACCCGGAGTGGTAGTACTTGTTAGTGTACAATCCATGGGTTAAATAGAAAGAATGTGTTTATAAACAAAATTGAGTATCCATTACGAATGAAGTCATTGCAAAACTTTGTCGGCATTAAATGACCCACTGTGTTTGATATGCCGTAAAACAAAACAAACCAACAAACCAAACCAACTATTTTTTTTTCATTTTTCTAGTCTTTTTTAACCCTTGTGCTTGATTTCGTTTCTTTAATACAGTCGATTCTCAACAACACCGTAAACTAAAATGATACAACAATAACAACGAATTAGAATAATGTGACGGAGAACGAGTACCACCGTACTCATTTGGAAAAAGAGTGAGAGTGTCTTACCTGCCGGAGTCGAACCTGCGCCCTCCGGAATGCAAAGAAATGAGACTAAGCTGCTGGATGGACGCGAAATGCAATTCAGGTTCCCGGATGTTGGGGGCCTACACGCGTCCATCTGAATGCACGAGAATTGTGCACGGGCGCGAGGTTCGACTGATGTGCCCGGATGATAAGGGGAAATGGCAGTATAAGTAGAAGTGGGGTGACGGCAGTAAGAGTGTTGCGACTTCAGCTGCTGGTAGACGATGACAGTGTTGTAGCCTGCGAATAAGGCGTTTGATTCGCTTCTTTTTGCCCCCCCCCGCCTCCTCAACAAAGAACATTTACTTGAAACCCCATAATTGTGCAAAGAAACCAAACCAATCTTAAACAGACTGGAGATCGAAAGACTGATCATAAGCAGAACAAACAAATATTTATTCCCCCCCCCACCTATATTTTTTTCCTTCTATAAATAAATATATAAAAGTTCGTCATAAAGAAAAGTAATTCTAGTTAAAATTAAACATACCAGATTTTTACTTCTTCTTGGGCTGCGGTATTGATGGCGATATCTTAATGGATATCTTAATGGTTCTGGAGTCTTAGAATTTATGCCATGTGTGGCTTTATTGTTGTTGTTGGCATCCTTCTGTCTGCGATGGAGTAGTGTCCAAATGGAATTTTTTGTAACTACGTAGCCTGGGCGGCTTGATAAGTTGTCCAAACAGCAGTTGCCCCTCACTCCACACTGCCGTTGGGGTCCAAAGGAAAGGTAAGAAACCAATGCAATTTGGCAACAGCAGCGTCGCAGGAATTGTTAAATTTCAGCATTACACCATTTTAGGGACTCCGGCTTCGGATTTGTTTTCACGGCTTACTCCCCCTAGCTTTCCTCAGAATCGGCAGTGGTGGTATTGTAACACACACTTCCTTTTCCTAGATGGATTAGCAGCCAAAGTAAGGTGTATAACTTCTCGTGCTGTAACACTTATTTTATGCACACATTATTTTATTTCTCTACGACTTTCATCTTACCCGTTTTCAACTACTGGGAGCCAGATGGAAATTATCAACCGCTCGATTTTTGGCGATTTTCTTTTGACTGAAGTTACCTTATGTTCTCTCTCTAAAACTTTCGGAATTATTCAATCATGTGACCTTTTCGTCCAAAGAAAATCAAAAGATCTCTGGTTTATCAGCTATCAATTATATAAGTTATCTAACGGTTTTCGCAACCGTTTTAAATTAGCTACACTATATGTCTTACATAATTCGTAGGTAGCCTATGAATTGTGTACTGTAGTGTGATTAAATTTAACGGTATTCATGAATGGAAAGTTACCATTGAATCATAGAATGACCATTATAGAGTGATTGCCAGAAGTTCGCCTTTCACTGACCTAGCCGATTATTTCTCATTGGCTAAAGGCAAACTGTGTGAAGGGGACTGAGTTAGAGTTTACAGATTTTGGCGGTTCGTCGATGGGAGCAGACGTAATTGTTGTCTGTACCCAAGTAAGCCATTCTCTCACCCTTTTGGGATTTCCTGTTTAATAAAGACGTCTAAGGAAAATAGAAACTAAGACTTGTGTTCATTATTACGACCGGAACCCAGCACAAAAGAAGCCCGAATCAACCAAAGGAAGAGACCAGGGAAAATCAACCCAAAAGAAGATGGCCAACCAGCCGAATAGAAAAAGATGACCGTAGAACCTCGAGTTATAAAAGGACAATGCAACATATGTTCTGGGGGAGGGGCGCTTTTAATTTTTGTTTTATGTTGTTTAAATTGATTTTTTTCTTTTTGAATTGATTTTGATTTGATAACTCCCAACCCTTCCCCAATCCTTCCCCATCATCTGCACATTCTTCTTTTCCATAATCTGTGATTTTTTTAAGTGGGTTAAAAGCATAATTTTTTAAAATTCATTCTAATTTTTTTTTCTGAAAATAAATTTGCATAAAAATGTCCAAACGTCTTTCACATTTCGATCGTCAATTAAAATTTCTCCCTGGAGGGGAAACCTCAACAGTGATCCAAACACCTGGGAAAGACGGGGCCGGATCATGCAGGGAGACATTTCAAGACCTTTGTACAACGACAGCCATCAGGAAGCTGCCAAACTTATCGGCACCCCCCGTCGACTCTGACACCCTCCTCTCGAATCGAACAGGGAACTTGCGGGAAGGAAAAGGGGTCGGGTGTTTTAAATTTCTTGGGGGAAGATCACTTTGGTTTTCATTTGTTAATTTAAAGTTTGGAAGTTTTTAAAACGCCCTGGGTAGAATGGGGTTGGTTGGGTGGTTGGTTGGTTGGTGGCTGCTTAATAGCTTTCTATTTGCGTACGTGCGTGTGTGCAGAAATTTTAACATATTACGTAATAAAAGCATGTTTTGTCAAAACTATTGAAAAGTTTTTTTCTGTCTTTTTCTTCTTGTCTTGAAAAACTTTGTTTTTAGATATTAGATCAGTTGAACCCATGGCGTAGTGGATATAGAGTTCTACGTGAAAGTTAAAAGAGAGACTGGTGCATTATGATGGTTGCAATGGCAGAAGGCAATGGTTGAATGTATTTATTAGTATGTAAAGAACAGTGAATGGAACTAGTTAGGAAATTACCGAACACAAACGACCACTTTTTTTCTTTCCGCTGTTAGAATATTTTTATATATAAGGTGTGCTATGGTCCACCACTTAAACTTATAGACCTAGGCGTGGTCACGTGAATTAAACCCAGCCAATCAACACGCTCGAAAACGTGGTGAGTTAACTATTTAATCGCCGATATTGAAAGCCGTTCATTTGCAGATTATTTGACATGACGAACGGACCTGCAGCCAAGGACTTGCTCAACGCAACGATTTACCCAACACTAAGGAACAACCAACAACAGGGACAAAAGGAACAACCAAAGGATATACCCAACACTAAGGGACACAAAGAACAACCACACACAAAGGAACAACAAAGGATCATACCAACACAAGGGAACAAAAGGAACAACCAAAGGATCATACCCAACACTAAGGGACACAACAGGAACAACCAAAGGATCATACCCAACACTAAGGGGACACAAAGGAACAACCAAAGGATCATACCCAACACTAAGGAACACAAGGAACAACCAAAGGACATACCCAACACTAAGGGACATCACAATCATACCCCAAAGGATCAACCCAACACTAAGGGACACAAAGGAACAACCCAAAGGATCATACCCAACACTAAGGACACAAAGGAACAACCAAAGGATCATACCCAACCACTAAGGGACACAAAGGAACAACCAAAGGATCATACCCACACTAAGGGACACCAAACCAAGGATCATACCAACACTAAGGAACACAAGGATCACAATACCCAACAAGGGAACAACCAAAGGATTCATACCCAACACTAAGGGACACAAAGGAACAACCAAAGGATCATACCAACACTAAGGACACAAAGGAACAGCCCAACACTAAGGGACCAAAAGGAACATCCAAAGGTTTCTTCACTAAAGATCATGCTCTGTTTAACACAAGAGATCTCCACAGTAAAGTGCTCTCACTTGAAACCTAGAAATGGCCACAAAATCGTACCCCCCCCCCCCATTATTGAAGTCAGTCAGTCAGTCAACAATTGGTTTGAACAATTTGACTGGCCAAGCACAACTGAACCAGTGTCAGACAACTGGTACTATGGGAATTCAGAACAGTCCACTCAATGCATTTTGGGTGATTCCATTCCCTGAGTCCTGATTGGCTGCTTGGTTTGTATGATCCTCTGAGGCTCCATAAATCCTGCCACTTTGCAGTGGTCTTTACAGCATACCAGAATCGTATTGGATTACGACTGCTTGCTGTCTTGTCTTGCCAATTCGACGGTAATTGAACTTAGTATGATTATTCTACACCATAAACTTTTGGGCATCATGCTTACGGTCAAGTCACGTTCAACGCACCACTCGCCCACGTAGCCTAAATAAGGGCTAAAGTGAAGTGTTCATGTCATTGACTGATCAACCACAAGGATTTCGTCCTTAAGCATCTCGAGTCGCCACATACGGCCAACAGATAGCATTAATGGGGGTATTTTCCCCCTCTGTAGAGGTGCAGTCGGTGTATTCTATCGTCTCAGCCAACAGAGCGGCTTTTGTAGAAGGGTAAGACACTATTTCTGTCTTGTCTTGCAATATGACCTTTATTTTTTCATTTTCTTATATGGGAATACGAGGAAGCGCGTGGTGTAATGGTTAAAGTCATGGGAAATGGATTCGTCGCCCCGAGTTCAAATCCTGGATGTGGTAATTGCATTTCATTTAGCGCTAATACCTTTGGGAAAGGTATGAATCCTACTCTCCCTCCAGCTATGGATAAATAGTAGGGCAGACTGGGCTCTTTAACCTTGGTTAGGCAACCGGTCTAGGAGAAAGGAATCTCTGAATTCAAACCTGTTGAACTCCGCTTAAAAATTGACCTAGTGTCACATCCTGCCTCGTTCAGAGGGGTTGGTAAATATATATATATATATGGGAATACGAGGAATTGGGAAAAAATTGTGCAGTTGTCTTTGCATTTTTATATAAATTGTCATCCCATCGGTTTTGAACACTTTAATTGTATTGCTCAAGTTAAATTCACACTGGCTTTAAATGCGACTCGTTTTTTTTGCTTTTCTTTTCTGGACTATAACTTGTTTGTTAATGGGCCAAGATTTTTTATTTTTAGGCCCAGATTTTTGCTGCACTATAGCATCTTTATTTTTTCTGTTTTTGTTTTCGTTTGTTCCTTTTTTTTTTTCTTTCTTTTTTAAAACGTCCGATGCCACGAACCACTTGGCTTACACATTTTGTTATTTTGACAGCCGTGGTTGCATGGTGGTAAAGAGACTCCTTTTCAACGCTTCAAAGCACGCGGTTCTGCTTCCTGAGGCCGGGCACGACGTTATGTCTGTTATAAGGGTAGATAAGTGAGAGGAGGCAAAGGCGAGGAAGTGTTTTATAGATGAAGTATGGGCGCTGATGATCTTTCCTATATGAAGCCTGTCTGTAATGATATCAAATCATCCCGCAGCGGGAGGGGAGACAAAATGAAAAGCCTTAGGGTTTGGTTTTGTTGTTATTTCAAAGTAGCCGAAACAGCAGCAGCAGCAGCAGCAGAGGCTACTAAGAAAACATCATGAGGCGCCCTTGGGCGAGAAAGAGTCGTGTTTGAATATTAAAGATTTCAACAAACCATAGTAGTGAGAATATTTTTTAGCATTGCAACACTTGAGTTGCCTCCTGTGTTGACTGGGAGATGGCTGAAGATATCATTAAAGAAAAATAATTTTTAAAAAGAGTCACTAAGTGAAACCATTGCTTGATAAAATATTTAGAGGAAATTATGTACCTAATGCTTTGTAATACAAACTGGATACGAAACGCGCGCCTGTCGACTGGGCTGTAGCAATACAGTGACTGCACCTCTCTGCACCGATGGGACCGACCTGTTTGTGCATTTTGGTGATTATAACCATATTTACAACCCTCCGCACGAGCAGGTGAGTTGACACAAGGTCACTGTTTCTTAAACGGAGTTACAGCAGGTTGGATATATTCAGAGTTTTCCTATCTCTAGAGAACGCGGTTGCCTAGACCAGGTTAATAGAGCCCAGGTCCTCGCCCTACTATTTACACTGGACGGGAGAGTTAGAGATCCATACCTTTCCAAGGGGTATTAGCGCTAAGTGAAATTTCATTACCAAACGTCGCAGGATTTGGACTCGAGCGACGAGTCTCATTTCTATGACTTTATACAATACACGCACAGCTTCTACATTTTGGGTATAATATAAGCCTATGCTGCAGATCCATCACGTTAATTTAATAGACTAAGCGATTGGTGGTTTAAAACCCCTCAGCCAAGTCAAATCAGCCCGAAATACGTGGTTGGTTAACATACTTAATCAGCTGATATTGACAGGCGTCATTTGCACATTGGCGAACAACCTCAAGACTCGAGGGCGACCAAGGAAACCAGAGCCAAAGGATCAACCCAATAATAAGGAACACCTAAGGAGCACCAAATAGGATCGCTTCACTAGAGGATTGCACTTCTGCTTAACTACGGATCTCTGCGTGGAGCGGCTTCCTTGCTGAAGTCTAGAAAGGATGGCCACAAAAAATTCGTATAGACGACTAACCTGTGGTCCAGTGACGAACGGAGGCAACCGTGCCCGTGTTGGGCCCTTAACAGTTGGGCTTTAGGATAGGACGAGCGGTTCCGGAGAGGAGCCTCGCTACCTCGATTCGAAAGTCGGTCGTGGCCTGCGGTCGTCTTCGGCGTAGCTACGCGTAATGTTGATTGCCAGTGCGACTGTATTAGTTCTAAGATAGAAGATCTCTGAACCTGATTTAATCATAAAACAGCATATGTGAGGGATAATCGTCCGATTGTAAAGATTTATTAATGGTAGAGTACCAGACACAACTCAAATGTCACTTTTATTATCACTTATATAAAAGAAGAAACGCCGTGAACATTAAAGGAGGAAGTCGGAAAGTAGGTGCATCCAAAGGTGTGGTGGTAAGAAAGAGAGACTTATCTATGGGAAACTGAGTAAGGCAATTCTGGGCGAAGAGATCGAAACCATTCCCGACTGAAGGCAGCACTAGTTGAAAATCCAACAGGACATACATAAAAGAGGAGCTGGGGCCCGATGAGACGTGATTTTGCAACTGAAGAGTCCAAATGAAAAACAGCCATTTACATATGCTGGTGTGAGAGAGCCTTGCGCGACATCAGAGTATCTATAAAATGAATAATGAATAATCTTATTATAATATGGGAGATTGTGTGTTTTGTTCGTGATCTAGTACAGTACGAGAACACTCATAATTTACATTCAAGGGCTCAGGCAAGTTCGACATAGGTTGATGTTTGGCATCATATTCTTCGATGATTTTATTTGGGTATTGTAAACCTCAATTAATTGATTAAAGATTGTGCTTCTCACCTTCTTATTAGCTGATTTGTCCAGATTATCTACATTACCTAATAATCATCGCTAGTTCGTATTTGTTAATATTAACCAGTAAAAAATAGCGGGTTTGCAGTGTGAACTGGGAAGGGCTAATTTGCATATTGATATCAAAAATCGTGCGTATTTTATTAAGATATTGTATGCGATTTAGTATAATTTTGGGATTTCTAACTGTTTGGTTTTTATGTTTACTGAATATAAGCAAAAACTCTTAATGAAATCTTAAATGAAATCCAGTGTACAAGAAAAAAATTAAGCTTGTAATTTTAATTTCACTGTTATTTCCTAATGTTAACTGATAATAGTTACATAAGTAAAATTCGCTGAATGAAATGACGGGCAGTGGATGGAAGAGTAAGGTTCATTTCTATTTTTTAATTATATCCTACTGCTGTTAAACAAATCTTTGTTATATTGCCTTCTTAATTAGACTTCTAATTTAAATACGAAATTGTATTACAACTTATATATACTTTGCACCCGGAGGGTGCATCATAATAGCCGCTAGTGAATAATAACTAATAATAAATGAAAACGGGTGTCACTGGGTGGAATCTTGCGAGGTTTCCAAGCAGAGTCAAGCGATGAAAGCTGGCGAAGGTAAAGATGAAAAGATTGGCATAAATCAGCCTGAGTACTTTGGCCTAGCAGATAGAATTGTAAAATTCTGGTGGGATTTATGAGATGTGAAAGTGATACGATATTGTAGTTTGGTGCATTTGGGAACGGGTCCCAATAAGCTTGGAAAAAAGACTGGAGGATTAAGAAATAAGAGTCGAAGGACATCTCACGATACACACACTGCATGCCTGCAATCGGACTAGAAGTCCGTGATCAGAAGAGTATGGAGACATGAGAAGACTTATTGTCACGTGAGCAGGACGTCCAGGTGAAATAGTCTGCCAGTGAAAATTAAACTCTAAAGAGTGAAACAGTAAGTAATCAATAATAATAGGTAATTAATAATAATGAATCAATTAATAATGTCGAGGGAACTACATAGAATCTAATAACATAGATACACGAATCACCGTGACATAATCCAAGTCCCGGAGACCGGCCTAGTAATTAAGACTCAAGATCGAGTAACATTGATGATGTTCTGCCAGAGAACTAAGAAAATTGTGAAAACATGGAAGGTGAAGGTAGTGCCAAAGTTTGTTCCCTAGAATAGTCCCAAGTATCCAAATAATTCCCTTCAGCTCTGAGTAAATAGTCGACCAGATGGGTTATGATTGGGCAACAGATCTAGGAGATAGGAAACATTTGAATTCAAACCAGTTTTAGATCTCGAGAGGGATATGTTATTTCATGCCTTGACGTTTTTTTTTTGATTCATACTGGGTCTTTCAATTTTTTTTAAACTTATTTTTTGAAGATCCAATTTAAAAATACATTTTTTCTATTTCGCCCATATGGGAGTCTAACCAGGTACTGGCTGGCTCCGGGTCAGAGTTGGACTGAGAATAAGGCAATGAAACAGAGTATTTCACACTCCCCAGAGCTCTCAAAATTGAACTTCCTAAGATGCAGTTTAACTTCACACCAGTACACTAAGACCCACAGTCACCGCCTTCTAGCACTTATATGATAAAAACGCTTGAATGTTTGCTATGAGAGCAATAGAGGTCAGGGCAATCATCGCGTAGGTGCTAGGCTTGGACGTGACCCAAGCGGATTGCTCGGAGGGGCTTCTCTGACCGCCCGTCTAAGTAATGGCCGAAGAGGACTGTTGCATGTCAATGAACGCTTTCAGCTACCCCATGGGCTCGCGTAGCCCCATTGGCGCGGGTTTTACCCTTCTGCAGAGGTGCTATCGGTGTATTCTACAGCCCTAACTCACAGAGCTAGAAAGATAGGACCAGCCAGGGCTATTATTTGCTCAGATACGCTCTAGAGATGCGCCCTTACGATCAAACAGAATACAGGTCCAAAAGTAAGAGAGAGAGAGGAGAGAGAGAGAGAGAGAGAAGAAGAGAGGAGAGAAGAGAGAGAGAGGAGAGTCACGCACATTAAGTGCGTGTTAGGTGGCGAAACTTGTCTAAGTCCTTATCGCATAATGCCGAGTACGGTCATGTACGGGACCAGTTTCCTTTTTGGACATTTTTGAAAGGAAAGCGATTTCTTGTAACGCTTCGCTGCCTAAGAAAGCTCAAAAATGAGTGGAAAGTAGCCGGTTTAACTCCCCTTCAGTCGGAAGAGTTTGGGGGCTCCGGGCATATGTCAACGATTAATGCATTAACCAATAATACATTTAGCCGTGCTGAGGAGATGGCTATGTGAGGTCTTTCAGAGGGTGTTAAAAGCGTGTTATGGCAGACCAGAATGACTGTCCTTGTCAAAAAACGGGCAATAAAGGCGGGATGAATGAGGAATGGTTTTTTTTTTTTTTGTTTTTCTGCGTTAATTGTCTGTGGTTTTGAGGTTTAAGATATGGATAAAGAAGGCAACTAAGTATATATAGAAAGAAGAAAGAAAGAAAGAAAGAAGAAAGCGAAGGAGAGAGAACGGGAATATATGAAAGAAGAGAGACTATACTGAGGATAGCGCAAAGGAAGAAAGAAAGAAAGAAAGAAAGAAAGAAAGCATGAACTGGAAATAGAAGATAAGAGAGCAAAAAGAAGAAAGAACAAACACAGCAAATATGCAAAGAAAGCCGATGAAGTGAAAACAGGAAAGAAAGATGGCAAAGATTAAAAAGAAAGGATTTGATATTCGTGAGATGACTGGGCGAAGGGAGGAAGAGAGAAAGTAAGCGTGAATGAAAAATTTGAAAAGAGGATGTAAAGAGAAAGAAGAAGAAAACCAAAGAGAAGAGAAAAAAGAAGAATTGTGAAAAGAGTAGAGGCAAGAAAAGACCCAGAAAGAGAAGAAAGAAAGAATGAAAGAAAGAAAGAAAGAAGAGAAAAAAGAAAGAAGTAAATGGTTGAAGACAGGAGAGAGCAAAGGAAGAACAGAGAAAAGGGGAAAAGAGATAAGAAGGAAGAAAGGGTAAGAAAAGAAAGTTAAGACGGAGGACAAATGAGAAGAAGAAGAAGCACTGGCAACATAGATAAGAAAGAAAATGGAAAAAGAAGATAAGAGAAGAAAAAGAATGTGAAAACAGACGAGAGGCAAAGAAAACAGTAAAGATCAAACAGAAAGAAGAAAGAAAGAAAAAATCAGTCTTCCTACATTTATTCCATAATTTACCGCTGAATACACACCTGTCCCACGCAAATCCCGAAGTGAGTGGAACGCATTAGCGCTGTGTGTTTAATTACCTGAAACTGGGTGATCACTGAAGCATACCGGCAGTATTAACAAGACAACCTGGAGGGAGAAGCAGATCACATTCTACTTTTTAACCTTTATGGAATATAATGTTAAGTGAATGAGGAATAAGTAGCTTGCCAGGCATTTGAACCCGACCTAACAGTTCCATTTCGACCCTCGGGACGTTAATACCTGCACCGCTATCCCGCGCCATCCAAGTCATCTAAGTAGAAAACCACGCACTTGGAAAAGAGGAAGACGGTAGCAGTTTGTATTGGGATTTTTTTCTGCAACTTATATGATTGTCGTTTTTTCTTAAATAATACGCAGAATAATTTGATAGAGAGTTTGTTAATAACTAGATGTAATAGAAAGAATTGAACATAACGTGTCGTAATTTGGATTTTTAATTCAACGCTCATTTGAATTCTATTTCTGGGGATAATAGACCAGTACGAATCATGTTCGAACGTTTATGGGCTGATTAGGCCGCTCTTATTCCAAAAGATACTTAGTCCAGCCCCAACAAATCCATTAAAGAATAACTAGAAAGATTATAAATAATAAAAGCCATAACATTTTTGGTACAAGAGTAAAAAAAATATATGAATTAAGCGTCGTCACTTATAAATGGATTGAGAATATCTCTATTATAAAACGTAATATGTCATAGAATAAAGTATATAAATATTTTATTATTATCTCATTTATAATTTGGATCTTGTCTCGTCGATTTCGTACGCATGAGATCACACAAATGGGACAGGTGCCAATGACTAGTACCGGTACTCGCAGACAGTGATTGTTATGGTGAACGCTGCTCTTGTGTCGATGGCGCGATCCACGTACTCTATTGGCATGTCATATGAAGAGAGAATTGGTGTGCAGTAAGCAGAGAATCAAGGGTTGCGCAAGAACCATCCATAAAGACACAGATCGACACCTCAGGAATCGGTCTTTGAATTACGAGAGTTGTATCGCTTCCAGTCGTCATTTGCCGTACGCACCTGGTTAGCCGTACCCAGGCTGGAAGCACGCCTCCCAGTCTGCTAGGGGGCCCTACTAGTTTAATTCGATATATAGTATGATATATATTCAGGATGTGTCAAAAAAGCTCGGCGGCTTATCTTTTTGTAGACTTTTGGTTGACACACCTGTGATATTTCTGAAAAGCAAAAATAAGCGTTCTCCATTTCATTATTTGTTTCATAATACTGAATTTGGTGTAGTGAAACAAAGTACCAAGTTGTGAAAAACGCTTTATTACCAAGGATAGAGATGAAGAATGAATTGAAACTGTGTAGTATTTTTTTTCAGAATACAGAGGGTGTCGTCAAAGAAGTTTTTTTTATATTCATACTTGTACAAAAAATCCTATAAATAATCGCCCTATCTCTCGGATACCACTTTTTGAGAAAACACAATATACTGAAGATATTAATCGCTTATATATAAATATATTATATTAAATGTTAGAGAGAGATAGGAGAGAGGAGAGAGAAAAGAGAGGGAAGGAGAGAGAGAGAGAGAGATGTCAAGTGTTGTATAAAAACAGATGTACTGGGTTTCTGAAACACGAGAAGATACAAAAAGAATAGTGGAAAACTAAGGCGTGGGGATCCAAAGGCATGCGCGGGGCGCCCCGCCAGGGGGTCGCATACTGAATATCATAGCCCGGCAACCGAGCTGCAGAAATCACGTACAGGCGGTGGACTTTATACGACAACCATGTCCGTTGCGGATTGATTGCGATAAGATGATTCATTAGACGGCGGATCTAAAGGAGAGTTTAAATAAGATAGTCAACTGGTTATTTGCAATGTTGGGATCTTCCCGATTAGAAGCGTGATGGTAAGGTTTTTAATTTTGTTGGACTTGAGATTGTGCGTAACAAAAAATATTTTTGAAAAGTGATATGAGACTTGGTGTGTGAAAAAGTCAGATTTTAGAAATAAGGATTATTTAACT
>CM042145.1:11448587-11453633 GCA_023376005.1 Doryteuthis pealeii | reverse complement strand
AAAGAGAGAGATTCTCACAAACCATTCGAATGAGAACGGACGACACGCCCGGGGACTGCTGGAGAAGCAACGATGAGCTCATAAGTGACGTTCTCCTGTGGAAGCCAACACACGGACATGCTAGTGTGGGCCGCCCACCAAGGACCTACATTGACCAACTAAGCAAAGATGCAGGTTGCTGCGCAGAGGATCTCCCTGGAAAAATGAATGATAGGAAAGGTTGGCGAGAGATTGTCATGGATATCCGTGCTAATTGCGCGACATGATGATGATGAAGGGCCAGGTTAGCTCAGTCAGTAGAGCGTTCGGCTAGAAACCATAAGATTCCTAGTTCGATACCGGCCATCGCCAACTCAGCGTATAAGCAGCACAGGGATCTATGCGGTAAAAGTAAGGAGCTGATGGTAGGTATGGCGCCCCACCGCAGATGCAAAAACAATCTCCTTGGTCTAGCGCTTGTGAAAAGGGGATAGACTCCCTCGCCGATTGGCTGATACTGACTTTAGACCACCCCGACGACTTTAATTATTTAAAATAATAAATACAACAAAAAAAAAATATTCCATGCTGTTACTATTGAATTTTATTTTTTAATCAACTTCACGAATATAAATCAAATCTTCAATATTTTTGTTCAAAAAGCAAGATCTGGTGATAGTGAATGTGTACGTATATTTACATTGTCGTTAATTGTTTTATTTTCATAGTTTCGTCCGGACATACATACACACAACTTCTCTTTTTATATGTATAAATAAACTAACCTCGATCTGATTCGGGTCAAGTTCACACTCAAAACACCGGTTCCTGTGTGATGACCGATAGTAATCAGTAGTGAGTTTGCTCACGACTGAGATAGGTAATTTCTTAGTTAACTATTTGCCTTATTTAAACCACTCACTGCGTCTCTCCCACCACCGTGATTCTACCGTAATCCGCTGGCAGTGGCTCTCGCTCGTATCACTTATTTACACAGAAAAATCACTACGTGAACAACCCTGCCATCTTTTGTTTTGTCTGTGAACCAACGCTGAGATTGGTACTTTGATCCTTTTGCAATTGGGAGCCATACGGGTAAAATATACCAAGAAAATTTGGTAAAGCCGTGGGGGAAATTCAGTAGGCAAAGAGTTAAAGCTGGTTCTATAATTATTTACTCAGTTTGGTTTGGTTTAGTTTACGGCATATCAACCTCAGTGGGTCATTTAATGCCGATAAAGTTTTGAAATAAATCAATATTTAATGGATAATACAATTTTTTTATGAATACATTTTTCTACTTAACCCATAGATGGGACCCTAACAGGTACTACCACTCCGGGTCTGAGTGGACCAGGGAGCAATGGTGATGAAAGGGTGCTCCACATTCCCCAAACCACCAAAACTGGAACCTCACCATCAGATAGAGTTTAACGTCATTCCCAGCACATGTAGACCCGCAGCCACCGCCTTCTAGCATCCATATGATAAAAAGCGGTTGGGGCTTGCCATAAGGGCAATAGGGTTAGGAAAATCATATAGGTGATATGGCTTGAAATGACCAGCTGATTGATCGGAGGGGACCTCTCCGACCGCCCGTCTAGCCCAAGATAGGGCATGTCATGAACTGCTCATCCACCTGGGCTCTATCCTTAAGCATCACGGGTCGCCAGCCACGGCCAACAGGTGGCCCCATTGGGGGAGTCTTAACCCTCTGCCGATGTGCAGTCGGTGCATAACGCCACAGCCGACAGGGCGGTATTTAATCAGTAGTAATGGATCTGCAAGACTAACTTGGAAAACCATTACACCACGACAGAATGCCGTTGAACTGGGCACAATAGCATTTACTCAACCTGTTCGCCACGGGTAGGATGCGATACAAAGTCACGAGTATATGCCATCCAGCAAGAATCAAACTCGCTATTCAGTAGTAATAGATCTGCGAGACTAGAGGTATTTGCCTCTCATCCCACTTATGAGGGCGTGACACAAGGACATTTTTATGTGGGCCCACCCACAAGCCGAAGCTTATGGGTGGTCGGCACAAAAATGCGTTGATCCCGTCGGCATTCCCCCTCAAGGGGGCGCCTCAGGCACTGGGCAATAAACCCAGCCCTGCCCCTTTAAATCGAAGGGTCAGGTATTGCCTGGGGGGTAACTTGTAAGATCCAGCAGCCGAAGCTCACTGGACCCCCGGTCGAAATCGGAAGTTTGATATGTTGGACGTATCTACGAGACTAGATAGCGAACCATTTCACCACTATGGGACATGTTTATATGTGTTGTAGCCTTTTCCCTGTCATTGTCTGAAGGAGTATCTGTACATAGATGGATGATATAGAGATATAACTTTGTATGACAGCTAAGTCCCTCTCTCGGTTCAAAAAGTTGTGATCCAGCTGAAGCAAGATAGTCGGCAACAAATCAAACTGCAAACCAACACAGGATATAGGGAATTTTCGAGCACCGGAGCGTATTCCACACGCTGGTGGCTCATGCGTGCCACAGTTGACAGGGTCTAAGCTCCTCTGGAGGTTTCTGTCAAGGTTACCTCACCCCTTAGCCTTTGGTTCAAGAACCTTAGCTCACAAGGCAGTGGGGGGGGGGGTCTAGTTTTTTCGGCGCTACACATTCGTCGTTTATCAGAGCCTCGTTAGCGAAGCTGTACTCACGACGTGCACGTGGAGTCTTTTTTTTTTCGCTAGGACATCTCTGCGCTTTTAACACACGTCCACACCAGTCCTTGAATACCACATACATACATATATACATACATGCCTGCATGCACACATACGTAGCAATAGCATAATATTTAGAGATCACTGCCGTCTCTCACAATTCTATAACCCCTTCCACCAGAACCTTTCTTCTCATGAGTCCTCAAATGACTCATCAAACCCGCTACAGATCCACAACGTTTGATGCAAATATAACATAGGAAGGATGTATGATGCAAATATGACATAGGAAGGACGTCCTTCTTATTGAATCGGATGGATCAGATGATTAAATCTGATGCTTAAGCACCACCATATATCTCTTAAGACCAGAAGCCGGCTTACAGACTTTGTTACAGATTGCACAATACACATTGTTCCTGGAGTGTGCATGAATTGTCCCTGGTGAGATTTCCTATGATTGACATATCCAACCTTAGAAAGCAGAATCCGACCACATGTTCGACATTTCCAACCCTCCATGTTCTCGCCAATATGACAGGTGTGTCTCTTTCGAAGTTGACGCTTGAAGTTTTCATGCTCACTTCTTTTACTCTCAAAACTAGTACCGCCATCATCCCCATGAATTCTCCAGTCAGTTCTATTCAATGCCAGCTTTTCCCAGTTGTCAGGATCTGTTTTTATTTTTACGAAGTTGCTTTTTCGGCAATCTTTATACCTCTTCCAAGGCTTATGCTGTGGCCTTGTGCCATCGTGCAGCTGACCGTAAAGTAGTTGTTTTGGCATTCTAACTTTACTCATGCGCACAATATGACCTGCCCATCGCATGTGGGCTGTTATGACGAGAGTTTCGATGCTTGTGCAGCCTGCGCTTGTAAGGACTTCTGTGTTAGGTGTGTTGGAATTCCACTTGATGTTTAGAACGCGTCTCAAATATTTCTGATGAAAGTGTTCAAGAATTTTCAAACATACATACATACTCTTCCATGTATATAAAGCTGCAATATCTTCCGGTTTGTTTGTCCCGGCTAGGGTTCTCCATAAAAGTGTGTCGCTAAAACAACCACCTCTTCCTGTTTCAAGAAGGTTACTGTTCTCATATAATGATCAATGGTTGGTTTACCATTCTATTCGCTAATTTCCGCAAAGGTATTTCCGTGATAAGACTATTGTTAGAGTTGGTTGAACTGGAAGCGTTGAGACAATTCATAAAAAGGATTGGGTCAATTCATGCATCTATGACCAGAATTGAACTCGATTCGCCTACTCGATTTTTTCCCACGGTCCCCGTTGTGCGTCCCACTTTAAGCTTAATGGTTATAACGCTTGCTGTTGATTGATGAGGCGGAGTAGCAAGTACTTGACATGAGGAAAGTGCAATTAGCAGCTGCGTTTTTTTTCATAAGTTGGCCAGGTGCGAGGAAAGTCATATGTACTGTAAAGAAACAAACTCCTTCATATCTCATTTTAAATACCCTAAAATCTGTGAAGAGTTTTATAGAAGAATCTATCTATCTATCAGTATCAATCTATCTATCCCAGTCTATTTATATATATCTCTCTATTTATGTCAATCTGTTTCTATCTATCTCTCTCTCTCTCTCTCTCTCTCTCTCTATATATATATATATATATATATATATATATATATATATATATCCCAGTCTATTTCTATATATATATCTATTTATGTCAATCTGTTTCAATCTATCTATCTATGTATCTATCTATCTATCCCAGTCTATTTCTATATATATATATCTATTTTGTCATCTGTTCTATCTATCTATCTATCTATCTATCTATCTATCTATCCCATCTATTTCTATATATCTATATGTCAATATCTATCTATCTATCTATCTATCTATCTATATCTATCCCAGTCTATTTCTCTCTCTCTCTCTCTCTCTCTCTCTCTCTCTCTCTCTCTCTCTCTATATATATATATATATATATATATATATATATATATGTCAATCTGTTTCTATCTATCTATCTATCTATCTATCTATCTATCTATATATATATATATATATATATATATATATTATATATATCAATATATCAATTTATCAGTCTGTTTTATCCATCCATCCATTCATCTATCTACCCCAGGTTTTTTCTTTCTTTCTATTTTATTTCATTCTGTTCATACCTACCTATCTATCTATTCTTATATTAGTTCCGTTTATATATAATATATATATATATATATATATATATATATATATATATATATTATATATATCGAGTCCGACAAGAAATATCTGGAATTCTGTTTTTTCTTTAAAATAACACATATTCATGGACACTCGTGCTCCTAATGCGATTTGATGATAATAATGTTGATATATATATATATATATATATATATATATATATA
>CM042145.1:11433587-11446087 GCA_023376005.1 Doryteuthis pealeii | reverse complement strand
AGAAGTCTTTGATTTAAGGGAAATGTCTCGGGTAACTTTAAATAAAAAGGCCGTTTTTAGACAGTTTTTGATAAATCTTTATAGGAATGAGGCTCTGGGTTTGGAAAATTCTCAACAGGATGTTAAGAGTTAAATACCTCGTATATCTTTAATAGATCTTGAAAAAATCTGAGTTTTACTATTATTGTTATTTTTTAAACTTATTTATTTAATATAAATTTCTGTAACTTTATATTTATTGTGAAATATCTGGAATTCTGTTTTTTTTTCTTTTAAAATTACACAGCGATTGTTAAACTCAAATTCACCATATTAACCATGTATTACATCCTACTCGTGCGGAGGGATTTGTAAAAAATATATTTGGCCGAGGGTGGCAACCCGTGATGCTTAAGGATAGAACCCAGGTGGATGAGCAGTTTATGACTTGTAATACTTCACCTTGGCCCTATCTTGGGCTAGACGGGTGGTCGGAGAGGCCCCCTCCGATCAATCGGCTGGCCACGTCAAGCCCTAGCACCTATATGATTTTCCCAACCCTATTGCCCTTATGGCAAGCCCCAACCCCTTTTTATCATATGGGTGCTAAACGGCGGTGACTGAGGGTCTACATGTCCTGGGAATGACGTTAAACTCTATCTGATGGTGAGGTTCCAGTTTTGGAGGTTTGGGGAATGTGGAGCACCCTTTCATCACCATTGCCCCCTGGTCCACTATGACCCTGAGTGGTAGTACCTGTTAGGGTCCCATCTATGGGTTAAATAGAAAAACATGAGTTTATAAACAAATTGAATTATGCATTAAGAATGAAATTATTTCACAACTTTGTCGGCATTAAATGACCCACCGAGGTTGATATGCCGTAAAACAAAACAAACCAAACTAAAAATATATGCAAATTATACGATAAAATCTGAAACATACTACGCTAGTTTTTATGCCAAGGCTTGAACACTGACCGCTGGATTTGGTCGAAAATGCTCGACTTATCGCATCTATTAATTAGGCTCTTGTGTATTTGAATTCGGAATACGTATGACAGTGAATATTATGTTGCTTTTATCTCACGTTTGGTGTTTAGTGCGCAAGGAAGATTCATTTTTGTTTCATTTTATGACAGCGCACGTATTCCCGATAAAACTTTAAAATCGTGCGATACAGATTTGAATGTCACTGGATTTGTCAGCCCGGAACGTCTCGATAAAATTGAAACAAAAAACCCACGCACTTTCCTCTTAGACGTTCGTGAGGTGAAAGAATATGCTAATTAAAAAAAACAAAAAACAAAAAAAAAAAACAACTACATTGACAGTTCAAATGAGTACATTTTTAAATCCTTATCATTATTTAAAAATTGCAACGGCACAAGTATTTGATTTTTAACATTATCAAATATTCTTATTGAATTAGAAAGACTAATGAAATTAAATACGAACACAAAAAGATTACACTTATTTGTAATGTATTCTAATTGATTTCAATATATAAAATCATACATAGGATTGCTTTTAAATACGTTTGAGAATAAAAAAATAAGATAAGTCAATAACACAAAGTGAATTATTTATTCAACACGGTTTTGTTAAAACCTTGATGCAAAATATTCATACCATATACAATGTAAACATTAATTTCTTATTAATTATATGGCTTGTTTTGATGGCCTGTGTCGTTGGTAGTGACGTAGTTTCGCTTACAAACAGACAGACAGACATGCAATCTTAATTTTATCTTTTGTCTCATCAACAGAAATCTTAGATCAGACGTAACATTTTTAACTAAAAAACATGTTTAAAAATTATTACAATTTTGGCTGAACTTGCACAAAGGTGTCAAAATTAGATTGACCCAGAAAAAACAGAACCCAAATTATTTATTTATTTTCCCATTAAACTAACCTTAAACCCTAAACCCGACCCTAACCCTAACCCCTAACCCTAACCCTAACCCCTAACCCCTAACCCTAAACCCCCCTAGTTAAAATTAGCAGTTTTATTACAAAATTTGTGGGTTCTGTTTTTTCTGGGTCACTCCTAATTTTGACACCTTTGTGCAAGTTCAGCCATAATTTTATATTATTTGGACGTTTTGAATCTTTATTGTTATATACACAACATTTCGGTCGATATGCCCTCCGGCCTTCTTCAGCTGTTTCTTGTCGAATTTTGAAATCTCGTTAAACTCTGGAGAACTAATCAGATAAACTACGTAATTTATTTTGCTCATTCACTTTCTTTTTTGTTTTGTTTCCTCTTTAACTCTAACTTTCTATAATTCAATTCAGCTCTATCGGCCGGAACTGTAGAAGGCTGCAAACGCGCACCCCAATTATCGTATATGTGCTAGAAGGTGGTGGCTGAGGGTCTTAGTGTCCTCGGTATGACGTTTAATTGCATCTAGTGGCGAGATTCCAATTCTGGAGCTCCCGGGAGTGCGGAGTACGCCTTCGTCGTCAATACTGCCAGATCTAATCTGACCCGGAGTGGTAATACCTGTTAGGATCCCAACTTTGTGTTAAATAGATAAAAAGTTATTTTTAAAAATATTTAAAAAATCAGTTTAAAAAATAATTGAATACCTAACAAGAATGAATAAAACAAAAACGTCTTCAGCATAAAATAACCCGAGGGTTGACATGCCCTAGAATCTAACTACCCAGTATCCTAGGTATGATGTTAAACTACAGTGGTGAAGTTCCAATTTTGGAGCTTTGGGGAGTTTGGAGTACCCCTCCATTGTCTTCAAAAACATCTGAATTTCAAAAATCGACGGAGTTATGAGGATTTTTAGCTCTCCAAATCTGAGGAGGGGGTCGTGAAAAATGGCGACTTTTTGTAATCTATTTTTGTCTGTAAAATAAGTTCTAGAGCTTCCCTACTTCTAAAAATTGGTTTATAAAAGCATTTTTGCACGAGGAATCCAAAAATGCTGATGGTAAAATCTGAGAGTCAACCAATTTTAAGTTATTTTTTAAATTTTTTCATAGCAAGATCAATATCCAAATGTTGGGATCCTAACAGGTATTCACGAGCCCCCTCAAATTTGGAGAGCTAAAAATCATCATAACTCCGCCGATTTTTTAAATTGGAAATTCAAATTTTGGGGATGGTTTAACTTTAACACAGTCCACACATATACAAAATTTCAGAAAAATTGAAGGGGGTGGGTGATATAGCCCGGATGATTTGACATGGAATTACCCTTTATCATTTGTTGTTAGAATTGGATTGGACGATTATATTTTGACAATTTTATGTGATTGAGTTCGACTAATTGCTCTATATTTATAATTAGAAGTGGCTACCCGGCGTTGCCTGGATAGAGGGGGTGGGTAAAAAGTTAGTCTCGCAGATCAGTTGTTACTTATCACGAGTTTGATCATCGCTGGATGTCCCATAAAAATCCCCACCTAAAAAAAGACCTGGTGGGATGTCAGGATTTTTTTTAGCCTGGGTAGAAGGAATGACATCACATATAACAATATAGTAAGAAATTATAATTCAATAATTTATATATTAAAAAAAGACATAAGATATAAATGAGGTGATTAATTCAATCTATCAATATTATATTTCATTGAGAAAAAAAACATGCAAAAAAATAAATAAATAACGTTCTAATGACTTTCCCTTCTGTTACTATCAGCATGTGTTATTATTACAGTATGTGTTGGGGTAAATCTTATTATAATGGAGATTGTGGGTTTGTCTGTCTGTAACCGAAACTATATTACTATACAAGTCACAATTCCTTTCGTTATTTACATCATATTCTGCATGATTTTATTTTTATTTTAACCTCAATTATTAATAAAATTGTTTTACATTACTTACACTGTTGACCATATCTACATGATATTTTCCACGTGCCCCACTTGTACGGGTCAGGCACGAAGGCCCTATTTATGTGGGACCACCCACAAGCCGAAGCTCATGGGGTGGCGGGTGAAAAATTGCGTCGATCCCGTCGGCATTCCCCCTCAAGGGGGGCGCCTCAGGCGCTGGGCAATAAACCCAGCCCTGCCCCTTTAAATCGAGGGGGCAGGTGTTGCCTGGGGGGATGGCCCCCTGGGATCGACGCCATTAATTATATCTATGGTCCAGAGGCCGAAGCCAATGTTGACTATATCAACATACTAATAGCATGCAATTGTATTTATATATACAACAAAATAGCGGATTACAGTGTGAATGGGAAGGCTAATTTGCATATTGATATTAAAAAATTGATTTTAATAAATATATGCTTAGTATTATTGATTTCTAATTGTTTGGTTTTATCTTATTGAATATGAGCAAAAATCTCTTCAATAAATCTTAAAAGAAATCCCTTAACAAGAAGAAATAACTGTAATATTATTCTTTACTTCCTATTTTAACTAAACAGTTTAATTAGGAAAATTTACCAATGAAAGACGTGAATAACGGAAAATGATGGAAGAGTTAGTTTCAAAGTTGTTCTATTTTTCAATCATACCCCCTCTGTTCAAAATCTTTTTATCTGAATTCTTATTCAGTTTCATTAGCCTTTCTAATTTAATGTGATATTTTATTATAAAATTTAACTAAAATACTTGCACCCGGAGGGTGCATATATTTGCTAGTATATATAAAGTAAAGTCGACGGGGCGGCCTAAAGTCGGTATCAGCCAGTCAGCAAGGGAGTCTATCCCCTTTTCAATAGCGCTAGACCAAGGAGATTGTTTTAGCATCTAAGGTGGAGCGCCACACCTACCATCAGCTCCTTACTTTACCGCACAGATCCCTGTGCTACTCATACGCTGAGTTGGCGAGGGCCGGTATCGAACTAGGAACCTTGTGGTTTCTAGTCGAACGCTCTACCGACTGAGCTAACCCGGCTCTACTAAATATATATACATATTCACTATCATCAGAGCTTGCTTTTTGTGCAAAAATAATGAAGATTTTATTTATATTTGGGAAGATATTTAAAAATTAGGATTTGAATAGTTACTATTCAAATTTTAATTTTTAAATATTTTCCCAAATATAAATAAAATCTTCCTTTTTTGCACAAAAATCATTCTCTGGTGATAGTGAATAAGTATATATATTTACCCCGACACATACTGCCGTTTATGTATGTACTAGAAGCGGCTACTTGGCGTTGCCTGGGTAGAGAGGTTTTTTTATGTTAGTCCCGCAGATCCATTATTACTGAATCGTGAGTTGAATCCTCGTGGGATGCCCCATTTAAATCCCTATGTAAAAAAAGAATAAACCTTGCATTGATCCAGCTACTCTGAAAAGAAGCGTTAATGTCTACTATTGGAAATATTAAATGCAAAAAAAATATTCCATGCTGTTATCATTTAAATTTTATTTTTTAATTATCCTCACGAATATAAATCAAATCTTTATTACTTTTGCTCAAAAAGCAAAATCTGGTGATAGTGAATGTGTATACATATTTACTTTATCGTTAATTATTTTATTTTCATAGTTCTAGCAGGACATACATACATAAACAGACGTGCTGGAATGAGCAAACATGAACAGCATGTCCGCTATCACCTACGAGAGACGCCTGCGTTGGCTTGGTCACGTCAGAAGGATGGACAAAGGCCGCATCCCCAAAGACCTACTGTATGGTGAATTAGTAGAATACATACAACTGCCCTTTATATATGTATAGATCATTTGGACTATATGACCTTTAGGCACCCCTTTTGCGATCTCTTTTCATAAGGACATTTTTTTCATTTGCACCGTCAAAATCCGGTTGTTTGTTAACAGATGATTTTTAGAGTTTTTTTTTAATTATAAAACTAATCCCTAACAAACAACCGGATTTTGACGGTGTAAATGAAAAAAATGTCCTTAAGAAACGAGATCGCAAAAGGAGTGCTTAAAGCTCATATGGTCCGGTTATTTAAAGAAATATCGGACCATATGACTTTTAGGCACCCCTTTTTGATCTCGATTAAGAAAGGATATGTTTTTCATTTACACAGTCAATATCCGGTTGTTAAAATAACAGACGATTTTTAAATTTAAATTTTTTTTATAAAACTAACCCCTAACCCTAACCCTAACCCTTAACAAACAACCGGATTTTGACGGTGTATATGAAAAAAATGTCCTTATGAAACGAGATCGCAAAAGGGGTGCCTAAAGGTCATATGGTCCGATTATTTAAAGAAATATCGGACATTATGACCTTTAGGCACCCCTTTTTGATTTCGATTAAGAAAGGACATGTTTTTCATTTACACCGTCAATATCCGGTTGTTTGTTAACAGACGATTTTTAGATTTAAATTTTTTGTATATAACTAACCCCTAACCCTAACCCCTAACCCTAACCCCTAACAAACAACCGGATTTTGACGGTGTAAATGAAAAAAAATGTCCTTATGAAACGAGATCGCAAAAGGGGTGCCTAAAGGTCATATGATCCGGTTATTTAAAGAAATATAGGACCATATGACCTTTGGGCACCCCTTTTTGATCTCGATTAAGAAAGGACATGTTTTTCATTTACACCGTCAATATCCGATTATTTTAACAGACGATTTTTAGATTTTAATTTTTTTTTATATAACTAACCCCTAACCCCTAACCCCTAACAAACAACCGGATTTTGACGGTGTAAATGAAAAAAAAATGTCCTTATGAAACGAGATCGCAAAAGGGGTGCCTAAAGGTCATATGGTCTGATTATTTAAAGAAATATCATTTACTTTATGTATTTTTATTGCATTCTGTTAGTTTGGCTAATATGGATTCCATAAATCAGCAAGTCGTACTAACCGCATTCTTTTTGGCAACGTGACCCGTTAAAAGAACAAATCTCTTTACAACAAACATTAGACAATGTCGTTTTGTTGAGCAATTATACAAGTTGTCCAGTTACGTAGAAGCCAGTTGTAGTAGTAGTAGTAGTAGTAGTAGTAGTAGTAGAAGTAGAACTACTGATCGGAGGAGTGGAGAGATGTAGTCGTACTAAAAATGAAATAAGTGACGATAAGTATTTTAGCAGAATTTATTCGTTCAGCTTTCTACTTACATAAGTGACGTGAGAACAAGGGATGTAACGACAAGAGCAATTACTTCTATACTCTCCGTTTCTGCAAGTTTCACAACTCTGAGATGTCGGGTCAGTGATGCTAGTTGCAAAAATACCAGAAATAAAATAAAATCTAAGGTTAACCAAAAATGTATAAAGATTTTGTATTATTTAGTTTTTTTGTTTTGTTTGCTGTTGTCCTCATCTTTATTATATAATTCAAATACGAGTTGCCGAAATTAAATTAGAATTATTATAAGGAATGAGTAAATACAGTGTACCATATTACCTTTAGGCACCCCATTTTGATCTCGATTAAGAAAGGACATGTTTTTCATTTACACCGTCAATATCCGGTTTTTTTGTTAGGGGTTAGGATTAGGATTAGCGTTAGGGGTTAGATTTTAAAAAGTTTAAAATCTAAAAGTCGTCTGGTAAAACAACCGGATATTGACGGTGTAAATGAAAAACATGTCCTTTCTTAATCGAGATCAAAAAGGGGTGCCTAAAGGTCATATTGTCCAATACAGTTTTAAGTGACAATCATCAGTAGGTTGCAGGTTCAATTCTGACCGGGAACGATGATAACATAAAATACTTAACATTTAACAAGGTTCCCAAGTTCGACAAGAAACACCTGAAGAAGACCGGAGGGCACAACGTTTCGGTCGATGTGCCCTCCGGTCTTATTCCGGAACGTTCTCATCGAACTCGGGGACATTTATATCGTAATCGGGAGCCTGCACGGAACTTCGAACCGAACCCTTTATTCAATCCATCGACGTAGACTGTCCCATTTCATTAACCATGACTGGATATAAGTTATATTAAGTACTAGAAGCAGCTACCCGGCGTTGCCTGGGTAGTGGGGTAGATAACAAAAATTAGTCTCACAAATGCATTATAATTGAATCGTTGCGTTGATCCAGCCACTCTGAAAAGAAAATAGGTCAGTCGGTAGAGCGTTCGGCTAGAAACCACAAGGTTCCTAGTTCGATACCGGTCCTCGCCAACTCAGCGTATGAGTAGCACAGTGATCTGGTGCGGTAAAGTAAGGAGCTGATGGTAGGTGTGGTGCTCCACCTCAGACGCCAAAACAATCTCCTTGGTCTAGCGCTATTGAAAAGGGGATAGACTCCTCGCTGATAGGCTGATACCGACTTTAGGCCGTCCCGACGACTTTATTTAAAATAGTAAATGCAAAAAAAAAAAACTATGCTATTATCATTTAAATTTTTTTTTTAAGTATCTTCAGTAATATAAATCAAACCTTCATTATTTTTGCTCAAAAAGCAAGATCTGGTGATAGTGAATGTGTATATATATATATATATGGGCAGTGGAGAAAAGCTTTACAGGAGGGCACAAAAAAGTTTGAGACCAACCGTATACAGCATGAACAGTTGAAACGAGATATTCGCAAGAATAAAAAAGTAGACAATCAAGGGCTTCAAATCGGTCTATTATGTGACCAGTGTGGAAGGCTATGTATGAGCAAGGCTGGCCTGATCAGTCACCAATATGTGAATCGGCGGGATGGACTAATAAAATACCCTGTGCTCCCTGGAATTACCTGTAAATGTGGGAAGGTGTGCAAGACTTTGGAAGGACTAAAGAGCCACTTTCGTGCAGCTCATTGTTGAACTTTTTGAAGCTCACCGTTATATTCTTTGAACTGTTGAACTTTTATTTATTTATTTATTTTTTATCAAGCAATGGCAATACTTGAACACGAGTTTACTGCCATCATATATATTTACTTTGTCGTTGTTTTATTTTCATAGTTTCCTCCGGACATACATACACACAAACCACCCTTTATATATGGATAGATTTTTATCATAACCTTCTGAAGGTTCTTGAGTCCGAAGAGATGGTTTTCAAAATCAAAAAGAACGAAAATGTAAGAAATCAAAAAATAAATAATTCAAATACGAGTGGTTAAAATTAAATTAGAATTATTATAAGCGTTGAGTTAATACAGTTCTAAGTGACAATCCTCGGTAGGTTGCAGGTTCAATCCTGGACAAGTGCGATGCTAACATAGAATACTTGGTTAAATCGAACTTAACGGACCTAAATTCCAACATCGTATGTCACCCCGCCGAAAGAAAAAAAAATACAAAAAATCAGGGAATTAACCGAATTTAACGAAATTTTCAGTGTTGATATATTAATGAATAAAATATAATGCACCAGTTATTTTATTTAAAAACTTTTAAATTTTTTCAGGTCAGTTAACTTTGAACCATGTATCTTTTATAATCTGTGTTACGCCTCAAAGGAACGTGGTTCAAAAATGTTGGTGGATTTTAGGCCCGTTAAGTTCGATTTAACTGATGAGGACAAGAGTCCGAAAAATCTAAATAATTATCAAGCCTCATCTAAAAGGTTCAGACAATTGATAAGAATGATCGTTTTTGTCTTATGCGGTTTTCCCTATTATCCACGGCGTAAATGTTCTATGCTACTCAGTGAGTACTACCGACCGGAATACCTAAATATACTTGGGAGCCCCAGAGGGTGGATTTCATATATTTTCTATCAATACTACTTTATGAAAATTGACATGCAATAGAGTGGGGTCCATATAATAGATTGAGAGCGTATAATAGATTCGGGTGGGTATCAGACCTGATCACCGACCCTGTTCAGTGGTTACCAAAACTGTTGACGGTATCGAACCATATATATATATATATATATATATATATATATATATACAATGTTAAAGTTTAACTTAAACATTAGGAAATATAAGAGATGAATAATAATAATAATAATAATAATAATAATAATAAAATTTTTAAAAATGGACAAATATCTGGACCTTGCCAGAGAACTGAAAAAGTTATGGAATATGAAAGTCAAAGTGATACCAATTGTGGTTGGTGCACTTGGAACAGTCCCAAAAGGATTGGAAAGTTTGGATATCAGAGGAAGGATTGAAACCATTCAGAACACTGCACTGCTGCAATCTGCCAGAATACTCAGAAGAGTCCTGGAGACCTGAGGAGACTTGCTGTCACTCAGACTCCAGTGAAAGACCATCAGCTAATGCTGATGTGAAAGCTCAAAAGGAGTAAATAATAATAATAATATAAAATTTTGATCATACAATGAAATAGTATATGCACAAACAAGAATCCGTTCTATGGAATAAAATGCATAAAATCTTATAGGATTTTGAGATAAAGACGGATCACCTTATGCCAATCAGAAGATCAGACCTAGTATTCATTAACAAGAAAAAGAAAACTTGTCAACAAATAATAGCATTGTTAAGATCGGCTAGAATTCTCAGAAGAGTTCTGGAAACCAGAGGAGACGTGTTGTCACTCAGACTCCAGTGAAAGACCACCAGCAAACGATGATGGGAAAACTCTGAAGGAGTGATATAATAATAATAATAATAATAATAATAATAATAAGTACCCATGCAAACGCGTTTGAAATGGGGAAAGGAAGACATGAAGGTCGATTTCTCGAAAGTTCTGTTAACAGACGAAACTCGTACAACATTTGATGGTTTGAGCTAATGTTGAGTTGTAAATGGATGAGATCGTCATCAACGCTTGAGGCGCCAACAAGGAGGAGGAGGTATTATAATTTGGACTGGTATTATTGAAGGTATCATGGTTGGATTGTGGAGAGTGCCTGGCGGTACAAAAATAACCGCAGATTAAAGATCACCTACAAACTTGGCTAAAAAAGAAAAGAATAATCTTTAGGAGAACCATCATATTTATGCAAGATGATACTCCTTCGCATTAAGCTCATAAAACTATGGAGGACCTATAAAAATTAACCTTCTGTGGACCTCGGAAAATGAAATGGTCGACCGATTCTTTAGACTCAAATCCAAGTGAAACCGGTAATTATAAACTTTTGTTGAGTAAATTAGGGTGTCCCAGAAAAGACAGAACCCACACATCTTGTAATAAAACTGTTAATTTTAACTAGGGGGTTTAGGGTTAGGGTTGGGGTTGGGGTTATGTTTAGGGTTTAGGGTTAGTTTAATGGGGAAATAAATAAATAATTTGGGTTCTGTTTTTTTCTGAGTCAACCTGTACCCTAACCCCAACCCCAACCCCAACCCTAACCCTAAACCCTAACCCTAACGCTAAACCCCCTTAGTTAAAATTAACAGTTTTATTACACAATTTGAGGGTTCTGTTTTTTCTGGGCCACCCTAATTTACTAAACAAATGTTCATAATTACCGTGAAACCTTGTGTGGCGTTCTGACACGACGTGTTTAAGAGAATAGACGCCAATTTAGAAGCAAGGATGACCTGTGGCGGGAAATAGTAAGCGTATCACGTGAAATTGTGTCAGTGGAAATCCAAAAATTGACGATGTTCGATGGACCAGGCCTTTTTTGCAAGTCATTTCAAAAGCAGGATCACATATCATAATCAACTGCATTATAATTTTTGATTTGTTTGTTTTGTTTTACGGCATATCAACCTCAGTGGGTCATTAAATACCGATAAAGTTTCTAAATAAATCAATTCTTAATGGATAATACAATTTTTTTATAAATACATTTTTTTATTTAACCCATAGATGGGGCCCTAACAGGTACTACCACTCCGGGTCAGAGTGGACCAGGGAGCAATGGTGATGAAGGGGTGCTCCACATTCCTCAAACCTCCAAAACTGGAACCTCACCATCAGATAGAGTTTAACGTCATTCGCAGGACATGTAGATCCGCAGCCACCGCCTTCTTGCACCCATATGATAAAAAGGGGTTGGGGCTTGCCATAAGGGCAATAGGGTTGGGAAAATCATATAGGTGCTAGGGTTTGACGTGACCAGCCAATTGATTGGAGGGGGCCTCTCCGACCGCCCGTCTAGCCCAAGGTAGGGCCAAAGTGGAGTATTGCATGTCATGAACTGCTCATCCACCTGGGCTCTATCCTTAAGCATCACAGGTCGCCACCCACGGCCAACAGGTGGCCCCATTGGGGGAGTCTTACCCCTCTGCAGAGGTGCAGCCGGTGCATTCTAACACCCCAGCCGACAGGGCGGGAATATCATTTTTGAACTCTGTTTACTCTTTTATTTCGATTGAATCTGAGATATTCTATGTATCCCATTCATCATCATCATCATCCTCATCATCATCATCATGTCACGCAAGCAGCACGGATATCCATGACAAACTCTCGCCAGCCTTCCCTATCACTCATTGCCCCTGGGAGGTCTATGTAGGTCCTTGGTGGCCGACCCACACTAGCATGTCCATGTGTTGGCTTCCACAGGAGAACGTCGCTTATGAGTTCATCCTTGCTTCTCCAGCAGTGTCCTGCATGCCTTGTCCGTTTCACACGGATGATTTGTGAGATGGGAGGCAGGTGGCCATACAGCTGCTTCCTTGTGGGGTGCTGTTTCCACGACTTGTTCAAGACAGCACGCAACATTCTTGTGCAGCGAATAATTAGAAACGCTGAAAATAAAACCGCGTAA
>CM042145.1:11421087-11423587 GCA_023376005.1 Doryteuthis pealeii | reverse complement strand
TTTAGGACCCCAATACAAGTTCAAGCTTCAAGGGCCACACAAGAGCACAAACCTCAAGGTCCTGATAAGTTCAAGATTCAGGGACCCCATAACAATTGAAGGTTCATGGCACCCCTAGAAATTCAAGCTTCATGGACCCTATGACAGTTCAAACTCCAAGGCCCCAATAGAAAGACATTTCTTTTCGGGAGGGTTTTACCCCTCTGCAGAGGATAGAATCAGTGTATGCTGAGTCCCACCGGAGAATAAAGAACGAACTCATAAGTGATGTTCTTCTATAGACTCCTATGCATTGATAGACCTGTGAAGAATGGGATGAGAGAGTCAAGAGAATCCGTGCTATCGGTATGCCTTGATAATAATGATGAATATGATCAGCAACACAGCTTAACAATAATAAAGGTTATAACAAGATGGCTTATTTAAGAGTCATAGCGCGTAATTAAGTAACAGCAATACATGTAAACTAGTCACATGACTTAAATACACGTCATGATGAAAATGTCGGTTTTAATATGGAACATTTATAGATGTTCCATATTAAAACCGACATTTTCATCATGACGTGTATTTAAGTCATGTGACTAGTTTACATGTATTGCAGTTACTTAAAGGACAATTCCACGAAATGAGATAAAGAATTTTCATCCGTTTTCAACTTTCTTTAGATATTACCAACTGACTTTCATTGGTTCAGTTGACATTTTCCGCCAAGAAAACGTTAGATTTAACGAGGCAGAACATTTTAGAATTAACCGACTATAAAACACTACCCTGACACTCTCTCATTACGACCCTTCTCTCTCTCTCTCTCTCTCTCTCTCACTCACTCTCTCTCTCTCTCTCTCTCTCTCTCTCTATATATATATATATATATATATATATATATATCTTTCTGTCTCTCTCTCTCTCTTTGTCTCTAGGATCTAGAATATGTCGACTGCATCCTTTGCAGTGGCGTAAAACTTGCGTCGCAAAAAGGAAAAAGAAGAGATGATAAAAAGAGAAAATGCATCTGGTGATGAGGATACCTTTTAGCGATCGTTTACTGCTGTCAATGAACAGTCTCCAATGTTTGGGGGTTCGTACTGTGGCACTCTAGATTTGGACAGAAGCTGCACAATATCTGTACAGTACATAAAGTCCTTCTCTGCAAAGTTTCACGGTCGATAATCTCGGACATAGATTACATTTATATTTTGCCCGGAATCTGAGATTCAGTTGTCCAGGCTACAACTCCAAGGTTCCTGTAGAAGAGATGTCTTTACAGGTGGGAATACAATTATCAGAATGAAGATATTAATTGGGATAAGAAAGATGACAAACACGAGATTTCGATATGATGAGTTTAATAATCGATAAAGAACAAAACAAACAAAAATTAGCAAGAATTCTATAAAGCGAAGTTCCTTTTGTTTTTGTTTGTGTGAGGTGTGAACAATATTAGTAATATTTCTTTGTGAAGTCAATAAAAAAAGAATTACTTATCTGTGGGTATCCAATTCAATGGTGGATATGTCAGCGGTTTTTTAACGTCTTTTATCTCTGCTGTTTTTATTGTGTATTTTTCTAAGCCCGGACGCCAGCTTGAGCAGTAAGTCAGGACGCTTATTTTCTTTGCTTATATTTTTCGAAAAAGAGCGTTTTTCAATTAGATTAAGCTGCCGTGTCGTGCGCGTGCAATTAATTCTACCTCTGCTGCTGCTGCTGCTGCTGCTGTTTCGCTTAACCAAAGTCTCTCTCATGTCACAAGAGAAAATAATGGAGCTACTCTTGATGCTTGTTACGGTAGAAGGTGATGCGAACAGTTAAAATCGTGAACTAGATCATTTAGTTCTTTTTTGGAAAAGGGGTGTGGAGCATCATCGTCAAGAACATTTTCTTCTTCATCTTCTTGAATATGATCAGTAACACAGCTTAACAATAATAAAGGTTATAACACAATAGCAATCTTCTTCACTAATGTCAGGAGGTTCTCCAAAGAAACCGTTTCTTTACGTTTTTCAGCTTCCTTTGTCTTTCTAATTTCTTAAAATTCTTTCTTTCCTTCTTTCTTTCTTTCTTTCTTTCTTTCTTTCATTTATTGATTGATTGATTCATTCATTCATTGCTTTTCCCTTTATTCCGTTTTTATTCTTAGTTCTTTAGATACATAGATAAATATCGATCTTCATCAGAGTAAATCCTTATTTTTTATTTTTTTATTTTATTTTTTTTCATTTTAGGAAGGTCGATATTTCTTTGTGCGTGGAACATTTCTATATTTTTTCTATTATTATTATTTCATTTCATTTTGTTATTTAAAAATTATAACAGATAGAATAATGTACACATATATAAACTCCTGACCGAAACACGTGTAAGTTAAATTAATTAAAATAATCCTATTTTATCCATTCAATACTTTCTTTCCTTTATTTCTCTTTTCAACATACCGTCGGATTCACTTCCATTTTCATTCTACACACACACACACACACACACACACACACACATACAC
>CM042145.1:11406087-11413587 GCA_023376005.1 Doryteuthis pealeii | reverse complement strand
ACAAATTTCTATAAATAAATTTCTAGACAAATTACCATAAATAAATAAGAATTACGACAAAAAAAGAGAGAAGCCCCCCCCCCTCTAAAATACATTTAACGCCCTAAGTTGGTTGTTTTCTTTCAAGTAACACCGCCGAGACGACATAGCTGGGAACGTTATTTTAATAGTCACCGGGCAGCAATTTCTGAGGCAGGAGACCGGGACGCACTTCCTCATAAATTACCCAATTTTGTTCCATTAAATCCGTTTATACAGACAGATGTAGAAACTAAAAAAAAAAATGAAATCTCAACGCCGTAGTGCTCCGTTGCCAAACACGCTGACGCCCAATTAAGTATGACGCCTAAACGCCTACGCCTTAACTGCCCACGGCGGCCAATTGGTGATGCACCCAAATCCTGGTTCGTTTGAGGGCTATATCATTAGTGTTTTCGTTTTTTAATGTCAATCCAGAGAGCAGGAGATGTTATTTGACGGTGGCCGATAATATAAATGCTTTGTATGGTGGTTTGGTCAGTGCTAGATAAAGGCGGTGGTGTGTGCGTTGCAGAATTGGAGGATCATGAAGATGTTGCTAACGGTTTAAGATTAACAAGTGTCACAATGAGCTTAGAAATTGAATATGGATAAAATCAGTGACAATCCCTATTCGTGTATCGATAATCAATTAATGAAATATTTCTCTCTCTGTCTCTCTCCCCCCTCTCTCTCTCTCTCTATCTATCTATCTATTTTATTTTTCTTCCCTCACTGTTTCCTATCTATCTATCTATCTATCTATCTATTTTATTTCTCTACCCTCACTGTCTCCTATCTATATATCTATCTATCTATCTATCTATCTATCTATCTATTTTATTTTTCTTCCCTTACTGTTTCCTATCTATCTATCTATCTATCTATCTATCTATCTATCTATCAATCAATTTTATTTTTCTTCCCTCACAGTTTCCTATCTATCTATCTATCTATCTATCTATCTCTCTATCTATCTATCTATTTTATTTCTCTACCCTCACTGTCTCCTATCTATCTATCTATCTATCTATCTATCTATCTATCTATTTTATTTTTCTTCCCTTACTGTTTCCTATCTATCTATCTATCTATCAATCAATTTTATTTTTCTTCCCTCACAGTTTCCTATCTATCTATATATATATCTATCTATCTATCTATTTTATTTTTCTTCCCTCACTGTTTCCTATCTATCTATCTATCTATCTATCTATCTATCTATCTATTTTATTTCTCTACCCTCACTGTCTCCTATCTATCTATCTATCTATCTATCTATCTATCTATCTATCTATTTTATTTTTTCTTCCCTTACTGTTTCCTATCTATCTATCTATCTATCTATCTATCAATCAATTTTATTTTTCTTCCCTCACAGTTTCCTATCTATCTATCTATCTATCTATCTATCTATCTATCTATCTATCTATCTATTTTATTTTTCTTCCCTCACTGTTTCTTATCTATCTATCTATCTATCTATCTATCTATCTATCTATTTTATTTCTCTACCCTCACTGTCTCCTATCTATCTATCTATCTATCTATCTATCTATCTATCTATCTATTTTATTTTTTTCTCCCTTACTGTTTTCTATCTATCTATCTATCTATCTATCTATCAATCAATTTTTATTTTTCTTCCCTCACAGTTTCCTATCTATCTATCTATCTATCTATCTATCTATCTATTTTATTTTTCTACCCTCACTGTTTCCTATCTATCTATCTATCTATCTATCTATCTATCTATCTATCTATTTTATTTTTCTATCCTCACTGTTTCCTTTCTATCTATCTATCTATCTATCTATCTTATTTTTCGTCCCTCATAGTTTCCTATCTCTCTCTCTCTCTCTCTCTCTCTCTCTCTCTCTCTCTCTCTCTCTCTCTCTCTATCTATCTATCTATTTTTTTCTACCCTCACTGTTTCCTATCTATCTATCTATCTATCTATATATATATATATATATATATATATATATTAATATATATATCAAATGAATGTGCTTATTAGTAGTATGGTAGATATTTTCTACCCCCCCCAAAAAAAAACAATAAAAAAAGCAACAAAACTTGACATGCTTTTGTTATAAATGCTTGTCGAACAGAGCCGAGCTGCTCCGAATTTTGACTTGTTCATGTCGTACGCAGCTGGCGGAGGAAAAAAGAACAACAAAACAAAAAAAAACCCTAAGCTACGTCAAAGCGGAAACGTGAACCGGAAGTCGGCAGATGTTAACACTTAGCCTTTAAGTGGCCTCTCTCTTGATTCCCTTAGCGTTTCCAGCAAATGGCCAACGTCATAATGAAGGGCAAAGATGGCGCTTTTAACAGAAACGAGTGTCTTGTCAGTTATTCCCGCTTTCAATTAACAACAGGACGAATGGAATGGCAGACAAAGCGGCAGCAATAATAATAATAATAATAATAATAATAATAATAATAATAATAATAATAAATAAATTTTGACCATAGAACAAAATGGTATATGCATAAACCAGAATCTGTTCTTGAGAACGAAACGCATAAAATTCTCTGGGACTTTGAAATAAAAACGGATCACCTTATCCCAGCAAGAAGACCAGACCTAGTATTGATAAACAAAAAAGAAAGAACTTGTCAACTGGTGGATTTTGCAGTTCCAGCAGATCACAGGGTGAAGCTAAAGGAAAATGAAAAAAATGGACAAATATCTGGACCTTGCCAGAGAACTGAAAAAGTTATGGAATATGAAAGTGAAAGTGATACCAATTGTAGTTGGTGCACTTGGAACAGTCCCAAAAGGATTGGAAAAGGGTCTGGAAAGTTTGGAAATCAGAGGAAGGATTGAAACCATTCAGAACACTGCACTGCTGCAATCTGCCAGAATACTCAGAAGAGTCCTGGAGACCTGAGGAGACTTGCTGTCACTCAAACTCCAGTGAAAGGCCATCAGCTAATGCTGATGTGAACACTCAAAAGGAGTACATAATAATAATAATAATAATAATAATAATAATAATAATAATAATAATAATAATAATAAAGACAGATTACCTTATCACAGCCAGGAGACCAGACCTAATGTTGATTAACAAAAAAAAAAAAAAAAGAAAAAAGAAAGAACTTGTCAACTGGTGGACTTTGTGTTCCAGCAGATCACAGGGCGAAGCTGAAGGAAAATGAAAAGATGGATAAATACCTGTAACTTGCCAGAGAATTGAAAAACCTGTGGAATATGATGGTGAAAGTGATACCAGTTGTAGTTGGTGCACTTGGAACGATTCCAATAAACTTGGAAAAAAGACTGGAGGATCTGGAAATCAGAAGAAGAATTGAGACCATCCAGACTACTGCACTGCTGCAATCGGCTAGAATACTCAGAAGAGTCCTGGAGACACGAGGAGACTTTTTGTCGCTCAGCCTCCAGTGAAATACCATCAGCTAACGCTGATGTGAAAAGCTCAAAAGGAGTGAAAATAATAATAATAATAATAAAAACAACAACAACAACAACAACAACAATAATAATAATAATAATAATAATAATAATACGAGGTACAGACGGATCACCTAATCCCGGCCAGGAGACCGAACCTAGTATCAATTGACAAAAAAGAGAGAACCTGCCATCTCGTGGATTTTGCTGTTCCAGCCGACCACCGAGTGAAAGTGAAAGAAAGCGAAAAGATAAACAAATAATTGGACCTTGCCAGGGAACTGAGGAAGCTGTGGAACATGAAGGTGAAGGTTGTACCAATTGTAATTGGTGCCCTTGGAACAATCCCCAAAACTCTGGAAAAGAATTTGGGTGAACTGGAAATCAGAGAAAGAATCGAGTCCATCCAAACTACAGCACTGTTGGGATCGGCTAGAATACCTAGAAGAGTCCTGGAGACCTGAGGAGACTTGCTGTCACTCAGCCTCCAGTAAACCACCAGCTGCGGCGGGTGTGAAGAACTATAGTAATAATAATATTCTTATCCGAAGTAAAATCCAAGAGACATTTTCCAAAGAGACTCTACTATTTGTTATAGCAATGATGCCACTGAACAATATACGTAGGAGAGAGAAGAGATAGATCCATACCCTTCCCAAGGAGATTAGCGCAAAGTGAAATGCAAACAGCATCGTTCAGGGTTTGAACTCGTATCACCGTGACCAATATCCTAAGCCGATATCGATTACACCACGCACACCCTTATCTATCCATGTATCTCAGTTTTAGCTAAATTGACCCTCGATATAGGACCACTTGTATGTATTTACCCAACCCCTCTACACCGGTTGGCTGCGACACAAAGTCAATTTCTTTTTCACGTAACACAGTTATAGCTACATACACCTTCGGTATTTAAGGACTTGTACCCTACCCCTCTGCACAAAGCAGGCTGCGACACAAGGTAGATTTTCTTAAACGGAGTTTAGTATATTTTATTTAAGGATTTTCCTTCTCCTAGACCGGTTGACATATACCAGCGTTAAAGAGTCCAGTCTTCCCTACTATTTTACCAATAGCCGGAGGGAGAATAATTGCATTCATACCTTTCCCAAGAGTATTAGCGCTATTAGTGTTGACTTTTCTGGTTATAAGGTGTGTCAGATGCCTACTCTTATTTATAGACTCGGCGATAATCACGTGACCAACCTATTGTCCAATCACTGGCAGGGCTCTGCTGATGATATTATTATTTATACTGGCTGATTCTAATCTTAGCTAAACATAACTACTTGGATCTTCGTGGACGACGGATCATATCACTGGACCTTTGACACTACATAGGATTCCAAAACTTAGGACTTATTCACTTACCAAAGGATTCCAAAACTTAGGACTTATTCACTTACCAAAGGATCCCATAACTCAGGACTTATTCACTTACCAAAGGATTCCATAACTCAGGACTTATTCACTTACCAAATGATACTCAGGACTTATTCACTTAACAAAGGATTCCATAACTTAGGACTTATTCACTTACCAAAGGATTCCATAACTCAGGACTTATTCACTTACCAAAGGATTCCATAACTCAGGACTTATTCACTTACCAAAGGATCCCATAACTCAGGACTTATTCACTTACCAAAGGATTCATAACTCAGGACTTATTCACTTACCAAAGGATTCCATAACTCAGGACTTATTCACTTACCAAAGGATTTTATAACTCAGGACTTATTCACTTACCAAAGGATTCCATAACTCAGGACTTATTCACTTACCAAAGGATTCTATAACTCAGGACTTATTCACTTACCAAAGGATCCCATAACTCAGGACTTATTCACTTACAAAGGATTCATAACTCAGGACTTATTCACTTACCAAAGGATTCCATAACTCAGGACTTATTCACTTACCAAAGGATTCCAAAACTTAGGACTTATTCACTTACCAAAGGATTCCATAACTCAGGACTTATTCACTTACCAAAGGATTCCATAACTCAGGACTTATTCACTTACCAAAGGATCCCATAACTCAGGATTATTCACTTACCAAGGATTCTATAACTCAGGACTTATTCACTTACCAAAGGATTCCATAACTCAGGACTTATTCACCAAAGGATTCTTAGGACTTATTCACTTACCAAAGGATCCATAACTCAGGACTTATTCACTTACCAAAGGATTCCATAACTCAGGACTTATTACCAAAGGATTCCATAACTCAGGACTTATTCACTTACCAAAGTATTCTATAACTCAGGACTTATTCACTTACCAAAGGATTCCATAACTCAGGACTTATTCACTTACCAAAGGATTCTATAACTCAGGACTTATTCACTTACCAAAGGATCCATAACTCAGGACTTATTCACTTACCAAAGGATTCCATAACTTAGGATTCCATAACTCAGGACTTATTCACTTACCAAAGGATTCCAAAACTTAGGACTTATTCACTTACCAAAGGATTCATAACTCAGGACTTATTCACTTACCAAAGGATTCCATAACTCAGGACTTATTCACTTACCAAAGGATTCCATAACTCAGGACTTATTCACTTACCAAAGGATCCATAACTCAGGACTTATTCACTTACCAAAGGATTCCATAACTCAGGACTTATTCACTTACCAAAGGATTCCACTTAGGACTTATTCACTTACCAAAGGATCCATAACTCAGGACTTATTCACTTACCAAAGGATTCCATAACTCAGGACTTATTCACTTACCAAAGGATTCCATAACTCAGGACTTATTCACTTACCAACTCAGGACTTATTCACTTACCAAAGGATTCCAAACTTCCATAACTCAGGACTTATTCACTACCAAAGGATCCATAACTCAGGACTTATTCACTTACCAAGGATTCCATAACTCAGGACTTATTCACTTACCAAAGGATTCCATAACTCAGGACTTATTCACTTACCAAAGGATCCATAACTCAGGACTTATTCACTTACCAAAGGATTCCATAACTCAGGACTTATTCACTTACCAAAGGATTCCATAACTCAGGACTTATTCACTTACCAAAGGATTCCAAAACTTAGGACTTATTCACTTACCAAAGGATTCCATACTTAGGACTTATTCACTTACCAAAGGATTCCATAACTCAGGACTTATTCACTTACCAAGGATTCCATAACTCAGGACTTATTCACTTACAAAGGATTCCATAACTCAGGACTTATTCACTTACCAAAGGATTCCATAACTCAGGACTTATTCACTTACCAAAGGATTTTATAACTCAGGACTTATTCACTTACCAAAGGATTCCATAACTCAGGACTTATTCACTTACCAAAGGATTCGGACTTATTCACTTACAGGACTAACTCAGGACTTATTCACTTACCAAAGGATTCCATAACTCAGACTTATTCACTTACCAAAGGATTCCATAACTCAGGACTATTCACTTACCAAAGGATTCCAAAACTTAGGACTTATTCAGGATTCCATAACTCAGGACTTATTCACTTACCAAAGGATCCATAACTCAGGACTTATTCACTTACCAAAGGATTCTATAACTCAGGACTTATTCACTTACCAAAGGATTCCATAACTCAGGACTTATTCACTTACCAAAGGATTCCAAAACTTAGGACTTATTCACTTACCAAAGTATTCTATAACTCAGGACTTATTCACTTACCAAAGGATTCCATAACTCAGGACTTATTCACTTACCAAAGGATTCTATAACTCAGGACTTATTCACTTACCAAAGGATCCCATAACTCAGGACTTATTCACTTACCAAAGGATTCCATAACTCAGGACTTATTCACTTACCAAAGGATTCCATAACTCAGGACTTATTCACTTACCAAAGGATTCCAAAACTTAGGACTTATTCACTTACCAAAGGATTCCATAACTCAGGACTTATTCACTTACAAAGGATTCCATAACTCAGGACTTATTCACTTACCAAAGGATCCATAACTCAGGACTTATTCACTTACCAAAGGATTCCATAACTCAGGACTTATTCACTTACCAAAGGATTCCATA
>CM042145.1:11383587-11401087 GCA_023376005.1 Doryteuthis pealeii | reverse complement strand
CCACTCCGGGTCAGAGTGGACTAGGGAGCAATGGTGATGAAGGGGTGCTCCACATTCCCCAAACCTCCAGAACTGGAACCTCACCATCAGATAGAGTTTAACGTCATTCTCAGGACATGTAGACCCTCAGTCACCGCCTTCTAGCACCTATATGATAAAAAGGGTTGGGGCTTGCCATAAGGGCAATAGGGTTGGGAAAATCATATAGGTGCTAGGGCTTGACGTGACCAGCCGATTGATCGGAGGGGGTCTCTCCGACTGTCCGTCTAGCCCAAGATAGGGCCAAAGTGGTGTATTGCATGTCATGAACTGCTCATCCACCTGGGCTCTGTCCTTAAGCATCACGGGTCACCACCCACGGCCAACAGGTGGCCCCATTGGGGGAGTCTTACCCCTCTGCAGAGGTGCAGTCGGTGCATTCTAACGCCCCAGCCGACAGGGCGGGATTTGATGATTTAAAAAAACAAAAAATATTCTGTCCAAGAGCATTGCAGTATCGTTTGGTTTGGTTTGTTTTATTTTGTTTTATGGCATATCAACCTCAGTGGAACCCATAGATGCGACTCTAACAGGTAATACCACTCCGGGTCAGAGTTGACCAGGGAGGAATAGTGATGAAGGGGTGCTCCACATTCCCCAAAGCTCCAAAACTGGAATCTTACCATCTGATAGAGTTTAACGTCATTCCCAGGATATGAAGACCCTCAGCCACCGCTTTCTAGTCCCTGTATGATAAAAAGGGAGGCGCGTGGTCTAATGGCTAGAGTCATAGGAAATGGACTCATCAACCCGAGTTCAATTCCTAGACGAAGCTGTTTGAATTTAACATAGTGCTAATTCCCTTGGGAAAGGTATGAATCCAATTCTCCCTCCAACCATGGCAAGGTAACCAGTCTAGGAGAAGGAAAACTTTGAATTAAAACCTGTTAAACTCCGCTTAAGAAAATGACCTTGTGTCACATCCTGCTCGTGCGGAGGGGTTGGTAAATGTATATATGATAAAAAGGGCTATAGGGTTGGAACAATCATATAGGTGCTAGGGTTTGACTTGACCAGCCGATTGATCGGGGTGGCTTAATGTGGGAGCGAGGGAGTCTGTCCCCTTTTCCCTAGCGCTAGACCAAGGAGATTATTTTAGCGTCTGAGGTGGAGCCCCACACCTACAATCAGCTCCTTACTTTACCGCACACATCCCTGTGCTACTCATACGCTGAGTTGGCGAGGGCCGGTATCGAACCAAAAACCTTATGATTCCTAGCCAAACACTCTACCGACTGAGCTAAACCGGCCCTATAATGCTAAAATAAACAAAGTTTATTATACTGAGTGGACCATAATGATAAAAAACATTTTAAATGCTATTTTCTCAGATCATAAAAACGACACAGAGTACTAAGCATATTTATTACATAACTGATACACAGGAGGGCTATTTGCCTCATACCCCACTTGTATGGGCTGGGTACAAGGCCTCGTTTTAACGTGGACCCACACACAAGCCGAAGCTCATGGGTAGGAAAGAACAAAAATTGCGTCGATCCCTTCGGCATTCCCCCACAAGGGGGGGGGCGCCTCGGGTGCTGGGCAATAAACCCAGCCCTGCCCCTTTAAGTCAAGGGGGCAGGTATTGCCTGGGGGGATAGCCCCCTGGGATCGACGCTATTAATTTAAACTTACCCTGATCCAGCGGCCGAAGCTCACTGGACTCCCACCCCGAAGGACGAGTGGGAGGGAAGTAACTGATACACAGGAGTTTTACATCTCATCTAAGATTTGAATATTCCATTAAGTTTTTATTACTTTCAGGTATTGATTTTGGTGATCCTCACAATGCCGTGGAATCCAAAAGAAATTCCATATGTAGTCGAAGAATACTTCGCCAGCCAAAGATCGATCGTTGCAGCCCAAAGAAAATTCAGACTGCATTTTGGAAAGCGATATGCACCATTCCGAAAGGTGATCCTTCGTGCTGTTACAATTTTCCTGGTGACAGCATCCGTAGAGAGATAACAGCTATTCCAGTTGATATGCTAAACCACAGTTTACGTGATATGAGAAATCGAGCTCTCGAATGTTTTCGTTATGATGTTGACTACCTCAAGGACATACTATTGAAATCTTAGATAACATGTAAAACTCCTGTGTACCAGTTATGTAATAAATATACTTAGTATCATGTGTCGCTTTTGTAAGCTGAGAAAATAGCATTTAAAATGTGTCCTATCATTATAGTCAACCCTGTAAATCTAAGTATAAATTTTAGCAACCAAAATATGTACATTGTGGGCTAGGCTAGACTAATGTTTCTTTTTTTTCTCTCTTTAGACTGTTGCTAGTGTTAGGAGCTCGTTCCTCACAGGGTGACGCATTAAATCCAGTTTGTGTCAGAATTGTCGAATTTAGGGATCGGCCCCTATATTTTTACGGAATGTGGAATTAACCAAATTAAAATAATTAAGTTTTCTTAAATAACTAGATTTACAATGGTATGTCATGAGTTTAGAATTAAGTAAACAAAAGAGAATCGAATGAATATTAGTTTAGAAATATTTTAGAAACAATAGAAACAATGGTTTAAATTCATCCGATAATTTACGTCACCAGAATTCCACATGTACCAAAATCATTCGATATTGCATCATTGCAAATCACCTGATATTTGAGGAATATTTTAGCTTAAGGAACACGTAGACAATGAATAATTAAAATTATAAAAAGGCCCATAGAGCTGGAAAAAGAGGAGATAAGGAGACACAGAGACAGTGAGGAGCTTTCGCTCTTCCTGACTCAACAGAGTTGGAGAGGATGCTCCTAACTCGACAGTGGGAACGTCCGAAAACATCAAATACGACTCAACAGGTCCATCTATTTTTTCGTCTCCTCTCTCTCTCTCTCTCTCTCTCTCTCTCTCTCTCTCTCTCTCTCTCTCTCTCAACAACAACAACTTTCAATCACAAGTTCCAATCACAGACAAACTACTAATATGTTGACACAAGCAATCACACTAATATAAACACCATGTCACAGTTGTCACACACAACTATACACAGACACAATCAGACTGCAACACCACTGAAAGAACAATGAAACTATATTAATTGTATTTATGTATATAAAGTTTGTTTCCTTTATCAATGTCTTCTTCTTTTGTTACCTATGGAAACTACATTTCCGTAGTCTTATACATATAAATTGTAGGGACCCATAACTCGGATCTTCAACTCATCAACTACACTATCTCCAAAAACAACAAGGGTCCCTACAAATTTAGAGTAAAAATCTACTGAACATTTGACAGAGAATAAATTTTGGCTGGTTTTATCTGTCAAATCTTTACGAGTCACTTCCTAACAAGATTATCGTACTGTTGAACCAGTAAAAAAATCAGGTTGGGTAAACATCAATGCTTTGGTTGGGACGTGTACTTTTCAGCCCACCCTGAAGTGGATCTCGAGATACAGGCGACGTTGTCGGAGCTCGAGGCAAAAGGAAGTAATTATAATTCATAATTTACTGTCAAATGATAGGAAAGCAGAACAGCCAATCAGCTGTGAGTATTTGTGATATTATTTGTTTGTCTGGTTTCGTGTCTGTTTGTTTGTCTGTCTGTTGTTTGTTTTTCGTAAAATGGAGCAGGGGGGGAGGCAAGATTCGAGGTGGTGATCATTGAAAAAAAAAAGAAGAAAAAGTTCCGTGAAAGAAAAAAAAGAAAGAAAGAAAGAAAAAGAAAGAAAAAAAATAAAGAAAGAAAGAAAGAAAAAAGAAAGAAAAAGAAAGAAAGAAAGAAAGGACAGTGAGCAAATAATCTAATATGAAAGAATTAAAAAAATCTATGCGACAGGAAAAAGGTGCGGCTGGTATTTCCGGTGGAAATGATCTTATTGTTTTCACTATCTACATTCATATATATATATATATATATATAATATATATATATATATATATATATTAGAGTAGTAGTTGAAAAGAGTTATGGGTCTACCATGGTTTCGATCTATATGCTCTCTTCATGATATTTGAAGTCGCTAATTCGATATATACATAGTTAAATCTAAGGTAGGGTCCTGAGAGATTTTCAATTACTATCATTATATATATATATATATATATATATATATATATATATATATATATATATATATATATATATTACATATATATATATATATATATTTACATATATATATATATATATATATTACATATATATATATATATATATATATATATATATATATTAATGTGTATGGTTGGCACTAGTATACTAGAAAAAGTAATAGTAATCCAACGTACAGTGTTATTAGAAGAGTGCTCAATATCTGTGATAGAGCGTTGATAGTTCAAATATTTTCAAAGGAACCGTTTCGTCTTACCTGATGAATACTTTCAGCAAGAAACCGCTGGTTGTAATACCGTTCCCGTAATTAAATAAATAAAAGCAAAAACTTTTATTTGTTTTGATTTCTCATTGAACTATATATATATATATATATATATATATATATATATATATATATATATATATATAAGGTCTTCTTGGGCGGCCTAATGTCGGTATCAGCCAGACAACGAGTGCGTCTATTCCTTTTCCTTAGCGCTATATATATATATATATATATATATATATATATATATATATATATATATATATACAGGGTGCGACATAAGTAACACCCTTTTTAATTTCATATCTTATGGGATAAGAGTTAGGGAATGGTTAAATGAAAATTTTGAATGTAGATGGATAAATTGTTGTAGCCCTCTTGTAAAGGATTGGGTAATTGTAAAATTGTTAAGAGACGTGGATAATTGGTTTGGTTTGGTTTGTTTTACGGCATATCAACCTCAGTGGGTCATTTAATGCCGATAAAGTTTTGAAATAAATTCATTCTTAATGGATAATACAATTTTTTTATAAATACATTTTTCTATTTAACCCATAGATGGGACCCTAACAGGTACTACCACTCCGGGTCAGAGTGGACCAGGGAGCAATGGTGATGAAGGAGTGCTCCACATTCCCCAAACCTCCAGAACTGGAACCTCACCATCAGATAGAGTTTAACGTCATTCCCAGGACATGTAGACCTTCAGTCACCGCCTTCTAGCACCCATATGATAAAAGGGGTTGGGGCTTGCCATGAGGGCAATAGGGTTGGGAAAATCATATAGGTGCTAGGGCTTGACGTGACCAGCCGATTGTTCGGAGGGGGCTTCTCCAAGCACCCGTCTAGCCCAAGATAGGGCCAAAGTGGATTATTGCAAGTCATAAAACTGCACATCCTAAGGGGCCGGGTTAGCTCAGTCGGTAGAGCGTTCGGCTAGAAACATCACGGGTCGCCACTCACGGCCAACAGGTGGTCCCATTGGAGGAGTCTTACTCCTCTGCAGAGGTGCAGTCGGTGCATTCTAACGCCTCAGCCGACAGGGCGGGTATATTAATTGACTTTATATATTTTTTGTATTTTGAGTGATGAGAGTAGAGTAGGTATTCGTGTAATGTTAATTCTTTACGTTCTTTTATTGTTATTGTGTATGTTTAGTGGGTTTTTTTTTTGGGGGGGGGGAGACAGGGTGATTGGGGATATCCTATATATATATATATATAATATATATATATATATATATATATATATATATATATGCACACATCTACACTCTTCTTTATCTATGATGAGAAAGGCTATATATACAATTATTATTTTCACTCATTTTGAGTTTTTCACATCAGCGTTAACTGATGATATTTCACTGGAAGCTGAGTGACAACAGTCTTCTCAAGTCTCCAGGACTCCTTTGAGTATTCTAGCCGATTGCAGCAGCGCAGTAGTCTGGATGGTTTCAGTTCTTCCTCTGAATTCCAGATCTTCCAGTCTTTTTTCCAAGTTTATTGGGACCGTTCCAAGAGCACCAACTACAATTGGTATCACTTTTACTCTCATATTCCACAGCTTTTTCAATTCTCTGGCAAGGTCCAGGTATTTATCCATCTTTTCACTTTTCTTCAGCTTCACCCTGTGATCTGCTGGAACCGCAAAATCAATCAGTTGACACGTTCTCTTTTATTTGTTAATCAGCACTAGGTCTAGTCTCCTGGCTGGGATAGGGTGACCCGTCTTTATTTGAAAGTCCCAGAGAATTCTATGCGTTTCATTTTCAAGAACAGATTCTGGTTTATGCATATACCATTTTGGTGTATGGTCAAAATTTTTTGCATAATTCTCAGTGGATCACCTTCCCAACCCAGTCATGCCTAATTTTGTATTCTCTTTGTGCTAGTTTGCTCCATTCACTTAGTATATGGTTTACAGTATCATCTCTGTCACCGCACAGTCTACATTTACTGTTTTGTTGCGTCTCATCAATTTTTGCTTTGATATAACTTCTTCTTATGGCATTATTTTGTGCAGCAATTATTAGTGATTCAGTTTCTCTCTTGAGGTTTCCTCTTCTTAACCATGTCCAAGTCTTTTTTATGTGCAACCTCTCCGGTTTGTCGTTTGAAGTGCCCACATAATTGTTATTGTTGTTGTTGTTGTTGTTTTTCTTCTTCTTCTTCTTCTTCTTATTATTATTATTATTATTATTATTATAGTAGTAGTAGTAGTAGTAGTAGTAGTAGTGGTAGTAGTAGTAGTAGTATTTGCTCCTTTTGAGTTTTCACATCAGCATTAGCTGATGGTCTTTCACTGGAGTCTAAGTGATAGCAAGCCTCCTCAGGTCTCCAGGACTCTTCTGAGTATTCTGGCAGATTGCAGCAGTGCAGTGTTCTGAATGGTTTCAATCCTTCCTCTGATTTCTAGATCCTCCAGTATTTTTCCAAGTTTATTGGGACCGTTCCAAGTGCACCAACTACAATTGGTATAACTTTTTCAGTTCTCTAGCAAGGTCCAGCTATTTGTCCATTTTTCATTTTCCTTTAGCTTCACCCTGTGATCTGCTAGAACTGCAAAATCCACCAGTTGACAAGTTCTTTCTTTTCTGTTTATCAACACTAGGTTTGGTCTTCTTGCTGGGATTAGGTGATCCGTTTTTATTTCAAAGTCCCAGAGAATTTTATGCGTTTCGTTCTCAAGAACTTATTATTATTATTATTATTATTATTATTATTATTATTATTATTTATTCATTCATTTATTTATTCATTTAATTTTCCTTAGTTGCGCACTGATTATTTTGAAAAGTATACACACGTATTTTAACAAGGGAAGAGCATCTTTTACTTCAATTTGTGAAAATTGTTTTATACTTGACATATGCTCACTCACATATGAAAATCCAAACTATTATTGCGGCTAACAAAATGCTGACTGTATCCTCAGCCGAGAAATGAGGGGCGTCGATAGAATCTCACCTGAAGATCATCATGTCAGTCTTTGTTAGGTTATTCGATGCCGAAGTCAGTATTTTTTCAGGTAAAAATTCCTATTCAATGAACAATAGTTATATACAATAGGCGCATGGTCTAATGGTTAGAGTCATGGGAAATGGACTCGTCATCCCGAGTTCAATTCCTGGACGTAGCTGTTTGAATATCACATAGCGTTAATACCCTTGGGAAAGGTATGAATCCTACTCTCCCTCCAGCTATGGGTAAGTAGTAGGGTAGACTGGGCTCTTTAACCTTGGTTAGGCAACCGGTCTAGGAGAAGGAAAACTCTGAATTCAAACCTGTTGAACTCCGCTTAAGAAATTGACCTTGTGTCACATCCTGTGCACAATTATATGGTTCCAAGTAATCCTGTTTAATAATAATACTGATTTGCTAACGATTTTATGGTTGGTTGGCTTTGCGGTGTGTCAGCTCTTAGGTTATTCGATGCTGAAATCAGTTTAACTGTTATGGCATTATTTGAAAAGAACTTAATTGTTATTAAGAACACATTTTATGATATTTTTGTGTTAAAACATGCAGTTGTATTGATTTGAACAATTTCGTATTTTCAATGTAGATGAAATAAAAATGGCCGACCAAAACACACAGCTTCCTCAAAGTGAAAGAAACCGTACAATTTAGATTTTATATTTCTTTAAAACAGTTCCGCTTCTGTGGTTTGTAGAAGAAATAATCCTGATTGTTTCTCATCTGAAAAACTATATTTTTTCTTTTGTTACCCGTCGAATTCCAAGACATGGCTGAAAAAAAAAGATGCCCTAATCACATGAAGAAAAAAGCAACAAAAAACGTGGGAAAAATAACCCCTCAATACAAAGTCACGCTTCAGTTAACATTGAAGCATTGACGTCTTAGCATTTGAACCAGCCATCCGTTACCGACAGTAAGTAAAACGATATTTGCTTGGGACACGTAAAATCATACACGATTATTTCATTTTGTAATGTTTAGTTGCGGGAGACGCACAGTCGTGGAACGAGTCTCTGTCTCCCCCCCCCATCTCTGTCTCCCCCCCCCCATTCAAGGGCAAGTCCTCTGTCCTTTCAATTGCAAGGGTACTTAGCACCCTAACTTGCTTGCAAGATCTGAGGGCTCCCAGTCCTGCATTTTGAAGGTTCTCTCTCTCTCTCTCTCTCTCTCTCTCTCTCTCTCTCTCTCTCTCTCTCTCTCTCTCTCTCTTTCTTTTTCTTCACGGGCAAGTCCCTTGTCCTTTCAATTGCGAGGGTACTGAAATAGTTTTCCTAAGATATATTACGGGAATTCTTTTTATGAGAACTGCCCCCCACCCTCTTTTATGAATTATGAAAAAATGAACCGACAAAAAACAATTTTTGCTTTTTTTTCTATAAATATAATTACATCAGAAGATTTTTATAAGTTTCAATGCGAGAGCTTTTTAGTAAAATAAACATGAATACATAATTCTGCTAAAAAATATCTATTAAGAAATTGACCCTGTTGTAAAAAACGGACCCTTTTACTTATTTTTCATGATAACTGTTGTACCGGCCATTCCTACAGTGGAGAATATACACCGGTTCTCACTATAAATAGTGAGACACCGAGTGAAAAGATTGTACTGTTACCGTTTAGCAGCAAACTAGCCGTTCTTGTACCATTATTGTAAATACACTTGTCTCTTTTTACCCTAACTCGACTTGTCTTCTTTTTTTACTGTTGAATTAACATCACAAAAATAACGATTAGTAATGTTTCCCCAATCGGATTATTTGATCTTTGAATTTACTGTTTTTCTTTGTAACGACTCTTTATGTTCGTTATTTCTTTTTTGCGTGATTTAAAAAAAGGTCAAAAATATTTACGTTTCTTCCTTCAATATGGCCTAAACTGATTACGGGACGTATTTTTGGTGGTACCTGTTACTTATTAATGTTTCATCTATTAGTCAAACTGATCTGTTTGGGATAATATTTAAAAAGGTTGGCTTTCTAATGTACAGGTAGTACCGCTCCGTGTCAGAGTGAACCATGGTACTGCAGGGGTACTCGACACCCCCTCCAGATAATCAGAAGAGAGGCCTTACCAAATGTAGAGTAATGTCATACCCAGGACACCCTTTTTATAGCGGGGTAAGCGTATTCTAAACCCCGCTGACGGTCGTGGAAATTAAAAAAAAAAACTATATATATATATATATATATATATATATATATATATATATATATATCATCATCATCATTTCACGCATGTAGCACGGGTATCCATGACAATCTCTCGCCAACCTTCCCTATCATTCATTGCACCTGGGAGCTCCTCTGCGGAGCAGCCAGCATATTCGCATAGCTGGTCAATGTAGGTCCTTGCTGGGCGCCCCACACTTGCATGTCCATGTGTTGGCTTCCACAGGAGAACGTCGCTTATGAGTTCATCCTTGCTTCTCCAGCAGTGTCTTGCATGTCTTGTCCGTCTCACTGGGATAGTTTGTGAGATGGGGGGCAGGTGACCGTAAAGCTGTTTCCTTGTGGGGTGCTGTTTCCATGACTTGTTCAAGACTGCACGTAGCATTCTTGTGCAGCTCCCATCTGGCTTATTCTCAAGTCACTTTGTTAGGGTCCAGGTGGTGCAGCCATATAGCAGCAGCGACACAACCACAGCCTGGAAGAACTGTCGCTTTAGCTTGTCAGGGAGATCGGACCTCCATATGACTGATAATCTAGTTGTGGCCGACCATGCCTTTGCTATCCGTGTATTAACATCGCTCTCTGTGAAGGAGATATTACCACCAAGGTACGTGAATTGTTTTACTGGCTTAAGAGGCTTGCCGTTGAGTGTGGAGATGTTTCCTTTATTTTTGAAACTCATGAACTCTGTTTTATCGGAGTTTACATCGAGGCCTATATTCTTTATATTTTCAATAAATATATATATATATATATATATATATGAGAAGTAGATACACAAGCGATGTATTTATGATATGGCTTTTTTTAGCCGACAATTTTGGGAGAATATGTGCTTAATTGAAGTCGTACCTAATTTTGAAATTTAAATAATTTTTTTTTGGGGGGGGAGAATAAGTGCTTAATTGAAGTCGTACCTAATTTTGAAAGTTAATCAATTAATAATTGATTAATTAGGCGGGAATACCTATTTAAATGTAAGGCTTAAAAAATCGAGAAAAATCAATCTCTGTATGTACATTTCGGCCTATTAGGCCTCATCAGTAGAGCTATAGATAGGAAGAATGCCTTGTGCGTGATTCGAACCCTGACTGTCAAGCTGTCTTTATGAGCAGTGGATTTGCCGCTCGGACGAAAAATGCTTAATCATGTACGATGTGTGTGATATTTTAATTTGATGATAAAATGAAATGCGAAACAGACTTTTTTGCAAAAGTAAAAAAAGAATGTTCGGCTTTCGTTGTAAGCTTTTTCTTTATTTCAGATCCACACACTACACTCAAGTTGGTAGATTGACGATCTAAATGTTGTATACTCTCTTTCCTTACTTTCTTACTTCTATTCTTCTTCTTCCAGCGTCTCTTCTAACGTCTCTTATAGCATCACTTCTAACGTCTGTACTTCGTCTTGGGGACTTCATGTCTGGTCTTCCATTGGGGATTTCTCTTTATCAGAAGCCCTGTGTCATTGGTAGTTTTTAGATAATAACACAAGACTTCGATTTAAATTAGATCATAATTTATTTGAAATCCCCACCAGACTACCTGCGCAGATCGAGTCGGCACCGTGCATAACTCGACTTACCACCGTCGTAGCTTCGGCCGATCTGACTAAAACTCTCTCTAATCTAAACCGGAAGAGGGTCTTCTCCACCGATTCTCACGGTATCCACCGGAAGGATCAGGACTGAGGTCAAGCCTTGTCATTCAATCCTTCAAGGCCGTGGGCTGCAACTTATAACAGCCATTTTGGTTTCTACATTACTGTACATAAGAATTAGGAATCTAATAATTATGTAACATAAAGAACTGCAATGAAAGGCACGTAAAATACGACGAAAGAAATAATATTTAAAAAATCGATAATACCCAATCCATAACTTATTTATTAGTCCCTGACGCTAGATGGCGTTGTAGTAGTATAGGAGTGTTTGGTGTTAGAGAGTATATTTAGTCGCATCCCCCACTCATCTTGGTCGAATATTATAATGAATATATCCAATGATACACTAACACTGAATAAAAAGAAGGAAAGACAAGGTAAATTCATTTACACATCTGGAAATATTTAATATCTATCTATTAATAATGGAGATTCGCTTCCGGTTTTTGTCTGTAACAAAAACTACGTCACTGCTTACGTCACACTGCCTAAAATCGTCATAAATAGAATACACTCAAAATTTGAGCATGCAATGTTAGACAGTCCTCATTGTTTTTTTAAAAACAAGTTTTAATAAATACATACCTGGTATTATCTATCTATATATATATTTTTTTAATTTTTAAAAATATATATTTAAAGTTATCAGAACCAAGTTTCCATTTAAAATTTTTATTTTTTTTACTCCATTAATAAATTTATTATATTTTTTACACCTTTAATAAATTTGATGATTTTAATTTACTTATGATACAATCTCATATTAAATTTTCAACTCCCATCCCCTCAGACGATATTTATTTTACGTCGCCCAGAGGGCGTTTTTTTTGCTAGTATACATAATATACATACAAGAATACAAAAACGTGTCTTAACAGATAACATTTGAACGTGTTGTTCTATAAACAAGCAGTATATGAAAAGGGGTACAAAAACGGTAAACATCCTACTTGAGATCTTTGGGTGTTCATAGCCATGTGGGCTTTACATTTCTGTGTCGAGGCGAGGCAAAGTATCTCTACTGTTCAGGGAACAGGAGTAAAAATGTACGTTTTCCAACCGAGAAGATGTTGTAATATTTTATAAGAGCCCTTTCAAGCCCATCGCACTATTGGATGATTGGATGTTTCCTATAACCTATAAGGTCAGCAGGGTGTCCTACTGAGAATTAACCTTCAAGCAAAATAAATAACGAACATAAGAATTATAAAAATCATTGAACAAACCCAGTACATGTCAATGTATTTTCTCTCACTTATACCTGGGTCACCCTGTAATATCATGTTACTCAACTACAGGGGTTAGGGTTTAGTTTAATGGTAAAATAAATAAATAATTAGGGTTCTGTTTTTTCTGGGTCAGTCTGTTACTCAACTAGGAAATAACCCTTATCTTTATAGAAAAAAAGTAAAAATCGTTTTTTTGTTTGTTCATATGTTATAACATAAAATAGGGAGGGGTATACCTTGTCAAAAATATTCCCCATAATATATTTTAAGAAAAAACTATTTCAGTCATATTTTCATCAAAAGGTAAATAATTATGGAAATTTGTGAAAATCGGACCATTAATTGATTCTTAGATTTTTTTTTAAAGCCAGTACTCATAACTTGTTTTTGGCTATCTTAAATTTCAATTGACTTAACGGTGCAAAAATGTTGATATTCATTCATAATTTTCATTACTTTCGATAAGGTATGATCGGAGGGTGCACACTTGTAGCGTTTCCTGGACAACCCACCCCTCTCCAGGTTTACACCTGGTTTGAATTCAGATTTTTCCGGTTGTCTTACAAAGGTAAAAGAGCCCATTCTGCCCTACTATTTAGCCATAGCTGGATTGAGAATAGTTGAATTCATACTTTTCCCAAGGGTATTAGCCTGCAGAGTAGTTGAATTCATATTTTGTAGGGTAATAGCGTGAAGACTTTTACTGTTTGTTGGGTCTTATCAATTTTTGATTTGATATAGTTTGTCCTTGTGGCATTATTTTGTGCAGCAATTATTAGTGATTCAGTTTCTCTTTTGAGGTTTCCTTTTCTTAACCAAATCTTTTCATGTGCAACCTCCGCGATTTTTCGTTTGAAGTGTCCATATAATTGTTTTTCTTCCCATTTTTGTTTTCTATTTTTTGTTGTTTTTCTGTTTGTCCATCTGTCACATCTACAATTGTTGGCTGCCATAAGTAATCTGTAAGAATGGCCCTGAGTATCTTATAATGGGGACAGCCCAGGTATTAATTCATTTGATCAGATTTCTGCTGTTGAGCTTGGTTTCTAAGAGTTTTCTTGTTCTCCTGAGGTATTCTTTTTTTTAACCTTTCCTTTCATTTCTGCTTGCTTGATATTGTCATCTTCTAAAATTCCTAAGTATTTGTAAGTTTCCTTTTTTCAAGGGATTTTATAGTATCCTGATTTGGCAGTTGTATTCCGTCCATTAATTTTCTTTCACCTCGTTTGATTACTAGCATAGCACATTTTTCAATTCCGAATTCCATCCCTATATCCTGGCTATATATTCTAATAGTTTGTACTCTGATTCTTTTTCATTTTTTGCAAAAATTTTAATGTCATCCATGTACATAAGGTGGTTTATCTTTTTTTCTGAGTTAGGGAATTTGTATCCCCCTGTACATTTTTTAAGTACATGATTGAGTGGCATCATTGCTATAATAAATAGTAGTGGTTAAAGCGAGTCTCCTTGGAAAATAACTCTTTGGATTTTTACTTCTGCCAGGGATTGCCCATCGGCTTTTAATTGGACTCTCCAGTTTTCCATGGCTTTTTCGTAATTTTTAGACATTCTAAAATCCAAGTATGTGGGACCATGTCATAAGCCTTTCTGTAGTCGATCCATGCCTTTGCAATATTTTTGACTGATGTGTTGGTCTATATAAAGGAAGTCATGTGTTCCTCTTTTTCCTTTGCGGCATCCTTTCTGTTCCTCTGGGAAAAGTTTTCGCTAATTGAGTAAAAAGTATATTTCTTCTTTTATTACTGCAGTTAATATTTTCCACATCATGGGTAGACAAGTTATGGGTCTATAATTGCTAGGGATGTTTCCTTTTTGTGGGTCTTTCTGGATTAGGGTAGTTATCCCTTTTGTCATCTATTCGGGTATTTCTGTTTCCTGTAGACATCTGTTTAGTTGCTGAGCCATTCTTTTGTGGATAGAAGTAAATTTTTTGAACCAGAATCCATGTATGCCATCATGGCCTGGTGTTTTCCAATTTGCTACTTTCTTGAGTACTGATTTAAGCGTAATTATATGAACACTTGCTACAGGTCCTTCTTCAATTTCCATAAGCTCATTTTTTATATCACTTATCCATTATATTATTATTATTATTATTATTAATGAAGATTCGCTTCCGGTTTTTGTCTGTTACAAAAACTACGTCCCTGTTTACTATACCCGAAATCGTCATAACATAGAATAAATACACTCAAAATTTGAGCATGCAACATTAGACAGTCCTCATTGTTTTTTAAAATCAAGTTTTAATAGATACATCCCCAGTATCATATATTTATATATAGTTTGTTTCATTTTAATAGATATTCAAAGTTAATAGAACTTAGTTTCGATTTCAAATTGTTTTTTTTCTTTTTCTTTACTCCTTTAATAAATTTGATGATTTCATGATTTATGGTTCAAACTCTCCAACATTTAATTTTTAACTTCCACCTCCTCAACCAATATCTTTCAAAATTTTATTTTTACATCGCCCGGAGGGTGTCTTTTTATTTGCTAGTTATTATTATTATTATTATTATTATTATTATTATTATCTTCAAAATCCTTGAGACATATTTTGACACTATCTGTTCAAGCAGTATGAACGGGTATATCGTGTCATTTTAATCTGTCTGTTCCCTAACGAAGAGCTTGTATAGACTTTAATAAGACGATCAGATATAAATGAAATTAAAGATGCATTCCATTGTCAAGTGAAGCAAATACGAAACGAAGTCAAGTGAGAATGTGGCTTATACTTTAAATATATTTATGAAAAGAAGACATGTTTAAAATTAGGCAATGATTCATTGTTGTTATTCTATTTTATGATTTCTCTTTACGGGCGAATGACGTGTGTGTCACATCCAGACACGCTTTCAATGTTATGTTCTACATTAAGTGAATAAGGAATTTAGAAACTGAAATTATCAAAGGTTTACACCTACTTAGATGAATGTGACGCGTGGAAACTAACTTGAGTAGCTTGTGGCACGGCTTAAGGCCAATTGGGTTGCCTTTCCTTATGATTGCTTGAGCCTGCTTCAGAGCGCTTCGACCTCTGGAGTGGCTAGGTAATAAAAATTAACAGCGTCGACCCCCCCCCCCCCCAGGCAATACCTGCCCCCTTGATTTAAAGGGGTAGGGCTGGGTTCATTATTGAATTATTTGGTTATTAATGAATTATTGCCCAGCGCCCGAGGCACCCTCCTCGAGGGGGAATGCCGACAGGATCGACGAATTTTTTTGTGCCTACCCCCCATGAGCTTCGGCTTGTGGGTTGTACCACAGCCTTGTGCCTAACCCGTACAAGTGGGGTACGAGGTAAATAAACTCCTTGTGAATTACTGACGTAGTTTTGTTTGGCTTGGTTTTCTAAATCAGTAGAAATAATTTTCATTAACTCAATGTGTATCAATATATATTATATATATATATATATATATAATATATATATATATTATATACGTCTACCAACTCCTCTACACGAATGTGACACAAGATCAATTTCTTAAGCGGAGTTTAACAGGTTTGAATCTACAGTTTTCCTTCTCATAGATGTGTTGCCTAACCAAGGTTAAAGAGATCAGTCTGTCCTACTATTTACACCTAGCTGTTAGAAGAATAGTTAAATGCATACCTTTCCCAAGGGTATTAGTACAATGTGAAATACAAACTGCCTCGTCTAGTATTTAATCTCGAGTTGCCGAGTCCATTACCGTTCGACGATAACCGTTTCATAACGCGCCTCTCATATCAAAATATATTGTTAGAAATTATTCCGTTAGATTCTCGTGTGTGTAAACAAATTGGTGACGCCATTAAAGGCCCGTTTTAGCTCATTCGGTAGAGTGTCCGACTAAGAACCACAAGGTTCCTTGTTCAATACCAGTCCTCGCCAACTCATAGTATGAGTACCACAGGTATCTGTGTGGTAAAGTAAGGAGCTGATGGTAGACGCCCAAATAATGTCCTTGGTCTAGCGCTAGTGAAAAGGGGATAGACTCCCTGGCTGTCTTGCCGATAGAGACTTTTGGTCACCCCGACGATATTACTTACTCACCCGTTTACAGAGGTGCAGTTGGCGTATTCTCACCGCCCCTTTTAGAAGCCATTAACCCCAATGGGTCTCGTTTATTTATAAAACAAAAAAGAGAAGTGAGCACTCTTTAATTAGTATCTAGTGATTTTCTCCCTCTAAAAAGTATAATAATCAAGGCGAGCGTAATCGTGACGTTCTCGTGTGGACACCTACACTTAGCCGACCGTTAAAAACAGATGATTTGGAAATCTGATCCCACTGATAAGATAAAGCGATAATTCTTCCAAGCCATAGTCGTGTCAGTGCTACTGTACGGCGGCACAACTTGAACCCTAACGAAGCGCTCAGAAAAAAAAGTTAGATGGGAGTTACACATGTTGCGTGCTATCTTGAATAAATCATGGAAGCAACATACCACAAAAAAAACGCTGTCCGGCCACCTGCCTCTTATTACATAAACCATCTAATAGAGACGAACAAGACATGCTAGACACTGCTGCAGTAGCAAGGACGAACGCATAGGTGACGTTCTTTTATGGTCACCTACACATTCACACATCAGTGTGGGTCGACCAGCAAAAACCTACATCAATTAGCTCTGTGTGGATTCTGGATGCCGTGAGGAAGACCTGTCAGCGGTGATGACTGATGAGAACGGGTGGCACCGTAGAGTCATGGGCATCCGTTCTGTTAGCACAACCTGATGATATAAATTCAATTGGAATTCTCTAAGATCTTTTTAATTAATAACCTTGTGGGCTCATAGGAAGATGCTCTACCGACTGAGCTAAACAGGTTCGATACCGGCCCTCGCCGACTAACACAGCTTAGATCTATGCGGTAAAGTGGGGAGCTGATGGTTGGTGTGGCGCTCCATCTCAAACGCAAAAACAATCTTCCTAGTCTAGCGCTTGTGAAAAGGAGATAGACTGTCCGGTTGATAACGACAATAGGCAACTCCGCCGATTTTTACTAATCTCATGTATATTTGTTTATATACTTTAAATATACGCTCCTACATTTA
>CM042145.1:11356087-11376087 GCA_023376005.1 Doryteuthis pealeii | reverse complement strand
AGTTGATAGATATGAGAGTTCAGACAGATGAGCTACCGCCCGCACCGCAAGATAGACAGATAGAAGACATATAGAGGCTAGATAAATAGATATATAGATTAGAATAATGAGATAGATAGATAGCATAGATAGATAGATAGATAATTAGACATATGATAGGTTTGAAGAAGATTATAGATAGATAGACTGATTAGACGAGCAGACAAGATCAGATAGATAGATAGATAGATAGATAATAGATATTTGAGATGTCAAAATAGATAGATCAGATAGATTGGAGATAGTATTAATGGAGATATATAAATGATATGACATGGATCCGAATATGAATGATCATATACATAGATATTGTAGATATAGAATGATATGAAGGATATGAGAATAGATAGATAAGATAGATAGATAGATATTAAGAGGCTTGAGATTAAATGAACAGCTGCAAAATATAGCTTAATTGCAATCACCGAAAAACGTTTCCTGATTTGACAAAATTTGTCTGGTTTGCAGTGAATGTTTCAGGACTTAAAACTATATATATGGATGACCCAAGAAAATTACCAAACTCAACTACACTTCCTAAACTACTCCTTTTGTATTTAAACCCAATCAGGGCATTAAGATGGACAACCACATCTAAATATCTCTTGTAACTTATATCAATTCAATGTGCGACGACTAAGAATTTAAAGATTGCTGCACATGATCATGGAATTAAACTAGATGGGAATATAATTTCCTCTTGAAAATGTCACCCCTAGGTTAAATCGTATTTCGAAATAATTGGCTATTTACTTATGCATTGTCATGATACTTTCATGTCGTGTTTATTCATTTCATAATCTATCTATACACTACTATAATGATATAAGAGGCAGTTGGTTGTATGTATGTATGCCGGATTGAATACGACGAAAATAGAAAAAATTAATTGTCAAAGAATATATATATATAGCTTCATTAAATATCACCAGGTTCTGCTTTTTGTGCAAAAATTGTGAAGATTTGGATTTATATATATTGAAGATGATTTAAAAATTAAAAAATACATAGAAATAGCATTGATATTAAAATTATACATCAGAAATAAGCATTGAATATAACATAAGTAGCATTATAAGAACAACGTATGAAATAAATAACAAGAAATATGGAAATTAAGATAATTAAATACGATTGAGTATTAGAATAACAGATAGATTGAAATTAAAATATACATAGAATAGCATTGAAATAAAATATACATATAGAAATACATTGAAATTAAAATATAAAGAAATAACATTGAATTAAAAATAGCACTAGAAAATAACATGAAATAAAATATACATGAAATAAATTGAAATTAAGAATATACAATAGAAATAACATTGAATTAAAAATATACAGTAGAAATAAGGCATCGGAAATAAACCTATATCATAGAAGTAGCATTTGAATTAAAATATACATAGAAAATACCACTTGAATTTAGGAATATATAGGCATCAGCAAGATAGCTATTGAAATAAAAATTAGCATAATGAAATTAACATTCTAAGTAAATTGGAAAAAAATACATAGAAATATAATTGAATTAAAATATCATAGAGAGTATAAAGTTACTGATAATGAAATACATTGAATAAAATCATAGAAGTATTGAATAGAATATAGATAATTAATAAAGATATACATAGAAAATAACATTGAAATTAAAATAACATAGAAATAACATTGAAATTAAAATATACATAGAAGTTAGCATTGAAATTAAAATATACATATAGAAGTAGAATTGAAAATTTAAACATACATAGAAGTAGCATTGAAAATTTAAAATTATACATAGAAGAAGCATTGAAATTAAAATATACATAGTAAATAACATTGAAATTTAAAAACATACATAGAAGTAGCATTGAAATTAAAATATACATAGAAATAACATTGAAATTAAAACTACATAGAAATAGCATGAAATTAAATATACATAAAAGTAGCATTAAATTAAAAGAAAGATAGATTGTGAAGTGGACTAATGAATAAATAGATAGATAGATAGATACAGAAAAGACTGGAATAGATAGATAGATGTTGTATGACTAAATATATGTATATAATATAATATATATATATATTGTAATTACAGGTACAAGGATAACCTTACTTGAGTCACCATTAAGGATCTTCAGGGTTAAATCCACTGGATTTAATCAATATCTTGATTAATTCAGTGGATTTTACCCTTGAAGATTCCTTATGGTTGAAAAATCTGTAGGTTATTACTTGTATCTGTATTACAATAAATTGCTTCTACTAATGTATTGAGCACTTTTTATTCGTTATATCGCTGGTCTACCTTTCTGAAATTTGCATCAACTAACCCATTTGTGACCATCTTCACGGTAAGGTCACCTTTTCAAAATTAAACCACACACAACACACACACATATATATATATTATAATATATTATAGAGAGAGAGAAGAGACAGAGACAGAGACAGGGACAGAGACAGACAGACAGATAGAGGACAGAGATAACAGACAGACAGTACAGATTTAGATAGATAGATAATAGATAGATAGATAGATTTCGAAGATTGAAAGATAGCAGTGAAGTGACTAATGCATAATAGATAGATAGATAGATAGAAGATAGATACTAACAAAGTCAGATAGTTAGATGGCTAGAGAAACAAGACAGACCATAGACGACAGATAGATAGATATTAATATGTATGTAATGTTGTATATGTGAGGGACAGCAGTGATCTGTTAAAATTTATGCTAGTGCTATTTAGTAGATAGGATAGATAGATAGATTAGATATTAAGAAGCTGAGATGAAGAAAGAAAAAGGAAGGTGAAAGCCACATTACACAGAGAGAAGAGAGAGAGAGAGAAGAGAGAGAGAGCAAAGTGGGAAAGAGAGACAGAGAGAAAATAGAGAAAAAACTAATTACTAACTGTAATTTTTTTCTTTATTTTTTTTCAATCCATTTTTAATTTTATTGTTTTGACCATTAAAGCGACGCCAGACCATTTTGGCAATGTTTCTTTTAAAAATTGGGTGAAATAATATTGGAACAAACAAGAAATCTGCGATTAAGCGACACCAATAATCTGGATTTAATTTATGCAGTGAATCTTGAACATTTGGTCCGGTCTCATTTTTTTAAACCAGAGGGGTGTTATTTAGGAACAACCGTATTAATTATATTAATTCTGTTTTGTGTACTTTTGACACACTTTGTATTCTTAAAAAAAAATAACGTTCCATCCATTAATCTTTTTTCAGAATACAAGGTGTGTCAAAAACATTCCAAGTAAAGCGTATTTACCAAGATAAAATGAAGAATGAAATGGAACGTAATTTTTTCTTTTTCAGAATACAAGGTGTGTCAAAAGCACAAAAAATTTCGATACCTTTGACAACCTTTGTATATAAAACACATTTGAATTGTTTTCATCTGATCAGAAATTAATATTCCTTAAAACAACGAAATGAATGCCTTAAAACGCATATAAATAGCAAGTTAAGGGAAAATCCCCATGATGAACAATGGAAGCAAAGTCAAGAGAGGGGGACTTGGGAAGTTAAAAATTTGTAGGGTTTAATTATAGCTGATTGCTCCGATTATAGAAAAAATGGATCTTTGGACTTACAGAGAACTTTCAGAGTTGTGGCGAAAGGATAGACGTGGTAGCGTTTCAGAAGTTTTAAGGATTTTAAATTTAAGCACAGGAAGTTATTTTGTGTCTTCTTTTTGGAAGAGGGCGAAAAACTTAACCAACAAATAAATGATAATAATTAATCAAAACATGGCTCTTCGGGGCCTGTGTCTATTTTAAATGAAATAATGGCGTGATTCCAGGGGGCCATCCCCCCAGGTAACAACCTGACCCTCCGATTTAAAGGGGTAGGGCTGGGTTTTATGCCCGTTGCCTGAGGGCACCGCCTTGAGGGGGAATGCCGACGGGATCCAACGCATTTTTTTGCAAACGCCACCCATGAGCTTTGGTTTCGTGGTGGTCCCACGCTTAATAGGGCCCTTGTGCCCAACCCGTACACGTGGAAAAGACGTTGTAAATACAAAATTTAAATGAAATAATTTAACGTGCGAGGGACACAACATTTAAGAGCAAAAAACAAAAACATCAAGAAAACAAAATAAAAAACATAAAAAAATAAGAATAAAAAAAAACAAAACAAAAAAGGTGTGTCAAAAAGTTAAAAAATCTTGATACTTTTTGACACAACCTTGTTAGATGATGAAGATTTAATTTCACAATCTGTTTTTGTTTTTTGGTTGTTGTCCAATACTGTTTATTTTTTAACAGTATTCAATAATAACACTTTTTCTAACCCTATGAAGTTTCAGTATTTGACGCGTTTTGAATAAACAACATTTTTGAACACCACCTTGTAGATGATGGAAGATTTAATTTTTTCACAATCTGTTCTTTGTCTTTTTGTTTTTTGTTTTTTGTTGTTCCAATAGTGTTTATTTTTAACAGTATTTCAAAATACACTTTTTCTACCCTATGAAGTTTCAGTTTATTTGACCGTTTTGAATAAAAGAACATTTTTGACACACCTTGTAGATGGTTTAAGATTTTTAATTTTCACAACTGTTTTGTTTTTTGTTGTCCAATACTGTTTATTTTTAACAGTATTTCAATAATTAACACTTTTTTACCCTATGAATTTTCAGTATTTGACGCGTTTTGAATTAACAACATTTTTTGACACACCTTGTAGATTATGAAGATTTAATTTTTTCACAAATCTGTTTTGTTTTTTGTTTTTTTGTTGTCAATAGTGTTTATTTTTAACAGTATTCAATAATAACAACTTTTTCTACCCTATGAAGTTTCAGTATTTGACGCGTTTTGAATAAACAACATCTTTGGACACACCTTGTAGATGATTGAAGAATTTAATTTTTCACAATCTGTTTTTTGTTTTTTGTTGCCCAATACTGTTTATTTTTAACAGTATTCAAAATAACATTTTCTACCCTATGAAGTTTCAGTATTTTGACGCGTTTGAATAAACAACATTTTTGACACCACCTTTAGATGATGAAGATTAAATTTTTTTCACAATCTGTTTTGGTTTTTTGTTTTTTGTTTTTGTTGTCCCAAATATGTTATTTTTAACAGTATTCAATAATAACATTTTATACCCCTATGGAAGTTTCGTATTTGACGCGTTTTGAATAAAGAACATTTTTGACACACCTTGTAGATGATGAAGATTTAATTTTTCACAATCTTGGTTTTGTTTTTTGTTGTCCAATAGTGTTTTATTTTTAACAGTATTCAATAATAACACTTTTTCTACCCTATGAAGTTTCATATTTGACGCGTTTGTGAATAAACAACATTTTTTGACACACCTTGTAGATGATGAAGATTAATTTTTCACAATGTGTTTTGTTTTTTGTTTTTTGTTGTCCAATAGTGTTTATTGTTAACAGTATTCAATAATAACACTTTTTTTAACCCTATGAAGTTTCAGTATTTGACGCGTTTTGAATAAAGAACATTTTTGACACACCTTGTAGATGATGAAGATTTAATTTTTCAGAATTCTGTTTTTCTTTTTTGTTGTCCAATACTTGTTTATTTTTAACAGTATTCAATAATAAACAACTTTTCTACCCTATGAAGTATCAGTATTTTGAGGCGTTTGAATAAGCAACATTTTTGACACACCTTGTAGATTGATGAAGATTTTAATTTTTCACAATCTGTTTTTGTTTTTTTTTGTTTTTTGTCCAAAAACTTTTATTTTAACAGTATTCAATAATAACACCTTTTCTACCCTATTGAAGTTTTTTTTTCCCCCCAAGGTTTTAAAATTTTTGGACGCGTTTGAATAAACAACATTTTTTTGACAACCTTGTTAGATGATTGAGGATTTACTTTTTCACATTTTTTTGTTTTTTGTTGTGTCCGAATACTTGTTTATTTTTAACAGTATTCAATAATAAACAACTTTTTTCCCTATAAGTTTTCAGTATTTGACGCGTTTTGAATAAACAACATTTTTTGACACACCTTGTAGATGATGAAGATTTTACTTTGTTCTACAATTGTTTTTTTTTTGTTTTTTTTTTTGTTGGCCAATACTGTTTATTTTTTTAACAGTATTCAATAATAACACTTTTTTACCCTATGAGTTTCAGTATTTGGACGCGTTTTTGAATAAACAACATTTTTGAGAACACCTTGTAGATGATGAAAAGATTTAAGTTTTTTCACAATCTGTTTTGTTTTTGTTTTTTGTTGTCCATACTGCTTTATTTTTAAACAGTATTCAATAATAACACTTTTTCTACCCTATGAAGTTCAGTATTTGACCGCGTTTGAATAAACAACATTTTTTGACACACCTTGTAGATGATGAAGATTTAATTTCACAATCTGTTTGTTTTTTGTTTTTGGCTCCAATACTGTTTATTTTTACCAGTATTCCATAATAAACACTTTTTCTACCCTATGAAGTTTCAGTATTTGACGCGTTTTGAATAAACAACATTTTTGACACACCTTTAGTAGATGATTGAAGATTTAATTTTTCACAATCTGTTTTTTGTTTTGTTTTTTGTTGTCCAATTAGTGTTTATTTTTAACAGTATTTTCAATAATAACACTTTTTCTACCCTATGAAGTTTCAGTATTTGACGCGTTTTGACAAAACAACAATTTTTGACACAACCTTGTAGATGATGCAGGAATTACTTTTTCACAAATTCTGTTTTTTGTTTTTTTTTTTGTCCAATACTGTTTATTTTTAACAGTATTGCAATAATAACACTTTTCTACCCTATGAAGTTTCAGTATTTGACGCGTTTTGAATAAACAACATTTTTTGGACACACCTGAGATATGAAGATTTAATTTTTCACAATCTGTTTTGTTTTTTGTTGTTGTCCAATACTGTTTATTTTTAACAGTATTCAATAATAACACTTATTTCTTACCCTATGAAGTTTCAAGTATTTGATGCGTTTTGAACTAAACAAAACATTTTTTGACACACCTTGTAGATGATGAAGATTTAATTTTTAACACAAATCTGTTTTTGTTTGTTGTTGTCCAATAATTATTTTATGTAAACAGTATTCAATAATAACCACTTTTTTCTACCTATGAAGTTTCAGTATTTTGACGCGTTTGAATAAACCAACATTTATTTTTGAAACAAACTTTACCACGTGCTAAGCGACGTATTCGCCACTCTCAAACCCCTCCCCCTCCACTTCTTCACGTATCAAAATTCCTGACCACCAAGTGGGTGGGAGGGGTGTGTGCTAAAAAGGGCTTAATTAACAATCGAAGGGTATTATTATCAAAATAGGCACGCGATAGACACGTCAAACAAAACAACTCCGGACAAGTTGTTTTGTGTATTCAAGAACCGGCAGGAATCTCATTACGCTGTTGGTCAATTTTCCGTTCGGATGACCTTGGCTGTAGCACAGCTCAGTCCAAAACAAACTATTGAACCACTTGAAGTTTAGGTTGTTGCCTGTGTCGAGGGAGCGAGAGAGGGGGACTGTGTTGTTATTTCCCATGTAACAGGGAATATTTTTCGCGCAATAGTGACGTCGCCATTTTCCATACTCATACTTAAGGATATCTTGTCAAATTAAAGTTAATTTATTTCTTATTAACTATGATTTTCTTAAATACAAAATGGGATAAAAGGGACCATATGGACCTTAAGGACACCCCTTTTGCGATTTTCGACTCGTTGGGGACACTTTTCTCATTTTAAACTGTAAAAATCTGGTTGTTTTGTTAGGGGTTAGGGTTAGGGTTAGGGGACATTTTTTCCATTAAAAAATTCCGGTTAATTGTTAAACAGACGATTTTTTAGAGTTCTTTTTTTTTTAATTATAAAACTACACCCCTAACCCTAACCCTAACCCCTAACAAACAACAGATTTTTACAGTTTAATGAAGTGAAATGTCCCTCACGAGGTCGAAATCGCAAAAGGGGTGTCCTTAAGGTCATATTGGTCCCATTATTCCATTTTGAATTTTAAAAGAAATTACAATAGTTATAAGAAATAAATAACTTCTAATTGACAAGATATCTTAAGTATGAGTTAGGGAAAATGGCGGACCAGTCACTATTGCCGCGAAAAATATTCCTGTTACAGGGAAAATAACAAACAGTCCCTCTTCGCTCCCTCGACACCAGGAAGCACCCTAAACTTCAGTGGTTCAAGTAGTTGTTTTGACACTGAGCTGTTGGCTACAGCCAAGTTCATCCGAACGGAAAATTGACCACAGCCGTAATGAGATTCTGCCGGTCATGATACAAAACAACTTGTCAGGAGTTTGTTTGTTTGACCGTGTCTATCGCGTGCCTATTTTGATAAATAATACCCTTAACATTGTTAATTAGCTTTTAGCACACACCCCTTCCACCCACTTGTGGTCAGGAAACTTGATACGTGAAGAAGTGGAGGGGAGGGGTTGAAGAGTGGACTAATTACGTCGCTTTAAGCACGTGTAAAGTTGTTTCAAAAATAAAATGTTGTTTATTCAAAACGCGTGCAAATACTAAACTTCATAGGGTAGAAAAAGTGTTATTATTGAATAAACTGTTAAAAATAAACTATATGGACAACACAGAAAAACAAAAAACAGATTGGTGAAAAATTAAATCTTCATCATCGTACAAGGTGTGTCAAAAAATGTTGTTATTCAAAACGCATCAAATACTGGAACTTCATAGGGTAGAAAAAGTGTTATTATTGAATACTGTTAAAAAAAACAGTATTGGACAACAAACAAAAAACAAAACAGATTGTGAAAAAATTTAATCTTCATTCATCTACCAAGGTGTGTCAACAAAATGTTGTTATTCAAAACGCGTCAATACTGAAACTTCATAGGGTAGAAAAGGTGTTATTATTGAATACTGTTAAAATTAAACAGTATTGGACAAAAAACAAAAAAACAAAAACAGATTGTGAAAAAGTAAATCCTCATCATCTACAAGGTGTGTCAAAAAATGTTGTTTAGTAAAAACGCAGTCAAATACTGAAACTTCATAGGGTAGAAAAAGTGTTATTATTTGAATACTGTTAAAATAACACTATTGGACAAAAAAAAAACAAAAAACAAAAACAGATTGTGGAAAAAATTAAATCTTCATCATCTACAAGTGTGTCAAAAAATGTTGTTTATTCAAAACGCGTCCAAATACTGAAAACTTCATAAGGGTAGGAAAAAGTGTTATTATTGAATACTGTTAAAAATAAACAGTATTTGGACAAAAAACAAAAAACAAAAACAGATTGCTGAAAAATTAAATCTTCAATCATCTACAAGGTTGTGTCCAAAAAATGTTGTTTATTCAAAACGCGTCAAATACTTGAAAAACTTCATAGCGGTAAGAAAAAAGTGTTATTATTAATACTGTTATAAAAATAAACAGTATTGGACAACAAAAAAACAAAAAACAAAAACAGATGTGAAAAAATTTAAATCTTCAATTCATCTACAAGGTGTCTCAAAAATATGTTGTTTATTCAAAACGCGTCAAATACTGAAAACTTCATAGTAGAAAGTGTTTATTATTGAATACTGTTAAAAATAATAAACAGTATTGGACACAACAAAAAACAAAAACAGATGTGTGAAAAAGTAAATCTTCATCATCTTACAAAGGTGTGTCAAAACAATGTTTGTTATTTTCAAAAACGCGTCAAATACTGAAACTTCATAGGGTAGGAAAAAGTGTTATTATTGATACTGTTAAAAAAATAACAGTATTTGGACAACAACAAAAAACAAAAAAGTTGTGAAAAAGTAAAATCCATCATCTCTACCAAGGTGTGTCAAAAAATGTTGTTTATTCAAACGCGTCAAATACTGAAACTTCATAGGGTAGAAAAAGGTGTTATTATTGGAATACTGTTTAAAAATAAACAGTTTTGGACAAAAAACAAAAAAACAAAAACAGATATGTGAAAATAAATCTTCATCACTTACAAGGTGTGTCAAAATGTTTGCTATTTCAAAACGCGTCAATACTGATAACTTCATAGGGTAGAAAAAAGTGTTTATATTGAATACTGTTAAAAAATTAAAGCAGTATTGGACTAACAAAAAGAAAAACAGATTCCTGAGAAAAATTAATCTTCATCATCTACAAGGTGTGTCAAAATGTTCTTTTTCAAAGACGCGTCAAATACTGAAACTTCATAGGTAGTAAAAAAGTGTTATTATTGAATACTTGTTAAAAATAAAACACTATTGGACAACAAAAAAAAAAACAAAAACACATTGTGGAAAAATTAATTTATCATTCTACAAGGTGTTCAAAAAAATGGTTGTTTATCAAAACGCGTCAAATAACTGAAACTTCAATAGGAGTAGAAAAAGTGTTATTATTGAATACTGTTTAAAAATAAACACTATTGGGACAACAAAAAACAAAACCAGATTGTCGAAAAATTAAAATCTTCATCATCTACAAGGTGTGTCAAAAAATGTCTTTATTCAAACGCGTCCAAATACTGAAACTTCATAGGGTTAAAAAGTGTTATTATTGAAATACTTGTTAAAAAATAACACTATTGGACAACAAAAAACAAAAACAAAAAAACAAAAACAGATTGTGAAAAATTAAATCTTCATCATCTACAAGGTGTGTCAAAAAATGTTGTTTATTACAAAACGCGTAAATACTGAAACTTCATAGGGTAGAAAAAAGTGTTATTATTGAATACTGTTAAAAATAAACAGTATTGGAACAACAAAAAACAAAAACAGATTGTGAAAAATTAAACTTTCATCATTCTACAAGGTGTGTCAAAAATGTTGTTTATTCCAAAACGCGTCAAATTACTGAAACTTCATAGGGTAGAAAAGTGTTATTATTAATACTGTTAAAAAATAAACACTATTGGGACAAACAAAAAACAAAAAACAAAAACAGATTGTGAAAAAATTAAATCTTCATCATCTATACAAGTTGTGTCAAAAATTGTTGTTTATTCAAAACGCGGTCAAAAATACTGAAAACTTCATAGGTAGAAAAAGTGTTATTATTGAATACTGGTAAAAATAAACAGTATTGGACAACAAAAAACAAAAACAGATTGTGAAAAATTAAATCTTTCATCATCTACAAGGTGTGTCAAAATGTTCTTTATTCAAAACGCGTCAAATTACTGAAACTTTCATAGGGTAGAAAAAGTTGTTATATTGAAATACTGTTTAAAAATAAAAACACTTTGGGACAACAAAAAACAAAAAAACAAAAAACAAAACAGATTGTGAAAAATTAAATTCTCATCATCTACAAGGTGTGTCAAAAAATGTTGTTTATTCAAAACGCGTCAAATACTGAAACTTCATAGGGTAGAAAAAGGTGTTATTATTGAATACTGTTAAAAAATAAACAGTATTGGACAACAACAAAAAACAAAAAACAGATTGTGAAAAATTAAATCTTCATCATCTACAAGGTGTGTCAAAAAAGTATCAAGATTTTTTTTAACTTTTTTGACACACCTTTTTTGTTTTGTTTTTTATTTCTTATTTTTTTTGTTTTTATTTGTTTTCTTGATGTTTTGTTTTTTTGCTCTTAATGTGTGTCTCGCACTGATAAAAATTATTATCATTTATTGTATTTACCACGCTTACTCCACGTGTACGGGTTGGGCACAAGCCCTATTACGTGGGACCCACCACGAACCAAAGCTATGGGTGGCGTTTGCAAAAAAATGCGTGGATCCCGTCGGGCATTCCCCCTCAAGGCGGTGCCTCAGGCACCGGGCAATAAACCCAGCCCTACCCCCTTTAAATCGAGGGTCAGGTGTTACCTGGGGGGATGGCCCCCTGGAATCACGCCATTAATTTCATTAATAGACACAGGCCCCGAAGAGCCCATGTTCATTGATTATTATTATCATTTTATTTGTTGTTAAGTTTTTCCCCTCTTTCCAAAAGAAGACAAAAATACACTTCCTTGTGCTTAAATTAAAATCCTTAAAACTCTGAAAACGCTACACAGTCTAATCCTTTCGCCACAAAACTCTGAGTTCTCTGTAGTCAAAGATCATTTTTTCTATAATCGGAGCAATCAGTATATTAACCTACAATTTTCTAACTTCCCAGTCCCTTCTCTTGACTTGCTTCCATTGTTCATCATGAGGATTTTCGCCTTAAGCTTGCTATTTATATGCGTTTTAAGGCATTCATTTCGTTTGTTTTAAGGAATATAATCGTATAGATGAAACAATTCAAATGTGTTTTATATACAAGGTGTGTCAAAAGGTATCGAAATTTTTTGTGCCTTTTGACACACCTTTGTATTCTGAAAGAAAAAATTACGTCATTCATTCTTCATTTCTATCTTGGTAAAATACAGCTTTAAACTTTGGTAATTTTTGGACACACCTTGTATTCTGAAAAAGATTAATGGATGGAACGTTTATTTTTTTAAGAATACAAAGTGTGTCAAAAAGTACACAAACAGATTTATATATATAATACGGTTGTTCCTAAAATAAACACCCTCTGGTTAAAAATGAGAGCCGAGACCAAATTGTTTCAAGATGCAATGCAAAAATGTAAATCCAGATTATGTGGTGTACGCTTAATCGTCAGATTCTTGTTTGTTCCATATTATTTCACCCAATTTTAAAAATGAAACATCCAAATGGTTCTGGCGTCGCTAATGTCAACCATAAAATTAAAATGGATTTGAAAAAAAATAAAGAAAAAAATTACATTAGTAATTAGTTTTTTCTCTATTTCCCCTCTGTCTCTCTTTCCCACTTGCTCTCTCTCTCTCTCTCTTCTCTCTCTCTCTCTCTGTGTATTCTGTGGCTTTCACTTCCTTTTTCTTTCTTCATCTCAGCTTCTTAATATCTATCTATCTATCTATCTATCTATCTAAATAGCACTAGCATAATCTTTACAGATCACTGCTGTCCCCCTCACATATACATACGATACATACATATTAATATCTATCTATCTGTCGGTTCTAATCGGTCTGTCTGTTTCTCTAGACCATCTAACTATCTGACTTTGTTAGTATTCTATCCATCTATCTATCTATCTATCTATCTATGCATTAGTCACTTCACATCTATCTATTCCAATCTTTCGAAATCTATCTATCTATCTATCTATCTATTCTATTCTATCTGTCTTGTCTGTCTGTCTATCTCTGTCTCTATCTGTCTGTCTGTCTCTGTCCTGTCTCTGTCTCTGTCTCTCTCTCTCTCTCTATATATATATATATAATATAATTATGTGTGTGTGTGTTGTGTTATTTTGGAAAAGGTGACTTACGCGCTGAAAGGATTGGTCACAATGGTTAGTTGATGATCAAATTCAGAAAGGTAAGACAGCGATATAACGAATAAAACAGTGCTCAATACATTAGTAGAGCAAATTTATTGTAATACAGATACAAGTAATAAACCTACTAGATTTTCACCATAAGGATCTTCAGGGTTAAATCCACTGAATTAATCAAGATATTGATTAATCCAGTGGATTTAACCCTGAAGATCCTTATGTGAAACTCAAGTAGGTTATCACTTGTACCTGTATTACAAATATATATATATATTATATATACATATATATTAGTCACTACACATCTATCTATCTATTCAGTCTTTCTATATCTATCTATCTATCTATTTATTCATTAGTCACTCACATCTATCTATCTTTTAATTTTAAATGCTACTTTTATGTATATTTTTAATTTCAATGCTATTTCTATGTATGTTTTAATTTCAATGTTATTTCTATGTATATTTTAAATTTCAATGCCTACTTCTATGTATGTTTTAATTTCAATGTTATTTCTATGTATATTTTAATTTTCAATGCTACTTCTATGGTATATTTTAATTTTCAATGCTACTTCTATGTATGTTTAAATTTTCAATCTAACTCTATGTATATTTAATTTCAATGCTACTTCTATGTAATTTTTAATTTCAATGTTATTTCTATGTATATTTTAATTCAATGTTATTTCTCTATGTATATTTTAATTTCAATGTTATTTCTATCATAATTTTAATTTCAATGTTATTCTATGCATATTTTAATTTCAATGTTATTTTCTATGTATGTTTTAATTTCAATGTTATTTTCTATGCATTATTTTAATTTCAATGCTATCTTCTATGTATATTCTAATTTCTATTGCTTATTTCTATGTAGATTAATTTCAATGTTATTTCTATGTATTTTTAATTTCAATGTTATTTCTAGTAATATTTTAATTTCAATGTTATTTCTATGCATATTTTTAATTTCAATGTTAATTTCTATGCATATTTTAATTTCAAATGTTATTTCTTATGCATATTTTTAATTTCAATGTTAATTTCTATGTATGTTTTAATTTCAATGCTATTTCTTATGTATATTTTTTAATTTCAATGCGTATTTCTAGTATATTTTAATTTCAATTGTTTATTTCTATGTTATATTTTAATTTCAATGCTATTTATAACGGTATGTTTTAATTTCAATGCTATTTCTATGTTATAGTTTAATTTCAATGCTTTAGTTTTCTATACTAATAGTATTTTAAATTTCAATGCTAATTCTATGTATATTTAATTTTTAAAAATTCTTCAAATATAAATCAAATCTTCACAAATTTTTGCACAAAAAGCAGGAACTGGTGATATTTAATGAGTATTAGATATTATATCTACTTTGACATTAATTTTTTTCTATTTTTCGTACTTTCATCCGGACATACATACATACAAGCCAAACTGCCCATTTATATATATATATTGTATAAGATAGATATATGAAAGATAAACAAGAATAAACATGACATACATAAGTAAAATAGATTATTTCGAAAACGTTTAACCTGGGGTGAATTTTTCAGAGGAAATCTTTATTTATTCCCAAAATCAATGCGAGTTTTTGATAGCAATTCTAAATTCTTAGTCGTCTCCATTGAATTGATGAAAGTTACAAGAGTATTTAGATGTGGTTGTCATCTTAAATGCCCTGATTGGTTTAAAATAACAAAGGAGAGTTTTAGGAATGTAGTGAGTTTCGTAATTTTCTGGGGTCATCCATATATAGTTTAGTCTGACATTTCACTTGCAACAGACAAATTTTGTCAAATCAGGAAACGTTTCTGGTGATTGCACTAACTATATTTTGCAGCTGTATCCATTTTATCTCAGCCTTCTTAATATCTATCTATCTATCTATCTATCTATTCTATCTGCCTCTCAATATCTATATCTATATATATATATAATATATATATTATAAAATATATATATTATATATATATATATATCTGCCACTTAATATCTATCTATCTATCTATTCTATCTCATCTATTATCTGACTCTCATATCTATCTGATCTATCTATCTATCTATCTATCTATCTGCCTCTTAATATCTACTATCTTCTATCTATCTATCTATCTGCTCCTTAATATCTAATCTAATCTATTATCTATCTATCTATCTATCTATCTATATCTATTATCCATTTATCTTAAGCCTCTTAATGTCATATCTATCTATATATCTAGCTAGCTAGCTAGCTAGCTATCTGACTCTCAATATCTATCTATCCTATCTATCTATCTATCTATCTGCCTCTTAATATTCTATCTATCTATCTATCTATCTATCTATCTATCATCTATCTATCTGCCTCTTAATATCTATCTATCTATCTTATCTGCCTTTTATCTTATCTATCTATCTATTCTATCTATCTATCTATCTGGCCTCTTTTAATCTCTATCTATCTATCTGCCTCTTAATATCTATCTATCTATCTATCTATCTATCTATCTGCCCTTAATGTCTATCTATCTATCTATCTATCTATCTGACCTCTCAATATCTGTCTATCTATCTATCATCCATCTATCTTCTGCCTCTTAATATTTATCTATCTATCTGCCTTTTAATATCTATCTATCTATATATCTATCTATCTGCCTCTTAATATCTAGCTATCTATCTGCCTTCTTAATATGTTACGTTGTAATACTCACGGTACTAAAAACGATACATGCACCGTAGTCCTTTTTTCTTTCTTGGTACTAAAACTCCGATAAAAAAAAATCATAACCCGAAGAAACATTTCGTCACAACTCCCAGCCTTTATTAACGTGCTCGTCTAGTGGCTTCTACCAGGGAGGGAGGAGAGGCAGAGAGAACGAGAGAGAGAGAACACTACTAGATTACTGGGCTTCTCATGGGGGACCCAATGTCAGGTCGTACCCTACGACATCCGCAGGCAAAAAAGAGGACGAAGCCTTTCTTCCTTCCCCCACGTCACCACGTGACTTCCGGTCAACACCCGACTTCCGGTCAACACCCGACTTCCGCTTGCCCCTCAATTCTTCGTTCGGGCTCACGCTACGGTCAAAACCATCGCTCTCCTCTTTTGGGTCATCACTATTTTTTAAGCCTTTGTTATTTATTCTCCTCCTTCCATTAGCAGGTTCTAGCTCACACAAGTCATATTGCAACACTCCTCCCTTACCATCATTTCTAAAAATTTTTACCCGTATAAAAATTTCAAAGTATCTCTTTTTTTTCAAAGAATTGCGTAATTATTCATAAGATTTTTTTTTTTCCCGTCTATCCGATATAGACCTTCCTCTTCTCCGATAGAGCCACACGAGCATTCAATTTTACAATAATACAAAAAAACACATACATATATAAAGTAAAAAGAAACATTTACAAAATCATTAAAGCAGGTGATATTCCCCTCTCTGTTCCACAATTGGTGCTCTGACCTTCCTTACTTATTGTTTCATTTTTTCTTCTTTCTTCTTTTCTTTTTTTTTTCTTTTTTTTTTTTTTTTTTTTGGAAATACTCTCCCCAATTTGAATTTAAAAAAAAAAATTACTCATTTATTTTTCATTCTTATCAATTGCGAGACCTATACTGATTTATAGCTTTTTTTTTTCAAGCAACAGCGTTATCGTCGCCTTCTTCAGCTGGTCAATAATCTTTTCTCTATTATTCCTTTTTTCTTTTTGTATCTATTCATTTTTATCCCTTTCAGTTTTTCATTTATTATCTTTTTTTTTTTTTTTTCGTCATTATTCCATCTTCATTATTCCGTTTTGTAATTCGTATTTTCATTTACTCATTTTCTCATCCTTTTTCTTTCTTTTTTTTTTTTTTTTTTTCATTCATCTATCTCTAAATTTATTTCCGAGCGCCAAAAACTAGGTTTTTCTTGAAAGGTATCTGCTGTGTGAACAAAACACTTGAACCACAGGCCTTTAAAGCTATCTTCATAGTCGCTGTCTGGTGGAGTATCATGTTTCTTGGTGGCAGCACTGGTTGAGCCCCGGGTGAGCTCGCTGCTACTACCATAATCATTTGCACTCCCAGTGTTTTTAATACTCTCTTCCATGCAACTCTAAGCATAGCTATTTTCCTTTCCATTATGGGGAACATATTCTTTTATTTCTCTGTTAGTCACTATCTGACGGTGTGGTTATTTACCTTAGCCCTTACTGTTTTAGGGGAATCTTTTGTGATGCTATTCACTGTGGAGTTATTTTGAGGCTTTCCATTTTTAGCCATTACTCCAAAATCATTTTTTTATTATATTAACGTCCACCTGTCTGTTCAATTTCTCTTTCTTTTTCTTTTTTCTATTGGGACATAGTTTGTTCATTGTTTCCTATTCACCTTCACCCGTGTGATTTGTACCTTCGGTATTCCACAATCACTATGTGAAGTACTAGTATCCTTATCGGACTTTTCTCTCTTAATAGCTGTATATTTATCCTTATTTTCTGAGGATATGTTTTCCAGGGACGTAGAATGGACTTGTCTGTGCCCTGCTTAGTTTTGCCATTCATATTAGACAAAGCGTGGTGCTGATTTTTGAGGGCTATCACCATGCTTGTCTCTATTTTTAATTTGTTCGGATGTGCTTTTAGGGGTAGTGCCATCCACTTTTTTATTAATTTTTACGGAGCAATTTCTAATGAGGTGATACTTGCTATACACCCCCAACACGTCCAGTCTGGTCTCTATTACCTATCTGAGGATGCACATTGCAATTCCTCACTGTGTAAGTACGTTTCTACTCTGCTTGTTAAAATTTTTCTATTGTTACTCATTCTTAAATCTATCATCTAAAAAGAGTTCTTGATAGGCCCTATCCAACCCTTTTCAACGTTTTTTTAAAGCACTCGTTACAGAATTCAATGCATCAACCAAGCCTGCGGTGAGATTCTGCAAAAACTCCTTTAATAAGTCTGAGACTCCATTTCCATAAACAATTTCAGTCACCAGATAATAGAAGACTTATACTAATATTAATGATATCAATAACCAGTGAAGAGAAAAAAAAAAATACACCAACTGTTAGAACAGGAGAAAAAAAAATTATCACCTACCTTGTCACTTCTACGTATATTTTTCCTTTTTTTAAAAGTTCTTTTTTTTTTTTTTTTTTTGTAATGTTCATTCAATTCCGTCTTTTCTTCTTTTTTTTTTTAAAATTTCACACGTGGACGTATATTTTTCTCCACGTGGTTTCTCCTTCTTTATAAGTCCTTTTCTTCTTCTTTAATTGTTAGTTGATTTGTTTTTTTTCTCGTCCCTTTTTTTTCTTCTTTAAATCTTTTTGTTTTCTTCGCACGTGGGTCCTTTTTTCTTTTTTCTTTTTTAAGTTCTCAATTGTTTGTTGACTCGTTGTTGCCGTTCACTCCTTTAATAAGATTTAAAAGGTTGCTCCCTTTTCTTTTTTCAAGGTGGGTCTTTCTTTTTTATTTTTTTTTTTGTTTTTTTTTTAAGACCTTTTTTTTCTCTCAAATGCTCGCTGTTGTTGCTCTTTCTTTTTTCTTTTACTTCTTTTTTTTTTCTTTTCTTTCTCTTTCGTTTCTCAACAGGTCATCCCTTTTTTATTTTCGTCACATGTGGGTCCTTTTTCTTTGTTTGTTTGACTCGCTCTTTCTTTCGTTACGTTAGTTTCTGTTTACAATTACGGCCGATGTCTTTCTTTTTTCGTATCCCGGCTCGTTGCGTCGTGATAAAATTGGTTCCTTATGAGTCCGGTGTTGAACTCCGAGGTCAACGGGCACCAAAACGATATATGTTACGTTGTAATACTCACGGTACTAAAAACGATACATGCACCGTAGTCCCTTTTTTCCTTTTCTTTGGTACTAAAACCTCCGATAAAAAAATCATAACCCGAGAAACATCGTCGTCACAAACTCCCAGCCTTTATTAACGTTGCTTTCGTCTAGTGGCTCACCAGGGAGGAGGAGAGCGAGAAGAACGAGAGAGAGAGAACACTACTAGGATTACTGGGGCTCTCATGGGGGACCCAATGTCAGTCCCGTAACCCTACGGACATCCGCAGGCAAAAAGAGGACGAAGGCCTTTCTTCCTTCCCCCACGTCACCACGTGACTTCCGGTCAACACCCGACTTCCGGTCAACACCCGACTTCTGCTTCCCCTCAATTCTTCGTTCGGGGTCACGCACGGTCTCAAAACCATCGGCTCTCCTCTTTTGGGTCATCACTATTTTTTTAAGCCTTTGTTATTTATTCCTCCTCCTTCCATTAGCAGTTCTAGCTCACACAAGTCATATTGCAACAAATACCTATCTATCTATTCTATCTAATCTGCCTCTCAATATCTATCTATCTATCGTATCTTATTTGCATACATACATACACATTTACATACATTATTGATGATCATTCCTATCTATCTGTCCGTCGTACTGTCTGTTTCTCTAGTCATCTAACTATGTCTAGTACTATCTAGTACCATCTATCTATCTCCGTATTCCCCTCTCTCTCTCTCTTCTCTCTCTATATATATATATATATATATATATATATATATATATATGTTGTGTGTGGTGTGTGTGTGTGTGTGTATATATATATATTATTATATATTATATATGTGTGTGTTGTATATATATATATATATATATATATATAAAGTATAATCAGGACTA
>CM042145.1:11280444-11356077 GCA_023376005.1 Doryteuthis pealeii | reverse complement strand
TGTTAAATCCACTGAATTAATCAGATATTATTAACCAGTGGCATTGAGGCCAAGTAGGTATCCACTTGTACCTGGTATTACAAATATATATTATATATATTATATAATATATTAATATATATATAATATATTAGTCACTACACATATCTTATCTATTCCAGTCTTTCATATCTATCTATTATTTAATCATTAGTTCACTTCACATTCTATCTAGGCTTTTAATTCAATGCTATTTCTAATGTAATTTTGGAATTTCAAGTTATCTATGTATATTTTTAATTTCATGTTATTTCTATGTATATTTAATTTCAATGCTATTTCTATGAATATTTTAATTTCAATGTTATTTATGTGATATTTAATTCAATGCTACTCTAGGTATATGTTAATTTCAATGTTATTTCTATGTAATTTTAATTCAATGCTACTGTCTATGTATATTTAATTTTCAATGTTATTCTATGTATATTTTAATTTCAAGTACTCTATGAAATTTTAATTTCAATGTATTTCTTATGTAATTTAATTTCAATGTTTATTCTATGTATATTATTAATTTTCAATTCTACTTCTATGTATTATTTAATTTCAATTGTTATTTCTATGTAATTTTAAATTCAATGGCTACTATCTATGTCATATTTTAATTTCAATGCTATTTCTTATGAGATTTCTTTCCAATGCTACTTCTATGAATTTTTAATTTCAAGCTATTCATGTATATTTTTAATTTCAATGCTACTTCTATGTATATTTTAATCAATGCTATTTCTATGTATATTAATTCAATGCTATTTCTGTATATTTTAATTTCATGTTATTTCTATGTATATTTATTTCAATTATTTCTATATTATTTTAATTGTAATGCTTACTTCTATGGTATATTTTAATTGGTCAATGTTATTTCTATGTATATTTAAATTCCCAATGCTAACCTCTAGTAATTTAATTCAATTGCTACTTTCTATGTATAGTCTTTAATTTCAAAGCTATTTCTATATATATTTTAATTTCCATGTATTTCTATGTATATTTAATCAATGCTATTTCTATGTATATTTAATCAATCGCTTACTTTATGTATATTTTAAATTCAATGTTATTTCTATTATTTCTAATTTCAATTCTATTTCTATATATATTTTAATTTTCAATGCTATTTCTATGTTATTTAATTTCAAATGCTACTTCATGTATATTTTAATTCAAGGCTATTCATGTATATTAATTTCAATGTTATTTCTATGTATATTTAAATTTCAATGCTACTTCTATGTATATTTTAATTTCAATTTATTTCTATGTATATGTTAAATTTCAATGCTACTCTAGTATATTTTAATTCATGCTACTTCTATGTATATTTTAATTCAATGCTATTTTATGTATATTTTCATTTCCAATTGCTATTCTTATGTATATTTTAATTTCAATGTATTTCTATGATATATTTTAATTTCAATGCTATTCTATTATATTTTTTAATTTCAATGTATTTCTATTATATATTTTAATTTCAATGCACTGCTATGTTATTTTATTTTCAATGCTATTTCTATGTATATTTAATTTCAATGCTACTTTCTATGTATATTTTAAATTTCAATGCGTATTTTTATGTATATGTAATTTCAATGCTATTTATGTATGATTTTATTTCCAATGTTATTCTATGTATATTTTAATTCAATTGCATTCTTGTATAATTTTAATTTCAATGCTTACTTCATATATTTAATTTTTCAATTATTTCTATGATTTTTGAATTCAATGTATTTCTATGATATTTTAATTTCCAATGCTACTTTCTATGTATATTTTAATTTCACATTATATTTCTATGTATATTTAAATTTCAACTGCTACTTCTATGTAATATTTAATTTCAATGCACTTCGTATATTTAATTTCAATCTTGTCATGCTATATTTTTAATTTCAATCCTTCTATGTATATTTTAATTTCAATCTATTTCATGATATTTTAATTTCCAATGCTATTCTATGTATATTAATTTCAATGCTATTCTATATATATTGTAATTCAATGCTACTTCAATGTATATTTAATTCAATGTTATTATATGTATATTTTAATTCAATGCACTTCTATGTATATTTTAATTTCCAAGTTATTTATATGTATATTTACATTTCAATGTTATTTCATATGTATATTTTCAATTTTCAAATGTTACTTCTATCGTATATTTTAATTTCAATGTTATTTCTATGTATATTTAATTTCCAATCTACTTCTATGTATATTCTAATTTCAATGCTTCAACTTCTATGTATATTTAATTTCAATGTTTAATGTATAATTTAATTCAATCGTTATTTATATGTATATTTTTAATTTCAATGTACTTCTATGTAATACTTTGAATTTCAATAGTTATTTCTATGTATATTAATTTCAATTCTATTCTATGTATATTCTAATTTCATTCACTATGATCTATTTTAATTTCAATGTTATCTCTGTATATGGACCGCTTAATCAATTCAAGGATCGAACAAAGTAATAATTTGTATTAAAAAGCAACAAGAAAAAGAAATAAATGCACTTATAATAGATGCAACCTGCATCTGATTGCAAATCCTCTTTTCGTTGACTTTAAATATATTTCCATTTGAATCTGTTGCCCAGACAACAAATAGATTTATAGACCATTTCGAATCTGCTCAATTCTTGGAGTAATTAAAAAAAAAATATTCCATTAATTTTCTTCAAATCAAGCCCATATACAATATGTCGAACTTAATTAGATTTAATCGGTGCGATAGAATTGCAACAAATATTTCACGAATATTCTCATCCTTTCACTATCATCAAATCAGTTCTCCCTACCCCTTTCATAACACTCTATCTATCTATCTATCTATCTATCTATCTGCTATTTTGTTTATCTATCTATCTATCTATCTATCTATAAGTTCCTTGTGGTATAATGGGTTAGCAAACTTGTTTTGATCTACTAGTGAATATATCCTCACTAGGACCACCTACTTGTCTTCTTATGTGTTCAAAACTCATCTATCCTCAGTTAAATAACTAAACTACTTTCTTCTCATATTATGGAAATTAATTACTAAGCATTCTTTCAGTCCGGCACAGGATTGTTAATACTCATGAGCGTAGTTGACATTTTCAACAATTAACTTAACAGAAAGTAAGTATGGCACCAAAGTGAGAGTCGAAATGATTATTATAGCAAAATAATCTGCGACACCGACCGGTGTCACATTGAGGTTAAGAGCTTAGTCTAGCCTACTATTACCCATAGCTTGGGGGGGGGATAAAATAATTGGTTTCTACGGTTCCTAAGTGAAATGGCAAACAACCCCGTCTAGATTTAAAAACCTGAGTGCGCAGGTTCATTTGCCTATGACATAATCAACACCACGAGTGGCAAATAAATCTCAAAAATAATCTTATATTAATTGTTTATCTAAGAGATCAATGTATATGAGGCAATCTTGAATCTAACGACTGACAGCCTTTATCTAACAGCTGCTAAGCGTTACTTGAAAATTGTGATGTCAAAAATATAAAGCGCGATTCACAGCCTAATCGCTCAAGTGTGAAATATATCAGTAACTTGATGTATATAAAAAATATAACTTTCAGTATCTTTATATAAATATTTCGTGGTGGCACTCTGAAAATATGATATGATGTAAAAATGTGAAGGTGTCGATTTTGACAGGCACATCATTCATATCAACTTGCTTAATACAGTATAAATGAAATGTTTATTTACATAAAGACAGTAGTCTGCCTCGGACACTGTGTAGTAATTTGTTTGCTCTGTAATAGGACACAAGTTCTTCGTTGGCCTTTTTTGGCGCGTGAATACTGAGGATCTTCTTGAAGAATAACACGTCTTACATAATTATATCTTAAGAGACGAGTTGATGAAGATTTCTGTTTGTATTCAATAATCTTTTGTATAAAATATTATAATAAATGCATTCGACGATGTTTTACAAAAGAATAGTTTCATTTTTCAACTTTTATTGCAATGTTTCTACTGTTCAATTACTCCAGACTTCAATGTGGCATAGTAGTCTGAATCATAGTAGTCTGAATCAATAGTAGTTCTGAATCCACTCTTATATAATACCCCTAATGCCGTGTGCATAGTAGTCTGAAATCAGTTAGTAGTCATGTATCAGTAGTCTGAATCCACACTGCTTATATATACCCCTAATACCGTTGTGTTAATCTTTTAGTTCTATTAGATATATTTCTTCATGAAAATGTTGTTTTTGTGTCCGCCACATTTGGATATCCAAGGAAGTTAAAAAGCTGACAAAAGCCGCAAAAAAGCACTTCAAACAGAATAATGATAAATCTAAATCCATCTACAGATCTGAAACCGACCAAAACATTTATATTAGACAAATGGCGAAAGCATGACAATCAGACAACCAAAAAAACTCACGAAATTACAAAAGTTATTGAGAGTGGCCGACAGCCCAACAGATTATTTAGAAGAGAAAGAAGTAATACTCGCTAGATTGCGTATTGGCAGCACCCACATTACCCATGTTGGTACCTGTTAAAAGGAGGATGCCCCAGTGTAGCCCAACATGCAAAGTACGAACTTACAAACGAAACAATATCCTTTTAAATGTAAAGCCTTAAACATATCCGCATATTACTATCAAATCAAGAAACCTGAGGTCATTCTTTAGAATACAAAACCCGGGAAAAACATTTAACATTTTTCTAAAAAAAAAAGCACCTTTTCAACAAGATATTAACCAAACATAACAGAACATCTCCATAAGAACCACTACTTTAATACGAAAACCAAAATAACCTTTTTGGCATTAAATGACCCAAAGAGGTTGATATTGCCGTTAAACAAAATTCAAGCATCAAACTCAAAAGAAAAAAATAATGAACAAGCGGAATATTTTTAATGTACGATTAAAAGAAATTGTAGATATCCCAGTAAACAAATAACGAGGATATTAAGATTAAAAAATCAATAACTAAGAAGAATAAAAGAAACGTTCTTAGGAAACTTTCTAACAGGGCAAAAGAGAAAGGAATTTGGATCAAAGAACAAGAAAACTGGTACCTCCTTTTCAAAAAATCACATTTGGTGTGCGCAAAGAGACATAATCGATAAATTTGGAACGTTTTGAACAGTCACAAAGAGGGCCTGGAAATTTTTAACTTGGTTCGAAGAGAATTTGCAATCCAAAGAAGAATTGAAAACCATCTTTACAACAGCATCACTAAAATCAGTTTAGGATATTGAGAAGAGTCGTTAGACTCTGCCAGAAACTTGGCTTCACTAATCTCTAGTGAAATACTTATCAGATCTTACCGGTATGAACAAATCAATGACGACAAAAGTACTACTATATAGCATTATAGTATCCTTAAATAAATATATCTCTTGAGTAATGTTTGATATTTAAAAGAACGTAGGAGATGTAAGATTCGTTTAATTACTGAACAAGAAACAAGGGAATCAAAGTTATATCTTTCTATCGAATCAATAAAAAAGGAAAACTAGAGCAAGATAATTTATTAGTAAGAAGATGGATTACTGGCAAATAAATAGTCTGTTTTAGGCGTAAAAAAGGGAACCATCATAAAATAGACTGAAACTGCATGCATAAAAAGTCAGAAAGTCCCAACGGGAGACAATTAAGACTCAATTCCAGATGTAATCAATCATTAAGCCATTCTATTTTCCCTAGTTCATAAACAGAAAAAAAAAAAAAAAGAAATAATTCCATTGGAAAATATAGCACCACTGAGTATAAACATAGTTAAAACCCGACAGAAAAAAATGGGGCTTAAAAAAAAAACCAAAAAAAAAAAAAAAAGGGCAAATTAAGTAAAGATTGTGTTGCCTCAATCATAAATGTTTTAGGATAACTTTGAAAAATCAGCACTGAAAACCTGGTCCATTATTTCGGCTCAAAGCACTAAACTTAGAAGTTCAAGAGGGATTATGTAACAATTTCGGGATATATGCAAAACTGTAGTTAGTTGGCAATGAGAAAAACTGAAAATCAGAAAATCACGATGTGGCGCCAGTGGAAAGGGTATTATTTCCACCACAGACTGGATTTCTTACATTAAAAAAGTGCCGATTGTAAAATCAACAAGTTGTTTAGTTACTTGCACGAGCATTTAAAAAAAGTTGCAACATTCATATTGACTAGTTAAGAAATTGAGCGCATTTTCGTATTGGGATGGTGGTTGGTTTTAGTTTTTACCTGGTTCGCCTATTGTACCCGAACGATATATCTTATTATAATGGAGTTGTGTGTTTCTGTCTGTAACCGAAACTTATATTCCTACTCAAGTCACAATTCTCTTAGTTATTGACATCACATTCTCCATGATTATTATTTTTATCTAAACCTCCAATTATTAATTAAAAAATTGGTGCTTACATTATTAATACTGTTAAACTTGTCACATACTGACAAACATGCAATTATATTTATATATAACAAAATAAGCGGTACAGTGTTGGAACGGAAGGCTAATTTGCATATTAAATATTAAAAAATCGATGTTAATAAATATGTGCTTAGGATTATTGATGCAATAACTAAGAGAATTGTTGACTTGGAGTAGGAATATAGTCGGTTACAGACAGAAAAACACACAATCTCCATTATAATAAGATATATTGCGGGTACCAATAGGCGAACCCAAGGTAAAAAAACTAAAACCAAAACCCATCCATCCCAATTACGAGAATGCGCTCAGATTTTCTTAACTTAGTTCATATGAATGTGCAACTTTTTAAATGGCAGTGCAGTAAACTAAACAACTTTGTTGATTTTACAATCGGCAACTTTTTTATGTAAAGAAACCAGTCTGGTGGTGGAAAATAATAACTCCTTTTCCCACTGGCGCCACAAAGCTGATTTACGATTTTCAAGTTTTTCTCATTTGCCAAACTAAACTAAGTTTTGAATATATCGAAATTGTTACATTTAATCCCTCTTGAACTTCAGTTAGTGTTTGAGCCGAAATAATGGACAGGTTTTCAGGCTATTTCAAAGTATCCATAAAAACATTAATGATTGAGGCAACACAATGCTTTTACCTTTAATTTGGCCCCTATGTTTTCTGTCGGGTTAACTATGTTTATACTCAGTCGGTGCTAATATTCCAATGGAATTTTTAATTTCGTTTTTTTTTTTTTTTTCGTTCTGTTATGAACTAGGGAAAATAAGAAAATGCTTAATTGATCTGATTACATCTGGATTGATCTTAATTGTCTCCGTTGGGACTAGTTCTTGACTTTTTATGCATTGCAGTTATTTATCATATTTATAATGTTCCTTTTTTACCGCCTAAAAACAGGACTATTTATATTGCCAGTATCCATTCATTCTTACTAATAAATATCTGCTCTAAAGTGTTCTTTTTCTATGGTGATTCGAGTAGAAAATCAACTTGATTCCTTGTTCTTGTTCAGAATTAAACGAATTCTACATTGCCTACCCGGTCTCTTTTTTAAAATATCAAAACATTACTCATGAGATTATATATTTAAGGATATATCAATGCATAGTAGTTATTTTGTCGTCATGATTTGTTCATACCGGTAAATCTGATAGTATTTCACTAGGAGATCTAAGGTGAAAGCAAAGTTTCTGCAAGAGTCTAACACTCTTCCATTCCTAAATATTTTAGTGATCTGTTGTAAAGATGGGTTTCAATTCTTCTTTGATGCCAAATTCTCTCGACCAGTTTCAAAATTATCCAGGGCCTTTGTGACTGTTTCAAACGTTCCAATATTATCGAATGATCTCTTATGCGCACCAAATGTATTTTTTTTGAAAAAAAGAGGTACCAGTTTCTTGTTCTTTGATCCAAATTCCATGTCCTCTTTTGCCTGGGTTTTAGAAAGTTTTCTAGAACGCTTACTTTTATTCTTCTTAGTTATTATTTCTTAATCTTAATATCCTTCGTTTATTGTTTACTGGAATTTCTAAATTTTCTTTTAATCGTACATTAAAATATTCCGCCTGTGTCATTATTTCTTTGAGAGTTTGAGCTGAGTTTTGTTAACGGCATATCAAACCTCTTTGGGTATTTAAATGCCAAAGGTATTTTTGGGTTCAGTATTAAAGTAGTTGTTCTATTGGAAGATGTTCTGTTATGTGGTTAGATTCTTGTTGAAAAGGTTGCTTTTTTTTAGAAAAATGTTAAATGTTTTCAGGGTTTGTATTCTTTGAAAGATGACCCTCAGGTTTCTTGATGATAGTAATTAGGGCGATAGTTTAAGGCTTTACAATTTTTAAAAGGATATGTTCGTTTAGTTGTACTTTGCATGTTGGGCACACGTGGGGCATCCTCCCCTTTGAACAGGTACGAATGGGTAATGTGGGTGCCCAATACGCAATCTAGCGAGTTATTAACTTCTTCTCCTTTCTAAACATCTGATGGCTGTCGGCTCCTTCTCCAATAACTTATTGTATGTTCGTGAGTTTGTTTGTGTCTGATTGTCCCATGATTTCTGCCATTTGTCTAATATAAATTTGTTATGGTTGCGTTTCAGATCTGTAGATGGGGATTTTAGATTTTACCATATCTGTTTGAAGTGCTTTTTTGCGCTGTCAGCTTTTTAACTTCCTTGATACCCAATGTGGGCCGACACAAAACAACCATTTTTATGAAGAAATTATATCTAAATAAGAACTAAAGATTACCACAACGGTATTAGGTGGTATTATAAAAGCAGTTGATTCAGACTACTATGATTCAGGGACTACTATGATTCAGACTACTATGCACAAACGGCATTTAGGGGTATATATAACAGTGGATCGACACTATGATTCAGACTACTATGGATTCGACTACTATGCACACCTTGAAGTCTGGAGTATTGAACAGGTAGAACATTGCAATAAAAGTGAAATTGAAGACTAATCTCTTAAAACATCTGTCCGAATGATTATTATAATTTTATACAAAAGATTATTGAATAAAAAACAGAAAATTTCATCACACTCGTCTCTTAAATATAATTATTGTAAGGACTGTTATTCTTCAATAAGGATTCCTCATATTCACGCGCCAAAAAGTCCAAACGAAGGAAACTTGTTGGTCTATTACAGAGCAAACAAATACACAAGTGATCCGAGGCAGAACTATGGTTTTATGTAAATAACATTTCATTATACTGAGTTATTAAGCAAGTTGACTATATGACTTATGCGTACATCGACACCTTCACATTTTACATCATATCATTATTTCAGAGTAGCACCAGAATATTTATATAAGATCACTAAGTTATGATCTTTATATATCAACAGTTACTGATTAATTTTCGACACTTGAGCGATTAGAGCTGTGAAAATCGTCGCCTTTTATATTTTTGACATCACATATTTTAGTAACGACTTAGGCTAGTCTGTTAGAGGTAAAGGCTGTCAGTCGTGTAGATTCTAAAGATTTGCCTCAATATACATTGATCTCTTAGTAAACAATTATATAATAGATATTTTTGAAGTTATTTGCACTCTGGTGTAATGATCTATTGTTCATAGGAAATAGAACACTGGCGACTTTCAGGTTTAAATCCTAGACGGGGTTTTGCATTCACTCTAAGGAACTAGAAACCAATATTTTATCCCCCCCCCCAAAGCTGATGGGTAAATAGTAGGCTAACTAAGCTCTGTTAACCCTCATGTGACAAACCGGTCAGGTTGTCCGCAGATTATTTTGCTATTATATCATTCGACTCTCACTTGGTGCCCCATAACTTTATAACTTTCTGTTAAGTTTATTTTGAAAAATGTCACGAGTGCATGTAGTATTACAATCCTTGCCGGACAAAGATGCTTAGTAGATTATTTCCATAAATTATGAGAGCAAAGTGTTTAGTATTTACTGAGGATAGATGGTTTGAGACATAAGAAGACAATAGGTGGTCCCTATGAGGATATAAATTCACTAGTAATGATCAACAACAAAGTTTGCTAACATTATTTACCACAAGGAACTTATTAGTTAGAAGATAGAAGAATAGATAACACAAAGCAGATAGATAGATAGATAGAGATAGATAGATAGAGTATTGAAAAGAGGGTAGGGAGAACTGAATATTAGACTGATGTAAAGATAGAATATTCGTGAAATTAAATTTGTTGCAATTTATCGACACGTATTAATATAATTAAGTTCGCAAACATATGTCATATTGGGTTTGATTTTGAGAAATTAATGGAATATTTCTTTTATTTACCCAAGATTGAGCAATTCGAAAATGGCTCTTTAAATCTATTGTTGTCTGGCAACAATTCCACATTGGAATATATTTAAAGTCAACGAAAAAGAGATTTGCTCAGATTGAGTGCATCTATTAAAGTGCATTTATTTCTTTTTCTGGCTTTTTAATACAATTATTACTTTTGTTCGATCCGTTGAATTGTATAAGCGGAGGTCCAATACATAGAAATAACATTGAAAATTAAAATATACATAGAAGTAGCATTGAATATAAATATACATAGAGTAGAATTGAAATTAAAATTATACATAGAAAATAACATGAAATTAAAATAACATAGAAGTAACATTGAAATTAAAATATACATAGAATAAAATAACATTGAAAATTAAAATATAAAAAATAATTACATAGAAGTAGCATTGAAATTAGAATATACATAGAAGTAGAATTGAAATTAAAAATACATAGAAATAACATTGAAATTAAAATATACATAGAAGTAACATTGAAATTAAAATATACATATAAATAACATTGAAATTAAAATATACATATAAATAACATTGAAATTAAAATATACATAGAAGTAGCATTGAAATTAAATATACATATAAATAACATTGAATTAAAATATACATAGAAGTAGCATTGAAATTAAAATATACATAGAAATAACATTGAAATTAAAATATACATAGAAATTTGAAATTAAAATACATAGAAATAACATTGAAATTAAAATATACATAGAAGTAACATTGAAAATTAAATATACATAAAATAGCATTGAAATTAAAATATACATAGAAGTAGCATTGAAATTAAAATATACATAGAAGTAGCATTGAAATTTAAATATACATAGAAATAACATTGAAATTAAAATATACATAGAGTAGCATTGAAATTAAAATATACATAGAAAAACATTGAAATTAAAATATACATAGAAATAACATTGAAATTAAAATATACATAGAAGTAGCATTGAAATTAAAATATACATAGAAATAGCATTGAAATTAAAATATACATAGAAATAACATGAAATGCATTGAAATTAAATATACATAGCATTGAAATTAAAATATACATAGAAGTAGCATTGAAATTAAAATATACATAGAAATAGCATTGAAATTAAAATATACATAGAAGTAGCATTGAAATTAAAATATATATAGAAATAGCATTGAAATTAAAAATACATAGAATAGCATTGAAATAAAATATACATAGAAATAGAAATAGCATTGAAATTAAAATATACATAGAAGTAGCATTGAAATTAAATATACATAGAAGTAGCATTGAAATTTAAATATACATAGAAATAACATTGAAATTAAAATATACATAGAAGTAGCATTGAAATTAAAATATACATAGAAATAACATTGAAATTAAAATATACATAGAAATAGCATTGAAATTAAATATACATAGAAATAGCATTGAAATTAAAATATACATAGAAATAGCATTGAAATTAAAAATATATAGAAATAGCATTGAAATTATAGAAATAACATTGAAATTAAAATATACATAGAAGTAGCATTGAAATTAAAATACATACATTGAAATAGAAATAACATGAAATTAAAAATATATATAGAAATAGCATTGAAATTAAAATATACATAGAAATAGAAATAACATTGAAATTAAAATATACATAGCATTGACATAGAAATACATAAATTAAAATATACATAGAAATAGCATTGAAATTAAAATATACATAGAAACATTGAACATTGAAATTAAAATATACATAGAAATAGCATTGAAATTAAAATATACAAACATTGAAATTTAAATATACATAGAAATAACATTGAAATTAAATTACATAGAAATAACATTGAAATTAAAATATACATAGAAATAGCATTGAAATTAAATATACATAGAAGTAGCATTGAAATTAAAATATACATAGAAATAACATTGAAATTAAAATATACATAGAAGAGCATTGAAATTAAATAACATAGAAATAACATTGAAATTAAAATATACATAGAAGTAGCATTGAAATTAAAATATACATAGAAATAACATTGAAATTAAAATATAGCATTGAAATTAAAATATACATAGAAATAACATTGAAATTAAAATATACATAGAAATAACATTGAAATTAAAATATACATAGAAATAGCATTGAAATTAAAAGATAGATAGATGTGAAGTGACTAATGAATAAATAGATAGATAGATATAGAAAGACTGAATAGATAGATAGATGTGTAGTGACTAATATATATATATATATATATATATATATATATATATATATATATATATTGTAATACAGGTACAAGTGATAACCTACTTGCTCATCCACTGGATTAATCAATATCTTGATTAATTCAGTGGATTTAACACTGAAGATCCTTATGGTGAAACTCAAGTAGGTTATCACTTGTATCTGTATTACAATAAATTTGCTCTACTAATGTATTGAGCACTTTTTATTCGTTATATCGCTGTCTTACCTTTCTGAATTTTGCATCAACTAACCATTGTGACCATCTTCACCGGTAAGACACCTTTTCCAAAATAACACACATATATATATATATATATATATAGAGAGAGAGAGACAGACAGACAGACAGACAGACAGACAGAGATAGACAGAGATAGACAGATAGATAGATAGATAGATAGATAGATAGATTTCGAAAGATTGGAATAGATAGATAGATGTGAAGTGACTAATGCATAGATAGATAGATAGATAGATAGATACTAACAAAGTCAGATAGTTAGATGGCTAAAGAAACAGACAGACCGACAGACCGACAGATAGATAGATATTAATATGTATGTATGTATGTATGTATATGTGAGGGACAGCAGTGATCTGTAAAGATTATGCTAGTGCTATTTAGATAGATAGATAGATAGATAGATAGATAGATAGATATTAAGAAGCTGAGATGAAGAAAGAAAAAGGAAATGAAAGCCACACACACACAGAGAGAGAGAGAGAGAGAGAAGAGAGAGAGAGAGAGAGAGAGAGAAGAGAGAGAGAGCAAGGGGAAAAGAGAGACAGAGAGAAATAGAGAAAAAACTAGAAAGAGTGTAATTTTTTTCATTTTTTTTTTCAATCCATTTTAATTTTATGTTGGACACTTAAGCGACGCCAGACCATTTGGAATGTTTCATTTTTAAAATTGGGTGAAATAATATGGACAAACAAGAAATCTACGATTAAGCGACACCACATAATCTGGACTTACATTTTTGCATTGCATCTTGAATAATTTGGTCGGTCTCATTTTTAACCAGAGGGTGTTGCAGAATAATTATGGACGGAAGATTTAGGAACACAAGTATTAATATATATATGGTCTGTTTTTGTACTTTTTGACACACTTTGTATTCTTAAAAAAATAACGTTCCATCCATTAATCTTTTTCAGAATACAAGGTGTGTCAAAAAAGTACCAAGTTTAAAGCTGTATGGAATGGAACGTTATTTTTCTTTCAGAATACAAGGTGTGTCTAAAGGTACAACAAATTTCGATACATTTTTAACACACCTTGTATATAAAACACATGTGAATTGTTTCGTCTATACAGAATTAATATTGCTTAAAACAACGAAATGAATGTCTTAAAACGCATATAAATAGCAAGCTTAAGGGAAAATCCTCATGATGAACAATGGAAGCAAGTCAAGAGAAGGGACTGGGAAGTTAGAAAATTGCAGGTTAATATACTGATTGATCTGATTATAGAAAAATGATCTTTGACTACAGAGAACTCAGAGTTGTGGCGAAAGATTTTAAATTTAAGCACAGGAAGTGTATTTTTGTCTTCTTTTGGAAGAGGAGAAAAAAAACTTAACAAATAAATGATAATAATCAATAACATGGGCTCTTCGGGGCCTGTGTCTATTAATGAAATTAATGGCGTGATTCCAGGGGGCATCCCCCCAGGCAACACCTGACCCCTCGATTTAAAGGGGTAGGGCTGGGTTTATTGCCCGGTGCCTGAGGCACCGCCTTAAGGGGAATGCCGACGGGATCCACGCATTTTTTGCATCCGCCACCCATGAGCTTTGGTTCGTGGGTGGTACCACGTTAATATGGCCTTGTGCCTTACCCGTACACTTGGGGTACGTGGTAAATACAAATAAATGATAAATATTTTATCATAAGAGCAAAAAACCAAAAAAATTCACAAAACAAAATAAAAACATAAAAAAATAAGAATAAAAAAACAAAAGAAAAAAGGTGTGTCAAAAAGTACAAAAAATCTTGATACTTTTTTGACACACCTTGTAGAGGATGAGGATTTACTGTTTCACAATCTGTTTTTGTTTTTTGTTGTCCAATACTGTTTATTTTTAACAGTATTCAATAATAACACTTTTTCTACCCTATGAAGTTTCAGTATTTGACGCGTTTTGAATAAACAACATTTTTGACACACCTTGTAGATGATGAAGATTTAATTTTTCACAATCTGTTTTTGTTTTTTGTTGTTGTCCAATACTGTTTATTTTAACAGTATTCAATAATAACACTTTTTCTACCCTATGAAGTTTCAGTATTTGACGCGTTTTGAATAAACAACATTTTTTGACACACCTTGTAGATGATGAGGATTTACTTTTTCACAATCTGTTTTTGTTTTTTGTTTTTTGTCCAATACTGTTTATTTTTAACAGTATTCAATAATAACACTTTTTCTACCCTATGAAGTTTCAGTATTTGACGCGTTTTGAATAAACAACATTTTTTGACACACCTTGTAGATGATGAAGATTTAATTTTTCACAATCTGTTTTTGTTTTTTTGTTGTTGTCCAATACAGTTTATTTTTAACAGTATTCAATAATAACACTTTTCTACCCTATGAAGTTTCAGTATTTGACGCGTTTTGAATAAACAACATTTTTTGACACACCTTGTAGATGATGAAGATTTAATTTTTCACAATCTGTTTTTGTTTTTTGTCCAATACTGTTTATTTTTAACAGAATTCAATAATAACACCTTTTCTACCCTATGAAGTTTCAGTATTTGACGCGTTTTGAATAAACAACATTTTTTGACACACCTTGTAGATGATGAGGATTTAATTTTTCACAATCTGTTTTTGTTTTTTGTTTTTTGTTGTTGTCCAATACAGTTTATTTTTAACAGTATTCAATAATAACACTTTTTCTACCCTATGAAGTTTCAGTATTTGACGCGTTTTGAATAAACAACATTTTTTGACACACCTTGTAGATGATGAAGATTTAATTTTTCACAATCTGTTTTTTGTTTTTGTTGTTTTGTCCAATACTGTTTATTTTTAACAATATTCAATAATAACACCTTTTCTACCCTATGAAGTTTCAGTATTTGACGCGTTTTGAATAAACAACATTTTTTGACACACCTTGTAGATGATGAAGATTTAATTTTTCACAATCTGTTTTTGTTTTTTGTTTTTTGTCCAATACTGTTTATTTTTAACGGTATTCAATAATAACACCTTTTCTACCCTATGAAGTTTCAGTATTTGACGCGTTTTGAATAAACAACATTTTTTGATACACCTTGTAGATGATGAAGATTTAATTTTTCACAATCTGTTTTTGTTTTTGTTGTTGTCCAATAGTGTTTATTTTTAACAGTATTCAATAATAACACTTTTTCTACCCTATGAAGTTTCAGTATTTGACGCGTTTTGAATAAACAACATTTTATTTTTGAAACAAACTTTACACGTGCTTAAGCGACGTATTCGTCCACTCTTCAACCCCTCCCCCTCCACTTCTTCACGTATCAAGTTCCTGACCACAAGTGGGTGGGGGGGGTGTGCTAAAAGCTAATTAACAATCGAAGGGTATTATTTATCAAAATAGGCACGCGATAGACACGGTCAAACAAACAAACTCCGGACAAGTTGTTTTGTTGTATCATGACCGGCAGAATCTCATTACGCTGTGGTCAATTTTCCGTTCGGATGACCTTGGCTGTAGCACAGCTCAGTCAAAACAACTACTTGAACCACTTGAAGTTTAGGGTGCTTCCTGGTGTCGAGGGAGCGAAGAGGGACTGTGTTGTTATTTCCCTTGTAACAGGAATATTTTCGCGCAATAGTGACGTCGCCATTTTCCATACTCATACTTAAGATATCTTGTCAATTAGAAGTTATTTATTTCTTATTAACTATGTATTTCTTTTAAATACAAAATGGATAAATGGGACCATATGACCTTAAGGACACCCCTTTTGCGATTTCGACTCGTGGGGACACTTTTCTCATTTACACTGTAAAAATCTGGTTGTTTGTTAGGGCTTAGGGTTAGGGTTAGTTTTATAATTTAAAAAAAACCCTCTAAAAATCGTCTGTTAACAATTAACCGGATTTTTGAAATGAAAAAAATGTCCCCACGAATCGAAATCGCAAAAGGGGTGCCTTAAGGTCATATGGCCCGATAAATGTAATGTCAGATACCCTGTTTGAAGGTACTTCATGTCAATCAACATAAAGGCGAATGAGTTTGCTTATATTTCGAGGTTTATTCCCATCATCTTCAGAAAATTATGTATAAAATAGATACTTTCTTGTATCTTCGTTCCTGTTTGAAACAAAAATAAATTAGTATTATTTGTATTATTCGGACTATTGTCCTCATCTTCATTGTTATCTGTACAACGTTTCGGCCGATGTGCCCTCCGGCCTTCTTCAGGTATTTCTTGTCGGACTCGGAAACCTTATTTTCGAACTCGGGAACATTCTTGTCGTAATCAGGAGCCATCACGGAACTTTGAACCTAACCCTTTATTCAGTCCACGGAGGTATCCTGTTCTCATTCCGCTAACCATAGCTGGAGTAGAGGCGTTAAGCTGTGTTAATTATTATTCTATGTTACTGCTGTCCCTGATCAGGATTGAACCTGCAGTCAAGAAATAACTGTCACTTAGAACTGTTTTAACCTAACTCCTTTATCCACTAGGCCATGTGTCCAATAAATAAATTACCTTCCCAAAGTCACATCTTTTTCTTATGTCTTCGTTCCGGTTTGTTTTACACATCATTTAATTTCATCTGCGAAAGACGGTGGCGTAGTGTCCAAGATTTTTAAAACTACCTAGCCTGGGCGGTTTGATATAGAGGATGTGCCCAAGCAGCATATCTCCCCTCCACACTGACGTTGGGGTTTAAAGGAATGGTAAGGAACAAATGCAGTTCGGCAACGGCAGTGTCGCAGGATGTACAATGTAAAATTATAGAAAATAAGCTATTATTCCCCCAAAACTGTATTTTTGTACCCTGGATAAAAAAATTTAAAAATTAACATGTTTTCTATGTAAAAAGTAAAGTAAAGTTGTCGGGGCGGCCTAATGTCGGTATCAGCCATTCAACGAGGGAGTCTATCCCCCTTTCACTAGCGCTAGACCAAGATGATTATCTTAGCGTCTGAGGTGGAGCGGCACACCTACCATCAGCTCCTTACTTTATCGCACAGATCCCTGTGTTACTCATACGCTGAGTTGGCGAGGAGGGTATCGAACTAGGAACCTTGTGGTTTCTAGTCGAACGCTCTACCGACTGAGCTAACCTGCTCATATTCCTTTACATAAATCTGAGTAAAATAACATATGAACTACAATATACCTGTATTTATAAAAGTCATCGGGTGGCCAAAAGTGGTATCAGCCAATCAGCGAGGGAGTCTATCCCCTTTTAACTAGCGCTAGACCAAGGAGATTGTTTAGGCATCTGAGGTGGAACGCCACACCTACCATCAGTCCTTTCTTTACCGCACAGATCTCTGTGCTACTCATACGCTGAGTTGTCGAGGACCTGTATCGAACTAGGAACCTTGTAGTTTCTAGCCGAACGCTCTACCAACTGAGCTAACCCGACCCTTTATAATAAAGTAGTAAAGTCTGCAGAGTGGCCTATTGTCGGTATCAGCCGAACAGCGAGGGCTTCTATCCCCTTTTCGCTAGGGCTGGACCAGGGAGATTGCTTTTGCTGAGGTGGAACACCAGACCTACCGTCAGCTCCCAGATGCTTTGCCACACAGATAAGATTACCCAAGCTTGTTTCGGCCTTCTTCGAGTATTTCTTGTCGGACTCGGGAACCTTCTGGTCAAGGGCGATAGTAACATAGAATGATAATTAACACAGCTTAACACCTGTACCCCAACTATGGTTAGCGGAATGAGAATAGGATACCCCCCACCCCGTGAATTGAATAAAGGGTTGGGTTCAAAGTTCCGTGATGGCTGGCGATTACAAGAAGGTCCCCGAGTTCGAAAAGAAGATTCCTGAGTTCAAGAAGGTTCCCGATTCCGATAAGAAGTACCTGAAGAAGGCCGGAGGGCACATCGGTCGAAACGTTGTACAGGTAACAATAAAGATGAGGACAGTAGTTCGAATAATCCAAATAATACTAGCCAGAGACATTCTTGAAGAAGAAGAAAACAGAAAAGAATGGCGCAAACTACACTGTTTTTTTGTTGTTGTTTTTTTTTCAATTGAAAGTAATGTTTTTATGGGGGGTCATTTTTTTTTTTGCTTTTCAATTTTATTTTCTAAACATTTTTTCAAATATTTATTACGCTCAGTCGGTAGAGTGTCCGACTAGGAAACACGAGGTTCCGGGTTCGATACCGGCCCTCGCCAACTCAGCGTATGAGTAGCACAGGGAAATGTGCGGTAAAGTGAGGAACTAGTGGTAGATATGATGCAAAACAACTTCTTTAGTCTAGCGCTAGTGAAAAGGGGATAGACTCTCTCGCAGTCTGGCTGATACCGGCTTTAGGCCACCCCGATTACTTTACTTTTTACTTTACATATGGTGTGACGCTTGTGGTCTTAGGAAATGTACTCAACATAACGAGTTCAAATTCTAGAAGAGGTAGTGTCCATTTTATTTCATGCTAATGCCTTTGCTTTGGCAAGGCAACTAGTCGAGGAAAAGGAAAAACTGAATTCAAAATCTGGAGGTTGTTCTGAGAATCTATGATAGATTGATGTTCCATTCTTCAGCTCTAAGTAAATAAGTAAATCTAAGTAAATCTTCCAAGCAGTAGCCATGTCAGTACTACTGAATGGCTGCACCACTCGGACTTAACGAGATGCTTGGAGAAAAAACTAGATGGTAACTATCAAAAGTCATTGGGGTGGCCTCAAGTCATTATCAGCCACAGCGAGGAAGTCTATCTCCTTTTCACTAGCGCTAGTGGAGACCACACCTACTTTCAGCTCCTCACTTTACCGCACAGCTCCCTGTGCTACTCATACGCTGAGTTGGCGAGGGCCGATATTGAACCAGAGACCTTGTGGTTTCCAGGTGGCAACTGAGCTAAACCGGCCTTGCTTTGAACAAATTCTGGAAGCAGAACACTACAAAATGGCAGCTATAGTCATTTACTTTCTACTACGTAAACCATCCAAGAAAGACTAACAAGACATTCTAGGTGTTATATACTGGTCTTTTCACTAAGATGTGACGTAAATACCAAAGGAAATTATGACTTGAGTTGTAATATAGTTTCGGTTACAGACAGAAAAGCACACAATCTCCATTATAATAAGATTATTATTATTATTATTTACTCCTTTTGAGTTTTCACATCAGCATTAGCTGATGGTCTTTCACTGGAGTCTCTTCAGGTCTCCAGGACTCTTCTGAGTATTCTGGCAGATTGCAGCAGTGCAGTGATCTGAATGGTTTCAATCCTTCCTCTGATTTCCAAACATTCCAGACCCTTTTCCAATCCTTTGAGACTGTTCCAAGTGGAATTATGCAAAAAATTAAACTTTGACCATACAACAAAATGGTATATGCATAAACCAAAATCTGTTCTTGAGAACGAAACGCATAAAATTGTCTGGGACTTTGAAATAAAAACGGATCACCTTATCCCAGCAAGAAGACCAGACCTAGTGTTGATTAACAAAAAAGAAAGAACTTGTCAACTGGTGGATTTTGCAGTTCCAGAAGATCACAGGGTGAAGCTAAAAGAAAATGAAAAAATGGACAAATACTTGGAATATGAAAGTGAAAGTGATACCAATTGTAGTTGGTGCACTTCGAACAGTCCCAAAAGGATTAGAAAAGGGTTTGGAAAGTTTGGAAATCAGAGGAAGGATTGAAACCATTCAGAAGACTGCACTGCTGCAATCTGCCAGAATACTCAGAAGAGTCCTGGAGACCTGAGGAGACTTGCTGTCACTCAGACTCCAGTGAAAGACCATCAGCTAATGCTGATGTGAAAACTCAAAAGGAGTAAATAATAATAATAATAATAATCTTATTATAATGGAGATTGTGTGCTTTTCTGTCTGTAACCGAAACTATATTACAACTCAAGTCATAATTTCCTTTGGTATTTACGTCACATTCTCCATGATATTGTTTTTATTTAAACTTCAATTATTAATAAAATTATTTTACATGATTAATAGTGTTGGCCTTATCTATATCATAATAATATACAATTGTACTTATATATACAACAAAATGGCGGTTTATTGTGTGAACGGGAAGGCTAATTTGCATATTGATATCAAAAATTTGATTTTAATAAATATGTGCTTAGTATTATTGATTGGTAATTGTTTGGTTTTATTTTAATAAATATGAGCAAAAGTTTCGGGGATAGATCATAAAAGAAATCGATTAATAAGAACAAATAACTGTAATTATATTCTTACTTCCTATTTTAACTAAATAGTTAAATTAGGAAAATTTAGCAATGAAAGTTGGGAGAGATGGAAGAGTAAGTTTCAGTAGTTCTATTTTTCAATTATACTCCCCTCTGTTTTGAATCTTTTTATCTTCATTCTTATTTAGTTTCATTAGCCTTTCTAATTTAATACAATATTGTATTAAAACGTAAACACTTGCACCCGGAGGGTACATATATTTGCTAGTAATAATAATAAGGGTTGGGGTTTGCCATAAGTCGAGAATATTAGTCGGCATAATTCCTGGAATAGCCCAGAAAATAAAATGACGTCGGTGGGTGTTGTCATTAAGACGCCTTCATTTTAGATTTTCTCGCAAGGAAGCCGCCTTTATTTCCGCGGCAATGAGTATTTTATTGGCACTGGAGAACCACACCCATACTGGCTGGCTTTGACCAAACATTGAAACCGTGACAAAAACAGGAACGCCTAAGAAACATTCCCTCAATGGGGGGCACCCCTACCCTGAAACGCACCCACATACACCAAAAGTTGGCACATACGCGAACATTTGCATAAATTTATAAACATCAACCGAGGCGCTCGTAACGTAATGGTTATCGTTGTTGGAAGTAGAGTACTAATTTGCTCATACTTTTCCCCCACCATCATCATCATTATTATAGATAGATAGATGGATAGATAGATACGAGCAGTCCCTGACAGATAGATATGGATAGACATATATATATATATAATATATATATATATATAATATTATTAGAGAAGGAAATGAATCCGACGGTATAAGTATAGATAAAAGGATATGAAAACACACAATGCTGTTAAAAGGAAAATATTTTATATCATATTCATAGCTAATATTGAACAATATTTCGATTTATAAAAATCATCTTCAGAGCTATAAATCGAAATATTGTTTTATATTAGCTATGAATATGATATAAAATATTTTCATTTTAACAGCATTGTGTGTTTTCATATCCTTTTATCTATCTATCTATCTATCTATATATATATATATATATATAGAGAGAGAGAGAGACAGACAGACAGACAGACAGACAGAGACATATATATATATATATATATATATATATATATATATATATATGATGGACTCTCCCGTCGATCGACGTATGAGTGTTCATATAATGAACACCCACACAGTGATTTGTTTATAGTGGTGAAGGCTTGTGTTGGACCATCCACACTTTTTGGCACAGTCGATTGGAAAAAAATTGGTGCATCAAGGGTTGCCACAAACTCAATCAACGACCGACCTCAGGAATTTTGAATTCAGAGTTATCCCTCTCCTAGACTGGTTACCTACCCAAGGCTGAAGGTCCCAGTCTGCCCTACTATTTAACCCATAGCTGGAGGGAGAATATATGGATTTATACATTTCCCAAGGGTATTAGCGCTATGTGAAATGCCAACATATATATATATATATATATATATATATATATATATAGAGAGAGAGAGAGAGAGAGACAGAGAGACAGAGACAGAGACAGACAGACAGACAGACAAGAGCAGTCTCAGAAAAATAGATACGAGCACATGGATAGATAATTGTTGGTTGGTTGTATTTTACGGCATGTCAACCATTGTCGGATTATCTTATGCCGAAGTCGTTTTGTTTGATTTATTTTTGACGTGTACTCATTTTTTTAGATTCCAATTTTGGAGAGTTAGTTAGTGTGGCGTCCCCCTTTATTTCCATTACTCGCAGGTCCACTCTGACCCGGAGTGGCATTACCGGTTATGGTCCCATCTATGGGTTAAATAGAAAAAATGAGTTTAAAAAATGTGCTAAGAATTCAGAGTTTTAAAATTTTGAACACCCATCAAGCATGAATACAAAACACAACGTCTTCGGCATAAAATAACCCGGTAAGTGTTGACCCGTCGTTAAATCCAACAAACCAAACAAACCAAACCCAGTTCATAAATAAAAAAAAACTCTGTAATTTAATAAGAAACTTTAATATGGACCCATCAAATTTCCCGGGGACTCATTCAAATCAAATCTGTGCGTCCCAGGATGCACTAAATTAAAAAGCTATAAGTATTACTGCTTAGAATACGAGTCTGATAAATTCATTGTGTTGTAAAGTTATTACAGGTAAATCATTCTTAGCTAAATTCAGAATTTGATTATTGATTTTAAGAATTTAATAAAAAATATCTAATACAGGGTGTTCGGGATAAATTTGACAGTTTCATAAGGAAAAAGAAAAAGTGCTTGGTAACAACAAAATTTAATGGATTGTAAAGAAATTGAACAGGCACGGAAATTACACTACTGTCAACAAGTTTCACTCAAAATAACCGCCATTAGCGTCGATCACAGCCTCAATCCTGCTCCATTATGTTTCAGGTGGGTTCCACTCATCCATTCTATCTGTCATCACGTTGTCCGTCAATACCTCCAACCTACGGAGAAAAATAACCAAATATAAGTATGTCAATTTAACACGAACACCCTGTACACTCCCCTTTTACTCGGGTGTATATAATTTAGTGCCAGGTTAGCTCAGTTTATAGAGCGTTCGTCTAGAACCACAAGGTTCCTAGTTCGATACTGGCCCTCGCCAACTCAGCGTATGAGTAGTACAGGGATCTGTGCGGCAAAGTAAGGAGCTGATGATAGGTGTGGCACTCCACCTCAGACGCCAAAACAATCTCCTTGGTCTAGCGCTAGTGAAAAGGGGATAGACTCCCTCGCTGACTGGCTGATACCGACTTTAGGCCACCCCGACGACTATATAATCAGTGGAGAGTTCATCTCGGGTGTATAATAGAGAGACAGAGACATATATGAAAAGAGATGATAGGGATGATAATTCTTACTTTTTAAACTGCTGCGTCTGATTCTTCGTCTAGGGGTTCTATCTCGTCGGACGCCATTTCTCTGTGCTGATTCCTATCTACTGGGGGTTGATTTTCCTTGTTAATTTTTCTTTGGGCTAGGCTGGGCTGGATATTGCTTGTTTAATAATTAATTAACAAACACAACAACTTGTTTGTTTCTTGATCAAGCTTAGAGCCCATATTGATTCTTCTGCGGGGGGAGATGTTCCCAGAGAGCTGACAAACAACGTCTACGCTCTTTGAAAACCGGGCCACATCTGTTCTAAGTTAGAAACTATTCTGTTATATACTCCTCTAATATACTCCTGAAGTCCAGACCGCTCCTTTTGCCCGGGGAATTGGCCAAACATGCCGTTTCTGAGGGAACCAAAGTTGTCACCAAATACACCAGCACAAAGTAAATTATCGTTAAAAGATAAAAGAACATCTTCATTGAAAACGGCCATTTTCAGGGCCAGCCACATTTTCAGGGCCAGCCACATTTTCACGATTCTCTCTTTCCTTTTATTTGATATGATTTTACTTTCATTCTAAAAAATCGATCACCAATTTAGTTTGGGTGCCGTTGTAGTATGTGGCCTAGTGTCCTACCCCAGTAAGACTATATTTATAGTAGGTACTGGCAAAATGAGACTAAAATGCGTTTTTGACAAAATGACTTTAGCCCCCCCCCCCTTACAAAAAATAATTTACAAAATATCAGGAAATTATCGGATTTTAATGAAATTTTCAGTGTTTATTTATCAATGAATGATCTTTATAGTGCATTATTTATTTTATTTCAAAACTTTCTCATTTTTTTTCAGGTAACTTAATTTTGACCTGTATTATATGAAAACATTATGAAATAGAATGTAATAAATTAAGTGCTGTAATATGTTTTAATGTTTATTTTTTTATTAATGATTTTTTTTTGGGGGGGTGATAAATTTGGAAATTCAAACATTTTTAGTGTACTCATTAACGTAAACGTATCTGAAGCTCGCCCCTACCTCAAATTTTAGCTCGTAACGCAAAGCAAAAGATCGACTGAGTGAGAGCTCGTAACTCGGAAAACTCGCAATTTGGGGCACTCGTAAGTCAATGTACCACTGTGTTAGCAATGTATTTTCAATTGTCATTCCTTAACTTAATTCAAAATCTTATGGAATTACATTACTAAATTACATGACCAATAACTTTATCTGAGTTCATGTACTGACCAATGCCTCTTGCTCCCTGCTACGGGCTATGCAGTAGAGATTAAGCTTGAGCATGTGTATTTGCGAGAAGTGTTAGTTCATCTGCAGTGTCTGCACCTGTAATAGTTTGTTTTTTTTGCGATACATCATCTGCTTTTTGCCTTTTCTTTTAGTGTAAAACCATTTTCTTTTATTGGATCTATAATTTATTTACTTGCAGACTGCAGCGACAATGTCAAAGATGAGATCAGTGTCACCATCAGATGAGTGAACCATTGTGTTATAGAGAGGATAACACCCCTTTGGCACTCTACCAGATGGACTGGCTCATAGCCATAAAATAGCCTACTATTAAAGTAGATTAACTAGCTGAATAATATTCAGACTGACCCTCCTCTTTTAGTGTGAGTTTGTCTTGTTAATTGTTTGTACTTATTTGTTCTGTGTTTATATGTATCCGTTCAGCACCGGATGCTGGTGCTTAATAAACGTGTTAAGCACACCATTCATCTGTGTATCTTTCCACCTCGCGATACAATTCTATACAACTGTGTACAAATATTGCAAAACTTTTGACGCATCCTAGTAGTTCATAGGTAAATAAATAAATCATAGATGTAAAATTTGTTGATTTTTTAATTTTTATATGTTTAAAAATTATTCGTATTGGATAAGTGTTATAGAGAGGATAACACCCCTTTGGCACTCTACCAGATGGACTGGCTCATAGCCATAAAATAGCCTACAATTAAAGTAGATTAACAAGCTGAATAATATTCAGACTGACTTTGCTGAGTTGGCTATACCGAACTGACCCTCCTCTTTTAGTGTGAGTTTGTCTTGTTAATTGTTTGTACTTATTTGTTCTGTGTTTATATGTATCTGTTCAGCACCGGATGCTGGTGCTTAATATATGTCTTAAGCGCACCATTCATCTGTGTATCTTTCCACCTCGCGATACAACACATTGCTTTCGTATTTTTGTAGAGCCTGATTATAGCGGTAACAGTTTCTTTGGGGAAACCGTATGCTAGAATTATTTGCACCATCCTTCTTTTTTAAATGTCTGCTAGTCTGAATATTCCTCCAAGACAATTCTTGTATCTATTTCTTTTTGTTTCACTTGAACTTTTGGATTGTCCCGTCGTCTATGAACTGCTCAACTCGATATCCGTTCCTCAAAATATGTTTCAGACGAGAAAGATCACTTAAATTCTTTGGAAGCTTTCTCGGACTCGGGAACCGTCTTTTCGAACTCGGGAACCTTCTTGTCGTAATCGGGAGCCGGAGAGCACATCGGCCGAAACGTCGTACAGATAACAATGAAGATGAGGACAATAGTCCGAATAATACAAATAATAATAATTATCAAGCCTCATCTCAAAAATTCAGAGAAATACCAAGTCAAGATATCTTCAACAAGGGGCCGGGTTAGCTCAGTCGGTAGAGCGTTCGGCTAGAAACCACAAGGTTCCTAGTTCGATACCGGTCCTCGCCAACTCAGCGTATGAGTAGCACAGGAATCTGTGCGGTAAAGTAAGGAGCTGATGGTAGGTGTGGCGCTCCACTTCAGACGCTAAAATTATCTCCTTGGTCTAGCGCAAGTGAAAAGGGGATAGACTCCCTCGCTGACTGGCTGATACCGACTTTAGGCCGCCCCGATGACTTTACTTTACTTTTACAATAATTGAGCAAAACGCTAAAAATCTTAAGATTACTATCTAGACCAGGGTTTCTCAAAATGTTCTACATAAACACCCTAGGGTCTATTCAACAACTCAGGGGGTCTGTAAGTATTCAGGGGGTCTACAAGGGTCTATGGAAACTACTAAGCCTTCTTAGTAATTAGAAGAAATTACTTCCACAAGAATCCTGGAGAACATGCTCATGTTGATATATTTTCAAAAGTTTAAGCCTAATATTCATGAAGTTATCAAAAGTCATCAGCTTCACCCATCACATTAAGAAATGTGCTTCGTTGGTAAATTATTAAGTTAGTATTAAATATTTGTAGTTCTTTTTAACAGGTTAGGCTTACTTTACTGATTATTTTATGGTTATTTTACAATTAACAGTTTTATATAAACTTTTGTGCAGAATTCATAAATTACATAATTGGTTGCAACAAAACAACTGCAAGGTGGACTAGGGTGTATATATATATATTTACCAACCCCTCCGCACGAACAGGATGTGACACAAGGTCAATTTCGTAAGCGGGGTTTAACAGGTTTGAATTCAAAGTTTTCCTTCTCCTAGACTGGTTACCTAGCTATGATTAAAGAGTCCAGTCTGACCTGCTATTTACCCATAGCTGGGGGGGGGGAGAATTGGATTCATACCTTTCCCAAGGGTATTAGCGCTAAGTGAAATGCCAATAGCTTCGTCCAGAAATTGAACCCGGGTTGACGAGTCCATTTCCTACGACTCCAACCATTAGACCACGCGCCTCCTGGACTAGGGTATATAAGGAGGGGATCCAATATTTCTGCGGACTTAAAAGTTTGAGAACCCCAGATCGAGAATAGATATTGAATAATCTTACCTCAGCACAGCACAAGGTCAAATTATGAAAATGAACATGGACACACATTATCAAAAATGAACATGGACACACATCTATTAATAATGGAGATTCGCTTCCGGTTTTTGTCTGTAACAAAAACTGCGTCACTGCTTACGTCACATTACCCAACACATAATCCAATGTCATAACAGAATAAATATACTCAAAATGTGAGCATGCAATGTTAGTCAATCCTCATTGTTTCAATAAATAGATGCCCGGCGTTATATATTTATATATAGATTGTTTTATTCTAATATAATATTTAAAGTTATCGGAACTGTTTCCATTTCAAATTGTCTTTCTTTCTTTCTTCTTTTTTTTTTTTACTCCTTTAATAAATTTGACGATTTTACATACTTATGGTACACACTCTATGACTTTGAATTTTCAGCTCCCATCTCCTCAGGCAATATCTTTCAAAAATCATTTTTACATCGCCCGGAGGGTGTCTTTTTATTTTGCTAGTCTATATAATGATAGATTTAATACCATAGTTTTTAGTGTTGGCAAATTGAAGAGTTCACCTGCAGTTGATCCCCTAGTAGAGACATTGTATAATGTTTTTAAGGATGAAATAGTTTTTGAACGTTAAGATTAATGTACCAGTCATCTGTCTATGGGTTAGCAGATAATTCATTACGTAGACTGTTGACTAACTCACTAACTTGTATTGTATTGTATTGTATTTTTCTAATTAACAAAACAAAACAACAAAAAAAAAACAACAAAAAACAAAAACAAAAAGGGGACAATACTAATATTAACAATAATATTATCAGTAATGATAAGGTTAAGAATTAGATTAAGAATAACAAAATAATAACAATAATAAAAATATTAATGAAAATAGGATTAATTAATAAAAATAGGATTAATTAATAAAAATAGGATTAGAAGTAATAAAATAAAACTAAAATAATTTCAATATTTCTGAAGGAAATGATTTAATATTTCTGAATAGAATCACCCACCTTATATCAAAATAAGGGGGGTGTTGACTTTTTTCTATATAAGGTGTGGGCTAGACGCCCGCTTTTACTTATAGACTCATCAAGAACCATGTGATCTCTCTTGGCCAATCACTGGCAGTACTCTGCTGCTGATACAATACTTAAACCGACAGTACTGGTCATAACTACTTTGAATCTTCGTGGACGACGGACATAGGATTAAATCACTGGACCTTTAACTATACGCAGGATAGGACTGATACGCAGGATAGGACTTATTCGCTTACCAAAGGATTCCATAACTCAGGACTTACTTACTTTAAGCCCTTTTCAATTGGCCAAGGATGGCATTTAAAAACTTAACATGGACATGATCTTTGATTTTAAGGACTTTATAATTTAACGACTTTATAATGTATTAGCAAATATATGCACCCTCCAGGTGCAAGCATTTAACTTTTAATGTAATAAAATATTATATTAAATTAGAAAGGCTAATCGAACTAAATAATGGTTGGTTGGTTTATTGATTTTAACGACATATCAACCCGTTTGGGGTTATGTCATGCCTAACGGTTTGGAAGTAATACATATCGTGTATTTATATTTATACTTTTTAGTAATTGGTTTTAAAAATGTGTTAGCATTATTGGGGATTATATTGTATGGTATTGATTTGTTTCATGTCTATATTCTATAGTATAATTTTATTTCCCTCAAAAAAAGAGAGAATATCCTCCATGTTGACATTTTCAAACAGATCTTTCATATTGTTTGCTTTAAAATAACGGTTTCTGATGTGAGCAAAAAACCTGCATTCGATGAATAAGTGTTTAACTGTCAAAGGTGTTTGAGATGTTCCACATTGTGGTGGTTGTTCTTCTTTGAGTATATGGGAGTGCGTTAGTTTTGTATGACCAATGCATAATCGGGACACAATGACTTGTTCCTTTCTAGACTTCCTTAAAGTTGGTCTACTGCCTCCCAAATTGGGTTTGATTAGGAAGAGTTTATTGTGGATGTTGTTATTCCAGTGTTGTTGCCATTTTGTATGAAGGAAACTATTAATTGTAGGTTTCGAACTTAATAAGAATCCAGATGAATAGATTTGAAATAGAGGGTGGTATAATCGAAAAATAGAACAACTGAAACTTACTCTTCCATCACTCCCGTCTTTCATTGCTAAATGTTCATAATTTAACCATTTAGTTAAAATGGGAAGTAAAAATTAAACATAGGTTTTATGACAAAAAAGGGTTAAACATAGACATACATTTATGAGAAAAAAACCCATTAAACATAGACACACATTTATGATTTAAAAAAACCCATTAAACATAGACACACATTTATGAGGGGGAAACCCATTAAACATAGACACGCATTTATGAGAAAAACCCATTAAACATAGACACACGTTTATGGGGGGGAACCCATTAAACATAGACACACATTTATGAGAGAAAAACCCATTAAACTTAGACACATTTATGAGAGAAAAAACATTAAACAGAAACACATTTATGAGGAAAAAAAACATTAAACATAGACACACATTTATGAGGAAAAAAACCATTAAACATAGATACACATTTATGAGGAAAAAAAATTAAACATCGACACAGATTTATGAGAAAAACCCATTAAACATAGACACACATTTATGAGAAAAAAACTATTAAACATAGACACACATTTATGAGAAAAACCCATTAAACATAGGCACACATTTATGAGAGAAAAAAACATTAAACCTAGATACACATTTATGAGAAAAAACCATTAAACATAGACACACATTTATGGGGGAAAACCCATTAAACATAGACACACATTTATGAGAGAAAAACCCATTAAACTTAGACACATTTATGAGAGAAAAAACATTAAACAGACACACATTTATGAGGAAAAAAACATTAAACATAGACACACATTTATGAGGAAAAAAACATTAAACATAGATACACATTTATGAGGAAAAAAAATTAAACATCGACACACATTTATGAGAAAAACCCATTAAACATAGACACACATTTATGAGAAAAAACTATTAAACATAGACACACATTTATGAGAAAAACCCATTAAACATAGGCACACATTTATGAGAATAAAAACCCATTAAACCTAGACACACATTTATGAGAAAAAACCATTAAACATAGACACACATTTATGGGGAAAAACCCATTAAACATAGCCACACATTTATGAGAGAAAAACCCATTAAACTTAGACACATTTATAAGAGAAAAAACATTAAACAGACACACATTTATGAGGAAAACCCATTAAAATAGACACACATTTATGAGGAAAATTAAACATCGACACACATTTATGAGAAAACCCCATTAAACATAGACACACATTTATGAGAAAAAACCCATTAAACATAGACACACATTTATGAGAAAAAACCCATTAAACATTTGTATTAAAGAAAGTCTAAATGTGTATAGTTTTCTTTTCCCGAGAAAAATCTACATCCAGTCAAATGCATAGATTTTAGAAGCACAAACGTATGGCAGACACACAAATACAGACACACACTATCATCCTTTTTCTTTCTGTCCTTTATTCCCCCCCCTGAAACAATAGAATGCCATAAAACAATTGACCAATCGGTGACTTGGACTCTTGGTGCCGACAAATTGAAGCAACGGGGCGGCAGAAATAGGTTTTCTATAAATAAAACGCTGCCTTGTACCCGGACACACGTGTAAAGGGTGTTACCGGGTCGACTGCCTGTTGATCAGAGATTATGACACAACATAGCACGTCTTCTTCTTCTTCTTCTTCTTCTTCTTCTTCTTCTTCTTCTTCTTTATATTCTAATCCCCCACCCCCAGTAAGCATTTTCAGAAAAAAATATTACTCTCCCTTTTGTTTGAAGAGAAATGAAGGGACATATGTAGATAGGGCGTCAGCCCCTAAATCTTAGAGATTTTCAACATACAAACAGACGCCGATCTCGCACAGGCCAACATGAATTCGGATATAGCACGATGAGGTCATGGCTCCCGTAAGTCTTGAAAAAGTTATCAAAGCCGAACACATTTTTCATGCTTTCATTCGTAAAGAGTCAATAGACAACTATAGCATCCCTTTTGGACGTGCATGATAGGAAAATAAATTTTATATTTAAAAAAATTGTAAGTTTCGTTGGTTGGTTGGTTGGTTGGTTTTATGGCATGTCTACCCTTGTTGGTTATTTTATTCTGAAGACGTTTTATTCATTCTTGTTGGGTTCTATGTTTTTTAAACTCACTAGCAAATATATGCACCCTCCGGGTGCAAGTATTTAAGTTTTAATGTAATAAAATATTGTATTAAATTAGAAAGGCTAATGAAACTAAATAAGAATACAGATAAAAAGATTTGAAACAGAGGGAGTATAATAAAAGATTTGAAACTGAGGGAGTTAATGGATTTCATTTAAGATTCATTGAAGAAATTTTTGCTTATATTCATTAAAATAAAACCAAACAGTTAGAAATCAATAATACTAAGCACATATTTATTAAATTTGATTTTTTGATATTAATATGCAAATTAGCCTTCCCGTTCACACTGTAAACCGCTATTTTGTTGTATATATAAATATAATTGCATGTTGTCAGTATGTAGACATAGTTAACAGTATTAATAATGTAAGACAATTTTATTAATAATTGAGGTTTAGATAAAAATAAAATCATGGAGAATGTGATGTCAATAACTAAGAGAATTGTGACTTGAGTAGGAATATAGTTTCGGTTACAGACAGAGAAACACACAATCTCCATTATAATAAGATATTAAACTCATTTTTTAAATCTATTTACACTATGGAACACAGGAGCCGAAGCCAATATCATTCATTCATTGGCAATTCAGTCTCGAAAGACTATGATAAAAGTTTTTGTGTGCCCCTGAAGTTGCAACGTCACATTCGCCATGATTTTATGTTTATTCAAACCTCAATAAAATTGTTTTAGATTATTAATACTGTTGACCACATCTACATACAAATGACACGCAATTGTATTTATATATACAACAAAATAGCGGTTTACAGTGTGAACGGGAAGTCTAATTTGCATATTGAAATTAAACATTGGATTTTAATAAATATGTGCTTAGTATTATTGATTTCTAATTGTTTGGTTTTATCTTAATGAATATGAGCAAAAATCTCGAGGATGAATCTTAAAAGAAACCCATTCTCTACTTCCTATTTTAACAAAATTGTTAAATTAGGAAAATTTAGCAATGAAAGACGAGAGTGATGGAAGAGTAAGTTTCAGTTTTTCTATTTTTTTATTATGCCCCCTCTGTTTCAAATCTTTTTATCTGCATTTTAATTTAGTTTTATTAGCCTTTTCTAATTTAATATACTATTTTATTACATTAAAACTTGAATATTTGGCACCCGGAGGGTGCATATATTTGCTAGTATTTGATAATTACCACAGCAACCGTAACACGTTAAACTGCATCTAATAGTGAAGTTCCAATTTTGGAGCTCAAGAGAATGTGGAGTACCTCTTCAACACTCTGACTCGGAGTGGTAGTACCTGTTAGGGTCCCATCTATGGGCCAAAAAGAAAAAATGAGTTTTAAAAAAAATGAGCATCCATCAAGAATGAGTAAAACAAAACATCTTCGGCATAAAATAACCCAATGGGTTTAACATACCGTAAAACCAACCAACCAATTAATATCAACACACACCTTCACACACACACACACACACACACACACACACATATATATATAATATATATATATATATATATATATGTAAAAATGGAAATTGGAAATGAATCCGACAATATGAGGAAGAAAGAATAAAGAAAAGAAAGAACAGAATAGATAATAAAAGATGAATTTAATAAATATCACTTACACATGTGTTTCGGTCAGTTCATCAGTGTGAAAATATTCCGCACACAGAGAAGATTCGACCTTCATCAGAGTGAAATTTTATTTTGAATGAAATAAAAAATAAAATAAAATAAAATTTCACTCTGATGAAGGTCGAATCTTCTCTGTGTGTGGAATATTTTCACACAGATGAACTGACCGAAACACATGTGTAAGTGATATTGATTAAATTCATCTTTTATTATCCATTCTGTTCTTTCTTTTCTTCATTCATTCTTCTTCATATATATATATATATATATATATATATATATATATATATATATATATATATATATATATTATTTATTTATTATTTAATGAGAATTCTAGTGATGGATAGACATTTACGTTTATATAGGCATCTTCGCGACAATTTGTGCGCATATGCGTGTGCGCATGCGTAGTAGACATCGGTAAGGTAATCAGTTATTAAAAATGGTGCTTCGAATCCTTCCTCTTGCTTGGGCTCTTCCGCTGGGCATGCTGTCTGGGAAATATCGGGCGTCAACGTCGAGGTCAGGTGAGGACAATGGCAAGTGCTTCTGGCAAAATATAATAACCCAATTGGACGATCTAACTTCCTTTGCTGTGAGCGTTGATGGGAGTTAATGCAGAACTTCCGCTCCCAAACGGAAGTCCGCTTGCGACGTCAACCCGGAATCGATACAAATGGTGAAAGGAAGTAGCTTGTTGCAAGGGTTGTTTGGATAGCCTTTATTTTATTTCTTTTTTTGAAAAAAAAAAATTTTTTTTTTTTTTTTTTTTTGACATTAATATCCTCTGGTCCTGTTCGCTAACAATAGGGCTATATTCTCTGGCCGATTAGAACAAGGGCCGGACGAAGTTAATTTGACTGGCGTATTCTTCACAATAGATATAGCAGCAGCAGCAGCAGCAGCAGCATCGAAAATAGTACTATTATTAAAAAAAGCGAGAAAGTATAGAAATACTAAAAACTAGCCCGTTTTCCGCGCGTAGCTTTCAAGTAACTAATAATGATCCTGTTGAATAGCACCTTCTTCACCGGCACTAAATCTTATTATAATGGAGATTGTGTGTTTTTCTGTCTGTAACCGAAACTATATTACTACTCAAGTCACAATTCTCTTAGTTATTGACATCACATTCTCCATGATTTTATTTTTATCTAAACCTCAATTATTAATAAAATTGTCTTACATTATTAATACTGTTAACTATGTCTACATATTGACAACATGCAATTATATTTATATATACAACAAAATAGCGGTTTACAGTGTAAACGTGAAGGCTAATTTGCATATTAATATTAAAAAATCGAATTTAATAAATATGTGCTTAGTATTATTGATTTCTAACGGTTTGGTTTTATTTTAATGAATATAAGCAAAAATCTCTTCAATGAATCTTAAATGAAATCCATTAACAAGATAAAATAACTGTCATTTTATTCTTTACTTCCTCTTATAACTAAATACTTAAATTAGAAAAAAAACAATGAAAGACGAAGTGATGGAAGAGTAAGTTTCAGTTGTTCCATTTTTATTATACTCCCTCTGTTTCAAATCTTTTTATCTGTATTCTTATTTAGTTTCATTAGCCTTTCTAATTTAATACAATATTTTATTACATTAAATCTTAAATACTTGCACCCGGAGGGTGCATATATTTGCTAGTTATTATAATGGAGATTGTGTGTTTTTCTGTCTGTAACCGAAACTATATTACTACTCAAGTCACAATTCCCTTACCTCACATTCTCCGTGATTCTATTTCTATTTAAACCTCAATTAATAATAAAACTGTTTGACATTATTAATACTGTTGGCCTTAACTAAATACTAATAACATGCAATTGTATTTATATATACAACAAAATAGCAGTTTTCAGTGTAAACGTAAAGCTAATTTGCATATTGATATTAAAAACTGATTTTAATAAAAATGTGCTTGGTATTATTGATTTCTAATTGTTTGGTTTTATTTTAATGAATATGAGTAAAAATCTCTTCAATAAATCCTAAAAGAAATTCATTAACAGGAAGAAATAACTGTAATTTTGTTCTTTACTTCCTATTTTAACTAAATAGTTAAATTAGGAAAATTTAGCATTGAAAAACGGAAGTGATGAAGAGTAAGTTTCAGTTGTTCTATTTTCCGATTATACCCCCTCCGTTTCAAATCTTTTTATCTGAATTCTTAATTAATTTCATTAGCCTTTCTGATTTAATCTAATATTTTATTACATTTAAACTTAAATACTTGCACCCGGAGGGTGCATACATTTGCTAGTAATTATAATGTTATATATCTCTTTCTTTCTTCTATATCTGCTCGTCTTTTCTTCTGGCCGGCTTTGCTTATGATCGTCTTTGGTATATCTTCTAACATTTTGACTTGGTCTGGTCTAGCGTCTCGGATCTCCTAAGGTCTGGTTTTCTGTTGCTATGTTCCTGCTGGCTGGTCGTCATTTCTTAGTCTTGTTACCAAGACATTCATTAACCACAAGAACATATTAATTATCCAAACTTTTATTTCCTTAACTATACATAATCCTCTAACTAACATAGGCGCGTGAGTTCGAGTTTTAGGCAGGACCTAAAATGGCCGACTTCTCTGCCTGACTTCTAACTGAAAACTGGGGACTCGAAAAGGTCCCACGTGACTTCACGTATTTTGGCGGGCTTCTGTAATTTTCCATGGAAGGACCCGCCATGGTATGAAAAGGGTCATCCCCTCAGAATTACAGGGGATTGACAATAATCTTATGCAACCGCATAGATTATGCAACAATCCTTAGTAAAAAATTATAAAATATTTTTTAATTGAAATAGATCACTAAGTCTGCCTGTGCCTATTCTAGTAGGACCGGGTTTGAATTCACATTTTTCCTTCTCGTAGACTGGTTGCCTAATTGTAGAGCCCAGTCAGTCCTACTATTTACCCATAGCTGGAGGGAGAATAGTTGGATCCATACCTTTCCCAAGGGTATTAGCGCTATGTGAACTGTGGCTTCGTCCAGGATTTGAACTCGGGTAGATGAGTCAATTTCCAGCGACTCTAACCAGTACACCACCGCAAGTTATTCTTGATGAGAACTTGCCTCTCTGCAGATGATCCAGTCCGTGTATTTTAAACCCCGGCGACAGGAAGGCTGATCCTTTACATCATTATATGATTGCGGAAACGTAGAGAAATACTAACACCTTGCTCAAGTTCCACGCATAGCGTCATGGCTCGCGAACTAGGCAGGCAGACAATTTATATTGAACCCCATTCTCACTGGGTGACCCATTATTTGAGCCTTGTTACACAATTAAACTAAGCTTGTTGTTTGGGATTAATCATAAATACAACTTCGGTCACTAATATTTTTCAACACACCTTGTATTTTGAGGAAAATTAACGTTTCATTCATTGTTCCTTTCTGTCTTGGTGAATACAGCTTCAGTCTCGATAGTTTTTAAAATACACCTCGTATTTTTTGTCTTGGTAATTATAACCTCAGTCATCTGTCTGTCTGTCTGTCTGTCTGTCTCAGTCAGCCTGTTTGTCTGTCTGTTTGTCTCTCTCTCTCTTATATTTACACACACACACACACACACACACACACACATATATATATATATATATATATATATATATATATTGGAAGCGCGTGATGTAATGGTTAAAATCATGGGAAATGGACTCGTCACCCCGAGTTCAAATCCTGGTTGTGGTAATTGCATTTCACTTAGCGCTAATACCCTTGGCAAAGGTATGAATCCTACTCTCCCTCCAACTATGGATAAATAATAGGGCAGGCCGGGCTCTTTAACCTTAGTAGGCAACCGGTCTAGGAGAAGGAAAATTCTGAATTCAAACCTGTTAAACTCCGCTTAAGAAATTGACCTTGCGTCACATCCTGCGGAGGGTTTGGTATATATATATATATATAGTGGTACCTTGACATACGAGTTCCCAAACTTACAAGTTTTCCGAGTTACGAGCAGCAACTAAGCTAAGATTTGACGTACGAGCGAGCTTCATATACACTTATGTTAATAATTTCTCTAAAAATATTTACATTTACATTTACGCCAAATAAAAATATCATTTATATAAAGATAAAAATGAATTCATATTACAGAACAGAATTAATAACATTCTATTTCATTATGTTTTTTATACAATACAATGCTATTTTTCTTATTAAAAAATATGTAACAAAATATTAGGATGCCTTGGGGCAGCTTGAACAGATTAATGGTTTCAGTTCATTTCAGTTGGGAACTTTGATTTGATATACGAGGAAATTGCGTTACGAGCAGAACGAATTAAACTCCAGGTCAATGTACCACTGTATAAATATTATAAATAAGACGTGGGTATAGTAAGTAAAGGAGTCACCTATTGTTGGTATCAGCGAGGGAGCCTATCCCCTTTTCGCTAGCACTAGATGAGGGAAATTGTTTTTGCTAAGGTGGAGTGCCACGCATACTGGCAGATCCCCATTTTATCGCACAGATCAGATAACCCAAGCTGTGCTACTCATGCACTGGGTTATGAAACCCGAAACCTTGCGATTCCTAAGCGAACATAAATGACTGCCTAGGGCGGGGTTTAAGCGCTAATATAAAAATATTATTGCTTTATTATTAGTATTATTTTTTATTTAAATCCAATTATGAATTCCGGTCTCAATTAACGTTTCTGCCAGGATCTGTGCGGATACTGGATGTCGTAAGGAGGAACTGCTGGAAGCGATAACTAATAAGGATGGATGGCGGAGAGAGAGAGAGAGAGAGAGAGAGAGAGAGAGAGTGAGAGAGAGAGAATAGATAGAAAGGGTGAGTGAGAGAGAGAGAGAGAGAGAAGAGTAAAAGAAAAAGAAAGAGAAAGAAAGAGTGAAAGAAAGAGAGAAAGAAAGAAAGAAAGAATTAGAGAAAGAAAGAGAGAGAGAGAGAGAAAAGAGAAAAAGAGAGACAAAGAGAGAGAAAGGAGAGAGAGAGAAAAGGAGAGAAAGGGTCAGTGAGAGAGAGAGAGAAAGAGTCAAAGAGAGAGAAAGAGAAAGAAAGAGTGAAAGAGAGAGAAAGAAAAAAGAAAGAGAGAGATGAGAGAGAGAAAGAGAGAGAGAGAGTCAAAGAGAGAGAAAGAGAGAGAGAGTCAAAGAGAGAGAAAGAGAAGAAAGAGTGAAACAAAGAGAGAAAGAAAGAAAGAGAGAATGAGAGAAAGAAAGAAAGAGAGAGAGTCAAAGAGAGGGAAAGAGAGAGAGAGAGAGAGAGAGAGAAGAGAAAGAGAGAAAGGGTGAGTGGTGAGAGAGAGAGAGAGAGAGTGTCAAAGAGAGAGAAAAGAGAAGAAAGAGTGAAACAAAGAGAAAAAAAGAAAGAGAAATGAGAGAGAGAGAGAGTCAAAGAGAGAAAGAAAGTCAAGAGAAAGAGAGAGAGAGAGAGAGAGAGAGAGAGAAAAGGAGAGAAAGGAGTGAGAGAGAGAGAGAGAAAAGGAGAGAAAGGGTGAGTGAGAGAGAGAGAGAAAGAGTCAAAGAGAGATAAAGGGAAAGAGAAAGAAAGAGTGAATGAAAGAATGATAGAAAGAAAGAAAGAAAAGAAAAAGAAAGAGAGAAAGAGAGGAGAGAGAGAGAGAGAGAGAGAGAGAGAGAGAGAGAGAGAGAGAGTCATAAGGATCCGTGCTATCAGCGCGACATGATTTGAAATCATATAATTGTGTAAATTATCCGCTGGAAGTGTTTAGAATACACCGACTGAATCCTTTGAAGAGAGACAATTTCTCATCTCCAAAAGGGGTACCTTGGCTATGAAATTAACCCAAATCCGGTCCTTGAGCTCTGGGGAGTGTGGAGTAAGCCTGACATTGCCACTATTCCCAGGTACACTATAACCCACTGTGGTAGCAACGGTTAGGATACCATTTATGGGTCTAATAGATCGGTTTTAAAATTACTTGTTTTAGATAGGAATATTTGATACCATATAACTGTGCAAAAATAATTCTATAATTGTAGAATAGTTACTTAAAGTTATAATTATTTACTGTAGACACCTCTAATACTTTTGTTACTTCATGTTTCAGGCATTGTTGGGTGGTCTCCCTTATCCTAAGTGATCATCAGTTCCCTTAGTACAACATTGGCGCAAATGGCACCCTCAAGTCTGACAAAGTTGCCCTGGCTCTTTTGCAATATAGAAACACTCCAATACGTGATGTTGGTCTCAGCCCGGCACAAATTCTGCTTCATAGACAGCTGAGGGATGGAGTCCCAACCAACCCGACATATTACAAGCTGCACCCTGAGTGGATCCTAACGGCTCGGAAACGCGAACAGCTGACGTCCAAACGCAACACTGAGAGCCGCAACAGATATAACATTGGCACCCGAGAGCTTTTCAAGACGGGTAGAGTGTCGAGGCCTTCCAAACAGGCAATATCGAGTTCAGGTTCAGCCGCAAACCTTGCAGAACCGCAGTTCCTTCGACTAGTGCTATCAAATATCCTCACCCATCTCACTTTCCAGAAGTTCCAATCACAAGTTCAGCATCCATGAATACCCAGGCAGAGACTACTGTTGTCATCAACCCTCGTGAATCACCCAAAGGCCTCTCAATGAATTCTGTACCTGGATCGAATGAACCCGTTGTCCACCCTGAGCCATCACAACCAGGTACCGAGTACGTGACACCAACTCGACCACCTCAACAGAACGTGCTCCATTGACACGATGCATGCCCCGGGCATTGAGGAGATTACAACCACACAACAAGCCGGGTCTCAAGGAATTCTAACTGCCCTCACATGGACTGAAGCCCCTTCGGTGGGGGAGATGTAGACACCTCTAATACTTTTGTTACTTCATGTTTCAGGCATCGTTGGGTGGTCTCCCTTATCCTAAGTGATCATCAGTTCCCTTAGTTCAACATTTACTAAGGATCATTATTAGTTACTTAAAAGCCATTACGCTACGCGTGTAACTCGAGCAAGGTTATAGTACTTTTTAATGTTTTCGCTTTTATTTTTTTGTAGTATTATTGTCGACGGTGCTGCTGCTGCTGTATCTATTTTGATGATTATGAAAGGAGGAAAAAAACGGCGGTGGGGGTGCTGAGGCAAAAAGTGGCGATGTGGCCGAAAGTGGCATTAGAAGCGGTAAATAAATAACTTTTTTTTTTAAAAAACTAAATGACAAAATATAAAAGGTGTGTCAGAAAAGTATCGAAATTGAAACTGTATTTACCAAGATAGGAATGAACAATGAATGGAACGTTAATTTTTTCAGAATACAAGGTGTGTCAAAAAGTACAGATTTTAAAGCTGTATTTACCAAGATAGGAATGAACAATGAATGGAACGTTAATTATTCAGAATACAAGGTGTGTCATAAAAGTATCGAGATTGAAGCTGTATTTACCAAGATAGGAATGAACAATAAATGTAACGTTAATATTTTCAGAATACAAGGGGTGTCAAAAAGTACAGATTTTAAAGCTGTATTTACCAAGTGGGTCAAAAAAGTACTTTTTTGTCATCAATTCTAAGGTAAAGGAACACGTGTGCAGTTTATCTATACATATATAAAGGGCATTTGTATGTATCTGTATGTCCGGAGGAAACTTCAAAAATAAAACAATTAACGACAAAGTAAATATATATACACATTAAATATCACCAGGGCTCGGTTTTTGAGCAAAAACAATGAAAATTTGATTTATACTTGGGAAGATATTTAAAAATTCAAATTTGAAAAGTAATGGAAGGAAAAGTCATTTGCATGTTATTTTGTTTATCTTTTTTTTTTTTTTTTCGCTTTGAAATATAAAATTGATTGATTGAATTAATTACATCATTTATATCTTCTTTTTTTTTTAATTGTAAATCATTGAATGGAAATTTCTTACTATATTGTTATATATTTAGTAGGAAGCGCGTGGTGTAATGGTTAAAGTCATGGGAAATGGACTCGTCGAACCGAGTTCAAATCCTGGACGTGGTAATTGCATTTCACTTAGCGCTAATACCCTTGGGAAAGGTATGAATCCTACTCTCCTTCCAGCTATGGGTAAATAGCATGGCAGACTGGGATCTTTAGCCTTGCTTAGACAATCGGTCTAGGAGAAGGAAAACTCTGAATTCAAACCTGTTGAACTCCGCTTAAGAAATTGATCTTGTGTCACATCCTGCTCGTGCGGAGGGGTCGGTAAATATAGATTGTTATATATATCGTGGGGATTTTTATGGGGCAACCAGCGAGTATCTCACTCGCGATAGCTAATAATGGATCTGCGAGACTAACTTTTTAAATATCCCCCCTCTACCCAGGTGCGCGGGTAGCCACTTCTAGTACAGAATAAAACTAACATAAGAATTATAAACGAATGCATAATTTTCTTACGTAGTCCGAAATCAGAGTCAAGAGTCTGAACGTTTGAAGCTAAATAAATTAAAAATAATAATATGTTCGCGTGTGTATATGATGGGGGTGCCGGGAATATATTGAGATGCCAAGGGGGCGCTAGCCTGAAAAAAAAGTTTGGGAAGCACGGTTCTAGGCACTTGGAGACGCGGACAGATTCACACGGAAATATTTTCATTGACAAATATACCCCAATCCAAAGCACACGTATTTAATCCCTTTTTAAGCCAAATAGTTAGAGCATTGAGTAATTAATTGCTTTTTTCCTTGAAAAGAGCATCTAACTTTCTTTCAGGAAGCGACAAATTGGAGCCATTGAAATAGAGAAAAGCTATATTTCAATTAAAAAACAATTTTGTTTGTATGTGACATAAACCTTTAAGGCTTTCGTATTCAGAAAGAAAACTTCTGCTCATATTATAATTTACTAAAGTTTTGCATAGTTTGCCAAACAAGCCATTAATTGTTTGCAGTACCTGCTGTTCAAATGGTCGTCACCCAGTTTACATTTGAACAGGCTCAACGCTGCTTAACTTCGGTGCTCTAGCAGGAACCGATATTTCAACGTGATTTCCTGTTTCCTGCCTTGTATATTCAAATAGTAGTAATAAAATCTGCGGGGTGGTCTATTACTTGTATCAGTCGAACAGTGAGGGAGTCTATTCCCCTTTCGTTTGTGCTGGACCAGGGAGATTGTTTGGAAGCGCTACACCTAACACCAGCTCTTTACTTTACTGCACAGATCAGATTACCAAGTTGTGCTACTCCTGCGCTGAGATAAGAAAATTAATGACAATGCATTAGGTCTTACACTCGAGAGATGATAGGGACCGGCTATATGTATCAAGAAAGGCATGTGGGAGAGGTCTCGCCAACATTGAGGATTGTGCAGATGACACAATAAAATTACTCGAAGATACGCAAGAGCGAGGAAAGAATACTCAAAAAGAGCAAGGAAAGATTAATTACTAATTAAAAAGTAAACCATACTGATGATAAAAAGTGGGAAAAGAAAAAGAATAGAACTAACAAATAAAGAAAGCATCAGAATGGAAAAAGAAAATTACAATTCCGTGGGAATCTTGGAAGCGGACACCATCAAATAAACAGAGATGAAAAAAAGTAAGAAAGGGGTACCATAGAAGAACAAGAAAACAAGCAAAAAGCTTATCAAATAGATAAAGTTCTTCCATAATGTCACTATTCGTTCTGTTAAATCTGGACGTAGGGATCGAACTCACAACTTTCAGCTAGAATTTAATAAGTAGAATCACTTACTTTTTGCTTTGTAGTTTGCTAATGTTTATGATCTTCATTTGAAAAAAAGAATAATCTGTTTAATGTTTTCCCTACAGCTGTAACTAATTAATATGATTAATATATAGTATTAATTTATAACCCGTCGGCCGCTACTGAGCTAAAGGGCTCACTGAATTTCCGAAAATGGCCGTCAAGGTCGGATCTTCTCCATCAACCATGAGTTACAGTGTTTCTACATTTGCCGAAAGTCTGATCGAATGCCCACGTTGTGTTCAGATCTCAAACGACCAGAAATCTGCTATAGAAACTGATATTCCAGGGTTAACGGCGGCCTAGTGGTCACATAAAGAAACAACGACTCTTTTTTTTCTTTTCAAACTCAACAAACATTTATATTCGATAAGAGAATACAAAGTAATTCTTATTCAAAGCTGTTCGAGTGATGGACCTCAAATTGATGTATACTTAATATATAGAGTAACCAGAAAGTCACCAGGGGATTTAGAAATTGAGTCTTTACGAAACCAAAGATGAAGAATACTTAATAAGCATAATTTCTTTACAATTAAATCACATCAATCCCGATTTTGCACATTTTCTTTTAGAGTCAAAATAGTCATAAATAATTAAGAAACAGACATTTCTAATCTGGAAATTCCAAAGGGACTTGAAGACAGCTTAAAACAAAAAGAATTAAAAAAATTTCTGAGAACAAAATACATTTTGCGGCCTTCCTTTTTTATAAAATATAATATATATATATATATATATTATATATATATATATATTGTAAACACGGGTTTGTTTGGAATGGCTTTTTGCCGATAATTTTTCGGAGATAAGTGCTTTAATTGGAGTCGTCCTAATTTGGAAAATTAATTAATTAATAAATGAATTAGGCGGGAATACCTATTAAATGTATGGCTAAACAAATCGAGAAAAATCAATCTCTGTATGTACAATTTCGGCCTATTAGGCCTCATCAGCAGAGCTATAGATCGGAAGACCGCCCTGTGCGTGATTTGAAACCGGACTGCCAATATATATATGGGAGAAATGTGAGGAGGTTAATCCGACAGTATGTGGAGAAAGGTAGACAAACACGGGATGTTATGGAAACTGGATGTTTATTGTCGACGATTCAACGTTTCGGCATGGTAGACCTTCTTCAGGACTTGGATATAGTTCTTGCTTCAATGATGGACATGCTTAAAATGGTGAAACAGTAGGTCGTCAGTAGGGGGAGGGGTGGTTGGGGGTGGGTAGTGGATTTTCTTCTCTCTATTTGGGGAGTGTCAGAATGGTAACACCTGCGACACCATTACCATTCTGACGCTCCTCATCTAGAGAGAAGTAAATCCGCTACCCACCCCCAACCACCCCTCCCCTTACTGACGCACAAACTGAAACCCATGCAATAACCAGTGGAAAAGTGCATGATCCTTTTGGCATTCCCCTTTAGGGGTACATCAGGCACCGGGCAATAAACCCGGCTATGGCTCTTTTAGACGACGGGGATGGTGTTGCCTGGGGCGCCCCTCCCCTTTGGATTTAGCAATTTAATTTATCTTACCGATCCAGAAGCCGAAGCTAAGGAACTCAGGAGCCGATGCTGACATAATATGAAAATCGCCTTGGAGAGGTTGGTTGATTGGATTGTAAGGCATGTCAACCCTTGTTGGGTTATTTTATGCCGAAGACATTTTGTTTTATTCCTTCTTGATGCATATTCAAACTTTTTTTAAACCTCAATCTGTTTTTACACTCAATTTCGTTAAACAGATTTTCTTAAAACTATTTTTTTCTATTTAACCCATAGACGGAACACTAACAGGCACTATCACTCCAGGTCAGAATGGACATGAGAGTTATGGCGATAAATATGTACTCCACACTCCCCAGAGCCCCAGAATAGGAACCTCACCATTAAATGCAGTTTAACGCCATAAGACTAAGACCAACAGTCACCGTCTTCTAGCACATATATGATAAAAGGGGTTGGGGGATTGACATGAGGACAAAAGGGTTGGGACAATCATATAGGTGCAAGGGCTTGACATGACCAGCCGATTGATCGGGGGAGGCCTTCTCCGACCATCCGTCTAGCCCAAGTAAGAGCCAAAGTGAAGTGTTGAATGTCATAGACTGTTTAGCCACACCAAGAATCCATCCTTAAGCATCAAGGGGCGCCAGCCATGGCCAAGAAGTGGCCCCATTACTGGGGATTTTACCTCTCGTCAGAGGTATGTTCTTCTGCTCCAGTCGACAGGGCTCGTCTAGGATAAGACAGTGTGTTGCTTTGCTTATTTGTGTGGTCGTATAAAAATTTAGATTTCATAACCGGATCCGCTTGGAGGGTTGGAGCGCGCACACTGAAGTGTGCATTGTGGCTCTTGCGGTTTAAGGGAAGGCATATGCTGATATGGTCTGAGTAACCATTAGCTATATGGGCGTGCTTAGAGTGTCAGGTCTCTTCATTATGAAGCCTACTGTAGAGAGGCATCGCTCTGATTACGGCGTGCTTAACCGGTAGAAAGTGTAGCCTGCCCGGTGTTCTTTTTTTTAAATCTGCGTCGATCTGGGAAGCGGGCCTGGATGGGAGCCGCTATATCAATATCCAGCTTAGCAAATTCAATGACAATTAGAGCAGAACAAAGATTTGCTCTAATTCCGTCGTTGTCGTCGTCGTCGTCTATGCTTCACATCGTGCTCTCGTTCCAGCAGAAAAGTTTGAAAAGTGGAGAAATGACGTCACATCTGAAAAACATTCCACGAAAAAGTTTTACTCTTACGAAAACCAAAACAAATTACAAAACCAAGTGTTCATTGTAAAAAAAAACTAAAAAAAAACAAAAACAACAGGTTAAAGTCAACTCGTATTTATTATTATTTCACTCCTTTTGGTTTTTCAATCCAGTGTAAGCTGATATCTTTCACTGGGGGCTGAGTGACAACAAGTCTCATCGTGTCTTCTGTACTCTTCTGAGTATTCTTTTTGCTTTCTTTCATTTTCACTCGCTGATCGGCCGAAACGGCAAAATTCACGAGATAACAGGTTCTCTTCTTCTTGTTAATCAATACTAGGTCTGGTTTCCTTGCCGGGATTAGGTGATCCGACTGTATCTCAAAATCCCAAAGAATTTTATGTGTCTCCTTCTCCTGGACAGATTCAGGTTTGTGCATCTATCATTTAGTTGCATGGTGACAATTGAATTTCTTGCACAATTCCCAGTGGATCACCTTTCCCATCAAGTCGTGCCTGGTCTTGTACTTTCTTTGTGCTAGTTTGCTGCATTCGCTTATTATATGATTATAATTACGTCTCTGTCACGACACATTCTGCACTTGCTATTCTGTCACGTCTTATCTATTTTTGCCATTATATAGTTTGTTCTTATGGCATTGTCTTGTGCAGCGATTATTAGAGATTCAGTTTCGCTCTTGAGGTCTCCTCTTCTTAGCCATGTCCATGTCTTTTGATGTGATATATCTTCAGTTTGTCGCTTGAAGTATCCATATAGTTGTTTTTCTTCCCATTTCTATTTTTTAGCTTTTGATGCATTTATGCTTGTCAATATGTTGCAATTACTTTCCCTAGCTGCTGCAATTAGTCTTTTCTTACTTTTATTTGTGTATTGTTCAAGTACTTGGATTGTCGTATGTACACTATCTTCAATGTTGGCGACTCCTCTTCCCTTCTTATATTGGCACATATAGTCTGTCTATGCCGTCTCTCAGGTGTAATGCCTTGTGAATTTTCATAGATTTCCTTGTCCTTTGGTCCATCTGTCGAAGCTCCTCTGTTGTCCAATTATTACTTCGCTCCATTAGCGATTCTCACACCACCTTAGCCAGTGGTTCACTGCAGGCTGGGTGTCAGCAAGTCTTCTCCGGTCTCCAGGATCCTTCTGAATATTCTAGCTGATCTTAACAACACTGTAGTTTGAATGGCTCAATTCTTCCCCTGATTTCCAATTCCTCTAGTCTATTTCCAGTTGACCCAGACTCTTTTCCACAACCTTGCGAACCATTCCAAGGACACCAATTACAATTAATACGACACTTACCTTCACGTTCCACAGTTTTCTCAGTTCACTGGCCAGGTCAAAGTATTTTTCTATTCTTTCGCTTTCTTTTACTCGGCGATCCGCCGGGACGGCAAAATCCACAAGTTTTCTTTTCTTGTTATTTAACAGTAGGTCAGGTCTCCTGGACGGAATTAGTTGAACGTCTGTATCTCAAAGTCCCAGAGAATTTTATGTGTCTCATTCACCAAGTCATATTCAGGTTTGTGCACATATCATTTAGGTACATGGTGAAATTTCAATTTCTTGCACAAATCTGAGTGGATCACCTTTCCCACCCAGTATTGTAATCTTTTCGAGTTTACGCGCATTGAATTATCCAAGAATTTCCTCAGTATTCCTCACGCCCTGTCGGCTGGGACGTTAGAATGCACTGACTGCACCTCTGCAGAGGGGTAAGACTCCCCTAATGGGGCCACCTGTTGGCCGTGGGCGCGCTATCAAGTATATGTTGTACTGTACGTGCGCCAAGACTGTATAAAGTTTGAGAACCACTGATCTAAGCTCTAGATGGTATCAATCCTTCCTCGGATCTAAAATTTTTCTAGGACTTATAATGAAGGGTTAGAAAGAGAGAGAAAAAGAGAAAGCTCTAGAAGAAGTAGAAGAACGAATAGAAATATTTAGCAGGAGAGAGAGACGGGGGAGAGAAAGAACGAGAGACAGAGACAGCGACAGAGATAGAAATCTGAGGAAAGAAAGAAAAATCTGCGAGAAGAAAGAAAGAAAGAAAGAAAGAAAGAAAGATAGAAAATTCTGAAAAGAAAGATCTGGAAGAAGAAAAAAGAGAAGGATCATTTAGGAGCACGAGAAAAAAAGAAAGAAAGAAAGGAAAGGTTGGAAATAAAGAAAGAAAGAAAGAAAGAAAGAAAGAAAGATCTGGGAGGAGAAAAAGAGAAAGATCTTGTAGGAGCAAAGGAATATTTGGGATGATAAAAAAAGCAAAATCTAAGAGGTGAAGAAGAAAGAAAGAAAGAAAGAAAGAAAAAAAGAAAGATATGAGGACTGAAAAAAGAAAGATTTGGGGAGAGAAAAAGAAAGAAAGAAAGAAAGATCTGGAAGTAAAAAGAAGAGAAATATTTAGTGGAAAGAAAGAAAGAATAATGAAGATTAGGAGAAAGGAATTTGCTGCAATAAATCTGATTGAGACGAAGAAATAGAAAGAGAATTCGTGATCGAATTACAAATCTGGATAAAAGAAAAAAAAATAGAAGAAGAAAATATTCAAATAAAAAAGAAAGAAAAAACGGCATGACGATGACGACGACGAGGACGACGACGACGACGACGAAAAAGAAGAAGAAGAAGAAGAAGAAGAAGAAGAAGAAGAACAACAACAACAACAACAACAACAGAATAAGAAAAAAGAACAACAACAACAAAAGAAGAAGAAGAAGAAGAAGAAGAAGAAGAATAACAACAACAACAACAACAATAACAACAACAACAAAAGAAGAAAAAGAAGAAGAAGAACAACAACAACAACAACAACAACAACAACAGAAGAAGAAGAAGAGAGAAAGAACAACAACCACAACAGAAGAAGAAGAAGAAGAAAAAAAAACAACAACTCAACAACAACAACAGAAGAAGAAGAAGAAGAAGAAGAAGAAGAAGAAGAAGAAGGAAGACAAAGAAGAAGAAGAGAAGAAGAAGAAGAACAACAACAGCAAACAACAACAACAACAACAGAAGAAGAACAACAACAACAATAAAGAAGAAAAGAAGAAGAGCAAACAACAACAACAGAAGAAGAAGAAGAGAAGAAGAAGAAGAAGAAGAAGAAGAAGAAGAAGAAGAAGTTTATCAGAAAAGAAAGGCACAATCTGTCTAAGTTAAAAGTGAAGAAGACCCGGTCAAGTTGTTGCACGTGAAAAACTCCAATCGCGCTCTGTATGTGCCGTCAGTGAAATATGCACTTTATGACATTCAAACCACTAGTAGTGATGGCGGGGGGTGAGGCTAACGTGACTGGGGGGCGGGGGGCGAGGGGGTTGACGTATGACTGCAAGGTTTAGGGCACTTTTAATTTGCACAACACTAAACTTTTTTTAAAAACTGCCTCACTTTCTGCCACTGATATGCTGTCATTGACACTAGTCTATTATCGTTTTATCTTTACATTTTTCAAGGGACGGTTTTTACCCTCTTCACTGATAAGAATATTTACTTACATATGGAGGGAAAAGGTAGCGTAATGTCACTCTAAAACGGAATAGTTGATAAGAGTTCGAATCGTAGCCAGGGCAGTTCGTGTTCAATTCGTTTTACTGTTTGTTTTTTTTTGTTTTGTTTTGTTTTTTAAAGACATCCCTGAAATCTATCTAATCGACATTCTTCAAGAAGAACAGTTGTAGTACTATTTAATCCATAGGTGGGGGATGACGGGCTTCATATCTTTCCCAAGCTTATGAGTTCGAAAGTGATTGCAATAGCGCGACTGGAGTTCGAACACGCTTATTCCGATTTTGCAGTCGAGCATGTTAGCCACTGCGCCACAGGAACTTCCCCTTTCTTCTTTGGTTGGGATGTGACTAAAGATAAATAACCCGAGCGTTTCTTGAACTCGGATAAGAGTCACGTTGTTTGGTTGTTTGGTTAGTTGATTGGATTTTACGGCATATCAACCTCGGTGGTTCATTTAATGCCAACTAAGTTTTAGAGATTCATAACGGTAGTTTGGTAGAAAAATGTATATATGTATAGATTTTAACTATTGTTCAATTACTCATATTTTTGAGTCCAATCCGACTTCTTTTAGGAAATGTAAAATCCTGGATGGTCTTATTTTCGTGAAAAGTTTTTTCAAATTATTTGCTTGGTATTATTTTGTTCGCACAAGATCAAAGTCTACACACTCTGGCAGTATATGCTTCACTGTAAATCTCTCTTGGCATGTAGTCCATATTGGGGATTCTGTGTCCTCTAGTCAATGATGATGGGTGATGTAGGTGTGGCCTATGTGAAGGCAGGTCACCACAACCTGTTCTATTTTTGTTGCATTTTAAGTTCCATTCTCTAATGGAAGGTTTAATGTTTTGAAGTTTGTTATTAATGAGTGCATTCCAATGATTGTGCCATTTTTTAATGATAATTTTTTTCACAACTGTTTTATAATCGGTACAGGGTATTTTTGTTTTTGTTATTGTGTCTTTCATAGCATCGAAAACGTTGTTCAATAGGAGTTGAGACTTTCGGCCATGATGAGACAACAACGAACACATTGATGCACCATTAGCTTAACGGTTATTACCTCAGCGGGAAATGGAACCGGTGCCCGAATTCGAAACCCGGACGAGACTGTTTCACTTTGCGCTAATGCAATTAGTTCTCACCCTTCGAAGCTATGAGTAAATAATAGGGCAGATTTTACTTTGAAGGACAAGAAAAATATTAATTAAAACCGGTTGTACTCCGCTTAATAATTGAACTTGTGTCACATCCTGGCTGTGGTAGAGGGGTTGGGTAAACACATACAGCAATCTTCACTGCAATGTGAGAGTCATTTACCATAATCCCAGTTAAGTGCGAGATATTCGATTATCGGCCGCTGAAAAGAGATCTTCGCTCAGGAAGAAAGAAATCAATGTGTGGAAAAGAAAGAAAGAAAGAAAGACAGAAAAGAGAGAAAAGAAAGAAAAAGAAATACATGCATGAAAAGGAAGAAAACAAAAGAAGAAGAAAGAAAGAAAAAAAAGAAAAAAAGACAAAAAGAAAAAAGAAAGAAAGACAAAAGAGAAAGAAAGAAGACAAAAAAGAAGAAAGAAAGAAAGAAAGAAAAAAAGAAAAAGAAAGAAAGAAAAAAGAAAGAAAGAAAGAAAAAAGAAAGAAAAGAAAGAAAGAAAGAAAGAAAGAAAGAAAAAGAAAGAAAGAACAAAAAGAAGAAGAAAGAAGAAAGAAAGAAAAAAGAAAGAAAGAAAGAAAGAAAGAAAAAGAAAGAAAGAAAAAGAAGAAAAAAGAAAGAGAAAAGAAAGAAAGAAGAAAGAAAAAGAAGAAAGAAAGAAAGAAAGAAAGAAGAAAAAAGAAAGAAAGAAAAAGAAAGAAAGAAAGACAAAAAGAAAGAAAGAAGAAAGAACAAAGAAAGAAAGAAAGAAAGAAAGAAAAGACAAAAAGAAAGAAAGAAAGAAAGAAAGAAAGACAAAAAGAGAAAGAAGAAGAAAAGAAAGAAAGAAAAGAAAGAAAGAAAGAAAGAAAGAAAGAAAGACAAAAAGAAAGAAGAAAGAAAGAAAGAAAGAAAAGAAAGAAAGAAAGAAAGAAAAAAGAAAGAAAGAAGAAAGAAAGAAAGAAAGAAAGAAAGAAAGAAAAAAGAAAGAAAGAAAGAAAGAAAGAAAGACAAAAAGAAAGAAGAAAGAAAAGAGAAAAAGAAAGAAGAAGAAAGAAAAAAGAAAGAAAGAAAGAAAAGAAAGAAAGAAAGAAAGAAAGAAAGAAAGAAAGAAGAAAGAAAAGAAAGAAAGAAAGAAGAAAGAAAGAAAGATAAAAGAAGAAAGAAAAAAGAAAGAAAGAAAAAAGAAAAGAAAGAAGAAAGAAGAAAGAAAGAAAGAAAGAAAGAAAGAAAGAAAGAAAGAAAGAAAGAAAGAAGAAAGAAGAAAGAAAGTATGTAAAAAACGGAAAGGAAAAGACTAAATGAAAGAAAGAAAATTGTGGAAAAGAGAGAAAGAAAGAGACGTGAGAAAAGAAAGAAGGAAAGAAAGTAGTAAATAAAGACAAACCGAGAGAAAGAAAGAAATGTGTAGAAAAAAGAAAGAAAGAAAGTAAGAAAAGAAAGGAAGAAAGGGGAAAAACTAAACGAAAGAATGAAAGAAAGACGGATGTAGAAAAGGGAGAAGGAATGTGTGAAAAAGAAAGAAAGAAAAGCAAGAAATAAACCAAGAAAGAGAAAAGACTAAACGAAAGACAAAACTAGAGAAAGAAAGAAAGGTGTGGGAAAGGTGTGGGGAAGAAAGAAAGAAAGAAAGAAAGAAAGACGGACGCGACAAAAAGAAAGAAAGAAAGAAAGAAAGAAAGAAAGAATGGGTGTAAAATAAGGAAGGAGAAAAGACGAAACTAGTGAATGAAAGAAAGAAAAGTGTGGGAAAAGAAAGAAAAAAGGAAAGAAAGACAGGTGTGACAAAAAAGAAAGAAAGAAAAAAGGAAAATAAAGAGAGAAAAAAGAAAGAAAGAAAGAAAGAAATGGGTGTGACAAAGAAAATAATGATAATAAAATAAAATGAAGAAATGGGCGTAAAATAAAGAAAGAGAAAAGAAAAACCGAGCGAATAAAAAAGAACATAAGAAAGAAAGAAAGAAAGAGAGAAATAAAAAAAGAAAGAAAGAAAGAGTGAAAGAAAGAAAGAAAGAAAGAAATGCGGGCGTGGTGAAAAATGAAAATAAGATAAAAAATGTGCGGAAAATAAAGAAAGAGAAAAGAGAAATCGAGTGAATAAAAAAGAACGAAAGAACGAAAGAACGAAAGAAAGAAAGAACGAAAGAAAGAACGAAGGAAAGGCGGGCGTGGTAAAAAATGAAAATAAGATTGAAAAAATAAAAAATAAAAAATAAAATTAAAAAAATGTGCGGAAAATAAAGAAAGAGAAAAGACAAACCGAGCGAATAAAAAAAGAACGAAAGAACGAAAGAAAAAAGAAAGAAAGAAAGAACGAAAAAAAGAAAGAAGAAAGAAAGAAAGAGCGAAAGAAAGGCGGGCGTGGTAAAAAATGAAAATAAGATTGAAAAAAAAAATAAAATTAAAAATGTGCGGAAAATAAAGAAAGAGAAAAGACAAACCGAGCGAATAAAAAAGAACGAAAGAACGAAAGAAAAAAAGAAAGAAAGAAAGAAAGAAAGAAAGAAGAAAGAAAAAGAAAGGCGGGTGTGGTAAAAAATGAAAATAAGATTGAAAAAAAAAAAAAAGATAAAGAAATGTGCGGAAATAAAGAAAGAGAAAAACGAAAAAAAAAAAAAGAAAGAAAGACAGGTGTGGAAAAAAGAAAGATGGAAAAAAGAAAAAGGGAAAAAAAGACAAAAAAAATGAAAAGAGAAAAAAAGACAAGAATTGAAAATGAAACGAACCTCCCCCCCCAAAAAAAAAAGAAAAAAAAAAGAAAAAAAAACCAAACAAAGTGAAAAACAACTTCGAACAAACAATAAATGGTAATTGTACGAACATAGAAATAAGCACCCAAATAAAAACGGGTGTACAACATATCCACCCGCTTACCACCTCACGCACCCCACCCTGGCCACCTACTTTTTTTTTCTTTTTTTTTTTTGCATCACCAAGTGCCTTGTCGCCGTCTATACCACTGACATAACCACCGCAGAAAAACCAGCGTCGTCACAGTGTCATATGAACACCCTTAAAAACAGTCGTTTCGCCCTCCCCCCCTCCCCGCTCACAACCCACCATTTTGTCCCCGTTCTGCCGACTTCTTTTTCATACCCGACACATTCCTCTGTAACCCCCCTCCCCACCTTGTCAAACTGACTCGTCGCTTATCTCTATGGAATTTTTAAAAACTTTTTTGTTTTGTTTTGTTTTTTTTTTTTGTTCGGGGTAGAAGTGCGAGGAAGCACCTCTCCCCTGATTTCCATACCCCTCCCCACACACACTTCTTAGTCTGACATTTTGCAGTAAACTTCAAGATTGAAAGTCATTTTAAAAGGACTTTCTTTCGGTCCCCAGACCCCATAATTGTCTTTTTATATCTCCCGTCTCCCTCTCTCTCTCTCTCTCTCTCTCTCTCTCTCTCTCTCTCTCTCTATATATATATATATATATATATAATTATTGTACTAAAACTGAGTTAATCAACTTTTGCTTTCTAAAGGTTTTTTTACAGATTAGTTTAATGACACGAAAATTATACTAAATTATTCCTTACTTTTAGCATTGAATTATGTTTGAAAAAAAATCCGTTTTAATTGGTTCTAATTAGTCGTAATTTGCAATTAAGTCAAAAACCGACCAATCTCTTTCTTCCCCCTGTGTCTATCTCTTTCTTCCCCTCTATGTATCTCTCGACTACCTCGTCGTTATATAATGTTAGTTTCTCTGGAGGAGAGAGAGAGAGAGAGAGAGAGAGAGAGAGAGAGAGAGAGAGAGAGAGAGAGAGAGAGAGCCGGGAGCTCCCCTTCTCGCAAACTCGTGACCCAATCCCACAAAATCTCTACTGCATCGGTCGTTCGAACTACTACAAATTCATACTACCTCCCACTACCAATTGTTACTACCTCCCACTACTAATTCCTATGCTACTGCTCATTTTCTTTAAAAACGAGACACCACGAAACAGACCATCAGTTTCCAACCTGAAGATGGCAAATCGACATGCCGAAAGCGCTCGTAGAGACACCTTAGGTGGATTACTACACCAGTTCCACTCTGACACCAAAAAGACAGCCAGACACCTTGAAAGGATTGAACAGAAGCTCGTACGACAGGAATTGTCACCCGAGTTCAACCAAACATGAAAAATGCTTCCAAAATACACTTATAGTAAACTATATAGAGGGTCCGGTGGCTTCGGCTCTGGAGCGCATAAGTTAACATCGTTGATCCGGGGGTCCATCCCCCCATACAACACCTGCTCCTTCGATTTAAAGGGACAGAGCTGGGTTTATGGCCCCGTGCCCGAGGCGCCCCTTTGAGGAGAATGCTGACGGGATCAACGCATGTGTCTAATTGGACACATATCCTCGTGGATAAAGGAGTTAGGTTAAGACAGTTCTAAGTGACTGTTATCTCTCGACTGCAGGTTCAATCCTGGTCAGGGGCAGCAGTAACATAGAATAATAATTAACGCAGCTTAACACTTGTGCCCCAGCTATGGTTAGCGGAATGAAAACAGGATACCTTTATACAGTCTGGGCACACTTACAGTACTACAGATACTTGATAGCGCACTGTATACAAAATAGGACTAATATGTTATTAACTCAGTGGTTCTCAAACTTTATACAGTCTGGGCTCACTTACAGTACTACAGATACTTGATAGCGCACTGTATACAAAATAGGACTAATATGTTATTAAGTCAGTGGTTCTCAAACTTTATACAGTCTGGGTGCACTTACAGTACTACAGATACTTGATAGCGCACTGTATATAAAATAGGACTAATATGTTATTAAGTCAGTGGTTCTCAAACTTTATACAGTCTAGGCGCACTTACAGTACTACAGATACTTGATAGCGCACTGTATACAAAATAGGACTAATATGTTATTAACTCAGTGGTTCTCAAACTTTATACAGTCTAGGCGCACTTACAGTACTACAGATACTTGATAGCGCACTGTATACAAAATAGGACTAATATGTTATTAAGTCAGTGGTTCTCAAACTTTATACAGTCTGAGCGCACTTACAGTACTACAGATACTTGATAGCGCACTGTATACAAAATAGGACTAATATGTTATTAAGTCAACTGTTAAATATATAAAGAAATAACACATTTAACAAAAGCAAACTTAACATACCTCTATGAAGTTTATTCATTCCTGTGTTAATGAGAAATATGAGCTTGGTGAGACCTTGCGATTTCTTCAATGTTTGATCTTATGTTTGAGAGACAAACTCCATTTCCTCATCAATGCATTGAAGAGTTCCTCTCTTTTTACACTTAATTGTTGCGAGGGTTGAAAATCCCAGTTCACATAAATATGAGGTGGAAAATTGTAAAAAAATGGCCAGCGCTTTTTTTTAGATATCGACACATGTTTTTTTCTTTTTTATAGAAATCCAAAAATCTTCAAGAGACAATTCTTTGTATTTAATCATTACTCCACAATCAGTGGACACAGCTGCCAGTTCTTCTTTTTCTGTTAGCGTTAAACTAGAATCTATTGCAGTTTCTACAAAAGGGTTTCGAATCCAGTCATATTGCGCAGTGTTAATTGATGGACAATGATGATGACAGTGATGAAGTGGCATAACCAGTCATCTCTCTCATATTAAAAAAACAAACATTTATGATTTTATATTTTTATTAAGATTTTGTTTTCTTTAACTTTCAATAAACTACCATAAATGATTTTCATTTTTCTCAATAAATTATTTAAAACCTGTGTTTTTATTTAGTTGCAAGAAAAGTAACTTATAACTATCATAATAATGTCGCAACGAAACAAGCAGAGTGTTCGTAAAGAAATGGTATAATATAGTAACTTAGTATACATTTGCTTTTCATATCTGGATAGATTTTTCAGGAATACTACGGAGTGCACCTGAAAAAAACTCTGGGGAGCACCAGTACGCCCGGGCGCACTATTTGAAAACCACTGATCTAAACTGTGAGTGTGTGAAATAGATAGATAGATAGATAGACAGACAGACTCGTCTCGGTTTTCTTAATGTGTGTTTTTGTTAGCCAAATTCCATTGATCATTTTTCTTTTTCTTTCAGCAAAGTCGGTCATTCTTTGTTCGTTAGCCCTTCTATCTTTTTGCCAGATGGGAAGATATGAGAAAAGGAAGACTGTGTTGCGCCAATCTTTCAAATGAGAAAGATGTGTTTACTGGTATATTTGGACTCGAACACCGACTTGTGTTGGTGTTGGTGGAAATACACCACTATCTCAGCGAAATACGAACGCCCAAATCCATGTATATTTCCAATTTTCTTCTTTTACGATAACCAGACACTTTCTTTCTTTCTTTCTTTTTTTCTTTCTTTCGTTCGTTCGCTCGTTCGTTTATATCTTTCTTTCTTTCTTTCTTTCTTTCAACTACTTTTTTCTATCTTTACACCAGCTTCTTTCTTTCTTTCTTTCCTTCTTTCTTTTTTTTCTTTCTTTCTTTCAACTACGTTTTTCTCTTTACACCAACTACTTTCTTTCTTTCTTTCTTTCGTTCGTTCGTTCGTTCGTTCGTTTATATCTTTCTTTCTTTCTTTTCTTTCTTTCTTTTTTCTTTCTTTCTTTCAACTACTTTTTTCTATCTTTACACCAGCTTCTTTCTTTCTTCCTTTTCTTTCTTTCGTTTATCTCTTTCTGTCTTTCCTTCTTTCGTTTATCTCTTTCTTTCTTTCTTTCTTTCTTTCTTTCTTTCTTTCTTTAAACTACTACTTTCTATCTTTACACCAGCTTCTCCTTCTTTCTTTCTTTCTTTCTTTCTTTCTTTCTTTCTTTCGTTTGTCTCTTTCTTTCTTTCTTTCAATTGATTATTTCTTTCTTTCTTTCTATCCTCAATTCTTTATTCATACGAATTATTTTTAATCGTTCGTTTTGGTTTTTAAAAAAATATTATTATTAACACTCTTAAATCGACCTGCCCTAAACCTGCTTTCAAATTTCTTATGTTTCTTATTTCCTACAACTCTAACCAACGGAATTTCTCTCGCTGTCTACCCACACACCCACAGGGCTGCACATGCAGTGGTATGCACACAAATGCACACACACACAGAGAGAGAGAGAGAGAGAGAGAGAGAGAGAGAGAGAGAGAGAGAGAGAGAGAGAGAGAGAGAGACGTGGAAACGCATTAGCGTCTTTGCAACTTCTTAACTAAGATAATCTGGACGTCTTGTTATGATTTCATGGTTAACAAGCTAGATTAGTAGACCATTATTAATGAATTTGATTCTCACTGGGTGTCTCATATCTCGGACCCCGTGTTACGATTAAGATAAGCTGGGCAGATAAGTAAAGGCACCTCGTGTTCTGTATTGATTATCAAACAAAACTAATTATTTCTCTGAATTTTTTAGATGAGGCTTGATAATTTGTGTTGTGATGTTAATCCAACAGTAAAAAAGAAGTCAAGTCGAGGTAGGGTAAAATAAGACAAGTGTATTTACAATAATGGTACAGGAACGGCTAGCTTGCCGTTAACGGTAACAGTACAACCTTTTCACTCGGTGTCTCACTATTTATAGTGAGAACCGGTGTATATTCTCCACTGTAGGAACGGCCGGTACAACAATTTGTATTCCCGATTACAAGGTTACCGAGTTCGAAAAGAAGGTTCCCGACTTCGAGGAGGCTCCCGAGTCCGACAAGAAATACCTGAAGAAGGCCGGAGGGCACATCGGCCGAAACGTTGTACAGATAACAATAAAGATGAGGACAATAGTCCGAATAATTCAAATAATAGTAACTAAACTAATGAGTTTAATTCTCACTTGATAATCTAATACTTGAGGCGTAACTAAGCTAGGCTAATTTACTAAGCTAATCATTGTTTGGCACAAGGCCACAATAGAGTGCCCCCGTCTTCCGTAATGGCTAGCGTGATGGACAGCCACATCGTAGAAAGCTGGTTCGAACTCCAGTCGTGCTATTACATTCATTTTCGTAAGGCATGCACCCCTAATCCCTCCAGCTATGGGTTAGATAATACCAAAGCTGTTCTTCTACGAGGATGGCTTTGGCATTAAATAACCCACGTAATTTGATATGCCATTAACTCTTTGCCTACCAATTTTCCCCCACGGCTATACCAAATTTTCTCTTTTTTACCTATATGATGGGATATTTCAAAGTTCACTATCTCTTCACCCAAGAACTTGTTCTATTCAAATAAATTCCTATTATTATCGTAATCTGAGTCCTTCTGTTTAATTATAATGAACAAACCATTAGTTTTTGTACTTTGCTTTATGTAGTGGTGGGTGAGCCACTGTGAGCGGTTTAAAGTAAGCAAAGAGTTAAACAATCAAACCAATCCATCCCCTGAGTACAACGACATTCAACTGGGAGACTGTCGTGGAGTAGCTAGCACCCCTTCAGCACTCTACAAGATGGCCTGGCTCATAGCCTTAAATAGTCAACGATTAAGGACTTCAATAGTTTGATTAATAAACTGATAAATATTCGGACTGATCTTACAGTCTTTGACTCTACCGCATTTGACCCTCCTCTATTTCTTGTAAGTTGTCTTGTTAATTTTGTAACTTATTGTTCTGTGTTTTTGTATGTATCCGTTAGTGCCGGATACTTGTGCTGAATAAATATATTAAGCACTCAATTTCTTCTGTGTATCATTTCCCCTCGACGATACAACAGAGACAAAGTTCCATCACTAAAACAGTAGTCTAACCATCAGATGCAGTGTAGTACCATACCCAGGACACAACCTGTGGGAGTCTTTCCCCTCTTCAGGGGATACAGTCAGCGTATACTAAGCCTCTCTTGACAGGACAGTCACAATGCTACCGGAAGATTTTTGAAATCTAAAATATAACCATGGCATTACAGTAAGGACCCTAGATATTCAGTAAGCTTATATTTGTTTGACACAAGGCTGCAGATGTAAGAGCCTTTTTTTAGGATCACCCGAAAATGAGTTTTCTATAATATATATACAATATAAAATAGTTCTATGTACATGTCCCAAATAGCCGCTTTAAATATATTACTATTATTATGGTTTCACTCCGAGTTTTTTAACACCCACCTTAGCCGGTGGTTCACTGGAGGCTGAGTGACAGTAAGTCTCCTCAGGTCTCCATGACTCTTTTGAGTATTCTAGCCGATCTTAACGACGCTATAGTTTGGATGGTCTCGATTCTTCGTCTGATTTCCAGTTCACCCAAATTCTTTTGAAGACCCTTGGGGACCGTTCGAAGGGCACCAATTACTATTGGCATGACCTTCACCTTCATGTTTCACAGTTTTCATAGTTATTATTATTATTATTATTTTATTATTATTATTATTATTTATGTTCACTCCTTTTGAGTTTTCACAGCAGCGTTAGCTAATGGTCTTTCACTGGAGTCTGAGTGACAGCAAGTCTGCTATTATTATTATTATTATTATTAATAATAATAATAAAGGGGCCGGGTTAGCTCAGTCGGTAGAGCGTTCGACTAGAAACCACAAGGTTCCTAGTTCGATACCGGCCCTCGCCAACTCAGTGTATGAGTAGCACAGGGATCTGTGCGGCAAAGTAAGAAGCTGGCGGTAGGTGTGGTGCTCCACCTCAGATGCAAAAAACAATCTCCTTTGTCTAGCACTAGTGAAAAGGGTATAGACTCCCTGACTGATACCAACTTTAGGCCGCTTTACTTTTACTTATTATTATAACCTTTTTTAACGTATTCCCTTCCAACTTTTCTTTCTTCCATCCTTTCTTTCCCCCTTCATGTCTTCATTCTTTCTTAACCCTTTTCCTTCTTTTGCCAGTCATTTTCAGCCTCCGCCTATTTCTCTTTCAATCCCTACTCCCCCTCTTATTCTAATCCAGCTCCCCTTACTTCTTCGTAATCTACCCAACCTTCTTCCTCAACTCTCTAAGTTTTTTCATCATCACCACTTCCCTATCTTCTTCTTCTTCTTCTTCTTCTTCTTCTTCTTCTTCTTCTTCTTCTTCTTCTTCTTCTTGCCCTGTCTCTCTTCTAATTTTATTTTCCTTCTTGTTTTTCTTCTTGTCCTATCTCCTACTTTTCTTGTTCATCCACATCTTCTTCTTCTTCTTCTTCTTCTTCTTCTTCTTCTTCTTCTTCTTCTTCTTCTTCTCCACTCATCCTCCTTCATATCCAGTTCGTCTTTTTTGTCTATTTCATTCTTTTTCTCACTTATTCTCTCTCACATTTTTCTTTTTCTATCTTTCGTTTTTCCTTCTATTTCTTTTTTCTTTCTTTTCTTTTTTCTTTCTTTTCTTTTTCTTTCTTTTTTTGTTTTTTTTCATTTCTCTCTTTGTTCTTTCAATCTTTCTTTCTTTCTTTCTTTCTTTTACTTTTTCTTTTGCTTTGTTTTCTTTTTTTTTTTTTCATTTCTCTCATTTGTTCTTTCAATCTTTTTTCTTTCTTTCTGTCTTTCTTCTTTCTTTCTTTTCTTTTTTTTCTTTTTATTTCGTCCTTTCTTACTCTTGTTCTTTCTTTCTTTCTTTCTTTCTTTTCTTTATTTATTTTCGTTTTTTCTTTGTTTTCGTTTTTCTTTTTCTTTTAATTATTTCTCTCTTTTGTTCTTTCAATAATTCTTCTTTCTCTCTTTATTTCTTTCTTTCTTTTTCTTTTTTCTTTTTTCATTCGTCCATTCTTACTTTCGTTCTTTCTTTCTTTCTTTTTTTTCTTTTTTTTTCTTTCTTTTCTTTTACTTAAAAAAAATTATTTCTCTCTTTTCTTCTTTCAATCCTTCTTCTTTTTATTTCTCTATTTCTTTTTCTTTCTTTTCTTTTCTTTTTTCTTTTGTCTTTTCTTTCTTTCTTTCTTTCTTTCTTTCTTCTTCCATAACTCAAATGTCTCCCTTTTTTGTCGTTTTTTTAACATACTCATTTTTTTAACGATTACTTACTTTTTATTCTCCCTCCCTTGACATTTTTTTCGCCCCCTCATTTTCTGATAATCTAGCGTTCTTCGTAAAAACCCCCTGCGCTCCCCCCATTGAACAGGCCCTCGAATTGCAACCAGCCAGACACAAGAGCCCCTGTCTGCTGACACATTTCGCAAAAAAAAAAAGAAGAAAAAGAACGGGAAGGTGCACATCAGTGGGTGTGGCGTAGGCCTAGGGGGTAGGGTTTGACGCTGGTAGAGTCACAGCCACCACTTCTCCGGGCGGATTCAGCAGATTATTGAAGCTGGGGGCTCATTCCTCCACCAGTTCCCTTGAGATGGGTCACGTGACTGGCAACACGTTCTTCCCTATGCAACCCTGCAAGGTCTCCGGTGCCCGGATGTTGAATCAGACCTTTTTTTTTAAAAATGTCTAAGCATTCCATGATATATACCCTTATAACTTTCAACTAATGGTACCCCACCGTACCCTATTATCCCAATATATTTTATTTAGAGTTTTTTTTTTAAAATATATTAATTGCCCACATCTTGGAAATGCCATATCTAAACATCCCCTTATGAACGAGTTTTTTGCGGAACCGTTCTCTGTTGGAAATCAAGCATATCAAACTGGAACAAGATGGGCACAAGGCCAAGAATCAAGGTCGACTTTTTGTGGAAACCGTTCTCTGTGAAATCAAGCATTTAAACTGGAACAAGATGGGCACAAGGCCAAGAATCAAGGTCGATTTTTGCGGAACCGTTCTCTGTTGTAAATCAAGCATTTCAAACTGGAACAAGATGGGCAAGGCCAAGAATCAAGGTCGACTTTTTTAACCGTTCTGTTTGAAATCAAGCATTTCAAACTGAACAAGATGGGCACAAGGCAAGAATCAAGGTCGATTTTTTAACCGTTCTCTGTTGGAAATCAAGCATATCAAACTGGAACAAGATGGGCACAAGGCCAAGACTCAAGGTCGATGTTTTTGGAACCGTTCTCTGTTGGAAATCAAGCATTTCAAACTGGAACAAGATGGGCACAAGGCCAAGACTCAAGGTCGATGTTTAAGCGTTCTCTGTTGGAAATCAAGCATATCAAACTGGAACAAGATGGCACAAGGCCAAGAATCAAGGTCGATTTTAACCGTTCTCTGTTGGAAATCAAGCATTTCAAACTGGAACAAGATGGGCACAAGGCCAAGACTCAAGGTCGATTTTTGTGAACCGTTCTCTGTTGGAAATCAAGCATATCAAACTGGAACAAGATGGGCACAAGGCCAAGACTCAAGGTCGATGTTTTGTGGAAGCGTTCTCTGTTGGAAATCAAGCATATCAAACTGGAACAAGATGGGCACAAGGCCAAGAATCAAGGTCGATTTTTAAGCGTTCTCTGTTGGAAATCAAGCATATCAAACTGGACAAGATGGGCACAGGCCAAGAATCAAGGTCGATTTTTAACGTTCTCTGTTGGAAATCAAGCATATCAAACTGGAACAAGATGGGCACAAGGCCAAGAATCAAGGTCGATTTTTTGTGGAACCGTTCTCTGTTGGAAATCAAGCATTTCAAACTGGAACAAGATGGGCACAAGGCCAAGACTCAAGGTCGATGTTTTTGTGGAAGCGTTCTCTGTTGGAAATCAAGCATATCAAACTGGAACAAGATGGGCACAAGGCCAAGACTCAAGGTCGATGTTTTAACCGTTCTCTGTTGGAAATCAAGCATTTTCAAACTGGAACAAGATGGCACAAGGCCAAGAATCAAGGTCGATTTTAACCGTTCTCTGTTGGAAATCAAGCATATCAAACTGGAACAAGATGGGCAAAGGCCAAGAATCAAGGTCGATTTTTTTCTTCTGTTGGAAATCAAGCATATCAAACTGGAACAAGATGGGCACAAGGCCAAGAATCAAGGTCGATTTTTTAACCGTTCTCTGTTGGAAATCAAGCATTTCAAACTGGAACAAGATGGGCACAAGGCCAAGACTCAAGGTCGATGTTTTTGGGAAGCGTTCTCTGTTGGAAATCAAGCATATCAAACTGGAACAAGATGGGCACAAGGCCAAGAATCAAGGTCGATTTTTTGCGGAACCGTTCTCTGTTGAAATCAAGCATATCAAACTGGAACAAGATGGGCACAAGGCCAAGATCAAGGTCGTTTTTGTGGAAGCGTTCTCTGTTGGAAATCAAGCATATCAAACTGGAACAAGATGGGCACAAGGCCAAGAATCAAGGTCGATTTTTTGCGGAACCGTTCTCTGTTGGAAATCAAGCATTTCAAACTGGAACAAGATGGCACAAGGCCAAGACTTCAAGGTCGAGTTTTGTGGAACCGTTCTCTGTTGGAAATCAAGCATATCAAACTGGAACAAGATGGGCACAAGGCCAAGAATCAAGGTCGATTTTAACCGTTCTCTGTTGGAAATCAAGCATTTCAAACTGGACAAGATGGGCACAAGGCCAAGAAAGGTCGATGTTTTAAGCGTTCTCTGTTGGAAATCAAGCATATCAAACTGGAACAAGATGGGCACAAGGCCAAGAATCAAGGTCGATTTTTGCGGAACCGTTCTCTGTTGGAAATCAAGCATTTCAAACTGGAACAAGATGGGCACAAGCCAAGACTCAAGGTCGATGTTTTGTGGAAGCGTTCTCTGTTGGAAATCAAGCATATCAAACTGGAACAAGATGGGCACAAGGCCAAGAATCAAGGTCGATTTTTTGCGGAACCGTTCTCTGTTGGAAATCAAGCATTTCAAACTGGAACAAGATGGGCACAAGGCCAAGACTCAAGGTCGACTTTTTGCGGAACCGTTCTCTGTTGGAAATCAAGCATTTCAAACTGGAACAAGATGGGCACAAGGCCAAGAATCAAGGTCGATTTTTTTGTGGAACCGTTCTCTGTTGGAAATCAAGCATTTCAAACTGGAACAAGATGGGCACAAGGCCAAGACTCAAGGTCGATTTTTTGTGGAACCGTTCTCTGTTGGAAATCAAGCATATCAAACTGGAACAAGATGGGCACAAGGCCAAGAATCAAGGTCGATTTTTTGCGGAACCGTTCTCTGTTGGAAATCAAGCATTTCAAACTGGAACAAGATGGGCACAAGGCCAAGACTCAAGGTCGATTTTTTGTGAAGCGTTCTCTGTTGGAAATCAAGCATATCAAACTGGAACAAGATGGGCACAAGGCCAAGAATCAAGGTCGATTTTTTGCGGAACCGTTCTCTGTTGGAAATCAAGCATTTCAAACTGGAACAAGATGGCACAAGGCCAAGACTCAAGGTCGATGTTTTGTGGAACCGTTCTCTGTTGGAAATCAAGCATATCAAACTGGAACAAGATGGGCACAAGGCCAAGAATCAAGGTCGATTTTTGCGGAACCGTTCTCTGTTGGAAATCAAGCATTTCAAACTGGAACAAGATGGGCACAAGGCCAAGACTCAAGGTCGATGTTTTTGTGGAAGCGTTCTCTGTTGGAAATCAAGCATATCAAACTGGAACAAGATGGCACAAGGCCAAGAATCAAGGTCGATTTTTTGCGGAACCGTTCTCTGTTGGAAATCAAGCATTTCAAACTGGAACAAGATGGGCACAAGGCCAAGACTCAAGGTCGACTTTTTGCGGAACCGTTCTCTGTTGGAAATCAAGCATTTCAAACTGGAACAAGATGGGCACAAGGCCAAGACTCAAGGTCGATGTTTTTGTGGAACCGTTCTCTGTTGGAAATCAAGCATTTCAAACTGGAACAAGATGGGCACAAGGCCAAGACTCAAGGTCGATGTTTTTGTGGAAGCGTTCTCTGTTGGAAATCAAGCATTTCAAACTGGAACAAGATGGGCACAAGGCCAAGAATCAAGGTCGATTTTTTGCGGAACCGTTCTCTGTTGGAAATCAAGCATTTCAAACTGGAACAAGATGGGCACAAGGCCAAGACTCAAGGTCGATTTTTGTGGAACCGTTCTCTGTTGGAAATCAAGCATATCAAACTGGAACAAGATGGGCACAAGGCCAAGAATCAAGGTCGATTTTTTGCGGAACCGTTCTCTGTTGGAAATCAAGCATTTCAAACTGGAACAAGATGGGCACAAGGCCAAGACTCAAGGTCGATGTTTTTGTGGAAGCGTTCTCTGTTGGAAATCAAGCATATCAAACTGGAACAAGATGGGCACAAGGCCAAGAATCAAGGTCGATGTTTTTGTGGAAGCGTTCTCTGTTGGAAATCAAGCATTTCAAACTGGAACAAGATGGGCACAAGGCCAAGACTCAAGGTCGATGTTTGTGGAAGCGTTCTCTGTTGGAAATCAAGCATTTCAAAACTGGAACAAGATGGGCACAAGGCCAAGACTCAAGGTCGATGTTTTGTGGAACCGTTCTCTGTTGGAAATCAAGCATTTCAAACTGGAACAAGATGGGCACAAGCCCAAGACTCAAGGTCGATGTTTTTGTGGAACCGTTCTCTGTTGGAAATCAAGCATATCAAACTGGAACAAGATGGGCACAAGGCCAAGAATCAAGGTCGATTTTTTTGCGGAACCGTTCTCTGTTGGAAATCAAGCATTTCAAACTGGAACAAGATGGGCACAAGGCCAAGACTCAAGGTCGATGTTTTGTGGAAGCGTTCTCTGTTGGAAATCAAGCATTTCAAACTGGAACAAGATGGGCACAGGCCAAGACTCAAGGTCGATGTTTTTGTGGAACCGTTCTCTGTTGGAAATCAAGCATATCAAACTGGAACAAGATGGGCACAAGGCCAAGAATCAAGGTCGATTTTTTGCGGAACCGTTCTCTGTTGGAAATCAAGCATTTCAAACTGGAACAAGATGGGCACAAGGCCAAGACTCAAGGTCGATGTTTTTGTGGAAGCGTTCTCTGTTGGAAATCAAGCATATCAAACTGGAACAAGATGGGCACAAGGCCAAGAATCAAGGTCGATTTTTTGCGGAACCGTTCTCTGTTGGAAATCAAGCATTTCAAACTGGAACAAGATGGGCACAAGGCCAAGACTCAAGGTCGATGTTTTTGTGGAACCGTTCTCTGTTGGAAATCAAGCATTTCAAATGGAACAAGATGGGCACAAGGCCAAGACTCAAGGTCGATGTTTTTGTGAAGCGTTCTCTGTTGGAAATCAAGCATTTCAAACTGGAACAAGATGGCACAAGGCCAAGACTCAAGTCGATGTTTTTGTGGAAGCGTTCTCTGTTGGAAATCAAGCATTTCAAACTGGAACAAGATGGGCACAAGGCCAAGACTCAAGGTCGATGTTTTTGTGGAACCGTTCTCTGTTGGAAATCAAGCATATCAAACTGGAACAAGATGGGCACAAGGCCAAGAATCAAGGTCGATTTTTTGCGGAACCGTTCTCTGTTGGAAATCAAGCATTTCAAACTGGAACAAGATGGCACAAGGCCAAGAATCAAGGTCGATTTTGCGGAACCGTTCTCTGTTGGAAATCAAGCATATCAAACTGGAACAAGATGGGCACAAGGCCAAGAATCAAGGTCGATTTTTTGCGGAACCGTTCTCTGTTGGAAATCAAGCATTTCAAACTGGAACAAGATGGGCACAAGGCCAAGACTCAAGGTCGATGTTTTTGTGAAGCGTTCTCTGTTGGAAATCAAGCATATCAAACTGGAACAAGATGGGCACAAGGCCAAGAATCAAGGTCGATTTTTGCGGAACCGTTCTCTGTTGGAAATCAAGCATTTCAAACTGGAACAAGATGGCACAAGGCCAAGACTCAAGGTCGATGTTTTTGTGGAAGCGTTCTCTGTTGGAAATCAAGCATATCAAACTGGAACAAGATGGGCACAAGGCCAAGAATCAAGGTCGATTTTTTGCGGAACCGTTCTCTGTTGGAAATCAAGCATATCAAACTGGAACAAGATGGGCACAAGGCCAAGAATCAAGGTCGATTTTTTGTGGAACCGTTCTCTGTTGGAAATCAAGCATTTCAAACTGGAACAAGATGGGCACAAGGCCAAGACTCAAGGTCGATGTTTTTGTGGAAGCGTTCTCTGTTGGAAATCAAGCATATCAAACTGGAACAAGATGGGCACAAGGCCAAGAATCAAGGTCGATTTTTTGCGGAACCGTTCTCTGTTGGAAATCAAGCATTTCAAACTGGAACAAGATGGGCACAGGCCAAGACTCAAGGTCGATGTTTTTGTGGAACCGTTCTCTGTTGGAAATCAAGCATATCAAACTGGAACAAGATGGGCACAAGGCCCAAGAATCAAGGTCGATTTTTTGCGGAACCGTTCTCTGTTGGAAATCAAGCATTTCAAACTGGAACAAGATGGGGCACAAGGCCAAGACTCAAGGTCGATGTTTTTGTGGAAGCGTTCTCTGTTGGAAATCAAGCATATCAAACTGGAACAAGATGGGCACAAGGCCAAGACTCAAGGTCGATGTTTTTGTGGAAGCGTTCTCTGTTGGAAATCAAGCATATCAAACTGGAACAAGATGGCACAAGGCCAAGACTCAAGGTCGATGTTTTTGTGGAACCGTTCTCTGTTGGAAATCAAGCATATCAAACTGGAACAAGATGGGCACAAGGCCAAGACTCAAGGTCGATGTTTTTGTGGAAGCGTTCTCTGTGGAAATCAAGCATTTCAAACTGGAACAAGATGGGCACAAGGCCAAGAATCAAGGTCGATTTTTTGCGGAACCGTTCTCTGTTGGAAATCAAGCATTTCAAAACTGGAACAAGATGGGCACAAGGCCAAGAATCAAGGTCGATTTTTTGTGAAGCGTTCTCTGTTGGAAATCAAGCATATCAAACTGGAACAAGATGGGCACAAGGCAAGAATCAAGGTCGATTTTTGTGGAAGCGTTCTCTGTTGGAAATCAAGCATATCAAACTGGAACAAGATGGGCACAAGGCCAAGAATCAAGGTCGATGTTTTTTGTGGAAGCGTTCTCTGTTGGAAATCAAGCATATCAAACTGGAACAAGATGGGCACAAGGCCAAGAATCAAGGTCGATTTTTTGCGGAACCGTTCTCTGTTGGAAATCAAGCATTTCAAACTGGAACAAGATGGCACAAGGCCAAGACTCAAGGTCGATGTTTTTGTGGAAGCGTTTCTCTGTTGGAAATCAAGCATATCAAACTGGAAAAAAGATGGGCACAAGGCAAGAATCAAGGTCGATTTTTGCGGAACCGTTCTCTGTTGGAAATCAAGCATATCAAACTGGAACAAGATGGGCACAAGGCCAAGAATCAAGGTCGATTTTTGTGGAACCGTTCTCTGTTGGAAATCAAGCATTTCAAACTGGAACAAGATGGGCACAAGGCCAAGACTCAAGGTCGATGTTTTTGTGGAAGCGTTCTCTGTTGGAAATCAAGCATATCAAACTGGAACAAGATGGGCACAAGGCCAAGAATCAAGGTCGATTTTTTGCGGAACCGTTCTCTGTTGGAAATCAAGCATTTCAAACTGGAACAAGATGGGCACAAGGCCAAGACTCAAGGTCGATGTTTTTGTGGAAGCGTTCTCTGTTGGAAATCAAGCATATCAAACTGGAACAAGATGGGCACAAGGCCAAGAATCAAGGTCGATTTTTTGCGGAACCGTTCTCTGTTGGAAATCAAGCATTTCAAACTGGAACAAGATGGGCACAAGGCCAAGACTCAAGGTCGATGTTTTTGTGGAAGCGTTTCTCTGTTGGAAATCAAGCATATCAAACTGGAACAAGATGGGCACAAGGCCAAGACTCAAGGTCGATGTTTTTGTGGAACCGTTCTCTGTTGGAAATCAAGCATTTCAAACTGGAACAAGATGGGCACAAGGCCAAGACTCAAGGTCGATGTTTTTGTGGAAGCGTTCTCTGTTGGAAATCAAGCATATCAAACTGGAACAAGATGGGCACAAGGCCAAGAATCAAGGTCGATTTTTTGCGGAAACCGTTCTCTGTTGGAAATCAAGCATTTCAAACTGGAACAAGATGGGCACAAGGCCAAGAATCAAGGTCGATTTTTTGTGGAAGCGTTCTCTGTTGGAAATCAAGCATATCAAACTGGAACAAGATGGGCACAAGGCCAAGACTCAAGGTCGATGTTTTTGTGGAAGCGTTCTCTGTTGAAATCAAGCATATCAAACTGGAACAAGATGGGCACAAGGCCAAGAATCAAGGTCGATTTTTTGCGGAACCGTTCTCTGTTGGAAATCAAGCATTTCAAACTGGAACAAGATGGGCACAAGGCCAAGACTCAAGGTCGATGTTTTTGTGGAACCGTTCTCTGTTGGAAATCAAGCATATCAAACTGGAACAAGATGGGCACAAGGCCAAGAATCAAGGTCGATTTTTTGCGGAACCGTTCTCTGTTGGAAATCAAGCATTTCAAACTGGAACAAGATGGGCACAAGGCCAAGACTCAAGGTCGATGTTTTTGTGGAAGCGTTCTCTGTTGGAAATCAAGCATATCAAACTGGAACAAGATGGGCACAAGGCCAAGACTCAAGGTCGATGTTTTTGTGGAAGCGTTCTCTGTTGGAAATCAAGCATATCAAACTGGAACAAGATGGGCACAAGGCCAAGACTCAAGGTCGATGTTTTTGTGGAACCGTTCTCTGCTGGAAATCAAGCATATCAAACTGGAACAAGATGGGCACAAGGCCAAGACTCAAGGTCGATGTTTTTGTGGAAGCGTTCTCTGTTGGAAATCAAGCATTTCAAACTGGAACAAGATGGGCACAAGGCCAAGAATCAAGGTCGATTTTTTGCGGAACCGTTCTCTGTTGGAAATCAAGCATTTCAAACTGGAACAAGATGGGCACAAGGCCAAGAATCAAGGTCGATTTTTTGTGGAAGCGTTCTCTGTTGGAAATCAAGCATATCAAACTGGAACAAGATGGGCACAAGGCCAAGAATCAAGGTCGATTTTTTGTGGAAGCGTTCTCTGTTGGAAATCAAGCATATCAAACTGGAACAAGATGGGCACAAGGCCAAGAATCAAGGTCGATGTTTTTGTGGAAGCGTTCTCTGTTGGAAATCAAGCATATCAAACTGGAACAAGATGGGCACAAGGCCAAGAATCAAGGTCGATTTTTGCGGAACCGTTCTCTGTTGGAAATCAAGCATTTCAAACTGGAACAAGATGGGCACAAGGCCAAGACTCAAGGTCGATGTTTTTTGTGGAAGCGTTCTCTGTTGGAAATCAAGCATATCAAACTGGAACAAGATGGGCACAAGGCCAAGACTCAAGGTCGATGTTTTTGTGGAACCGTTCTCTGTTGGAAATCAAGCATTTCAAACTGGAACAAGATGGGCACAAGGCCAAGACTCAAGGTCGATGTTTTTGTGGAAGCGTTCTCTGTTGGAAATCAAGCATATCAAACTGGAACAAGATGGGCACAAGGCCAAGAATCAAGGTCGATTTTTTGCGGAACCGTTCTCTGTTGGAAATCAAGCATATCAAACTGGAACAAGATGGGCACAAGGCCAAGAATCAAGGTCGATTTTTTGTGGAACCGTTCTCTGTTGGAAATCAAGCATATCAAACTGGAACAAGATGGGCACAAGGCCAAGAATCAAGGTCGATTTTTTGCGGAACCGTTCTCTGTTGGAAATCAAGCATATCAAACTGGAACAAGATGGGCACAAGGCCAAGAATCAAGGTCGATGTTTTTGTGGAAGCGTTCTCTGTTGGAAATCAAGCATATCAAACTGGAACAAGATGGGCACAAGGCCAAGAATCAAGGTCGATTTTTTGCGGAACCGTTCTCTGTTGGAAATCAAGCATATCAAACTGGAACAAGATGGGCACAAGGCCAAGAATCAAGGTCGATTTTTGCGGAACCGTTCTCTGTTGGAAATCAAGCATTTCAAACTGGAACAAGATGGGCACAAGGCCAAGTATCGAGGTCGATTTTTTGCGGAACCGTTCTCTGTTGGAAATCAATCATTTCAAACTGGAACAAGATGGGCACAAGGCCAAGACTCAAGGTCGATGTTTTGTGGAAGCGTTCTCTGTTGCAAGCATATCAAAAATTCATCGTTTTGTGGAAGCGTTCTCTGTTGGAAATCAAGCATATCAAACTGGAACAAGATGGGCACAAGGCCAAGAATCGAGGTCGATTTTTTGCGGAACCGTTCTCTGTTGGAAATCAATCATTTCAAACTGGAACAAGATGGGCACAAGGCCAAGAATCAAGGTCGATTTTTTGTGGAAGCGTTCTCTGTTGTAAATCAAGCATTTCAAACTGGGACAAGATGGGCACAAGGCCAAGAATCAAGGTCGATTTTTTGGAAGCGTTCTCTGTTGTAAATCAATCATTTCAAACTGGAACAAGATGGGCACAAGGCCAAGAATCAAGGTCGATTTGATTAGTAATCATCAAAACTCCCTCTCCCCTTCTTCTATCTATCTATCTATCGGGCAGGTTAGCTCAGTTGGTAGAGCATTTGCCTAGAATCGCAAGTTTCTGGGTTCGATACTGATCCTGGCCAACTCAGCACATGAGTAACTCAGCTTGGGTAATCTGATCTGTGCGTTAAAACATCTGGGACCTAACGGTAGGTGTGGCACACCACCTAAGCAAAAATTAATCTCCCAGGTCTAGCACTAGCGAAAAGGTGGATATATATATATATATATACCAACCCCTCCGCACGAGAAGGATGCGACACAAGGTCATTTTTAAGCGGAGGTTTGAATTTATAATTTTCCTTCTTCTAGACAGGTTATCTAGTTATGGTTAAAGAGCCCAATCTGCCCTACTATTTACCCGTAGATGGAGGGAGAATTGGATTCATACCTTTCCCAAGGGTATTAGCGCTATGTGAAATGCAAACAGCTTCGTCCAGGAATTGAACTTGGGTCGGCAAGTCCACTTCCTACGACTCTAACCATTAGACCACGCACCTCCATATTTTGGAATATATAAGGTGTGCTACCATACACAACTTAAATGTATAGACTAGGCGAGGTCACGTGGTTTAAACCTCAGCCAATCAACAGTCATAATGCGTGGCTGGTTGACTACTTCATAACTGATACTGAGAGACGTCCATTTGCAATCATTGACGAATGACTTGTAATACTGAGGAGCACCGAGGAACAACCAAAGGATTCTTTATCAAGGATTTCCGCTGGACAAGCGCTCTTGCTTGAAGCCTAAAGGTTACCCCATAAAATCGTAACACTATTTGGCTTTTTTCGTCTTTATTTCCGTCTTTCTCTTCCTATTTTTCTTCTCCTCCTCCCCCTCTCTCTTTATCTATCTCTCTCTCTCTCACCTCTATTTCTCCTTCTCTCCTTTTAACTCCTCATCCCTCACCTCCTTTTTATCTTCATTTTCTTCTTATTCTCCCCCTCCCCCTCCTTTTCTCCTCATTCTCTATTTCCTCTCCTTTCTTTATATATCTTTGCTTACTTTTATTTTAGCCCAGTCAGCTGGGTCTTTAGAATACACCGACTGCACCTCTGCAGAGGGGTAAGACACCCCTCCCCAATGGTGCCACCTTTTGGTCGAGGGTGAGGACCCATGATGCTTAAGGACGGAATCCTGGTGGATGAGCAGTTCGTGACATGCAACCCTCCACTGCCTTTATGGCAACCCCCAACCCTTTTTATCATATATGTGCTAGAAGGCGGTGGCTGAGGGATTTCATGTCCTGGAAACTCTATCTGATGGTGAGGTTCTACTTCTGAGCGTATTGGGTACTGTGGGGCACCTCTTTATAACCATTACTCCCAGGTCCACCCTGATTCGGAGTGATAGTACCTGTTAGGATCCCATCTATGGGACAAATAGAAAATTAAAAAAAAAGTTTTTAAATTTTTCTACCAAACTATCGTGATGAATCTTTCAAAACTATACCGGCATTAAATGACCCACCGAGGTTGATATGCCGTAAAACAAAAGAAAAAAAACAAGCCAACCACCGATTTTCATTGTACCCATCATTTTTCTCTTAAAACAGATCATTGTTCATGAATTCGATCATCACTAGGTGCTCCCCACTTCTGGCCTTGTGCCAAAACCAAGCTAACAACCCTATCGGACGTTAAATAACCCAGGAAGGAGCTACATCGATCAGCTCTGCGTGGATGCTATATGCTGCACAGAAGACTATCATCGACTTGAGAATACGCCATCAAAGAACTCGAAAGTGCACAGTCCAGATTTCACATCCATCATCAGGTCGTGCAGGCAGCACGGATATTCCTGACAATATCTCCACAACAGTCCCTATTGGTCATCGATTCCCGGAGCTCCTCTGTGCAGTATCCAGAATCTGCACAGAGCAGATCGATGTATGTCCTTGCTAAACATTGGGGTGTTTATCTGCAAGTTCCTACGGGAGAATATTGAAGTCAGTTAGTCTACTGTTGGTTTGAATAACAGCAACTAGCTAAGTACAACTTAAGCAGTGTCCAAGATAGTTGGTATTTATAGAAATCAAGAATAGTCCATTCATGCATTTGGGTGAGTCCATTCCCTGAGTTCTGATTGGCTGCTTGGTTTCTATGATATTGTGGAGTTTTATAGATACCCTGTCAGTCTGCAGTAGGATTGCGACGAGGCGGGATTGTATTGAGTTACAACCGCTCGTTGCCGTGTCTTACCAATTCGACGGTAATTGGAACTTAGCTTGATTATTCTTCAGAGAATATCACTCATGTGTTCGTACCTGCTTCTCCAGCATTGTCCAGCATGTTTTGCTCGTCTTACTCGGATGGTGTGTGGGATAGGGTGCTAGTGGCCGTACAGCTGCTTTCCCGTGGGGTCCTGCTTCCACGATTTGTTTAAGACAGCATGCAACATTTTTGCGCACTTCCATTTTACCTTATTCTTTAGGCGCTTCGTTTTTCTGTAGTTGTTTCTTAAGCTATTTTTTGGATATAATTATATTATATATACAAGTATCACAGTTGTATGGTTTCAAGTACTCCTATCTAATCTTATTATAATGGAGATTGTGTGTTTTTCTGTCTGTAACCGAAACTATATCACTATTCAAGTAACAATTCCCTTAGTTATTTACGTCACATTCTCCATGATTTTATTTTTATTTAAACCTCAATTATTAATAAATTTGTTTTACATTAATAATACTGTTTGTAATATCTACGTACTAATAACATACAATTGTATTTATATATACAATAAAATAGCAGTTTACAGTGTGAATGGGAAGGCTAATTTGCATATTGATATTAAAAATCTGATTTTAATAAATATGTGCTCAGTATTACTGATTTCTAATTGTTTGGTTTTATCTTGATGAATATTATCTAAAATCTCAGGGATAAATCTTTAAAAAATCCATTAACAAGAAAAAATAACTGTAATTTTATTCTTTACTTCCTATTTTAACTAAATAGTTAAATTAGGAAAATGTAGCAATGAAAGACGGGAGTGAGGGAAGAGTAAGTTTCCTCAGCTTCAAATATTTTTATCTGCTTTCTTATTTAGTTTCATTAGCATTTCTAATTTGATACAATATTTTATTACATTAAAACTTAAATACTTGCACTCTGTTTCAAATCTTTTTATCTGTGTTCTTATTTAGTTTCATTAGCCTTTCTAATTTAATACAATATTTTATTACATTAAAACTTAAATACTTGCACTCTGTTTCAAATCTTTTTATCTGTGTTCTTATTTAGTTTCATTAGCCTTTCTAATTTAATACAATATTTTATTACATTAAAACTTAAATACTTGCACTCTGTTTCAAATCTTTTTATCTGTGTTCTTATTTAGTTTCATTAGCCTTTCTAATTTAATACAATATTTTATTACATTAAAACTTAAATACTTGCACCCTACGGAGGGTGCATATATTTGCTAGTACAAATAATTTGCCCTATATTAGATGGATTGGCTGTTTGGTTAGATTTTACGGCATGCAAACCCTTGTTGTCTTATTCTATGCCGAAGACGTTTCATTCTTGATGTGTATCCAAAACAATTTAAATACGTTTTTACTAACTCATGTTTTCTATTTAATCCATAGATGGGACCCAAACAGGTACTACCACTCCGGGGAAGGGTGAACCTGGGAGTAACATTGATGACGGGATACTCCACTCTCCCCAGAATTCAAAAATTGGAACTCCATCGCTAGACGCAGTTTAACGTCATACCCAATACACTAAGACTTCCAACCACCGCTTTCCAGAACAAATATGATAAAATGGGTTGGTGCTTGCCATAAGGACAATAGTGTCGAGAATCATATAGGTGCTAGGACTTGACATTATCAGCTGATTAATCGGAGAGGGCCTCTCCGAGTGTCCGTCAAACCCAAGTAAAGACCAAAATGG